>JAGUQC010000006.1:1200000-1947806 GCA_018408605.1 Aspergillus unguis | reverse complement strand
TCAGGGCCAATGGGATAAGGCTGAGGAGCTAGGAGTCCAGGTGATGGAGACGAGGAAGACAGTATTAGGGGACAAGCATCCTGATACTCTTACTAGTATGAACAACCTTGCATCAATCTATAATGCTCAGGGCCAATGGGATAAGGCTGAGGAGCTAGGAGTCCAGGTGATGGAGACGAGGAAGACAGTATTAGGGGACAAGCATCCTGATACTCTTACTTGTATGGGGAACCTGGCATCAACCTACTGGGACCAGGGCCAATGGGACAAGGCTGAGGAGCTAGAAGTCCAGGTGATGGAGGCAAGGAAGACAGTATTAGGGGACAAGCATCCTGATACTCTTACTAGTATGAACAACCTTGCATCAACCTACTGGAACCAGGGCCAATGGGATAAGGCTGAGGAGCTAGAAGTCCAGGTGATGGAGGCAAGGAAGATACTGCTAGGAGATAAGCATCCTGATACTCTTACCAGCATGGCCAACCTTGCTCACACATTACGATCTCAAGGAAGGATTCCGGAGGCTCTAGCTTTGCTTAAAGCATGCTGCAGGCTGCGGAATGAAGTACTGGGACCTGACCACCCTGTTACCAAGGAGTCTGTTGACGCCCTTGGTGAATGGCGGGGTGACCATGATATGTCCCTGCGTGGATGACTTCAAACAGAATAATCAGAGGATGCGCCGGAGATCATATCGCAAGAGATTGCGCCTTCAACAGTTGATCAGTCTTGCCGCTTATGGCGTGTTGGACTTGCTCCAAATCAGGGCCCTTCAGGACCAGCATTTCGATCAGGCAATGGTGCCTTTTTGATTGCGTCCAGAGCATCGTCCCCCTCAGCAGGAGGCCAAGTCTTGCAAGATGTGGATTGAAGCATTCCTTGCAATGCTCCTATGGTATTTGCCATTGGCTCTTCTTCGTCACAAGGAAGTACTATGAATATCCCTGATACTGTTTCTGTCTGAACCACCCGAAAGGAACACGTCACAGTCCTCGAATTTCTAGTCTTCGATATACCGAAAAATGAGCCCGCCAGGCCGTGAAATACTCTGGAGGACCTCTATGTATCTAGCTATTCCGGTTGCTTTCATTCAAGTCCAGATCAAGGTTGCGTGATGAAAGCACCGACTTGACTCTACACATCTTGTTCGACGAAGTTCCATGAGAATGTACAAGACGAGTTTCACCATTGGCCTATACGGACAGTCTAAGAACGAGTAAAGCTAAATAAGGATGTTTGGACATGAAATCCAAGCAATCCCAATGCTAAGATTAGATTGATGAAAGGTGGTCAGTTTGTATGCCAGTGAAGAATGCCAGCTGTGACGTCTAACCAAATATAGCATACAGCTCAAGGATACTGACACAGCATACGTTAAGCTACGATGTGATTCTGAAACGGTAGCCCTAACTCAGCGGGTGATGCTTTGTTGTCACCTTTGACCATTATCTCCTACTATGTATGTCGAAACCAACAAAGCTATGTGGAACGCCCTTTGTACTCGGTACATTTGATGATACAGCAATGCACTCGAAGCACACAGCCAGCTCTATAAAGCTCACTGGCTCGACATCCATTGAGAGCATACAACAAGATCAAGCAAAACTACCAACAGCACAATGTCTAACCCAACCCCCAACAACGCGCCGTACCAAATCTTCCGGACCCGCGCCGAAACCATCACAGGGAAATTCCGTCTAGCAGAGCGCATCCTGCACTTCGACATCCAAGAAGAAGCCCCGACGACAGAGCTGCGCGAGCGCATGCGTGCCTTTTTCGACTTTGCGGGCGACGTCGACCTCTGGCACTCGGAGAGCCCCAAGGGTTCGCAGCGTCTGCACGAGGCCGACCTTGCGCGTCGTCGGCAGGCAGTGAGGCTGTTGGATGCGCTGTCGGAGGGACTGACGCACTTGATTGTTTTCCTGCGGAGAATGGTGAGGCTCAAGGGGCCTAAGGGGGAGCCTGGATTGCGGCATCATGGACGGAGACGGGCAGTGATGGCGATTGACAAGTTGACGCCCAGGATCAATGCATTGGAGGAATTTGCGCGGGAGGGGAGAGAGGAGAGTGACAGCGAGTAATTGCCTGTTTTAGAATACGATATGAGATATATAGAGTCTAAGATGTGAATTATTCTTATGCAAAGCTTCTATAGGCTACCAAACAATTTCCTTTCCCTCTGGACCTTCGACAGGTGGAATTGCAGACTTCAAGGCAACTCCGTAGTCGCCTGCGTTGGGCGTCCGTAGCAGTGTATGGATATGGAACTTCTTGGGTTCCTCGTTATTTAGGAAGACGCCTGAGTGATGATCAAACTCGACTAGAATGACCGGGCTTTGGATGCGAAAGTAGAAAGGGTCCGAGTCTGCGTAGCCTCCAATCCATGAAAAGTACATCTCACTCTCGTACCGTTTCACCTGGTCGAGCTTCAAGGCTCGAGAATATGAGGGCAGATACAGGAGATACTGCCCCATAATTCCATAAAGGATCTCTTTTTGCTCGGAGGAAAAGAGAGTGACTGGGACGCCCTCGTTCGGAACAATGCGGTTGTCGCGGTAGGCACCACACAGATGGCGCTGGTCGTCCTTGTTCCAGCGGCCTGGAGGCATCGCCGGATCTTTCATGAGCTTGTATGTCTGGGCCTTGGCTTGAATCGCGGGCGAGAGGGATTGCATCAGCTTGAGTCCTAGTTCTTCCTCGACGTGGAGAATACGGGTGCCGGAGTACGGCCCAGAGTCAATCTCATTTGGCTCCGCTCCAGTAAACCACGGCGATGCAACAATCTGGCCTCGGTAAAGGAAGATATTTATGCAGAGGTGGTGGCCATAGAAGGACCAGCCCCAGGGTCTTGATGTTGAGGGCGTCCCGAACAGGACAAAGTTGTAGGAGTATTCGTTCATCACGCGGGGCGACTCAACCAGCTCACCGAGGAAGTGATTGATGCGCATTGCCTTGATTGCCTTGTCATAACCTTCTGGCGACAGAGTTGCTTCGAGAACGGCCAGTATCGCGGTCCTAACCTCGGGGGTGACTTCGTCCAGACGCAGGCCTTTATGGCTGAGGAGGAATTCCGGATTCGACCAGGTCCGCCATTCCGGCGAGTCGATATGGTAGCTGATGGTCTTTTTCTGGGTGTCATCTAGTAATGAGAGAAGATTTGTTGTTGTCTGGACGATGGTGTCGATTGGAATCTGCTCGTCTTGAATAGGGAAGAGATTTGGCCGGACATTGCCTGCAGAATTAGCACTGCAATTTACAATCTGGAAATACTTACCATCCGTCGTGACTCCTTTGAAAGGCTCCTTGGCCAGGTCCATCCAGTGCATGTACAGGGCGTGCAGCCACGGGGGGATCTTGCCGGTCTTGAAGGCATCCGCATACTCGTGCGCATCCTGGGTGCGCATAATCTGGAAGCGCGGGATGTTCAGATCGGGGAGATATTGTCTGTAGGACATTTTGAATGAATGATTCTAGATGGAGAATTGGAATTGGAATTGGAGTTGGAGAATTGGAGAATCGGAGGACTGCTTTATACTCGATCCCCACAGTCCCCACGTGGGGATCGGAATGTCCGGGCGGATCGTGGAGTCGTACGATTATATCTACTATTCTGGCTTGATAGGCATGCGATGGCTTGATATGCTTGTATCATATCATGTATTCATTGCCAGATGGTGGTGAGTCTCGCAGGCAAGGATACACAATAATCTCCGATACCATACAGTGGTTAGCGAATGTCTTGCAGCTGAAGATTGTCCAATCGGTTACTCTGTAGATCTTCTTCTTTCCCAAAAAGTGCAAGGGCGCAAAGAAAGTCCGGCTGGGTTAATGTAGGTTGAGCCAAGGAAGTCGGTGATGTCTTATAATACCGATTTCACTGTCGGCGTAGAATATAGTCCGTGGCTGAGAAGAGCAATTCCATGAAGCCGGAGTTTGTCTGCGCCGATTAGGGCTATATCAACCTGGTCTCTTGATGCCGTTGTCGACAACTCTCCCCATTATCCTCATCATGACTGAGTTCAGCTACCTCAAAGGAGCTGCCGACACTTCTGGCGTCGAAGAATCCATCAGCAAGCGCTTCGACCAGGCTGTCCAGCACCAGGCCCATGATCTCGCAGTCATCAGCTGCCATCAACCGGCCTCTCTCTACGGACTGCCGTCGATTCCTGCGAAAACCAAAGACTATCAAGCCAATCCATACCTGCGATGGTCGTATCGAACCCTGGCCCTGGGCGCCGCCCGCCTCGTTGCCAGTCTTGTTGAACGCAAAGTCAGACCGCAGACCCCGTTTATGGTGATCTGCGATAATCGAGTGGAATATGCCATTTGCATGCTTGCCGCATTCAGACTCGGCCTGGTCTTTGTTCCCCTGAGTCCAGATATCTTGGCCCAGACGCAAGACGCCCGGCATATCCTCAACACCGCTGTCAACCACCTGCAGGCCGTGGAAGCGGTAGTGCTGGCAAGGAATACCGAAGCATGCCATGAGGCCGCTCGTTTGATTCCAGATTGCAATGTCCTTTCCATAACCCTGGAGAAGACTGGCAGTGCGGATGAATGCGTGTGGATAGGCGATCTACTCAGCAATGCCTCAACCACACTTGGACCACCCCCTGAAGCAGAACATGTCATCCTCCATACAAGCGGTAGCACCTCGACGCCCAAGTGCTGTCTCATCCGGGCGAATGGATGGGTTGAGCGAATGCGGCCCGTGATGGGCATGCCCTTCTTGGATCTCAATGACCGCATCGCCATCACAGGCCCAGGCCACCATATGTTCGGCTTCATCTGCACCGTCCTCCCACTGGCCCAGGGAGCGACGATCGTGATTCCGACGCCGAGATTCCAGCCCGACAGGCTCGTCCAAGCCATTCGCGCAGAGAGCTGCACCATCGTGCCGTTGGTCCCGTCCATGGCGCACAGCGTCCTGTCTGTGCTGAACGAGAATGGTGACCAGGCGCCTGCAAGTGTTCGCACTGTTGTGACGGCTGGCATGCCACTGAATGTCGGGCTGCTAAGTCGGCTCCAGGAGTGCTTCAGGACGGCCCGGATGGACAATACCTACGGCATGACGGAAGGTCTGACGATGACTACGGCTCTCCTCCCAGATTCTACAAGCTTGGTCTGTGATGATTATGTGGCCGTCGGACAACCAGTTCAAGGGCTGCAGATGAAGATCTGTGACGCGGAGACTCGACAGGTTGTCCCCCGAGGGACCTGGGGCGATCTTCACTTTTCCGGTCCAACGTTGAGCAATGGCTACCTGAGCCAGTCTGCCCCTGACGCGTTCTACGAGGAAGACGGTCAGCGGTGGGTGAACACGGGCGATGTCGGCTTTATTACTGAACAGGACGCGGCGTATGTTGTTGGCCGCAGCAAAGACCTGATCATCCGCGGCGGAGAGAATGTCAGCCCGGCCAAGCTGGAAGGGTTCCTGGCTGGCCATCCATCGTTCCAGTGCCTGCAGGGCCAGGTCGTTGCTGGGCCCGATGCCGTCGCTGGTGAAGTGCCTGTGCTGGTGACCAACGCGGATGTCGCTCCCGAGACTGTCCAACTGTTGAGGGAGGAGACTTACAAGCATCTCGGGCCTCTGTATGTTCCCGCGGACATACTCTCCCTACAAGCTCTTGGAATGACCAAATTTCCTCTCGGTCTGTCGGGCAAGGTGCAGAAAAAGGCACTGGCAGAGGCTGTCAAGAGGCATCTGGATCAGCGTGAGCCTGTCAAGCCTATCGAGTCTGATTTCACCTCAAATCTGGCCATGACAACCCGTCTGATCTGGGCCAAGGTCCTGCGTATTCAACCCGACTTGCTCCCAGTCGATGCCCCCCTGGCGCAGCTCGCCGACAGCATGCTCATGATCTCCGCTCGCGAGCACATCCGAAAGCAGACAGGCCAGAGTGTTTCCATCTCGGACTGGCTGTCTGCTGGCACAATAGCAGACCAGATCCGGATGCTCGACAGCAGCTCTCCAGTTGCTAATGTACCCCAGATCAGCCATGAAACTCGGCAGGCCCCCCCAAGCCCTTTGGACATAGTGCACGTGGCAGGTGATGAGGTTGCCTTTGGCGCCGTGAAGCAGGCAGTGGAGCAGGTCATCCAGAAGGACGGCTTTTGCTGGGACGAGGTGCAGGATGTGATTCCACGCGGCGACTTTATGCATCTCGTCTGTCGCACGGGTGTCGTGGACTCTGCGAACATTCGCGCCGCTATTGTTGCTAACCGAGCCAGTGTGAAGGTCAGTCTCTTTCCCATAAGTTGATTATGGGATACTGACTGTAATAGGAAATGAGGGAAGCCCTTGAAAAGGCACTGCAACGACACCCGCTGCTGTTGTCTTACATCATCTCTGACACGACGCAGGCTGAAGAGGTTGGACTCTACGCGGTGATGCGACCTGGTGCAAAGGTTTACGATAGGTGCATCATCGACTACGGGGAGATAGAAACCCTGGACCAGCTCAAGCAGCTGGCTACGGAGGATCCCGGCAAAGTGGCCCTGCACCACGATGGACTATCCTTCAGGGCGCTGGTTGTCTTTGTCAAGGAAACTGGCTCTGCAGCCATCGTGACAAACAGTAAGTCACCCATGCCTGGACAATACTACAGATGCTAAGAGACAGTCGCCCATGGCGTGGCGGATGCAACGAGCGGGTATCTCTTCCTAGGAGACCTGGACGCAGCCTTGTCTGGCCGGACTCCTCATCCTCATGTGCCCTACAAGCTGTGGGCAGAGACATACCACGCCCTTCGACACTCCCCCAAGGCCAACGCCGCCGTGCGATATCAGGTCGAACAGCTCCGGGATCTCGGGCAGCACTTGCACGCACTGTGGCCACCTCCCTCGGAGGAAGTGGTAGTCAGTCCAGAGCGCGCTGCTCACGACGGGCACACTCTGATCTTCCTCGCTCCGTCGTTTATCGACTTGCAAAAGGCCCACCCCGAGCTGACACCACACATCGTCATGAAAGCAGCGCTGGCAACAGTCTGCCTCGCCAATACAAACCACACGCATGCACTCTTCGGGGATCTACAAGCAGACCGCGCCCGCTTCCCGTTCCTCCCAGAGTCGTACCGCGGCTTACACGCCCTGGAAACGCCAGATGTAGCGGGGCCCACGGTCAACAACACTCTCAATCTAGTCGATCTTCGTGATGGCGAGACCGCCGTGCAGTTTCTGGCCCGCATGCTTGCGTACCAGCAGGCGCTGAGCAAACACCCCAATGTTCCCTGGCAGCGAGTATTCAAGGAACTTGGTCTCTCGCAGCTAGAGCTAGATCCTATTTCCGCAGCGACGGATTCCATCCTGTTCAACTGGCAGCCTAATCTCGCATCGAGAGTGCATGCTGACAATCCGTTCCAGGCGATGAGGCTGGCAGTTGTGCATATGCGTCCTCGACTTGGGTTGTTGGCGAATGTTGGCGCTGGGGGTGTAGACGGAAACGAGGTTATCATGAACCTCCAGGGCGCAATCGCCAATACCTCTACGGTACAGATCACCAGGATTGCGGAGCAGTGGAAGAGGGCTGCCTTGTGGCTGGCGGATCAGGAGTGCAGGGCTAGGCCGGTGACTGAGCTGGTCAAGCTGCTTCAGGAGATGAATTGATTTGATAGACTACTCATTGTTGATCTCTGCACTATATCTTGCAAACGAACTCTTCTCCCTTAGTTGCTGCCCATACTTAAGAAAGATATACGGCGTGATGCAGTAGACTGTAGCCACCGCCGCAATGATACTACTCGCCACGTTCGAGCCCAGTCCAGAGTACATTGGATACGCGAATAGAGGCATTCCTGCCGAAGCAAGTCCACGTAGAACTGCAAGGGCCGCCATGGCCGAGCCCGCGTAGACCGTATAAGCATCTGCAATATACCCGCTGAGCGTATACGAGAACTCTGTTGCAGCGAATCCAATCAAGGCAACGCCAAAAGTCGATCCAATCCAGTGGACATGCACAAAAGGAGGAACTGTCCAGCCAAATATCCAAAGTCCGATTGCAAGTGCCGGAGCAGCCAGAACGAATCCCCCGATCTTGTCTTCCGGGACTGGCTGCTGCCCTTGCTTTTCTCTCTGAATGACTCGACAATGGTCCCACAATCGAACAAGACCGTTGGCAGCGATGCCAGGGAGGATGGCGATGAACGGTAAAGAAGTCGCTCTGGAACTCCAGCCAAAGCTCCCATAGACGACGCTAAAGGACTCGGTGAAGAGGTACAGCATTCCCCAGGAGGAGGCACTCAGGATGGAGACCAGGATGATGATCGGCTCGGTGACGCCCAGTCTCGTCGGCCGGATGACAATTGTCTGGAGCAGTTCGTGTATGTTCCCGATGCGGTCGTGGTTGTTGATATCGGCGTCGACCTCGCCCACTGCTGCTTTCATGCTCTCGAATTGTCGGGCGAGGAGGGTGGTCGGTCTGCTCTCTCGGACGAGAAGAAGTAAAACGAAAACAACTGCAGAGGTGATGGCCGCGGTGTGGTATATCCAGCGCCTGGAGAGTGAGCACCTCATATTGACAGGGTATCAAGACTTACCATCCAATCGCATCAGAAATATACGACCCGTAGATAGGACCAACAGCCAGACCCGTCATAGTGCAGCAGTTCCACAGCCAGAGGAACCAGATCCGCGGATGTCGCCCATACTGGTCCTCGATGCTTCCCGCGAGCACAATCTCAGGCACAGCCGACGAGTATCCAGAGATGAACCTGCCGATGAAGACGCCCGCACTCGAGGGAACAACGCCAGTCAGAATAGCACCGACGACATACGTCCCAGCAGAGATCAGATAGGAGACGCGCCTCCCCAATGCCTCAGAGAACGGAGGCATGACGACACCTCCAATTGCCTGTCCGATGCCATACATGAACTGGAATCCAACAAGCATCACCACTCTGCTCAGTCCGTACTCCGTCATGGCCTCCTCTGCGGCGGATGCTCCTGTTGTCCCCAGCACTGCGGTGTACATCTCCCAGAACATAATAACCAGGTCATCGTACACTTTGCGCTGAACCGGCCAGTTTCTTGGATAGTCCTTGTGCTTTGGGTCCCAGTCCAGTGTCTTTGGACCGGACTTGCGAAGGCCCCAGCGAGCGGCTTCGAGATGGAGGTCTTGTTCAGTCATGATGTATACGTATAGGGGACATTTGGAGTAAAGGCAAGCTCTATAAACACAAGCTTATAAAATAAGGTTTATAAAGACAAGCTTTACACTGTTTGTGTGGGTCCATGACGCAGTTGATGGTCACTATACAGACTCGATCTATACAGAGTAGTTGTATCAAGACTTTATCTCAGACACCAGATACTCATATTTATCTATTAAATTGCATCTACGAGACTACATCCACCAGCTGCCATTCCTATCTTGTCTTAATATCAGCATATTGTATCTCGCTGCTTCTGTGGGCCTGCAGATCTGATCTAAACAGGGTCAGGATGAAGATCATTCCATCATTATGAACAGCGTAAGCTCTTGGATCTCTTAATGTCAAATGACGCTTACAGATTACTCTGAGTAAGGTTGGTTGATTTTCAAGGTGTCAAAGAGCGATTGTTAGGGTTGAATTCTTTTAAACACGGGTCTGCACTTTATATATATTACATATAGCCATGACTGAAACGAACTTTTATTATCTATACAATCGTAATATCCTGACATGATCCGCTAAAAACAACCAACAATCAAAACCCAACAATCAACTTAACGTGAGTAGCCCTTGCCCCGACAACAGGAGCCAAAGCATTGATCGCCTGCATGAGTTAGACCAGACCAGACCAGACGAGATCCAGGGCACTTACCATTGTACGGCGACTGGGCCACTTCGGAGGTTTCTCTTAATTTGCTGGACGATTTCCTGAAATTAGCATTTCCTCTAAAAATTAGGACAGTAACTTACTTGAGCAATGAGAGGATGCTGTCCGATTCGGATGATCCCTTGCGAGACCCATGGCCCAGAGAGCGGAGCTTGTCTTTGAAGTCTTCCTTTGCCATCTTGTTTTGTATTTTGTATCCTTTTCTTGTTCTTGTTCTTGAGTGTCTACTGCTAAGACAGACATCGAGCCCGTTTATATAGCTAACGTTCAGCAGGGACCAGCAAGAGGCGTCGGCGAAGGCCTGCAGTGATAGGCCGGTGACTTCGCCGAGGGCTCGGCCGTGGTCGGGCTTGGATGGCTTCAAAAATGCCGAATGAGGTCACATCACATGTATTTCTTGGTTATTATCTTGGCATATGAAGAGTCATAATCGAGGGAGTTAGGGTTACGTGGGTGGTTCGGTGGACTTGTACGTTCATCACCTATACGGAAGACTGGCGCCATCATACTGAAAATTCTATCATAGACTATAGAGGATTCCATCACACTAAACATGATTCTATTATACTAAAGAATAGTCTATCATAAAATTCTATAACTACTCAAAACTTAGTCTTCAGCTTCCATCCCACGCAGACCCCCCTCGCAATGACAAACGCCACGGTGGCTAGAAAGTACAACCCCCCGCCAAACGCGATCAGCCCATCATAGTTGCCGTGACCTGCTCCCAGAATCGCCCCTGCAATAGGAATGCCAGTCAACGTCCCAATGCTGGAGACAGTAAAGGTTGTCCCGTTGCGCTGGCCGTACTCTTCCACCCGGCAGACCTGCGAGATGCACACCGGCGTCAAGCTGATGGCGGCACCGCTGAAGAACCCAAAGAGGATCGCGTAGCAGATAATCCCCGCAGTGCTTCTGTCGATGGGAATCCAGAGGGCCAGGGTCAGAATAGAACAAACGAGCGAGGTCACGATCATCACGTTGAAGCGGCCGACTCGGTCTGCCACGAGACCAGGCAGGAATCGACCGGGGATAGCGCCCGCGTTCAGCAGGGGGATCAGTGCATACGCCAGCTTCGTCTCGATACCGACGTGCAGGGCATAGCTGGAAACATACGTGATGGGAATAAAGACAGCAAATTCAACTAGAAAGACGGCTGCCGTGGTGGTCGCGTATCGAGGATCGCGAAGGGCTTTGAAGTCAACTGCAGCAGACTTTCCTTTCGGCCTTGGAAGTCTTGTCCGCATGAAAAAACAGGCCATTGCCAGTAAAGCTACCGAGAGAAAGGCGATAATACGAATGGACCAGCCGAACCCGATCTTGGGTGCCGCGAACATCACGATGATCGGGAATATCACGCCTCCTAACCCACCGGCAGTGCAGGCAATACCGGTGGCAAGCCCGCGACGACAGTTGAACCAGTGGCCGATGACCGATATGGCCGGGTTGAAGAGGGTGCAGGCTGAGAGACCGCCGAGCACACTGAAGGAGAGGAAGATTTGATAGTACTCTGGACAATTAGCTAGTAACCATTCATGCTGAACAGACAGGACTTACCAGTGCTAAAACTGAAGCACAGCAGCGATGCGACCATGCCGACCGAGCCTGGAATGACTACATATGCTGGACCGTAGCAGTCGAAGATAGGGCCTGCCTGTGCTCCGGCGACATACAGAAAGAAGCCATACGCGCCATAGATCCAGCCGACACTCGACTCCGAGTAATCCTGCAGCTGGTGATTGCTCGTCCAGGCGTGCAATGTCCCAAGACTGTTCAGTAGGCCCATGGAGGGGATCATGGCGCACCAGGCCCCGACCACCACCAGCCATGCCTTTGACCCCCCTTCAGGGTATACGGTTTCCGCGTCCGCAAGCATGATGGCGGACAATGGCGGACAATGGTCGGGCTTCCGATAAGAGATATAACTACAGGCTCTTTTGATTACCAAGCTGTGGGACTCGGCGAATATTGGGGGGTGGTCGGCGATCTTCCCCTATGATTTGGCAACCAGACCCACACTACAAGACTTGGCCGAGTGGCAACCGTGCTGGATCGTTGATATACGGAGTATACCTCGCCGTTCTTGTTTGGATCAGTCGAGTATGTCTTCAGTTCGCCGACCATACAGATCCAAGCGCCATCCGCCGTGCGATAGGTGCAGGCAGAAGAAGCTGCGGTGCGACCCCGACGACCAGATCGCATGCCGGCGATGTCAAGCCAGCAACGTGCTCTGCTCGTTTAGCCGGATGCATCGGTCGGCGTCGATGCCACTAGCATACACTCGAAACACGCCTCATGACGACGCTGGAGTCGTACCGACGATCGAGCCCAATCCTGTGTCCGACCCCGTCCCCCAGTCGGTGCCCTACCTGCCAGGCCGTCCCCTCTCGTTCTCCTTCGCCGAAAGCTCGACTCCTCAACAGGCCATTCAGACCCTGGATGGACTGCCGAATGTTTCAGCCCAGCTGATGGGCACGTCGGGCGAGTCAGACCCGTTCTTGCTGCGGCACTGCAAGTTCGACGACTATGGCCTGCTGCATTTCCACCAAGTCCACTTTCGCAATGCCGGGGGTGTGCCCTTTGAGGAGAAGATTCCGGTCCATTATCTAGTCACTGATGATGCATTGCATGCGCCGACGGGGTCCAATCGTATACCTCGTCAGGAACTAGATGCTCTTGTGCCTGTGGACCAGGGACAGCGCCTGCTTGCGCTCTTCCAGGCATACATCTTCCCCAGTCTGCCGATTGTTTCTAGTTTCATTGCGTCTGAGGATCCCCTTACTATCCCAGTCCATCTTCTTGCTGCGCTGTATGCATCCGCTTTGCCGTTTGTAAAGTACGACGAGTGGCTGTCTATAGTATACGCCTACCAACCCCCACCGACAAGCCAGCTATGGCAGTTTGCCCTCGATCTTGTCCTTGAACAGATCCACACGCCGCATCTGTCTGTTCTCCAAGCGGGTCTCTTGTATCTTCACAAGCCACTAGAAAGCTCGCAACAGGCTGCCCTCGCCGATGATCCGTTTGTATGGTCATTCGTCGGCATGATGGTCGGCGTCGCGACTTCGCTCGGTCTCCAGCTGGAATGCCGGCCGATGGGCATGCCTCTATGGGAGCGTCGACTACGAACACGTCTCTGGTGGGCCATCTACTGCGAGGACAAGTGGCGGGCATTGCTGATGGGCCGCCCTCCATACATTCGCAGCGACGAGTGGGACGTGACCGACCTGGACGAGGCAGACTTTGAAGGAGCACCAGCAGTGAAGTTCATGCGGATGGCCAAACTGGCGAGAATAGCTGATGAAGTACAGAGCTTGCTATAGTAAGTCTCTCCCCTTGCTTTAATCAGACTGCTAACGAGGAAGCACCCTCCGCGCATGCCAACAACTGTCAGGCAACTTTGCCGACTCGTTGCAGACCTCGCGCGTCCTGTTCCGAAAGCTGCAGGAATGGATTGCTTTCATTCCATCCATTGAACAGGATGGGACGAGTAGTCCCGATCTCTCGACGTCTGTTCATTTTGCGTACCTTCTCCTCGAAGTCTACATCTTCCGCGCACTTCTTCGCCCGATGGTCCCTTCTAAGCCTGCGCCGCGTCTGATTGACGAGACCGAGGCCCTTCCTCTATTCCCAGACTTTACCGTAGACGACTACATAGGGCAGATCATCGACGTCGAGAACATCATAGCAGAAGAGGTCCCAGCGGTAACCGTAAACAACGACGACAAGTCTGTCCCCATTGTCCTGAATGCAGCCGAGAACTGCGCTGCTAGTATGCTGCGTCTGATATCTCGCATCGAAGCAAGAGAGATGGGCACGTTCTGGTATTCATGTTCGTCTACCCTGTCCGCTCCTATCGTCCGCTAACGGAATCATCTAGGGAGTCGCATTGGTTTTGCGACCGTGAGTAATTTCATGCTTTTGCTTCTTGTCCAGGCCCCCAGTCCGGAGCACGCTATACGGGCAAAGAAACTGGTGTATTCATGGCAGCAGACCATCCAGAGTCAGAGCCGGGGGTGGGAGATGATGGACCTGGGATTGATACGCTTGAATGGGCCGTTGGGAATGGGATTAACCAATACGTTCCATCTGCCTCTGCATATTCGACAGGCGTTAGAGAATGTGCCATAGATTTGTTGTTGTTGTGGGAAGGCGCACTATACGGAGTAGGCTCCACTTGTTTGTAGAAGGCGCTCAAGAATAAAAGTCTTCAACTTGAATAGACCAATTTGAATTAAATCAATTCACGACACAATGATGCTGAGCAAAATTCCCAGAGTAACACCCTCCGGTCTGAGGATCAATCAAGGTCGTCTGTGGGAGACAATCCACGAGACCTGCAAATGGGGGGCATCTCATCGCTGGGGAGAGTAAGGACCTTGGCCCTTGATATAGACAGTACTAAAAGCAGCAGAAATCCCGAGGATACAGGAATGGCCCGGCTCACCCTGACAGACGAGGATGCAAAAGTCCGTCGGTGGTTTAGGCAGGAAGTGGAAAAGCTTGGATGTTCGCTGTCGATCGACCAGATGGGAAACATGTTTGCGCGACAGAAAGGAAGCCTGGGATCCAATGCCCCGATGATCGCGATGGGCAGTCACCTCGATACACAACCCAGGGGAGGTCGCTACGATGGTATCTTAGGGGTAGTGGGAGCTTTGGAAGTGCTGCGGACGATGAAGGAGAGCGGATTCCGCACAAACTACGATGTTGGCATCGTCAATTGGACCAAGTATGCCGTCAATACTCACTTCAGAGCCCCACTAACATTTTATAGTGAAGAAGGTGCCCGGTTCCCCAAGTCGATGTGCTCGTCTGGCGTGTGGGCAGGGGGCATTCCGATCCAGGCTGCTTGGGATCTCCGTGATGTGAATGACAGCCAGACAACTCTCCGTTCAGAACTTGAACGACTTGGCTATATCGGTGATATTCCATGCTCGCACGAGGCATATCCCCTCGGCGCACACTTTGAACTGCACATCGAGCAGGGTCCGATCCTGCAGGAATCTGGTCGCTCCATCGGGGTAGTGACCGGGGCTCAAGGCTATCGCTGGCTGAAGTTCACCGTCACCGGACAGGATGCACATACCGGGACGACGCCTTTCAGTGCTCGTCGGGATCCTCTTCTCGCAGCCTCCAAGATGATCGTCGCAAGCAATGCGATCGCCCGGAGACATGACGCCCTTGCCTCGACTGGTATCCTCAAAATTCCAGATAATTCGTCCACCAACACGGTTATTTCGGAGGTGGTATTTACTCTCGACATCCGCCATCCCAATGATGAGGTGGTGAAGGCTGTTGAAGACGAATGCCTGAAGGCGTTCAAGGACATTTCTGCTGAGGATGGAAAGGGAGTTGATCTGAACTGGACAATAGACACCGATTCCCCAGCGGTAAAGTTCCACTCAGACTGCACTGGCTCCATCAAAACTTCAGCAGAAGGACTTTTAGAGAAGGACGCTTGGATGGAGATTACGAGCGGTGCCGGTCATGACAGTGTTTATACCAGCCGGCACTGTCCAACTGCCATGATTTTCGTCCCTTGTCGCGATGGTGTGAGCCATCATCCGACCGAATATTGTTCGCCAGAGGACTGGTAAGTGTTCGATCCGACTCACTATTTATGCTAACGAAATGCAGCGCGATCGGAGCCCAGGTCTTGCTCGAGAGTGTTGTGCATTACGATCAGTCCCTGGCCCGCAGAAGGAACCAAGCTTGATCGCTCCGCCACTCGTCTGATCTAGTCATGATGTCAGCTTTGAGACGTAGAAAGATAGAATACTCCTTAGAACATGGTCACGAATATCATTAAATTATTCTACAACATGACTACTCTAGCCAAACACTCACTTGATAGTCTCGGCCCGATCCACCCCCCTAGACTCGGGCATCTAAGGGAAAAAGAGATCAAGGCTAAACGGGTCAAGATCAAAGTCCATGACCCTCTCGACCATGAAGCGCCAGCAATTCTGCATGAGCCACGCGAGCATGATGGTGCCGATGTAAATGGTGCCGCTGTCATTCTTGTTAGTGGTGCTGGCGGAGGAGTGAGTGGTCCATCAGGTATACATCCACACGCCGGATTAGGCGATTGGGCAAAATTGACATCGCTGTAAATATAGGAATATACCCATCTCTCGCAGATAAACTGGCCCTCCTCATCGGGGTCCCAGTTATCAGACTTGATTACCGAGTGCCAGCTTCGACCGAATACTGCGTCCCGGACATGATTGCAACCATGAACCATCTCGAACAACGGTTCGGTTCATCACAGTTCTTTGTGGTCGGATGGTCATTCGGAGGCAGTCCGTGCTTCACTGTCGCAGCGCAGGAGCCCGATCGTGTCTGCGGCGTGGCAACCGTAGCATCGCAAACCGCTGGGACTTCAGGGGTTCGGAAACTAAGCCCCAGGCCACTCCTATTGCTGCATGGAGGTGGTGATACTTGTCTCTCGTCCAAGTGCTCCGAGTCTCTGTACGAGCAGTACGGCAAGAACGGTTACCGAGAGCTGAAGATCTTCCCTGGGGACAATCATGGGCTGTCGATGAATGCCTCAGAGGTGGAGGGCTTGCTTTTGGTATTTGCGGCCACGGCCTTGGGGCTGGAGGAGGACTTGACAGCAGCGTCGCTGAGAATTGCTCAGCAAGATTGGGCAGGGGGTGAAGACGAGCGGATCAGGGAAATGGAGCAAGGGCACGACTTGGAAGACGAGGCCTTGAACCGCTGAGTTGTCCATCTAGCACTCTGAATGTAGATGCGCATTGCCTTGTCCACTTATTCCGTAGTCCAACTCCCCATCGCGTCGTTATTAGTTGAGCTCATCCCAGGGTATTGAACATGGAGAAGCGACCGTTTAGACAGCGTGTGAGTCTGGTGAATTGAGTACCTACCTGTATATAGACGTCAGCAATGAGGGAATTCTGGGTCAGCAATCAAGCGACGTACTCCAAGGTAGCCACAGCACATCAAGCAAGCCATTCCCAGGTGATCCCCTTCCAATTGATTTGAATGACAGAGTGATGAGAATGAAGAGTTGGAAATGTTCAGCAAACGGGAATAGCTTCCCATCACATGACCTCAGCTGAAGCAAACAATTCTCTCATTTACGTTTCTTTCTTTCTATTTCATCTACATCTCCGATGGGTGGATTTCGATGGTTGAATTTCTGAGTTTCCCCAGCGAGATTCTGCATCGCATCTGCTGGTATGCAGATCTAACAAGTCGCAAAGCCGTTCGCCTCGTCAACCGACGCCTGGCCGAGATCGCGCAGCAATGGGTGTTCCACTGCGTTGCTGTTTCTCCGCGAGATTTCAGCTGCGAGTGTTTGAAGAACATCCTGCAGCATCCGAACCTTGCCTTATATGTGAATAAGTTGCATCTGTTTCCTTGGAGCCTGGAATTTGTGAGTCTGCCATCGGTGTTGGACCCCCTCTAATCATCTCAGAACGGCGAGTACTTTGACTATGAAGACGAAGAATATGAGGGCTACGACGGCGACGAAGAGACAAACCTGCCGGTGCGCTTTCTGAATCTGTTTGACCGGCTACAGGACTTTCCTCGTCTACAAAGCGTTGCTCTGTGTTTCCACTGGGACCATGTGAACGAATTCGTGGGGATCTCGCAAGTGCTGGAGTTTCGTGCAGCAGTGATGCGAAAGGCTTTTGCTGCATTTGCTTCGCTACCGCAGCTACTGAAGGAATTAACGATCAAGGACCTGCATAATGTCAGCGAAACAGACCCGACCGTGGTCGCTGACATGGCCAAAGTTTTGAGTGGGCTTCGGGCTCTGCGGCTCAACATCATAAATGAGCATTGCGTACGGAACGGCGAGATGGATTATAAGGTTAGTAGCCCTTGACTTGGGAGACATAACTGCTAATTATGTAGCGAGAGGAAACGTATGACTTCTACAGCGAGATACCTGCATTCTGGCTCAAGCCGACAACCTCGACGTTGCAGCATCTCACCATCTACTCGCCTCTGCCCTGCGGATTCTATCCAAAGCTGGACTTTCGCGGCCTCCACTTTCCTCATCTCAAGACTCTTTATTTAGGCAACTACGGGTTTGTTCATGATTCGCAGCTCGACTGGATCCTGTCCCATGGCGCAACCCTGTCTGAGCTGTACCTAGACGAGTGCACCATTCTGTACGAAGTCTCCATCAAGGACTATGAGAATACCTACCTTGCACCAGAAGCTTTCAAAAAACGGGAAGAATTCCGTGACAACCTCTATGCCTCCTACGGCACGCGCTGGGCAGACTATTTTCGGGCGTTCAAAGACCGTCTTCCTCATCTATGCCACTTTCGATATGGTCACAGCTCTCGTGATTGGATATCCAACGCGACTCCTTTTGAACATGAATGTAAGTTCAAAATCGGCTTCCATCGAAGAAGCTATCTCGTTTTCTGCGATGGGTTCGGACAGAGCCCGTATATGTCACACTCCATTCATCGGATCCAGAAAGGGCGAGTGCTAGACCATGTGGATGCAGACCCTTTGGCAGTATCAGAAGACGATAAGGTCGCTCTACAAGAGCTGTGTGCAAAACTTGGACAGCCCCCTCCTGATACAGAAATACTCGGACCTAGATTGAGACGCTAGATATCAATGTATCAGATATGCGAAATCGACCTGCTATAGCAATCAGAGGGAAGACAATGTCAAAGCCATACCCTGCAAGATATAAATCTAGACAGTGAGAATACCACGTATACCGTTATCCATGTAAAGCGTCCATTCGGAAGGCCCTAGTCGCAGTTCCCTGCCATCCCTCCTCATCAAGCTCCTTTGGTTCGACATAGAATGTCCATCCTGTTCAGTCTTGAGGTCAATCCCCATCGTGAGACACAGTACCGAGGCAGCGACCAGCGCACATGAAGAGGATGATGCAGATCACCGTATCCCTCCGCTTCAACTAGCGGCTTGGTGCGGTTGAATAGCCACGAATCGGGCTCTCCAGTTCTTTGGTCCCAGTTCTTTAGTATGGCATTGCAGGACTCAGCAGTCGCATCTGTCAGAGCTGCTTTGGAATATCTATTTGGCGGCTGTTACAGGCATTCGGACATGTCGCCCCTGGAATGGACATAGGGAGGATATAGACAGCATCGCATGAAGAACGGGAATTGTTGAATTACCACCATTAGACGCAGCCAAAGGAGAGATTCAGCTAATAACAAAAGTGACTTGCCCGCTATGGCCGGTGGCTGGGCTATTCATCTAAGCGCTATGTACATCACTGCGTGTCCAGCTTCTCCCCCTGATGGTCGACAGCCACCCATTCGCGACGGTTCGAGCACCAGGCTTCCAGCGATGGCTGAGCATCAGTTCGATCGTCTATTGTCCCACTGGCGACCGAGATGATCCCAGCTTCTTGGAGTGCTGCCGTCTGCTGGAAGAGCGACGACCCGCAGGCTCTGCAGAACGAGCGCTTCATGGGTTTCCCACTGGCTGTTCCTTGCTCGTGATATGTTTGAATTGAGTCGTGGCCCTGGACGATATTCACATTCTAAATTGTTAGCTCTGTCCAAGCAAAGTGAGTACGTACCTCTTCCTTGTACCAGCAGTTGGCGATGAATGCCGATCCGCTGAATTTCTGGCAGCTGTCGCAGTGACAGACGGCGCACTTGATAGGCTTTCCAAGTAGCTCATACTTGACGGCTTGACAGAGACACGATCCGGATGGCATGGTGATGGTGAATGACGGAGTATTCATCTGTCAATCTGCTGATCTGTTAATCTATTTATATGACGTATTTCCACCTGTTGGAGGCGTGCCAAGGGTTCCTGCAGCGGGGTTCTTGGTATCACAGATGGGACCACAAAGCACAGTCTCACTATTTAAGGGGCTTGTCGGTGGTACTTGCAGGTACTTTCAAGCAGGCTTCATCATGCGTCTGTCTCTGCTGTCTGCTGTCCTCCCCCTCTCCGTCCTCGCCGAGCCCTACAACACCTTTGACGGGCCTGGCTTCCCAGCCTGCAACGATGTCGCTGTTGTTTATACTCCGAATAGTGTAGACGAGGTTCAGTCCCTTGTCAAAGATGCCATTCAATCCGGTCAGAAAGTGCGCGCGTCTGGCAAAGGACATATGTGGTACGACACCATGTGCTCCGACGATCCCAACACCGTCATCATTCAGACTGAGAACGTCAACAACATCTATGATTTCGATCTTGAAGCTGGCACCGTGATGATTGAGGCCGGGGTCACTTTTCTGCAGTTGTCTGACTATCTGCATCAGCGAGGGGCATCGGTAAGTTCTTACCTCCACAGAGAATCAAACTAAGGAGTAGGCCGGCTACACACTGGTCAACTGGAACATCACCCTGGCTGGATGCGTCGCTATGGGTGCTCATCGCTCGTCGATTCGAGAGGAATCAATGGTGGCTTCGGGGGTTTTGTCTCTTGATATCATTGATGGCCACGGCAACCTGCGACACCTTGAACGAGATGAGAGCGACGAGTGGCTAGCTGCGTCAACCTCTCTCGGCTTGTTGGGTGTCATTGTCAGGATGAAGTTCAAGATATATCCAGACTTCAAAGTCTATGCAGACCAGAAGACGTGCGTATTCCATCTAGTATGAGGCCCACTAACACATGCAGCCTGGATGACGACGAGGTGCTGGACGGCGATATATACGGAATGATTGCGCCGTATGCAACGGCCAATTTCTGGGTATGTTCTTATCCTTCATCTGAATGACATTGACCAGTCAGTGGTGGCCGTACAAGCGCAAGTTCCACTGGCGGTACTACGACGTTGTCGACGACACAATCAGCGAGCAGAATGGCTTCCAAAACACCTTTTCAGTCACTGCTCTCGAGGCTTCGGCCATCAAAACCCTTTGGGACAGTGGACGGTGGCTTGCGACGTCCAACATGCTGGCAGAGGACATCCTCTTCAGTCAATGGGAAGCCCCAAACTTCCGCGAGAAGACAACCAACAAAGACATCACCGAGTGGCCCGTCTATGGCTGGAACTATGACGTGCTGATTGGAGGTCTGTATCCTGATCAGAAGCCGGTCTGGGAGTATGGACTGAATGGCTACACTCTCGAGCTTGCCTTTCCGGTCACGCAGGCCAACGCTGTCTTGAAACGGGCCCGTGAACTTTTCGATGCTGAACTGAAGAAGGGAATTGTGATGACCTCAACTTATCGCAGTGGTATCAACATCAAATTCGGCAAGCCATACTATGACCTGCTAGGACAGGTCACATACAACACGTCGGATGGTGCAGACTGGACCAAGGGAGCCATCATGTTTGACTTTCCCAGCTTCAAGCCCACTGTCGGCGATGGGTCTCGCTTTAATGAGCCGTTCTGTTCGTACATTTCTGCGTTGGTGAAGCATATCTAACGTTTGCAGATGGAACGCTCGAGAAAGCCTTGATCTCGGAATTCCCCTGTCGACCGCACTGGACAAAGAACACCCGCGAGGTCTTTGAGCTGGCGAAGAACAATCTGGACCCTGATGTAAGTTTTCTTGTGCCTGACTTGGACTCTCTGACCTGTCTAGCACATTGCCCGGTTCAAGGCAGTCCGGGAGCAGTTTGACCCCAATGGGCTGTACCGCAGTGTTGTCGGAGAGATCATCGGTGTCTATTAGTTGATTCTGAGTATCTCTGTAGCATAGTATCTGTCAGCCATAATCCAGAATCCACCATCGGCATTATGAAGACAAGCCTCGGCAGGATCTACGAGTACTCCGTCATCCAGCTCACACGGCCCTCTACCCCATCCTGTCACAATCCACGGCCCGGATGCTGGTCTAGTCTCGGCCGCGTGGTTCTGCACGGGTGTGCTCTTACTCAGTGGCCTAGAAGGATGCAAGACTGGCTCACAGGCCGCGCAGCTGTCTTAGTCTGATACCAAACCTTAAGATCCGGATGACATCGGACAGTAAATCGAGCCTAGAACTTGCTGATGCACAGCCGGACCTGTCGATCTCTTGAAACACTATATCAGAGCGGCTTATATCGGCTATTCGGCCGGGCGTGTTACAGAAGTGCCCCAACGCTCGCTCTTGGTATCTTCTGCGAAAGAGGTTCAGCTGACAGTGACGATGGCATCCAACTGCATTTCCAGATCTTGAACTATCAGAAGATCGCCAAAAGTTAAGGTATTCGTTCCATGTCGTTGACTTGGTATTAGAAGCCGATGAGATCGATCTATAGTCCGAGACATTAAGATCGATGACGAGGACTGGCTCGCGACCGAGGCTCGGGCACACAACGGCACTACTTCGGAGTACTAGTGCCAGATTTGGGTTATACTCCGGATTGTATAGACTCTTCTCTTCGCCAAGTCGAATTTTTGAGCCTTGTGGAGTCCCCAACGCTTGATCGCCAGTTTCAGGGCCATTTTAGCACTGTGGGGATAGGCGGATGGACCGGAGAAGGAAGTATCAAACCCTAAATTGGGGAATACTCCGGAGTAGTCCGTAAGGAGTAATATTATGTCGTTCCCAATGGTGAAGCACTCCGTAAAGGGTTTGTGCTAAGTCGATGGTTCGTGGGTGTCGTGTCCTAGGGAGGGTTCTGTGGCTCGTACCTGGTGGCAGTCTGAACAACCTCACCAACAACCACTTCTTAATAATGCAGACCATCTGACTGACGGCTGTCTGAGTGACATATCGTCTGAGCGTGAGACTTGACGGCATGCACTCTAACAATCACATCCCGGGGGGCGGGGCGTTCGGCATTCAGGGTCGGCCGATATTCAATCCAGATATAAATTAAAGCCAGTCTTGAACAGTTGATCGCGACCAATTCTGTTTCGAGTTAGGCAGCTGTCTTAGTGCTTGTGAGTGACTGCCAGTAGGTGGGAGTAGATGCTAGGGCTGTCACACCATTGCCTCACCCTGATTTCGGCACTTGAACACTCGAATATTCGATCGATCTATCAATCACGATGACAGTAATCTCTTCTGTCCGGATGACGGGTGCCCCGCGACGAAACTCGGGCAATGCATGTCCCGGCTTCCCTCTCCTTCTCTATATAAGCCTGCTGCTCTCGTCGGTTCTCCTCCCCAGCAAGCAAGCCTGCAACATTCCCTACCTTCTTCCAGTCGTTTCAATCTGAGCTGTGCTCGATTTCCACTCTTTCTTTACATCATTCATTCACTCTTTCACTTTCATCATGAAGGTAGCGGTCGCCCTCACTCTCGTCGCCAGCACGCTTGCTGCGCCCACCCCCAACCTCGATGAGCGCGGGTTCGTGATCGGAGGCTCTGGCAATGGCCACGCAGGTGCTGGAGGCTCCGCGCACGTTGGAGCCTCTGCAGGCCTGAATGCTGGTCTGTCAGCCCTGGCCAACGTCTTCGGCAGCGGCAATGCCAACGTTGCTCGTGGCTTGTTCCCCATGAGCGGCTTGTCTGGCTCCGACTCTTCCGACTCTAGCTCCTCGGACTCTGGCAGTACCGACAGCAGCAGCGGAGGCTTCGATATGTCCCAGCTCGGTAGCCTCTTTGGTGGTGGCTCGTCCTCCTCTTCCGCTGCCACCCCGACTGCAAGCAGCTCGGCCAGCGCTAGTCAGTCTGCGGCTGCCAGCTCGACCGACTCTTCGGATGGTGGCTTCGACATCTCCAGCCTTCTCTCTGGCGCCAGCAAGACCGACAGCGCTAGCGACTCCACCAGCTCCAGCAGCTCTTCGTCCAGTGGATTCGGTAGCCTCCTCGGTATGCAATCTCTTCCTGTTCGTCAAATCGTATCTAATTAGACAGGCGGCTCCATGACCTCGAACGATGTCACAGATAACAACGGCTGCAAGGAACTCACTTTCATCTTCGCCCGCGGTACCAGCGAGATGGGCAACATGGGCTCCGTCGTTGGGCCCAAGGTCGGCCAGGAGCTCAACTCCCTGACCGGAAACAAGGCCGCTATCCAGGGTGTCGACTACCCTGCTGATGCTGCTGTACGTCTTCCCCCGTTCCTCCTTGTCCTCGTCATGTCTAATGTTTTTTCCAGGGAAACGCCCAGATGGGAGCGTCCGGCGGTCCCAAGATGGCCAGCCTCGTCAAGCAGGCTAAGGAGCAGTGCCCGGATACCAAGATCGTTCTCGGAGGATACTCGCAGGGCGCGATGGTTGTTCACAATGCTGCTGGCTCGCTCTCTTCCGGCCAGGTTGTTGGTGCTGTTACCTTTGGTGACCCCTTCAAGAGCCAGAAGCCCGACAACATTGAGCAGTTCAAGACCTTCTGTGCGTCTGGTGACCCTGTTTGCCTGAACGGTTCCAATGTTATGGCCCACTTGAGCTATGGCGATGATGCGGCTACTGCGGCCAAGTTCTTGGTTAGTGCTGCTGGTCTGTAAGCTGGAAAGGCTTCACTGCAATAGATTTATATGGTTTTTTAATTCTGTGCGGCTATCGCTTGCCAAGTTATGTATTTAGCCCATGAGCAATGAGTACAGATATTTCACTTCAAACAGTTTGATCACGGAAAATAGTATTCTCCTGCCTCAACGGCCGCGACAAGGTCGGCATCAATAGAGATGTATTGGTCAAAGTCTTGGTTCAAGTCCTTGAGGAGCATCCCGACGATGCCCGCAAAAACAACTGCGCCCTCCTCGTTGAGATGGGTGTTGTCATCCTCAGACAAGTTGTAGGTATGCGCATTCTCCTCCCCAATAGCCTCAACATATTCTCTTGATGCCGCATTCAGGTCAGCGATCAGTGCGCCAGTTTGCTCAGCAGCCTGCTTGGTCAATTCAACGACATTGGCGAGATCATCGGTCACAGTCCCGTCACTCTCGAAATTGCGTCTGGTCAGGCTCGTCAGGAAGATCGGCACGCCTCCTGCAGCGACGACGTCGTCGTGGAACTGCACGAGATTGCCCAGGAATGCATCAAGCCCACTATCGGTCTTCTGGTCGTTGTGCCCAAATTGAATGGTCACGTAGGGCGTGTACGCATCGACGGCTCCCTCAACTGCAGATAGGACCTCGTCCCAGAAGCCCTCAGCCCGGAAGGAGCCCGTTGTTGCGCCGCTGTCGCCGTAGTTTGTCCCAGTAGAGGAGTCGGTCAGGTCGGCGACGAAGGCATCGCCCCAGCCACCATCGGGAGCTGTGGTTGAGTCGCCGGCGAGGAAGAAGGCAGGGGGGAGGGCGCGTTTGGTTGGTCTCGCCCAGGCAAGGGCGATTGCCAAAAGGGTAGGAAGTATGTAGGAATGCATGCTCGATTTGCTTTTGTTGGAGAGAAGTTAAGATGGTTAAGGATTTATTCGCGATGTCGGTGTAGACAGTGATAAATCTCCAGCCATTGTCCAGATATATATAGCCAGAGTAGTCAAGCGGCACAACTGATTCAACCGTTTCTCGACAAGTGTCGGGTAAATGGAGTAATGCTTGACCGAGAAGGATAGATTGTCTACAGACCTGCAGAATGAGGTGATGATGCTTGGTTCTGCCTGCTCCCGTTCCTTGCTGGATGGCGCACGGTCCAAACCTCCGAGGACGTCACAGGCTGCCAGATGAGCGTCGATAGTAGAGTGATGTGCATCAGCCAGACAAGATCGAGTATAGATGCGGGGAAGTCTGGGGGCCAAGACGGAGAAATAGATTGCTGCAGAGTTCGTACTCCGTAGTCGCGATTGATATATTTGGGCTGGCGTTGAAGATTGCCCGATCCGGTGGTCCGTTTAGTTGGACAGGACACGAATAAGACACTAGTACCAAGGAGTCTAGAGCTGCCAAGGCACTATGCTGTCAATCTTTGCCGTCACTCTGCCACTCCCTCACTGGATGTGCTCATAAAATGCACTTACCAGCTGAGATCCTAGTGGCCATTGCAGACCAAATCTTCGACCCCGCAGACGGCCGCAGTTGGGATCTCCATCAGAAAGACAAACTCAATCTGCTGCAGGTAAGTCGATACTGGAACAGCGTGCTGCTTGGCGTGGTCTATGGCTCTCTCCGTATCGACGAAATTCACTTTCGGCCTCTCACTGAGCTCGTTTTGGTCAACCCCCGAATACAAAATTCAATACGCGGGCTGTCTACATCGTGGGGGGATAGCGAGCATGAAGGAGACGCAGTCACCCTGACCGAGCGAGTACTCGAGCGAGTTGGGCAACTCAGTGAATCTGTGGAGGAGAAGAACGAGTGGGTCGAGGCTCTGAGGCGCCTCGACCAGGATGCATGGCTTGCTCTCCTGCTTGGTTCGCTTCCCAAACTGACTACTCTGTCAAGCAATTGGAGGGAAAGTGCACCTTGGATGACGATGATGGTATCCCGCGCTGCCTATAACAATTCGGCCTTGCAACAATTGACCACCCTGGAAGTTGAAAACGCCGATTCCAAGGACAATTTCGCCACATACCTCGTCCTCCCTTTCTTTCACCTCCCATCGCTTCGGTCCGTTAGCCTGACATCTGTGAATGACTCCGAGTATATCCCCAGGCCAGCCGACCACCCTGCGATGCACGCAGCCCCAGGGACTTCCCCTGTTGAATCGCTGACTTTCAACGAGCCCTGTAACGGGAGATACGGTATGAATGAGATCATCCGCTCATGTAAGAATCTCAGGGAGTTCGTGTATGAACATGAGGACCAGGTCAAATGGGGCGAACTCTACCGTGTCTTTCGACCGCGTCCATTCTATGGTCCCCTGTCTGCCCATTCGCACTGCCTGGAGGTGCTGCACCTCAACAACTATGCGTACAGCAACGACAGCGACGACGATGAAGAAGAGGATGAAGGCGGACCGCATCCTCGCGACCGGTGGTTCGGATCTCTGGCCGGCTTTAGTCGTCTCTGGGATGTCCATATGCGAGTTGCTAACCTCCTCCCTCTCCATCCACTGGATTCCCACTCAGGCTGCTCGCTCAAGGATTCTCTTCCTCCTAACCTCAGATGGCTCTGCCTTTCTGACTGCGAGGAATGGCATCCTACGACTGTTTACGGCGAGCTCCTTGATTTGCTTAGCCATCGTCAGACGCTGTTTCCAAAGCTGGAGAAGGTGGAAATCATCTCGTGCGCCAGTGAAGATGACACCAGAAAAGCAGACCCGCTCTTTGGTCAAATCAGAGATGCCTGCGAGAATCAAGGAGTTCAGTTTGGTGTATTTCGAGGTGATAAGTCCAGAGTGTGGCCGTTGTCGAGTTTTGAAAAGAGTTGAGAAGATTGTATTTGTTCATGGTTAGTTATGCTATACACGCTGAATCATCTCGATTTATGCTCAATTAACGAGGCTTTTCTTCTCAATGTCAACAACACAACACCCTCAACACCCTCAACTCCCAGCGATCCTTGAAGAAGGTTACTCAAAACTTCAGCCCTGTCAATCAACAGTTCCATCTCGAGTGAATTACTTGAACCGACAATAGACAACAATGTGCCAGTGGCTGCTCCTGTAAGACAAGTGAGCGCCCAGTCATCGCATCAATGGTCGCATCGTGTGAACGATTATCTCGACCCCTCGTTGGACTGTTTATGGCAGTAATCTCTTTACATAATTACTCTAACCCTTGCAGATTATGGAGTGGCCGCGGGAAAACAGCCGCAGAATTACTCCGGGCCGGCAATAGCGATGTTGATGATCTACACTTCACGATGCTGCTGACCAGTGTCGACGGACTATTGTCCAGTCCAAGTCCGTCGGTAGTTTGCTCCTTTCCGGGGGAGGCCTACCTGTGACTACTTATAAACGCTGGGTATCTCGCTGAGTAGTCCTATGATTCAAGATGAGTCTCACTCCGCTAGATACTGGGGCCCTGAAGAGCCTGGACTTCAGTGTGACTCTTGTCTACCACGACGTCTACACCACCGACGAGCTGGAAAATGCGACGCGAACCCTTCTGTCAAAGTGGCCTACGCTAGGCTTGCGACTGAATCTATTGGTATTTCTCTTATTCTCCTGTTAAGTAAACGCTAATCCTCCGCAGCGAACAGCCCTTCGTCCAAGCAACGGAAAGCTGCCAAACGTCTGGGCTGGAAAACACATCGACAAGAGCATACAAGATGCCATTGACCCTTCCAATCCGGGGATATCTGGCGATGGAATCAAACAGCTAGACAGATATTTCAACTTTGCGAACGGCTTCAGGCAAGCCTTCTCTGGACAGGTGCTCTTCATCAGGTCTCTGCACTTCCAGGATGCGACCGTCATCAGATTTATTATTGAGCATTGTCTTTGTGATGCTGCCGGTATGATCCCTATCTAGTACTCTGTTACGTGCATACTAATGATGAAAGGGGGGTACGAAATTGCTCGGGCATACTGCAACATTCTCAATGGCAACGATGTTCCACACATCTCCTTCACGAGACCCCCTATGCAGCTGCGGGATGAGATTGTCCAGAAAGCCTCCGAGAAGAAAGACACCTATATCCGCTCGGCACTGGTCGAACAGACTCGCGACATTTTTTCCTGGAGCTGGCGTGCCATGATCAAGAAAGGCGTTAAAATGACAACAAGAGACATTCTGCACCAGGAGCTCAAGCGTGTTGATGACACAATTTACATCCCAAGAGAGCGGATTGAGCAGTGGAAGGAAGCTGCGAAACGGCAAAAGGTCGATGTGACTGAGCATGATCTCCTGGCGTCCTTTATCTATCAGGCATGCCCTTCCTATGTGCACTTGGTGTTTAGGACTAATTGGACAGTGTCACTACGATCGGTCTTCGCCTCAAGACATGATCATTATTTTTAGCATCCGCCGTGAGCTACAAAACCAGACGCCAATGCACAACTCCTGCATTCTCCTCCCAGTGCCCCTCGACAACCTCTACAATCAGCCCGCAGATCCCTCTCGTCCAGAAATAGCAGCAGAGGTGCGCCGTGCAATTCTCGAAGCCCGACGCCCCGAGGTCATGTCAGACCTTCTAGACTTCCACTCGCACTCGAGTAAACGTCCCATGATTCCTCGATACGTTGCTCGCAACGCCCCTCAAGCCTCGGTTACCTCTTGGACCCATCTACCCTTCTTCTCGCTGGATGTACGAGGGAAATTGCCCAGCTTCGTATATGGCGAAATAGACTTCACGCCGTACATGAAGAAATTGGGATACGTCCTCAACGACGTACTCATCAACTGGAATGCTGGAGGGGCAAAGGGGGAGAATGGCTACTTCATTCGGGGCAGACTGGCCCCAGAGGTGTGGGCGAAGATAAGGCAAACATTGTCCGAGAAGTCCTAAAGACCCCTGGCTTTGTATACTTAATTCGTTGTTAATAATGGTCACTCCATTGGACCAGATCCTCATATGGAAGCAAGCATCGATTTCTGGCCATTGCTATTTCCTTTTGGCATATAGCCCTACGCCTGTGCTAGCTCTAATCACGTTTGTATAAGCTCATGTTGAAAGAGCTCTAGCACCTGCACTAGACAGTGAAGCTTCCAGACAATCTCACATCCCGACTCGAGGCTCCCACAAACACCTCGAACGTCCCAGTGGGCACCACCCACTTTTGCAGCGCAACATCCCAATAACTGATATCCCTCCTCGTCAGCTCAAACTCAGCAACCCCACTCTCGCCAGGAGCAAGCGTCAACTTTTCGAACCCGCGCAGCTGCTTTGGTGGTGTTTCTGGTGCCGAGTCAGGATATCCGATGTACAGCTGCGCGACTTCCGCGCCGGCAACGTCTCCTGCATTGGTAATATCGACGCTCACTGTTCCGATTGAAGCGTGAAGATCGGATGGTCCGCCGACAATGGTCTCACCGGTAGTTGGGCCGGATGTTGTCGCGACTGAAGCGGCTAGAGTTGAGTATCCAAACGTGGTATATGCTGCTCTATTAGCCCAGTCTATCTTATGGGGAGAGTAAGCTCACACAACCCGAACCCGAATTCATATCTCGGTTCGATTTCACTCTGGTCGAAGTGTCTGTAGTCAATAAACAGGCCCTCGGAGAAGGTATCTTCCAGCACGTCCTTGATCACGGCTGTTCCATAATCTGCTTCCGACTTCCCGATTGTATACGGCAGCTTTCCACTAGGAGAGACGTCTCCGAAGAGCACGTCCGTAAGAGCATGTCCGCTCTCTTGCCCTGGAAGGCCGGCCCAGACTATCGCAACAACATTCGGCTCAGCGAGGATTGTCTCGAGGATAACAGGGCCGACACTGTGGACGACAACAATGGTGGGCGTGTTGGTTTGGGCCACGGCCTGAACCAGCGCATTGCCGTCATGCCAGGGATCGAGGTCGTTGCGGTCCCCTTCGTGGCCTTCGACGGTGATGTATCCCTCGCCGGAGTCGGAGGTGATAAACACGATGGCTGTCTCTGCGGCAGAAGCTGCTTCAGCACCGGCGGCTGCGTCGTCCGTCGTGCTGGTCACGATGTTTGCGCTGGAAAGCTTTTCCTGAATGGCGTCCAGAGGGGCAACGAGGTACTAATGTTACATCAGTACAGTCCAGACAATGAACTGAAAAGCGTACGGGATACTCAGCGGTTCCACTGCCCCAGCCCTGTGCCAGAGTCCCGGTATTGCATCCTCTATCATCGCATGCGTTTGCTCCATCGGGGTTAACAATTGCATCAGATCCAATCACAGCGAGACTCGCAGGGGCGCCAAGGGGCAAGCTGCCATTTACATTCTTCAGAAGGACGATGGAATCCCTCGCAATAGTCCGTGCAAGATCCCCATGCTCAGGCGTCGTCACATTCACACTGGCCACACCTCCATCCCAACTGCTAAACGCAACAGAGGGATGGCCCTCATCCTGACCGACAAGATACCACGAAGCAAGAATCCTTGTGACCATGTCATCAAGCCTTGCCTGTGGAATAGACCCGTTCGCAATCGCCGTGATCAGGTTATCGCCCCACCAGATACTACCAGGTGGGTCGTTCAAGTCCGATCCGGGCATACTCATATCAAGGCCATCAAGCGCGGCCTGTACCGTACTGTGTTGCGCACCCCAATCAGTTAGGACATGGCCTCTGAACCCGAGCTGGCCTTTCAGTAGTCCGTTCAGGATAGCATCATTCTCGCAGGCCCAGGTCCCGTTGATTTTGTTGTACGAGCACATGACGGACGCGACGTTTGCTTTGACGGCGTCGTAGAACGGCCACAGATATAGCTCATGCATGGTCCTGTCGTCAGCAACAGAGCTGATTGTGTTGCGGTTCAGCTCCTGCTCGTTGAGGATATAGTGCTATCTTTCCATCAGTGGGAATCCTCTCAACAGTTGAAGAGAACGCACCTTTGCACAGGCCTGCACACCACTCCCCTGCATTCCCTGTACAGTCTCCCCAGTAGCAACTCCCTGCAAGTACGGATCATTCGAGAACCCTTCCCAATTCCTCCCCCCAGCAGGAATCTTCCCCAACGCCCCAGGAGTAGGGCCCAGCTGAATATGGACCCCAAGGCCCTTACTTTCCGCGCCCATAGCGGCGCCTCTCGCCCTAATAAGTTCCCTGTCCCACGTCGCCCCGGCATTGATTCCCGCCGGGAAAACAGTAATAGGGTTCGCGAAGCGCACGCTCAGCGGGCCATCTTGCAGACAGAGCGACGGGTAGGGGATGGACTCCGGCGCATAAGTATTGCCGACACAAGGACCCTCCATCCAGCCTACGCCGGTGACAATTCCAGCCTTTTCTTCCTGGGACAGGAGAGCCAGGCTCGAAGTAGCTTTTTCGTAGGCTTCGTCCCATGTTATGCTTTGGGTGGCGGCTAGGGCCACGAAGAGTGGAGCAGAAAAGAGGAACGAGCGCATTGTCAGAATAAAATGGAATTCAACCCCTGAATTGTCCTTCGACTAGGGAGAAGTCATTGCATTAAATAGGTTGTTGTCCTGGAGGGAAATTCGGTGCCATTGTGTAGATCAGGCTTGGCTGAGCATTCCCCGCGTCTCGTCGCAGGGCTGGCGGAGCGGGCTCCGTCTTGGTTGGATGTACACGGTAGGGGATCAGCATTGGAAGAGGATTTTACACTTCTGGTCTTGGCTAGATCTGTGTATTTGGGGGGTTTGTGGGGTACTACGACTCAAAAGAGTTGGTTGAGATATATTAGTGCACAGTGGAATGTCATCACTGAATGGTTTGTTTCAAGGAGATTAATTTCACGCCATATTCTTTTTGTGTCTTGATGGTTTGGGGTAATGGGTTAAGTCTCTTCCAAAGCCTTCTCTATTACCCTTGCATGCTGCAGTAGAAGCTCGTCCTTCAATCGCCTGCCTACCAGCTGTACATGGCATGGAGCTCCTTCGATTTCTTCAGGTTTATCTAGGTATTGCCATTAGAATTTCAAACTCATAGAGAAGAGGACCTACACTCAGGAGTATAAAGAACATCCCGAAGAAATTCAGCATCAGCTGCCTTGTTGGCGTGCCCGAATGGAATGACGCAGGCGGGATACTACTACGTTAGCATATACCGTAGAAGCAACGGATTTCGTACATCAACAAGGTTCCATATAACAGTGTAGATATTCTTCCCGAATGTATCATGCAAAGGCGCACAGCTTTGATACGCCGGGGCGAGAATCACATCTACTCCGCTCTTCAGCCATGCCTGGCGCATCTTCGCGGCGACTTGGGCCTTTGCGATATTCAGGTCGTACAATTGACGAAGAGTCGGCTCGGAGACGTCTTTCTCTAGGTTGTATAGCATGCCCAGAGATGGGATATATGGCTCGCCGCTGCTGTTGACATTCTGCAGGGGTGTTCGGTCAGGGTCCATGTTGAAGAAGCGATGAGCCAAGTCGCATGCGTCTACCAGGGAGGGGAACTCCTCGGCGGATAGTTGGACGATTTGGTGTCCGAATGAAGCAAGTTTCTGGGATGCGGTCGCTATAGTGCGATGCATACAGGGATGCAAAGGCAAAGAAGGATCTTCTGGGAGAATCCCAATCTTAAGAGGTGCCTCTAACTTCGGCTGTTGGATATATGGAAAGCCGAAAGAGTTGTCATCGAGGTCCTCCGGACGAGAAGATACCACAGTCTTGAAGAACAAATCCGCATCTCTCATGGAAGTGCAAAGAGGCCCAGTCGAGACCGCTATGCCTCCTGCCAAACCAATGCGCCCTGGTGGTGTCTGTCCAGCAAACGGTAATCTCCCAACAGACGGTTTGAATCCCTGAATGCCACAGCAAAAAGACGGAATGCGAAGAGAACCTCCGACATCAGTCCCAGCGCCCAGGATAGATCCTCGCATAGCAATCAGAGCACCTTCGCCGCCGCAGCTACCTCCTGCGGTCAGGCTGCAGCCATACGGATTCCGCGTCCGACCAAAGACATTCGTATGAGAGTCAGCTGTCATCATTGTCTGGGGCAGGTGGGTCTTGACATAGATTACCGCTCCAGCTTTCAAGAGTATATTGACCATAGGGCTGTTGAAGGTCAGTGGAGGCCGATCCAAGAAGGAAACGTAGCCGAGAGTCGACTGGACGCCGATGACATTGTACGAGTCCTTCAAACTGATAGGGACGCCGTGAAGAGGACCAGCAAGCTTCCCAGTTTCAGCATACTGCCGATCCAGCTGTTTTGCGCGCTCGATGGCCTGATCGAAAAAGATCTCCGTTAGACAGCAAGTGAGCTGCTGGGCAATGGCCGCTCTCTTGCAGAATGCGACAGCAACTTCGTACGCACTCAGCTCGCCGCTTAGAAGGCGCGAGACTAGTTCAGTGGCATCAGTGGTTTCTGTGATGTTTATCTCACGCTCTGTGAGGATCTCGCTCTGCCTTGGGATGTCCAGGATGTTGTCAAGTGATTCTGCCCTCTCCAGGAGTTCCGACGATAGTCGCCATTCCTCAGGTATCTTCGCAGCGAGCGCGTCTCGTTTGCGCTGTGCCTTGGTCTGCCAGTGCATGGTCAGTTGAGTTGATGGGGATACGACGACAGGTGCTACGTACTTATACGTCGCATCAGTGTATTATACTGCAACGCAACATGCAAAAGTAACATCGGGAACAAGATGTTTGCCATTCGTTACCTGCGAGGACAAAGCAGGGGTCTGCGCCCAATCCCATCGAGCTCGAGATGCAGTGAGACTCGCTGACCAAGTTGTCCGATAGTCGGAGGCCGAGGGTTACTTCAGGCATCTTTCAGGCGACGTTCGACGTTGACACACGGTTGATGGACTCGATGGGTCTCTGGCATCACGATGAGAGTAATCAGTAATCACTGATGGGGTGAAGCCCTCGCAACACTTTCCCAAAATGGACAAACAGCCGAGGTAAAACATGAAAGCCTGAGGCAACATCGTTAAGTGCGTATATACATCAATTCATAATCTAATCTAACTAAAACCAGGGCAGTGGGACAGTGTTCTTGTAATCGATGTTGTCCGCTTCGCACTCAATTCTGTCCTTGCATGTTCCAAAAATGCGATCCCAAAGTCGCGTTTGTTTCCCGTAGTTTCCACTAGTCTTCCAGCCGTGGCGATGGTGAAGATCGTGGTCTTCAATAATCAATTCCGCATTGACCAGACGCAGGGCCCAGCTGAGAGTATTCGGAGGAATGGCGACAATGCGCAGTCCACTGTGACCAGCCAACTCAGCCCATACGACATACATATGGCAGATCCACCACTCGTAGAACCCCATCGGCATGCCCATAAACTTCATGGTGAAGTATGTCATCAGAGGAATGCCCGCAATGTCGAATAGTTCTTGCTCGAGGTCGGCGTACAACGTAAGAAGCGGGTTCGGGTGCTTTGTCAAGTGGTGTGTTCGGTGGTATTTCCAGAGACCTCCAACTTCGTGCATCAGGCGATGGTACCAGTAGAACCAGAAGTCAAGGATGATACCGTATAGGCCAGCCTCGATGGGAAGCCAGTACCAGTTGATTGTCGAGGGCGGTTTGCTGGCTCGGTATGCGAGGAAGACGGTGAAGACAGGCCGGAAAGTCGAAGTCGAAAGGAGCGAACGGGCGACCTTGGCAACACTCACATCGGGGACTCCGTCTCGCTCGTGAACGTCACCGTCAAGGAACCCAGTCTGGTGCCCGACGCGCCGCAGTATGTGTAGCTCATGAATGGCAATAAGCTTGAACGCGATGCTGTAAAATATCACGGCTTGCAGCGCGCTCAAGTTGTGTCCAGTATAGGACGTGTAGACATGATGGATCGCAAGAGGAATAATGGCGTGGCTCAGAACCCATCTGTGCTGAGCTAGTTCAGACAGATAAGGGACCTTCTCGCTCTTTGCATGCACTGGCACTTCCTTGTCGAGCGACGAAGGATGGATGTTGAGAATTTCGTAGAGCCAATGGTGGATTGTCCAGTCACTTTTGTCCAAGTTCTGGCGCCAAGTGGACTTCATCGAGTCCTTTGGGTTGCGCGGGACAGCCATGGTGTTGACAGTATAACTCGAATGTCGTAAATTCCTGACAATAACCAGACCCAGAGGCAAGGGCCAATTTATATCTCGTCTGCCGCATGTGAAGTGCCTGAACGGTGGGTCGTGGAGTAGCGGAACAGCCACTCTCACCCCGCGGGCTCTGCAGATCATCAACCGTTCGGCCCTCGCAGTGGTCGCCAAAAGTGGAAGTCATCGCCAGCGAACCTTCTGATGCTGATTCATCGATCATCTGGTCCTTGTCGCGCCATGCTTTGTCCTTTTCGCCCGTGTCCGATGTCGAATGACGGTTGCCTTGTTGTCCCGTAAGCTGCGACTGTGATAGAACGAAACCTCGGCCTTGTGAATGTCATCTGTCAGTAGGCTTTAAACTGCTGCCTGCGTTCAAAATTGGCCAGCTTACTGAACCGAGGTTTTATCGAGAAATCGCACTCCCCTCTATAACTTTGCGTCACGAGAGCGTTGCTGTTTGTTGTTTACCTGAATCACGTGGTGCTGACTCATCATTCTCGTGCCTGAGAAATGACTCGCCCCATATTCTGTAGAGCACTCTGGTCTATCCTAGAAACTTCATATGGTTGTGTTTACAAACCAATTTGAGTCTACTTGGTGGCAATGGCCTTCATTACTCCGAGTGTGGTTGAGTGTTGTTGACTCACATGTCAGCTCGGTTCGCAAGTCTACGATATTCGACTCTCGCATTGGCTTCCTTTTCAGGTATGGCCATGGAACATTCCATCAACATTACTCTGTACTTCGTATTCTGACTGCCTATGATGTTATCAGATCGTGGCGACTGCTACCCCAACCTGATCTAAGGATCTTCCCTCCCATCCTGCCATGAAGAACAGTTGACGCACCGCAATGCCTTTTCGGCAATCCACTTGCGACAGTACCTACACTTGACTGACCGCTTGATGATGCGATCATGGGAGACAAGCATATACACCTGCGCCAGGGCATATAGCGTCAGACTGATGCCGAGAAAGTTTACCACTTTTTCCAGGAACAACCTGCCTCGTCAGCGTACTCCGTATACCCCTTTGTATAAAGGAACCAACCCGTAGGCTAGAACCAGCGCCCCATCTCCGCGGGCCTGTTCCAGCGTGTTGTATCCCCTCTCTTCGTGATAATTCGGGCCTTTTGACAAGACCGCAAACTTCTCGTCCATGTTTCGCATGATGAACGGGAGAAGCGAGACGAGGGGCAGGACGACATCAGAGACGAACGAGTTGACGACGCTGGTGAAGGATTGGGCGATTCTGTACTCGTCAGCACTTCTATCCAGGATCGTAGACTATACAGCAGAAGTAGGTACATCAAGCCCAAGGCAACCTCCAGCACGTTATCCCGCGCCGCAAAGTCGATGAACCCGTCCCAGGCGCGGTGGACATGTTGCCTTGCCCCACTGCCCAGGCGGAGCAGGGTCTCTGTGCTCTCTTCAAGGCCTCGCATGTTGTTACTGAATATTGCGGGGTACAAAGGGATGTTATATGACGTTGGCCTCATGACCGATCGCCAACGCTAGTCTTGAACCAGTGAAATGCATAAGAAGGCAGACAGAGCACCAAACTACAGTAGGGAGTAGACTATCATTATTCAGTGCTCCCAGGATATTGTTTTGCAGTTCAAACCCCGGTATTCAACCGACGACATACTAAAGATCGCGCAGGGATAAGCCCATCTATTGTGTCCTTCACCCCCAACGGTCGGACTCGGTCATTTGATTGGTGTGGGCTTCTTTGAGCAGATGTATAACCTGATCTAAATAAGCTCATCCTTTGATGTTTAAGTTCGGCATTTTGTTTGTAGTGGGCAGTTGATACTGGAACAGACTGCTCTTATAGCCGACATGCATGCTTTAACTGAAAGGCAGGCAAAGAAAATCAACTGCAAATGTCTGTTATTCCAACAGTATACTCTATTAATCACAATCAGAACCACCCAGTAAATGGAACAGCAGGGCTCTGATCCCTTAGCCTCGTAACTAGACTCAAACAATTGCGTTGAGAATGGGAATCGAACCTTCGGGCTCGTTACGAAGATTATTTGCTTAAAGACCGTCCTCTCTTTGATCTATATCAGCTGCTGTCACGCAGCTTGAATATACCCGGTAAGACTTGAAAATAGTCACAGTTAATTCCGTAATTAAGATGCCATTACTACTTCAAAAAAGTCAACGCAGCAACACACAACGCCTCCGTTCCATTTGTCAACGTAGGCTGAATGACAGGGGCAAAGCCAGCGGCGTGATTCCCAGGAATTTCAGCCGTGGTCCCCTTCCTCTCAGCCTCGTCCCAAAGCTCCTTGTCAATGCCTCCCAGGAACCAGAACGTGCACGGGATTCCCCGGCTCGTGGCGAGAGTGGAAAAGTCCTCGCTGACGTTTGTCCGCGGGGTATCGGCATCAAAGTCGTCAAAGTGCTCTGCAAACGCCTTGGCCAGTTCATTCGCGACAGCATCAGTGTTGTCCGTCGGAGGGAACCGTCTGGTTGGCGTAAAGACAGGCGGCTTAGGAGACCCAGAAGCCATACACTCGGCCCGGACAATGCGTCTGACTGCAGAAATGATCTTCTCTCTGGTCCCGAGCTTGACGGTGCGAAAGTCGATCCCGATCTCTGCCTTGTCTGCGATGACGTTCTCCGTCTGGCCTGCTTGGAGGCTTCCGACTGTCAACACCCCAAGATCACTTGGATCGACTTCTCGAGAGACGATACTCTGCAAGCGCACGACAATATGCGCGGCTAACAGCACTGGATCGACAGTTGTATGAGGGAGCGAGCCGTGTCCGCCGCGCCCAAAGACCGTGATCTTCATACTATCCGCCGCGGCCATAATCGTGCCAACCTTGGAGTTGATCGAGCCCGCTCGCAGTTTCATAACATGCTGCCCGAAACAGTAATCGGGGAGAGGAATCTTGTCGTAGAGTCCATCGTCCACCATCGCCTGAGCCCCTCCACCTCGCTCTTCATTCGGCTGGAACAAGACGATCAAAGTCCCCGTCCACTGATCGCGACAGCTTGCCAGTTTCTCCGCCGCAGCAAGAAGACAAGTAATATGCATATCATGTCCACAGGCATGCATCACGGGCTTCTCCACTCCATCGGCATCGCGCATCTTGACCGTACTGGCATACGGCAGACCCGTCTGTTCCAGCACGGGAAGGGCATCGATATCCGCGCGGAGGAGAACCGTCTTGCCAGGGCCATTCTTCAAGACTCCAACCAGGCCATAGCCGCCGATGCGAGTGTGGATTTCGTATGCATTCAGGCTGGCGAGATGCGCGGCGATTCTGTCTGCTGTTGCTTGTTCTTGCAGTGAGAGCTCGGGATGAGCGTGGAAATACTTGTATAGTTCTTCGTATGGACCGAAGTCCAGGGTGTTTGGTATCGCCATTGTGTTGTGTTGTTGTGTTGGTGAGTCAACAGTTGGAGTTCCCCGCGGAGAAGCGAGTATCCACAAACAACCACCAAACAATTCAGCAATATTGTCTACATTTCATTAACGATGGTTATTGAGGATGGATGATTTGATGGATGACTGATGGATGTTTTAGAGAATGATTTGATGGATAACTTTGAATGGTGCTGAGACAGGTTCAACCAACACTGTCCGATCGGTCGCTTAACAGCTTATTTCCTATCACGAAATCTTGTCCGGGGATATCGCAAGAATATTGCAACACCATCTTATGAGCGTGATGGCCATTCAAAGGACGAACGAGCGTCCCTGGATCAAGGAGGAAGCCAGGGCTCAAGCAGGAGACAGGGCTCATAAGGGAGGGCACGAACTCTCAACAAACTCAAACCAAAAGCTTCAAACCAGCATAAGCTTCAAAATCAACACAAACTTCATCATTCCATCAGACCAAAGCAGAATTGCCGAGGTGGAATGACGGCCGACATTCCTCGCCCTTCAGGGCAGTCTCCCTATCGACCTTGAGTCCTTGACTCCTTTCCAGGCATGCGACTGACATACTTGAACGATCCAACCCCTTCTGACTTGTTTATCCACCTCATGTATCTTCGACGATCTCGGGATGAAGATACTATGGCAGTTTGTCTTTCTCCTGGTCTCTGTCCAGGCGGTTGACTTGGATTTGGATGATGCGGGTACGCCGTCTGTCTTTGCCATATCCCTAGAAATACTAATGAAGTAGTCTCCGTCAAGAAAGCATGCCAGGCGATCGCGAAAAACATGCTCTCGCACTACACGGGTTACAAACCCGGCGACGTGCCCGGGAACCTGCCAGACCCGTACTACTGGTGGGAGGCCGGGGCCATGTTCACAGCTCTAGTCGACTACTGGTTCTTCACGGGCGACGACCAGTGGAATCCGATCACCACGCAGGCTCTCGTCCATCAGGCCGGAGACTCGGGCGCGTTCATGCCAAACAACCAGTCGCGGACCGAAGGGAACGACGACCAAGGGTTCTGGGCCTTCGCGGCGATGTCTGCGGCCGAGAGGAACTTTCCTGCACCGCCGAGTGGAGGGCCGGATTGGCTCGCGATGGCACAGGCGGTGTTTAACACGCAGGCCTGGCGATGGGATACGCAGACCTGTGGTGGTGGATTGCGATGGCAGATCTTTACTTGGAATGCTGGTGTGTTTACCTCCTGTTCAGAGAGAAGACGGCTAATCGACAGGCTACACGTATAAAAACACGATCTCGAACGGCTGCTTCTTCAACCTCGCTGCGCGCCTTGCACGGTATACGGGGAATCAAACGTACGCCGACTGGGCCGAACGAGTCTGGGACTGGACTCATGATGTCGGATTCATGACGGACAAGTATGAATTCTTCGACGGGGCAAGCATCAATAAGAACTGCACGCAGTATGACCGGATCCAGTGGACATACAACGCAGGGACCTATCTGATCGGCGCCGCAGCCATGTACAACCACGTACGTCAGACAGATGCAGCATACTGAAGCTAACATTTCCAGACAAACGGCGCGCCCCTCTGGAAAGAACGCATCGAGGGGATCATCAACTCGGCGAATATCTTCTTCTCGGATAATCCCAAGGACGTGATGTACGAACGAGCCTGCGAGACCGTGGGCACCTGCATGATCGACCAGCGCTCGTTCAAGGGATACCTGGCGCGATGGATGGCTGCAGCGACGCAGTTCGCGCCCTTTACATACGACATGGTCATGCCAAAGCTACGTGCTTCAGCAAACGCTGCGGCAAAGACATGCACTGGAGGTCCCGATGGAACGGCCTGTTCGCTCAGGTGGACTGAACAGAAGCATACAGCCGGGCCCTTGGACGTCGGCATGCAACTCGCCGCCCTCGAAGTGATCCAGTCAACACTCATCAAACGAGTAGACCCGCCAGTCTCGCAGGATAACGGCGGCGAGAGTCAAGGCAATCCCGCCGGAGGATTCGAAGGGCCCGCGCCGCCCCCAGAACTGACTACCAGGCCGATCAGCGCAGGCGACAGGGCCGGGGCGGCTATTCTGACGATCCTGTTTGCGGGGGTGATGCTGGCGACGCTCAAGTGGATTATAATTGACCCGCATGATGCATGACTTATCTAGGCTTGACTTATCAAGACTCAATCCAGGGCTTGTCGTGAGGGGGATGAGGGGAACCTCGGACAATCCCCGGCTATGTATATAGATATAAATATAACCTGCAGTCTGATAAAATCACCAACCACAAACTCATACAAGATGACTTCTACGTACGACATCCCCTCGCACTGCAAAGCCGGCATCGTCGAAGATGTTGGCCCCAACTTCAAAGTCAAAGTCGTGGACGTGCCAGTCCCGGAGCCAGGTACCTCCACCACCAACAGTACTCCGAACAGGACAACTAACAAGCAGGCCCCGACGATGTCCTGATTAAACTCAACGTCACTGGCCTCTGCCAGTCCGACCTGCACTACATGCTCGACGACCTCGGGCCTCTCTCCATGAGCACCTTTGGCGTGCGGTCCCCCGGCCACGAGGGTGCCGGAGTTGTAGTCCAAAAGGGCGCAAACGTAAAGACCTTTAACCTGGGCGATCGCGCAGGAATAAAGCCCCTGATGGATACGTGCGGGACGTGTCCGTCGTGCTGGAGCGATAAGGAGACGTACTGTGCTGGCGCGGTGTACGCGGGGTTGATGGTTCCAGGTGCCTCCCTCCAACTCTTGTTCTACCAGCTTTTATGTACAGTATAGAAAGGTTAACAAGCGCAGGAACGTACCAGCAATACATCGTCTCGCCAGCGCACTACGCAACGCCCATCCCAGATGGAATCCCCGATGAAATCGCCGCGCCGGTGATGTGCAGCGCATCAACCATCTACCGATCTCTTGCCGAGTCTCGGCTCCAGCCTGGCGACTGGGCTGTTTTTCCGGGTGGTGGTATGTCTCCCCCGCCCTCAGTCGCAAAGTAGCTAACTGTCTAGGCGGCGGCGTCGGCATCCAAGGCGTCCAGCTCGCAAGCGCAATGGGCATGCGCCCTATCGTCGTCGACACAGGCGACGCCAAGCGCGATCTTGCCCTGAAAATGGGCGCCGAGGCGTTCATCGACTTCAAGACCGTCCCTGACGTCGCCGCAGCGGTGGTCGAAGCCGCGGACGGAATCGGCGGGCACGGCGTCTTCGTCACAGCGCAGGCAGCGTACCCTCAAGCTCTGTCGTACTTGGGGACCCGAATCGGCGGCGCGGTGATGTGTATTGGCATTGCGCCTGCGGGGACGATGACGATCCCTGTTGATCCGAATGTGCTGCTGTTTAAGAATACAAGGATCCAGGGGACGTTGGTGGGGAGTCGGCATGATACGATCCGGGCGTTGGACTTCGCGCGGAGGGGGAAACTCAGGCAGATCTGTGAGGTTTATCCGATTGATAAACTGCCTGAGGCTGTGGATAAGCTGAGGAAGGGGCTTGTGCCGGGGAGGATTGTGGTTGATTTTAATCAGTGATGTCTTTAGTACGGGAATATATGCCATTGAATGATTCTTCTTATGAAGTGTAGATGCTGCTCGCCTGGGCAAACATCATCACTAGCATAGCAGCCTCGACTCCCAACTCTTCTTGCCAGAACGAGGCCGAGCGAGTCTGCTCCATCGCCAGCTGATAGTACAATTGAACATCTGTGCTCTGGTATGCTTCCATCTTCAGTCCAACCGCCGCAACCATATATACATGAAACCGAGCCATCTTGATAGAGGGTCTCCCAGGTAGGTCATCAAGCATACCAAGGAGCTCAAACAGCCTCTTTCGGTCCAGGGGATATGGTGCTAGAGGATATCGCACGGCTGTAATGTTGTCGAAGAATCTGTTCAATAACGCTTCCAATTGTAGCCGCGTCGGGGCCCAATGTCTGGGATCGTACGTGGGCAAGTCACCAGGTGCAGAGGACCATCCCAACGAAGAGAGCGACGAACTACGTGACCTCGATGGTACAGGCTGGCTTTGTGGAGAGAGGTGGTCTAAATATGCAGCACTGGCATCTGGACGTAGAGTATCAACCCCTTCCAAGGCGCTCTGCGACGGCCACGTCGGAGACATCGACACAGGCGAGATTGGAGATATCGGCGAGAGCGTGTTCGCATAGTCGACCTGGATACTGGGAATGTCCAGCGGAGACGATAGAAACTGGGAATCGATATCAAGGTCCACATCGCCGAAGTCCATCAAACTTGGACCCTGCGAGCTTGATATGCTGGCAATCTGTGCTTCGAGCTGCTGCACCCGCTGTTCCAACGAGGTTGTATCGTTCTTCTGGGCCCGCACACAATTCAGCCGGAACCGTCGACAGGTCTTGCAGGGCGTCTCGTCGTCACATCGTATCTTCCTCTTCCGGCATCGCTCGCAGGCTGAAGTCACTGTTTTGTCTCGATAACTAGGGCTTGGGGTCTGAGATGGCCCTTGGTCTGCAGGCGGACGATAGAAATTCATGGCGAGGAATATGGAGGCTCATGACGGTGGACAAACTCACAGCTCTCGATACTAAGAGCTTGATAATTGACCGTAAGCTGATGCAGTGATTGAACGTGGCCTGGTGAGCGAGACCCCGCTGCACTGCCACGCTGCCAATGTCGGTCCAGCAACCCGGTCTAAATGTTGATCCACTGGTGAGTAGCATTGATTAATGATTCTACGGAGTATTAGATGGCGCTTGTATTCAATTGGTGAAGTGCCTGATCATCTAGAATGTACTAACATCAGCAAGAGTCTGTCAACGAGACTCACTAATGACCACCAAGTAAGCTCACTGGCAGACGCTCTAGCAAGCTAGAAGTCTTCCAGAAGAAGCAGGAGAATTCGTATTCGGCCCTGCCTCGAATTCGTTGCCAGAAGGGGAATCCAGCTGTCGATCTTCTACTGCAAATGTAATGAAGCACAACGCGGCTCATCTTGGCTTGCATCAGGTCTGAGATACTCCGTACAAGGTCCATCGTGATTATGCTGGACATTCACCATAAGCCAGTTCTCTATCAGTCCATCTCAATCTGAGTCTGCTCACCAATATAAACACCCTACCTCCCGTTGCAACGCAAACAACTCTTACCACCGTATCGCGTATGCAAGTGCGGCGTCTCGCCCGTAGTCCGTGCTTGGCTCTTGGAGACCCTTGGCCAGCCAATGAAACCCTCAATTGGGCCTGATATCGACCTGGCATCGGGGCTGTGCAGCAAAATGTACCAAATATCCTACAGGTACAAATGTGTTCCAGGCCCTAGTGCGTCTAGGGTGCGCTTTGTGCGAGTTATGCCTTTCTCTCGATATGGCGGGGATAGAGTCTCCATCTCAGTCTCTGAATATCCCTGAAATCACGATTGACCTTGTACCGATCCCATTCTGGAGTTGGTATAATAGCTAATAAGTATAGGATACGCAGTCCCAGCCTGATGCGAGCAGCCTCGACCTCCCTGCCTGCGAGCGGTCGCCCAGCACTCTGACCATCATCGGCAGCGAACATACACTAAACCACAATCGCGCAATGAGCGGGAGTACAATGGTCGGTAGCAGCTCGGGCGATAGCCCTACAGAAAAGAAAGTATTGAGTGCATTCTCAGCAGACGAGCAGGAGGAAGCACTGCGGCCGGATCCAGGGACCGAAGAGGATTTCCACGTCGAGAATAACCCGTTTGATTTCTCGCCTGGACAGTTGAACAAGTTATTGAATCCAAAGTCGTTGGCTGCGTTTGTTGCGTTGGGTGGTTTGACTGGGCTGGTGAATGGGCTGCATACCGATCTCAGCTCAGGACTGACTTCAGGGTCAGAAGACAAGGACACATTCAAGGACAGGATACAAGTCTTCAAGCAGAATACCCTCCCAGAGAAAAAAGCGACGCCGCTGTGGAAGCTGATGTGGCTGGCCTACAATGACAAAGTGCTGATTCTGCTGACAGCCGCAGCAGCTATATCCCTAGCCCTCGGGCTCTACGAGACATTCGGGGTCGAGCATGAGCCGGGCAAGGGCATGCCGCTGGACTGGGTCGAGGGCTGTGCGATCTGCGTTGCGATTGTGATTGTAGTCCTGGTGGGATCGCTGAACGACTATCAGAAAGAGCGCGCGTTCGTCAGGCTCAACAAGAAGAAGGAAGATCGCGAGGTGACGGTGATACGCTCAGGCAAGGCAGTGCGTATATCAGTGCATGATGTCCTGGTTGGAGACGTCCTTCGCCTCGAACCAGGCGACCTTGTCCCCGTGGATGGAATCTATATCGACGGGCATAATGTGAAATGCGACGAGTCCTCCGCTACTGGGGAATCAGACCAGCTTAAAAAGACCGGCGGCGAGCAGGTCCTCCGTCTACTACAACAAGGACATACAAAGCAGCAGGACATGGACCCGTTCATCATCTCCGGTAGTAAAGTGCTCGAAGGCGTAGGAACATGTCTGGTCACTTCCGTCGGAGTCAACTCGTCCTATGGTAAGATCCTCATGGCGATGCGTCAGGAGATGGAGCCCACGCCGTTGCAGAAGAAGTTGGACCATCTGGCCAGTGCAATTGCAAAGCTGGGAGCGAGCTCAGCTATCTTCCTCTTCCTGATCCTGCTCTTCCGCTTCTTAGGAGGCCTATCAGACAATGAACGGACCGGCGCGGAAAAAGCATCACAGGTCATGGATATCCTCATCGTCGCCATCACCGTCATTGTCGTTGCGGTGCCAGAAGGCCTTCCGCTGGCCGTCACGCTTGCCCTGGCGTTTGCAACCACGCGGATGGTGAAGCTCAACAACCTCGTCCGGGTCCTCAAATCGTGCGAAACAATGGGGAATGCAACGACCGTCTGCTCAGACAAGACGGGGACTCTGACGACAAACAGGATGACGGTCGTCACAGGGACGTTTGGGGAGAGCGACTTTGACGACAAGAACCAGACGGGCAGTGAACGTCGATCAGCTACTTTCGCTGCTTCACTTACGCACGAGCAGAAACGGATGATCATCGAGTCCGTGGCAATCAACTCTACTGCATTTGAAGGCGAGGAGAACGGTATTGCCGGCTTTGTAGGCTCCAAGACCGAGACGGCGCTGTTAGGGTTTGCTCGGGATGTGCTGGGGATGGCTTCACTTGCGGAAGAACGCGCCAATGCAACAGTCATTCAGCTGATGCCGTTCGACTCGGGACGCAAGTGCATGGGCGTAGTGGTCAGACTGCCCAATGGAATATATCGGTTTCTCGTCAAAGGCGCTTCAGAGATTCTGCTGGGATATAGTTCCTCGATCTGGATGCCCACTGGGTCAATCGACATTTCGTCCGAGCGTGAACGTCTTGAGCAAGTTATTTTCGATTATGCAAAGCAGTCCCTCCGAACAATAGCCCTAGTCTGTCGCGACTTTACAGTGTGGCCTCCGGAGCATGCCATTGATCCTGACTCGTCCGAAGTGAATCTCAGTCTTCTGCTCCGTGACATGTCTTTGCTTGGAATTGTTGGAATTCAAGATCCTATCAGACCCGGTGTCCCTGAAGCTGTTTCCAAGTGTCATCATGCTGGGGTCACTGTCCGGATGGTCACCGGCGACAATATGGTCACTGCAAAAGCCATTGCTGCCGACTGCGGCATCTACACGGATGGAATCGTCATGGAAGGCCCCCGCTTTCGAACCCTATCTGATGCAGAGTTCGACGAGATTCTACCACGGCTGCAAGTACTGGCAAGATCCTCTCCAGAAGACAAGCGCATTCTCGTAACCAGACTGCGTCAAATGGGTGAAGTCGTCGCTGTGACCGGGGACGGCACCAACGACGGGCCTGCACTAAAAGCAGCCAACATCGGGTTCAGCATGGGCATTTCTGGAACAGAGGTAGCCAAGGAAGCGTCTGCAATTGTCTTGATGGACGACAACTTTTCCAGTATCTTGACGGCCCTGATGTGGGGACGAGCAGTGAACGACGCGGTGCGCAAGTTCCTGCAGTTCCAAATCACCGTCAATATCACGGCCGTCCTCTTGACATTCATCTCATCTGTAGCAGACTCTGAGATGCGCTCTGTCCTCACAGCCGTGCAGCTCTTATGGATCAATCTCATCATGGACTCACTTGCGGCACTAGCCCTCGCAACAGATCCCCCAACGGAGGAAATCCTCAACAGAAAACCCATTCCAGGCGGCGCTTCACTTATCAGCACCACAATGTGGAAGATGATCATCGGACAGGCCATATTCCAGCTCATCGTGACTCTAGTCCTACACTTCGGGCCTACGACCAACTTCCTCGACTACCCGGACGACACCCGCCGAAGCATCGTCTTCAACACGTTTGTCTGGATGCAAATCTTCAACGAGTTCAACAACCGCCGCCTCGACAACCGATTCAATATATTCGTCGGCCTGCACAGGAACTGGTTCTTCGTCGGGATCAATGCCATCATGGTCGGGTGCCAGATTGTCATTGCGTTCTACGGCGGCGCCGCGTTTAGTATTGTGCGGATCCACGACGAGCAGTGGGCGATTTGTATTCTTGTTGCGGCTATCTGTCTTCCTTGGGCTGTTGCTGTGAGGATCTTTCCCGATGAGTGGTTTCGTGCTGTGGCGAGGGTTGTTGGATGGCCGGTGGTGCTTGTATATCGGCCGCTGAGTAGAGGATTGCGCAGAATAGGGACAAAGATCAAGTCGAGGAAGAAGGATGAGAATGAAGACGGTTCTGGGAATATCGTGACCGAAAATGAAAAGTCTGATAGGAATGCATAGCAGCGAGGCCTATGGCTAGTACTGCCCTGAGGATTAGGGCTAGAAGTATATACAAGTATCACTGATCCATCACTCTCTTTTTCACTGTCACATCCATTCCATACTGCCTGAAGAACCAGTAGTTCTCGACCTTCAACCTCTTGGGATCATGAATTTCAAACTACTAATTAGCATTGAACGCAGTATAGGGAGACAACTTACATCGTACTGCAGCAGCAAAGCAGGCACAATCTTCTTCAACTCCAGCAGTGCCAGGTTCTTCCCCAGGCAGACCCGTCGACCGGCTCCAAACTATTACATTAGCAGGTTTTCGTATACCACAAAAACACTTACAGTCAGAAGAGAAGCCTCGCGCTGATTCTTCAGCTCCTTGGGGACCATCCATCGCTCTGGATTCCAGCTGTCTGCGTCCTCACCGAACGTCGGTTTATGCCTGTTGACCACCCAAGGACTCATCCCAATGACGGTTCCTTCAGAGAAGTAGTTCTCCCCAATCACCATCCCTCCCCTGGGCACAACCCGCTCGAATGGGAGACAGAACGGGGGATGTAGCCGGAGACCTTCGAGAATGCAGGCGTCGAGGTAGGGCAGATCACAGACGTCCTTCCAGGCGGGATACGGTTTAGCAAACTCATTTTCTTTGCTTGCTTGTAATAGCTCCTCTCGCAGGCGCTGCATTGTTTCAGGGTGTGTGAGGAGATTATACCAGACCGTCCGCATCACGACCGCAGTGGAATCCGAGCCTGCAATGACATTGGAGAATGTCCACGCAGTGACAAACCTATTACTTAGCACAGCACACGTATGTCAAGAGAGAACGCACCATGGCGGAAGTTGATTCTTTGCCTGGATCTCCATAAACGAAGCCAACATGTCCCTCTCGCCGGCGTCCCAGCCAGACTTTTGCACTTCCTGGCGCTGACTGACAAACTTGCCGACTATACCCAGGATTGAGAACCCGGTTGCGCCTTGGAACATGGTCACAAATGAGTTCTTGTTCCAGAGCTGATCCAGCCAGGGGATTTGCGTAAACTATGCAGTCAGCCTCCTGCAAATAAAACAAGGGCTCGGGTAGATACCGGCGCAGCAGCCTTCATAAACTCCCAAATCGTGCCCAGCATCCCATTCACATCCCTCCCCTGCTCCAGAAACCCATATCTCTTCGAAAAGGTCAACGTGCCCATAACATCAAACGCAAAATACTGCAACCAGTTCGCCAGGTCAAACGTCTCCTGCGAGTCCACAAACCGCGCATCAATCTGCCCCGTCATCGCCTCAATCGTCTTATTGATAAACACCTCCAGCGGCAGCAACTTGGACATCGAGTACAGCGACGCAATCGGCGCCCGCAACCCTTTATGCACCTGCTCGTCCCTCGAGCTGAACACAGCTGGAAGCGCCCCCTTCTTCGTATACGGTGCTAAGGCTCGGTAGAAATCGCTCTACCTTATTAGCTTCCCCCCTGCTATACTTGCTAGGGTACATACCTTGGGCACGCCCATCCTCGTCGGATAAACAACCGGAATCCACGCTGGGTCTCGTAGGGAGACCATATTCGGTCCGAGACGGACTAAATCGCCGTACTGGTCGTGAAGCAATTCATGGACCTCGTGGGCGCGGGATGTACTCACCCACGCGACGCGCTGGATGTTCGTAAACCGGGCCCAGAATGGACCGGGGATGTGTCTGAGGCGGTAGTATACACGAAATACATGAAGGACAAAATACGGGAGAATCAAACCAATGGAACCTTTGAGCAGGACGCTCCCTTCGATCTGCAGGAGGCCCATGGTGGACAGACAGGCAGGCGGACGGGTTAGGGCTAGCCAGACCAACAACCCCCAGGGCCGTAAGAAAGGACCGCCATATTTAACACAGACAGATACCAATATCAGCAGCGCCCCATCAATAATATTGCCGGTGCCAGAGCAGAGCTGACGAAAACCCGTGCGGCGCTGCGAAAACTCCGAGCACAGCGTCGTCGGGACTTGAGCTGATAAGGACGCATGCTTGCTTTTGCGCCTCGGGCCTGGACGTGAAATACACCGAAATGCCGGATCGGTGCAGATCTCAGTCTTGGATGTATCTCCGGGTAAGCAAGCGAGAGGCTATTGAATAAGCAATAAGCACTGCATTGCCGGCCGATACGTTCGCGACGCAGGTCGATGCGGCCTTGTTCGCAATCCTGGAACGGGCTCTACATGAGGACCCACTGGACTGAAGATCATCGGGGCTTATATTCTTTTATAGCTTCATATCTTCAATATTGGTTTTCAGTTTAATGTGTAATTTTGTATCCTGCTATCTCGCGGAATCCTCCACTCAAATCATCCAGCTAATCTGTCCTTTAGTCTCAATCCGAACAACACCTTGCAGCCCACCATATCACCATCTATATAGCATCCCACTAATAAGCATACTGAGCATACAGCCCCGCGCTCAAAGCGCTCATGAACACCGTATTACCCCAGAAAAAGTACCCCTCGCACATCTTCCCATCCGTCAAATCCACCCTCGCAACGAGCCAGAACAGCGTCAGAGCCGACGCAATCGCCCCCGTAAAGAAATAAACCCCGAACTCCGCCAGGACCCCACAGGCGAGCGCAAGAGCCGTGTAGATCCAGGTACCGAGGAACAGGACTGGCTTCGAATAACCCTGGATGGCGACAGCGGTAGACCCAAGCCCATGCTTAAGGTCGTCGTCCAGATCAGCGTGCATGTAGATTGTTTCGACGATCAGGTTGCCGACGTACACGGCGCCGAGGAGGGCGATGTTCGAGTAGAGCAGGGGTTCGGGCGCAGTGAGGATATCGTAGCCGATTGTCCTCGAGGCGCCGAACGAGGTAGCGACGTAGAGAAAGGCCAGCCAGCAGAGGGCAAAGTTGGTGAAGCGCTTGAGGAACGGGTAGATGATGGATCCGATATACGCAATCGGGATATGGCTGTCCGGCTGGCCTGGGAAGAACGCCTTGACGAGGACGACACCCCCAGCAGCGAGGAAGGCTGCCCAGAGCGAGGCGGAGAATGTAGTCACTGCTCCGCGCACAAGAGGTCTGTGGCTAGAGCGTTCCACCTTGCGGTCGACATCCTGGTCTGCAATGTCGTCGACGACGCAGCCGTACGCAATGTAGAAGTAGCAGACGAGGAGCCATTGCAGGGCTTTTTCGGTCATATCAGCGTGCGGGAGTTGCGAGACCGCAGAGACGTGGAGAATCGCCACCAGGATGGGGAGGTACGGGACGGAGATGCCAATGGGGATGAAGCCCACGCGGGTCATCTCGATGTAGGGGACAAGCCATGACGGGGCGGCTGTGAGGATCCAGGATTTGTGGTACATGGTGAACTAGGCTGGTGTCGAAAGGATGGACGTGACGGAGGAGGCTACACAGGGATGTCAAAGGCTTATCTATCATGGCTATACTCTCTAGTACGGATTAGAGCCGGGCACTCGGACAATCTCGCCCATGGACTCGGGGTACCGACACGTCAAATTGAAGCCGAGATACTGGCCATGGTGACGTTGGGATGTGCCAGCTGAGAGCTCAATTTTGGCGCCGCCATTCAGAGATAGGGGATAGGATACCTGATAGTCCGTGGCAGGATGCGCACGTCGACCGATTGGATATAACAGGAAGTGCGTCTAGAAACAGCAAACTCGCGCGTTGAGAGATATGTATGTCTCGTTTCTCCTATCTGCAGGAAATAGTCCTGGCCGGGGAGCGCTGCTGGGGCTTCCAGCCAACGCCAGACCGCGATAACATCACAGAGCCGCAGGGCGATTAGGAACAGGCTGCAGTCAGCTAATGTTGGCCAGCCACTGTATGACGGTTCTTGCATCCAGGAAAGGCCACTGGCAGACGGGTGTATGAGAGAGCCGATGTCATTCCTGAAACTTGAGGTGAAGGAATTTGTCCCAGAGATTCTACTTTCATAGTAATCACAGTCCTATGTTGTTGCCCAGATTGATGCGTTTGGAGCTCCGTTCATGGAGATATCAAGCCATAGACAGTTTCATAAATTCGTATTCTGGCAACTGCATAGACTGAGCAGGACATTTCAGGCACCCGGTCATCAATCCTCCAGGCCAAGTCCAGTCCAGATGTGGGATATGCGTCTTCTGCAGGTGCAAGTAGCTACCTCGATGCGTTCGGAAACGAACCCCGATGTCACACAATCTAACGATCCGGAATACAAACTCTTCAATGGCCGTTGCTTTTCTTCAGCTTCAGCTCTCCACACAAGCAACCGGGGCCCGGCAGCTCTGGAAACTCCGGGTCGGGATGGTCCTATGCAGATGCCAAACAAAGCTAGACTATACGGCAATCTAGCAGTTGCAGATCATCCCTTGCAGCATCTCGCAGTCAGCATCTAGACATTGTTGCTTGGCCGATGATAAGCATTCTCGTCAAAAGCTTTTCTTTCCTGAGCTCCGATATCCGCGTATTGTGATCAATCGCCTTCACCGGAATGTAGCGCTGAGTCCGGATGGAATTCATTGGTGATTCGTGTGCGGTGGGCTTGATGTAGGGTTTCTTTTTGCTGTTGTTGTAGGGTAGGTGAAGTCGTAGTACTCTGTACAAACTTGTCTGGGACAATCTCAGCTAGCCACCACCGACGAATGACCCACATCTAGTATTACTTTTCACTATCGCTCAGTGTATCGTCATGGTAGAGATAGGGACTTCGGGCCTATTCCGTAAAAGCCACAAGTCCGATCATCCAATCGGTCCTGTTGGCAGTGTCGTTGGGGCAGGTAAAGTACATTCCAGTGGTGGTCAGCGAACTTCATATAAAAAGTAGAATGAACGGTCAAAGAATGCCCATACTGCGATAAACACTGTTGCCACTCTCTGCCTAGACCAACTGGGGCAATTTCCTTCCTTTTTTGTTGCTGCCCTGTTGTACTGGCATCATGTCGAGCGCGAACCCTTCCAGCCGCCAGACCCTGCTGGCGTTCGGTCCTCAAAGCCTCTCGTTCACCAATACGTCCCTGAAGAACCTTCGATATGATATCGACAACAGCAGCCATCGAGGATGGATTCATGAGGCCATCGCCGGCCTGCCAGCGTTCTTGACAGCCCTTTCCAAATCGCTGCCAGAGTTCAACAACATTCTCCCTTCTCAGGAAAGTCTTCAGGACCTTCGTCGGCTTTTGCGCCATGGCAGCGACATCCAAGGTGAACTCAACCTACCAAACATCGTACTCACGCCTCTCGTCGTGATCACCCATCTAGTCGAGTATGGTCGATACTCAGAAAGCGAGCAGCATAGTATCGAGACAGCACAAGCAACGGGCTTCTGCACCGGGCTTTTGAGCACATTCGCTGTAGTTAGCTCACATACGCCGCAGGAACTGGCAAAATATGGGAGTGTGGCAATTCGCTTGGCCATGCTGGTAGGAGCTCTTGTCGACGCAGAAGAAAACCGACAAGAACTTCTAGGGAATGGACGATCGACCTCATACGGAATTGCATGGACCAACGAGGAGCAAGAGAAGAAACTGCATGATATTTTGAAACGATGGCAGCCGGATGTTTACCTTTCTGTTCGGTTTGACCGTGCCCGGGTAACACTCACCAGTTCGGGACGAGCAACCGCTGCCGTTGAAAAGGAGTTGCGAGAAGCTTGGTTGACCGCAGCAAAGGTCGGGCTACAAGGTCGCTTCCATGATCCATCCGACGCGAGGAAGCTATATACCGATGCACTCCTGGATCTTTGTGATCGGACACCGGACCTTCAGTTCGGAACGAGCCTGGCCATGCCTCTAGCCTATAACAACATTGACAACGAAAGGTTGCACAGACTCGCGGTCAAAAGCATGCTCGTCCAGCACTGCGACTGGTACAGTACCTTGACGACTGCTCTTCCCGAGTGCCAGTCAACACGAGTGGTGTCCTTTGGGTCCGAGAAGTGCATCCCATCGACCTTGGCGAAACGAGCATCTCAGGTCCAACCGGCCAAACACCACGAACAAGACTTCCCCGGCCTCAATCAAGACACTATGATTGCCGTGGTGGGAATGTCAATCAAAACTGCCGGAGCAGACGACGTGAACGAATTTGCAGAAATGCTTCGAACGGGAAAATCACAACACCAAGCCATCAAGGCAGATGACATTGACTTCAACACCCCCTGGCGAGAGGACTCCGGTTCTCGCACCTGGTACTCCAACTTCATTAAGGACCGTAGCCAGTTCGATCACGCCTTCTTTAAGATGAGTCCCCGTGAAGCGGCCGCTATGGATCCTCAACATCGACAATTCCTCCAGGCCGCCTACCAAGCAGTTGAGCAGTCAGGGTACTTCTCACACCCAGGTGCCAACCAGACCAAACTGCCGGAAGAATCCGTGGGTGTGTTTGCGGGTATTGCCACCACCGACTATGACCAGCATATCTCATGCTATGACCCCAATGCGTATACGTCGACCGGCAACCTTCGCGCCTTTCTGGCCGGCAGGGTCGCCCACCATTTCGGATGGACGGGGCCGGCACTGACATTAGATACTGCGTGTTCCTCATCCGCAGTGGCTATTCATCTTGCGTGTCAAAGCATACTCGCCGGGGAATGCGCAGCCGCGGTTGCTGGTGGTGTCGCAGTTATGAGCAGCCCTTTCTGGTTTCAGAATCTGGGTGCAGCCAGCTTTCTCAGTCCAACGGGGCAATGCAAACCGTTCGACGAGAAGGGCGATGGTTATTGTCGCGCTGAGGGAATTGGATGCGTGATGCTGAAGAGGATGAGCGACGCTGTGGCCAACAATGATCAGATTCTTGGGTGCATTGCAGCGAGTGCAGTTCAACAGAACCAAAATTGCACACCAATCGTTGTTCCCAACAAGCCATCTTTGGCACCGCTGTTCAACAAGGTCGTCGCCAAGTCAGGTATCAATTCAGCAGATATCACCCTGGTAGAGGCACATGGCACTGGTACGGCTGTTGGAGATCCAGCCGAGTACGCCAGTATAAGTCAGGGCCTTGATGTATCCGCACGATCAAAGCCCCTTTATCTCGGTTCTGTCAAGGGCCATGTTGGTCATACCGAAGCTGCCGCTGGTGTGGTCTCGCTAATCAAGGTGCTGATGATGATGAACGAGGATTTCATTCCTCCCCAAGCGAGTCACACCCGGTTGAGCCCGCGTATCAGCGATCCAACAGACAAGATGCAGATCTCTACTAGCTTGCGACCTTGGGAGGCGACCCGGAAAGCAGCACTGGTGAACAGCTATGGAGCATCTGGTTCAAACACATCGATGGTTGTCCTACAGCCTCCGAAAGCCGTCTCATCCCCGAATGAACAAATCTCAAGCCACGAGGGTCTTGCGCTTCCCTTCTGGATTTCGGGCATGGATGACAATGACATTGCTGCCTATTGCTCGCGCATTAGGGAGTACATTCGCTCACGGCCGTCTGTGCGCCTGGGCGACATCTCATTCAATATGAGCCGACAACTCAACAGGACTCTGCCGCGGCAACTGCTGTTCAGCTGCCGGACCGTATCCGAGCTGGAGACAATGCTGTCTCGTGGTGATTCCGCCGAAACTCGGAGTCAAGCTGTCCCTGGTGAGCGGCCCGTGATACTCTGCTTCGGGGGACAGGTTTCCACTTTCATTGGTTTGAATCGGGTCGTTTACGACAGTGTTAGTCTGTTGCGCCGGTATCTACATGAGTGCGATGCTGCTATGACTGGAATCGGATTGGAGAGTATCTTCCCCGACATCTTTTCCACCAGCCCAGTCGTGGACACGGTCAAGCTGCAATGCATGCTGTTCGCAATACAATACAGCTGCGCGAAATGCTGGCTGGACTGCGGAGTCAGGGTCGCAGCGATTGTCGGGCATAGCTTCGGAGAGCTCACTGGTTTGGCCATCTCCGGTATCCTCAGTGTCTCAGACACAATCAAACTGGTTTCTGGCCGTGCTCGCCTGATCAGAGATAACTGGGGAAGCGAAAAGGGGGCGATGATGGCCGTTGAAGGGGACGTGAGTACCATTCACGAACTGCTGAAAGAGGCCGCTCAAGAAACACCAACAACCCATCCGGCCACTATCGCGTGCTATAACGGTCCAAGGAGTTTCACGCTTGCTGGTTCAGTATCAGCGATCCAAGGTGTCAAGGAGACTCTTATGGCTCGATACCCTTTCATCCGCCACAAGCAACTGAACGTCACCAATGCATTCCACTGCAGCCTCGCCGACAGCATCGTAGATCCACTCCACGAGCTTGGGGAGGAGCTCACATTCAACCCGCCGACCATCCACCTGGAGCATGCATCCTCGCATCCCTCGACTGGAGGAAGGCCCTCGTCCACGTTTGTCGCTGACCATTTGCGTCAGCCAGTATATTTCTTCCATGCAATTGAACGTCTGGCGCGCGCGTACCCGGAAAGCATCTGGCTGGAAGCAGGATCTAACTCAACCATTACCGCAATGGCGAGCCGTGCTCTAAGCCCGGGATCTAATGTTGTCAAGCAGTCGCAGCACCACTTCCAGGCGCTCAATATCACTCACGGCGGCCGTGGGTCTGATAGCCTCACGGAGGCAACGTTGTCTCTGTGGAAGGAGGGTCTTCGAGTGTCCTTCTGGCAGCACCACGTGCTACAAAGGAATCAGTACGCCCATTTGATTCTTCCACCACGCCAGTTTGCGAAGACACGTCACGGTCAGGACATAATTTTCCCAAGGGCGGGTCAAGGAGCAGTCGAGAGCCCACAAGCACCGACACAGGAGGGTCTATGGACTTTCGTCGGCTTCGAAAACAACAATGAAAGACGCCCTCAATTTCGAATCAACACCGAATCCGAAAAGTATATTGGCATGGTGGAGGGACACGTTATGGCACGTACCGCGGCCATCTGTCCAGCTGGCCTTGAGGTCGATATGGCAATCGAAGCCCTTTTTAGTCTGAACCCGCAGTGGAAGGAGAACCGCCTTCAACCAATGCTTACGGATATGGTCAATTCGTCTCCTGTCTGCCTCGACAAATCGCGAACATTCTGGCTCAATTTGTCGGCGACCGACGAAGCACGCAAGCTCTGGGGCTGGAGCATTACGAGCACTCGCACCGGCAGCACTTCGAACCTCCTTCACGTCAAGGGATCCCTCCATTTCCGCTCCCCTGACGATGGAGCTTACCGAACTGAGTTTGCACGTCTTGAACGCCTTGTTTCCCATCAGCACTGCACTGACCTCCTGTCCATGGCCGGCGCAATCCCAGTTGACAGCGACGACGAGATTCAGGTCCTGCAAGGCCGCAACGTTTACCAAAGCTTCAGCGATGTGATCTCATACACAGACCAGTACCGTAACCTTCGACGGCTCGTCGGAAGCGGCAATGAGAGCGCGGGTTGCGTCATGGCAAAACGATCCGATGAGACCTGGCTCGATGTTCCCTTGAGCGAGTGTTTTATGCAGACCGCGGGAATTACGATTAGCTGTATGAAGGATCGCGGTCAAGACGATGTGTTTATTGCTACTGGGTGCGAGCTCTGGCTGCGCTCACCTAAACTTGCGAAAGTCAGGGACGATGAAGGTCCTGATGTCTGGCATGTTTTAGCCCGCCACACACGAGACTCTGACAAGGTGTACTTGAGTGATGTGTTTGTCTTTGACTCACGGACTGGGGCACTTACTGAGGTCATCATGGGCACGAAGTTCAGCAGGCTTCCCAAGATGGTCATGCGAAAGATCCTCACTGATTTCGTTCCTGGTAACAATCCTGCATCCGAGGGCCCTGCTACCGAACTTGCTCCGAGCCACCACATTGCGACACAACGAGCAAGCCTGCCAGCTGTTGAACTGAAGCCAAAGAAATTGGAACCAGTTGACATGTCCGGCCAAGTCAAGCAGCTCCTGTCTAGTGTTTCCGGTATTGATGCCGCGAAGATCAACCGTGAGGCAGAACTAGCTGACCTTGGTGTCGACTCGTTGATGGCAATGGAACTGGCGCGAGAGATTGAAGGCGTTTTCAAATTCTCTCCAGATCATAATGATCTGCTGGAAGCCACAACAGTCGAGAAGTTGACCAGCTACATCTCCAGCTCTTGTTCGGGCTCCTCGGCTATTTCGCCTGATGATGGTAGTCAAGTTTCCAGTGGAAATGAAACTGACTTGAGCACATTCACTACGCCGGCGTCTAGTGATGCATCTTCCGATGGCGGTTATCAAGAGCTTCATGTCGTCTCATCTCAGGATGATCTTGCAAAGGCTTCCCCTTACGCCAAAAGTGAATTGCTTGCGAAGCCAGAAAAGCCCTTGGAAGCAGCAAGCCGACCTGCGAGCCGTGAGGAAGTCGCCGAAGAGTATATTGCTCGCTATACTGCGGGCTTCATGCCCCCAGTTTCATCGCCTTCAACTAAAGGCAACACCCAAGAGAGAAGAGATGCCGTTGTTATCATCACCGGTGCTACAGGAAATCTCGGTTCCCATCTCGTGGCAAGCTTCGCCCGCAACCCAAGGGTTTGTGAAGTGGTTTGTCTGAACAGACGCAGCAATGTCCCTGGAGTCGACCGACAAAAGGAGGCCCTTGCATCGCGAAGGCTGCAACTGACGAAAGCAGAGTCGGCAAAACTGCGCATACTAGACGGCAACACAAGCGAGCCCCATCTGGGCCTTGCGGCGGACGACTACAATTATCTCAAAACTAACGGAACGCACATCATCCATAACGCATGGCCGATGAGCCTGCACCGCCCAATCCAAACCTTTGTGCCCCAGTTCCAAACACTACGGAACCTCCTGGATCTTGCGCGTGAAATGGCTTGCAACAATCCATCCAGTAGCCAGCGCATTGGCTTTCAATTTGTCTCTTCAATCAGTGTTGTCGGCGCAGCAGCTCAGCAACGTGTTCTCGAGCAACGCGTCGAGCTGGGATCTTCCCTGAAAATCGGATATCCAGAAGCAAAGTGGGTGTGCGAGCGCATGCTGGACGAGACTCTTCATCGATATCCAGGCCACTTCCGTCCTATGGTCGTACGACCAGGCCAGATCACGGGGGCCAGTTGGCCAACCAGTGAGCATATGCCCCTGCTGATCAAAACCGCACAGTGCCTTCGGGCTTGGCCTGACCTGAACGGGCCATTGCACTGGGTCCCGGTAGGAACTGTCGCCCAGACCATGGCCGATATTTTACTTCCAAAACTCCCAGGCAAGAAGAAAGACAAGCGAGAGCCAGACGCATATCCGGTCTATCACATCGATAACCCTGTCGGGCAACCCTGGAAAGCCATGACACCAATCATCACATCAGCTCTTGATATCCCGCCTGACAGAGTGCTTCCATACCAAGAGTTTCTCAACTTGCTGCGTTCGTCACCACTCGACCGCGATCGCGAGATCCCAGCAGCAAAAATGATGGACTTTTTCACCCGCGACTTCGAGCATATGGCTTGCGGTGGATTAATTCTCGACACGACGCTGTCTCAGCAACATTCGGAGGCGATGTCTGCTCAAGGGCCGGTCAGTGCTGAGGAGGTGAAAGGATATATTAAGAGATGGAGGGAGTTGGGGTTCTTGAAGGCGTGATGCTTCCTGGTGTTGTTGTATTCCATAATTAGTTAATAGTGAGACTGCGCGTCTTCGGCTTACTCAGCACCTTTGTGCTGCATGTCTTCTCGTTCTTTCACTACTCTCTTCACTTTTATAATTCATCTTCTAGGGCAAATTGAGGTATTGCAACTGTTATTAACTGAGCTAAGACACCTATCGGTCCCAAATTATCAGCTTGGCGTAGTGTTATCTCGTGTTAGATGCTTAGTATTCTTGATCGTCGTCCCTATCTAAATATATTTCCCGCGGTTGACCCATGTCTGGCTCGCTCGCATCACTGGCAAGATATGCAGATGTTGTTTTCTTTTTCTTTTCTTTTTGTACAGAGTTTATAGAAACTATCAAGCATGCAACACCCCAGTATACCTCTATTATTAGCCAGAGTTGGTCGTTAACGTGCCATGACACCTGCCGCTTGCTCCAGCTTGTTGATTTATTGATGCCTGTAAATCCAGGCAGTCCGGGTCTCGGCGAGATGCGACACGCTAGTCTTGATTGGATCTGCCAGGTGACACCGGTGAGCTGCCCCGCCCATGCCTCAGGCCTAAACAATGTCAAGCTGCAGGAGCTGTAGACTAAGAAGGGGCAAAACATTTAAGCTTATCTTCTCTGGATGCTTAGATGTTCCTGCATATAACTGTCTTCAATCATTACCTCAGGCGCTACCATAACTGGTGAAATCCATTTGTTGTTATATCAGACATTGTTTACACCATGACTACTCGATACCGCGTTGAATGTGAGACCCCCCTGGATGACCTCAACAGCTAATAACACTCTTAGATGCCCTCAAGGTATGTGCAGTTTAAATTGTGTGAACTTGCTGACTTTGTAGTCTCACCGTCGAGATCAATTGGTGAGCCTCTCTTCTTTCTAGAATGACTGAAGCTAACATCATCAGATTGAATGGATCAAGGTAGGCCTTACCGGTCATTGAGAGCTTCATCTAACAGTCCAGGGGCTTCTGGCCGTTCCGTTTGTGTTACACTCGACGCCCACAACGGTCCAGCTAGAGGACACCTCCAGGCTCGCCGAGGTGGCTACGGACACACACCAACGCTACGCAGAAATCTTCTCTGATGTCGAGGGGCTCCTTAATGATCACAGTACGGACGTTACCCCCTTTGACGCTCTGACTGACCATCGCAGTCGAACACGAAATTAGCGGTGCCGCTGGCAAATCAAAGCTGTCTCTGCTCGTCCCATCTGTCGGAAAGTTCTTCACAAGGCTCTACCTCAAAGAAGCATTCAAGTATCAAGATCAGCAGCGCTTCATCAGCAGGCGCCGCTTCGTTGCGCCCTCGTTTAATGACGTTCGTCTCATACTCAACTCTGCCCAGCTGCTCGGGCTGGTACATACCAGAGGCCTCAATCTTGTTACGTTTGATGGTGATGTGACACTATACGATGACGGAACTAACCTAACGCCTGATAACCCTGTTATATCCCGGATCATTCGTCTTCTTCGACAGGATATCAAGGTGGGCATTGTCACTGCAGCAGGATATACAGAAGAAGCGAAATACTATGATCGACTAAAGGGCCTTTTGGATGTCCTGCACGATTCTCCCGAACTCACGGATGAGCAGCGCGCTGCTTTGATTGTTATGGGAGGAGAGAGCAACTATCTTTTCCATTACGATCCGTCCTCACCACACAGGTAGGACAAAGCTCTTTCCAGATGAATTATATACTGATTATGTAGGCTTGCCTACGTCCCCCGCGAGAAATGGATGATTGGCGAGATGGCCACCTGGAAAGAAGAAGACATTACAGAACTCCTCGACATCGCCGAATCCTCTCTCCGCGCATGCGTAGCAAATCTCAACCTGCCCGTCTCCGTCCTCCGCAAAGACCGTGCTGTTGGTGTTTACCCTCAAAACAAAGGGCGTCTCTCTCGTGAACAACTAGAAGAGACCGTTCTGGTTGTGCAGAACACAGTCGAGCGCAGCCCAGTCGGTTCCCGGCTCCCATTCTGCGCGTTCAATGGTTGCTCTCCCTTTTATCTGCCTCAGTGTCACCATTCCTCTTCCCCAACCCCCTAGAAGAGTCTCTAGGAGAGGACAACCAATCCCTGAATCGTGGTCAACCATCATGCTAACCAGTCGTCAAAATAGGTGGAAATGACGTCTTTGTCGATATTGGCGATAAGTCATGGGGTGTCCGAGCCTGCCAGCAGTATTTCGGGAACCTGAATCCTGCCCAGACGCTTCACGTCGGCGATCAATTCCTTTCAGCTGGAGCTAATGATTTCAAGGTGCGTGATTTTCTTTCTCCTTCTTACGATGTTTTGAGAACTGACGGGGCTTAGGCTCGATTGGCCTCGACAACGGCTTGGATTGCGAGTCCCGCAGAGACGGTGCAGCTCTTGGATGAATTGGATCAAATCCAGAAGAGGATGGCGTGATACAGACATCTTTGAGATTATGAATGCAGTTCCACAGAATCGGTCAGCCTTAAGACCTAAATGAAAGCAATAGTAACAATATTCTGGTATAGGTAACACCAGGTATAAATTGAGAAATAGGGTTTATTACCCTAATTAGCGTAGAGAATGGGACAATGGTTGTACATTTATCTCCAACTCGCTGCATCCAATTCCATGAAAAATGCCCCGGAGTCCTTGATATTTCCTCCTGAGGCCAGACCCTACGTGTCCAGGTCTTTGTCTACAAATAATAGCATCCGGCGGTTTCTTCCTGTTGTCTGTGCGACTATGGAAAGGCCATCTTCATTATGGAACCTCGGAGGGATCCTTATAGCTATTTGGTGCCTCAACCCGAGGCCGTTTGCTTTAATAAAGTAGATACAAAAGACACAACATGGAAATCTATACTGATTATGACTATGTACCCATAGAAAGACAAAGAGCATGTCATATGTCTCATTATATAATTAAATAGTGAAGGTACGCAATAGATGGCAGACAGCTAAAGTACGCGGATTTTCTTCGCGACGGCTACGAAGACCACAACCAATGCAAGAAGAATACCCAGAATACTAAACCATGCAGTGAGACTGCTGACCTTATCTTCCTGTGCGGGTACCGTCACATTCATGCCAAAAAGACCAGTGACAAACTGGAGAGGAACGATTACACCCGCGATAACCGTCAATCGACTAATCGCGTGGGAGATCTGGTTGCGCATTCGTGTGCTGTCGAACGAAAGCTGACTTAGGTATTTGGACTGCCCCCGGGATAGCATTTGCTCGCAGGCATCAAGGTTGGCGAGCATAGTCAAAACGTGGTCCTGGATATCACTGAGATAGAGCCTAACTTGCGACGATGAAGCCCCGAATGCGTCGCAATGGCGGGCGAAGCACCGAATTACGTCGGTCTTGTCGTTCAGTAACTGCCGAATGTGAAGGACTTCCTTCCGGCACTGATAGATCCGCTGGAGAGCCAATCCGATGTCATCCGGGCGAGTAATGGACACACTTTCCTCCATGATGTCAACCCAGCTCTCAACCTGGCCGATAAAAGGCGCAAACCCGTCGACGATGTCGTCGCTAAAAGAATTAGATTGCAATCAATCAGCCAAATTCGAAACAGACGTACATAAGTGCATAGCATATCCAGTCACTGGTCAAGTATAAATGACTCTGATGTTCCTTGATCCGAGACCGGACGTGCCCAACGTGGGGATTGCTCCCCATGGAAAAGCTGAGTACACCATTACGGAACACGACGGCATAAACGTTGACGGCTGCGGTCCGCGCCCCCTCCTGTGTTTCGACCTGGCGTGCCGGCCGCAGGGACAAAAAGTAGTAGGGCCCAAATAGCTCGATCTTCTCTCGCGCCTCCCGGACCTTTATGTCCTCCGTCGTGAGCGGATGTAGATTGAAGATGCGAGAAAGCATTTCGATATCGTCGTCCGAAGGCGCCGTCACATCTAGCCACCAAAGTCCCGGGTATGTTCCATCCTCGAGAAGCGGACAAAGCGGCTCGTAAAGCGCTTTGAGACCGTCGAGACTAGAAGCCTGCAGAGCGGAATCCAATTGAGAGGAGAAAAATGTCAACTGCGTCGGCTCAAAAGGCCCAAGTTCCTTTTCTTCGACATAAACGCGCGGGTCTTTGGCGGTGTTGGCTGGGGCAGCCTTCCAGGGAAATTTGAACGGACTCATCCCCGGCTTCGATCGGAGGTCTCGGTTGGTCGTGGGACGTCGACTAGTTGAGAGGAACCCGTGGCTCCAACGAGGGCGACATCAATCAGGAACCGCGAGGAGGGCCGCATAGTATACTGGCTAGTGTCTGGTGAGACTGTCGTGGGTGTTTTCGAACGCAAAATGTGGTCAAAGAGACAATGATGCCAAGAGCCACGTGATTGTATACAGCCTCAGGCCCCAAGATCGGCGTTCAGAAAGAAGACTCCGCTTGTTTCCTCCAGCTTGACTGGATCTTGTTGATCATGTTTATCAATGCCGTTGTGGTAGTATCATTGCATCATCCCAATTTCTCATCCAGCTAACTGACAGAAATGTCTCTTCGATCTGCAAAAGGGAAGCAATCGACAATTCTTCCCTCAACACCTCACTCTCACATCGCAGCCTTGACAAGATGTGGTGGGCAAAGAGCCTAGAGTCCAAGCTGCTGGTCAAGATCGACGTCTTCATTCTGTCCTTCTGCTGCCTAACCTACTTTTTCAATTATCTGGACCGCAGCAACCTGACAAACGCTTATGTTTCTGGGATGAAGGAAGAGTTGGGCTTCGAAGGGAACGAGCTCAATGTGATCAATACAGTCTTTACTGTGGGCTACATTATTGGCCAGGTTCCCTCGAACTTGGCCCTGACCTACCTTCCTCCGCGCATTTTCCTACCTTGTATGACGCTCATTTGGGGAGCCTTGACCATGGTCACTGCCGCTGTCCACAACCCTCAAGGAATCATGGCAATCCGTTTCTTCCTGGGATTGGCTGAAGCAAGCACCTTCTCCGGCACTCAGTTCATCCTAGGGTCTTGGTATACGGAACATGAGATCGGAAAAAGAACCGGAATCTTTGTTTCTTTCGGGCTTATTGGACAGCTGGTTGGTGGTTTCATCCAAACCGGAATACATTCATCGCTCGATGGCTCCCGGGGACTATCTGGCTGGCGCTGGCTTTTCATAGTGAGTGCAGCAATTCTTTCGAAGTATGATCTGGCTCGAGAGTAGTTCGTACTAATTATCCCAGATCGATGGCTTGATAACTCTCCCAGTCGCAATATATGGACTGCTGCTCTTCCCTGACACCCCGGCAACCACTAGAGCACCATATCTTAATGCCTCTGAACGTGCCTTGGCCGTTTCGCGATTGCCCTCCGCCAACACAGAACGTGCTCCGATTAACCGAGCGTTTCTGAAGCAACTTTTTACCACTTGGTACTGGTGGGGGTTTGTTATCCTATGGGTGATTGCAGGCGAGACGGAATCATTTTCGTCCAATACCTTACTGTCGCTTTACATGAAGGCGCATCCCACGATCAAGTATTCAGTTGCCCAACTTAATAACTATCCCACGGGAGTTCCTGCAGCTGGAATTGTATCTACCCTCTTTTGGGCAACCCTGACTGATCTTCTTGGCGGCAAACGATATCTTGTTGGCTACTTTATCGGTATCACCGGCATTGTCACTTCAGTGCTTATTCTGACGCGGTTCAACTCTACGGCAACGGTCTTTGGGGCATACTACTGGGCAGGAGCAGTCTACGCGTGTCAGGCGACATTCTTCGCTTGGTGCAATGATGCCATGCGCTCTCAGGACTCTAGGCAACGGTCCGTTGTGTTAGCCAGCATGAATCTTGGTAACAACGCAGTCAATGCATGGTGGAGCATTCTGTTCTATTCTGCTGACATGGCGCCGCGCTTTACTCGCGGGATGTGGGCAATGATCGGCTGTTCGATCGCATTGGCATTCTGGACTACCGCGATTCTGTTCAAAACCATGCGTGAAAAGAAGGCCAAATCCAATAGACAAACACCGGAGACTCCTGGAGACTGTGATAGAGCTTTTGAAAAATCCGATTGATTTCATCTTTGCTTTTCTCTCGTTTTCAGTAAAGCCACAAACCCAGTCCTTATTTCCTGGATGACTGAAAGAATCCGTTCCCTGTTCCGAAGTCCATGCGAGCCCTGAGTGATCCTATTGGCCTTGTAAAAGAGGCGTCGCCAATTCAATGCTGCCATGCCCGGTAGGTGTTGCTCCTCGTTCTCCAACATGAATACATGTATAAATTGCCTTCGCCAGTAACTTTGGGGAACTGTGAGAGCCCAATATGGAAATGCCCACATTAGGTATCGGACCTGCTCGCTATTATCTAGACTGTCGAGGATCTCTATCACTAACTCTGGCGGTAGGTTGATACCTACAGTCGAATGAATCCTTGGACTGCGCCGCTTGTTTCGTCGAATTGGCTGGTCTTGGCTGATGCGTCCTGTCTGTCTTTCTTCAGAAAACATTTCCTCTTCGTCTTTGATGCTCTTCCAGATGTCGGCCACATTCAAAGGATCTCTGAGTGCAAATTTCTTCTCGTCACATCTCCAGTCAGCCGAATACTTGTCAACAAACGAAGCTGCACCCCGCAGAGACATGTTCCTGTCAACCGTCTTTCCAGCGCTTTGACGTGTCATCCATTCTTGCTCGTCATCGTAACAGATCCAGATTCTGTCAAGACCCCTTTCATCCCAACTGCTGGTATTCTGGAGGGCTCTTGTAAATAATGACAAGTTTTGATCAATCAGGCCAGCGTCGATAACGCGAGTTGTTAGCGTCCAGCATCGCTCGTGAACTTCCCAGCAACTACTCGGAGTGTCATCTTGATGAGGTGGCTTCGCACTCATATCTGCCACGTACGTGCGGTCGAACTTTTTACCTTGATGGCTTCTGGTCATCCGGGAGTCCCATATCATCAGACACTCGTCTTTGTCGGGAGGAAGAGCTAGTTGACTCGCTGTCGTGCCGACTCCCGTCATCCGTGTACTCCCATTTGCACCTTCGTTGATGACTATGTCTTGTCAGCGTTTTTATCACAGGCCAAGGCGGATGAGTGTAGACGTACTTCCTCGACTGAAACTCTTCCAATGCCATGGAAGAATAAAATAGACTCTTTCCAGCTCGGCCGTGCTTATGCTCACGTATCCTTGCCTCTCTGCGGTCGCTCTCCACTCAGGTTTCTCGTCAAATATTCCAGAATTGTGAGGGTGACGATTGCCATTTCCTCGACTAAAAATGTCTCCACATAATGAACAGCAAGGCAGCCACCCGCGATCGACTATTACGGACATTTTGCGACAAGTGGATGATGATAGTCGACCGTGGACGTCATGGCGGGGATCCAACTTCTTTTACTCGCATCGCGGAGGCCGGGTCATCGTGAAGCTTTTGAAGAGATCAGTCCACCGAATCTCGCCTCTGGCCTGTAGCAGCCAAACCCTATACCCGAACCGATATCCCTGGGTCGATGGCGAAGTCTATCATAGAGCGCCATCCACCAAGACCTAATTCAAAAAGTATAGTTCAGCTTCGCGGGCCCCTCTCGGAATCTTCTGCGTTTAGAACTGCTCTCTTCAGAATTTCGACTTTCAGTCTAGATGCAGGGCTTGCGTTGCCAAGTACGACTACATGTTTTAGACAAGAGAGACGTTTCAATCACGTTGGAGAACCCTGCATCCATCCCCTTAGTAGATGGCCCATGCGCACTTGTTAGAGTCTTCAGTCAGGCCATTTGCCTCAAGAAGGCTAGTCGTCGTAGGATGTGGAGGCAACGAGACCGGGGCTCCGCAATAGTAGCATCGGGGAACTTCCGGCCGTCTTCACCAGGCAGGATCAAGTCCTCACGGGACGATCACGGGCATATTAGGCAAGAAAACCATGCCCTAGCTGATACTAGCTCCAGAAAGACATTACCCGGGGATCGCAAATGGAAGTTTTACGCGCCTTTCTCGACCGACTCGTTCAAATCCAGGCATTGTATCCCTCACTCCATACAAGAAGATGGAAACCATGAGTCTTTTTTACTTGCCGGCAGTTTAGATCGAGTTTCTTGCCGTCAAACGACAGTCAAAACACCCATGCTTCCCTCTCCCAGTTCCCCGGATTCAGGATTCTTGGTTCAGTCTTGGTCGGTGTACCAAAGTCATCATGGATTCCATCGACCATACTACCCGCGACGAACGCAAGAAGGCCCTGGCCAGGAACAGGTGGCACACTGTCCTGAACAATCCTAAGCTCGTGCTCATTGCCTTTTTCGCATCGTGAGTGTGGTCGTGCTTCGCTGTTACCGAAGCGTTTTCAATCCTAACATATCGGGTTACAGATTCGGTGGCTTCGAATATGGCTATCAGCAAGGAGTTCTGGGCCAGTCCCTCGTGATGTACCGTTTCAACGACAACTTTCCATCCGTGGTCGAGTCTTCTAGTTCTACCGGCTGGCTCACGTCGGTGTTGCAGCTAGGCGGTATCGTTGGGAGTCTGTCCGCTGGTATTCTCGGAGAGGTCTTCTCCAGAAAATATACGATTTTCATGGCGTGCTGCTGGGTCGTATTGGGCAGTTACCTGTATTGTGGTGCAAGCTACCATAACCCTTCTCTGTTGTTTGCCGGCAGATTCTTCACCGGAGTTGGAGTTGGGACCTTCAGCGGTGTTGGTCCCCTCTATAATGCGGAGCTTGCATCGCCTGAGATTCGAGGTTTCATGGTGTCCTTTTATCAATTTGCAACAATCCTTGGAATCATGATCTCATTCTGGATCGGCTACGGTTGCAACAACATCGGCGGCACTGGTGAAACGCAGTCCAACCTCGCCTGGCAACTACCATCCATCATCCAAGGAATCCCCGCCGCTATTCTGCTATTTGGCGTCTGGTTCCTCCCGTTCTCGCCCCGATGGCTCGTGAAAAAGGGGCGAGATGAAGAAGCCAGGAAGACGCTGGCTTACCTCCGCAAACTCCCCCTCGACCATGCCCTAGTCGAGGTCGAATACAAAGAGATCAAAGCCGAAGCGCTCTTCGAGCGGCGTGCCTTTGCCAAAAACTTCCCTCATCTTGCAGAGAAGGAAAGGCAAAGCGTCATCATGCGCGAGCTGGCGCAATATTGGCACATTCTGCGCAAGTGGGATGCATTCAAGCGCGTTGCGACGGCTTGGCTGGTCATGTTCTTCCAGCAGTGGTCTGGCATCGATGCGATCATCTACTACGCCTCGAACGTTTTCGAGGACTTGGGTTTGACTGGGGGCACAACTGCCATGCTTGCCACGGGTGTCACTGGCGTGATTTTCTTCGTCTCGACGCTACCGGCCATGTTCATTATCGACAAGGTCGGCCGAAAGCCCATGCTGATTGCTGGCTCTATTGCAATGTGGATATTCATGATCATCCCTGCGATTATTGTCGCCAAGTTCAGACATGACTGGCCTTCTCATGAAGCTGGTGGCTGGACAGCCGTCGTCTGTATCTGGCTATACACCGGTGCGTTTGGCGCAACATGGGGCCCCGTAAGCTGGACTCTTGTCTCCGAGATCTTCCCGCTCTCCATTCGGTCCAAGGGCGCAGCTTTCGGTGCTTCTAGTAACTGGGTAAGCCCAATTTGTCCTTCCACTGCACGGCCTCTCTAATTGTCTTACCACAGGTCAACAACTTCGCCGTTGCATTCTTCGTGCCTCCCATGTTCGAGGCTTGGGCATGGGGAACCTACGTTTTCTTCGCAGTCTTTCTCGCTGGGGGAATTGTCTGGGTGTGGTTCTGCCTTCCTGAAACCAAGGGCGCGACACTGGAAGAAATGGATCGCGTCTTTGGAAGCCGTACTGGCGAGGAAGATGCCGTTATGCTTGCGCAGGCTAGGACTGATGTCGGTCTTGATACGCAGGTCGAGGAGCTGGCCGAGAAGGCGGCGCTGGGGAGTGGAAGTGAACATGTTGATACGCAGCGGTTGTCGGTTGAGAAGGCTTAGGTTTTCTTGACGGGCTACGTTTTTGTCGAAGAAGAAAGGATATATTCTATTGTCTCGCGATACTTCAAGTGATACCTAATGCGATCTAATGGGGCTCTGGCCACGGTCCATTGGACGCCTTGGACAGGAATCTTACTCGACGAGATGAATATCTCGCAAGAACCTGGCCAGAATATCGGGCCCGGCTGGATCTTGCCCTAATCAAGTAAATGCTCGGCCTCTTCTCGAATTGATGCCAAAACCTCGACCAATCCTATTGTCGCTTTTTGATGCCCACATAATCGATCGAGTACAAAGTGATCACCTGCACGAGCCAAAGTATTGCGCCCCGTCGGCGATAACCGATATCTCCGTCTCACATCCAGGTCTTCGAAGTATATAGACCTTCCATTTTGCTTTCACATACAATAGACTTCACTCAAAAGAATAAACATGGCAACCTATCTCGTAACAGGCGCGTCCCGCGGCCTCGGTCTAGCTATAGCAGCCCAGCTAGCAGCATCCCCCGACTCCGAAGTCAGCCTCATCTTTGCAACATCGAGAAAGGCCAGCGCGCCGGGATTGACTGAGCTTGCTGAAAATTCCTCAGGCAGAGTGGTGCCCGTGCAGCTAGATGCAAAAGATCCTAAAAGCCTTCACGCAGCGGTAGAGACGGTTAGACATCATCTCCAGCAAGTGGGGAAGGGTTTGGACGTTCTCATCAATAATGCGGGTTATATGCCCGTCACCAATGGGAAGATCGAGAAGGCGTATGCTTTTTATCACCATAACCCTCCTTGGTCCAATGCTGACTCTCATGTAGGGACGACCTGACCGACGTCTTCCATGCAAATGTGACCCAAACGCATCTGGTGACGCGGGAGTTCCTCCCGTTACTTCGAGAGGGAGAGCGAAAGACTATAGCAAATATGTAAGATTGCAAAAGCGTCTTATGCAAGTTTCTGTCAAGTCCATGGTCTAACTGGTCTTGCCCTGTTCAGCACCAGTTCAGTCGGCTCCATATCGCAAAGCGCCAGGACCATGATGCCAACGCACGCATACAAGATCTCCAAAGCGGCCTTGAACATGATGACAGTGCAGTACGCGCTGCAGTATGAGGAGGAAGGGTTTTGTGTACTTGCTATTAGTCCTGGCGTGAGTCCCTCCTTGTTCTCGCTGCATTGACACAGTCGACCATGTTCTAACATGACAAATCTATCCAGTGGCTGCGGACTGATATGGGCGGCGAGTTCGCGGATCTTTCTGCAGAGACTGGTGCGAGGGCAGTGCTGGAGTATGTCAAGAATGCCTCGGAGGAGTTGAATGGACGGTTTTTGAATATTCATGTTCTAGATTGGGAGCATGAGTCCAGGCCGGATCAGTATGATGGGAAGGATATTCGGTGATAGGCCTACGTTTTGTAATTTCACGAATATACTATTTAGAGAGACTTGAGGACAGAATAGTATATTTCATATTTCATGAGGGTATCTGGAACGTTTATTGAAGCATAAATATCACCGCGCCTGATGCCCATGCAATTCTTTTCAAGAGGTTCAAGGCATGTTGTCGAGTCATCAGTCATTATCATGGTTTCCCAAAGCCATCTAGGTCAGATGGAACGCTTTGGCGACAGACTCAAAGAGAGTTGGCTTCGCCTCCGTTGAGCCCAACTTCCATGTCTGTGACAACGTTGACGACTTCCCCATGCCTTGCCTGAGACCTTCACCGGGACTGACGGAGTACGTATGAACGGTCAGCTCCTCCCGGGATAAGCTGATCCTCATCTTCTTACTTTGGCCGTTAGGCCCAGAAGAAATGAGCTCTCCGTTATGTGGGTGTTCAACTTCCCAAGACTGTCCCGCGCTTTGCTGATCCGATGTCTGTGATTTTTGCAATATAGCAGAGGTCAAATCCAACATAAGCACGTGGGTCATAATACCTGAAACGTCGTCCTGCAGGCCGATCAGACCAGGCGGCTTAACGTCAGGATACTGTGGGAGATTGACCGAGAGATTATAAAACGTGCCAAATGGTGGGGCGGCAGGATTTGTTCGAATGTCAATCCGAAATGAGCTGTTGGGCGTGATTAAAGGCCCGGAAAATGTGGACTCCAGGGGAAATAGGAAGACCCTAGCTAGAGCTTCAACCTTTGCGACTTGGTTGGTTGGTTGAAGCGTCCCAATCGACGAGAACTCGGTCGATTTGAAATCGCACTTTAAACCAGCAGACTCTAGAAGCTGGCGAAGGTCACTAATCAACGACTCTAGCCATTGGATGTGAGATTTGTGTTGAAGGTAGGCCATAATAGGTCGGATTATATGATACTCAGGAATGGGCCGGCGCTTCGGTGCTACTGGAGGCGGAGGTTGCGTCCTTCTTCGTAAATTTTGACGATGGGCGTAGGTGAGCAAAATACGGATAGAGTGCGCAACGGAATCGGCAAAGACGTCCTGTTCGCTGGAAGCGGCTGCCTCCGGGTCGTGATCCTGATCATAATTCACCAAGTCCAGCAAAATTTCAAGCTCATCGGACACGGGAATTTGTACCAAATTCTGTCGGGTCGTTACCCCTTGACTGCCAAGGGTCCTTGCCTCTCGCATCACCTCGTAGAAGAGTTCTTCTTCAAACACTGTATCGCGGGCTTGTAGAATACGGCTCTCGATAGACTGGGCGTCTTGAGGCGGGCGGCAGACTTTTGAACACCCAACAACTCGGCTGCCGTGTTTCACCCTCACGCGAACTCCTTGGGATTTCTCTGGTATCAGTCCTTTATCCAGAAACAAGCTGCCATCGTCGTTTCTCCGTAGTGCCGCAAGCCCTCGGTCGCGGAAAATCGGCGTAGCTACTACCGTCAGCGAAGATCAAGGCCCAGTCTGGCAATCTTACCTTCCAAGAATCCATATTGAACGCCAAGTGCCTGACCCTGTTGTGGCAGTCTGCAGATTTTCCAGCCCTTCTCTTTCACGGTCAAGACCTCGTCCCAATATTTCGTTTCAGAGGTCACCTCCGTCCCGAGTCGCGACCCGGCATTAAGAAGCTTGTTAGCGGCAGAGTTGAAATTCTGTAACCGCCACCCCCGTGACACTGACTTGATATCTTTCAATGCAAAGTCGGACTTCGGGGGCGGATTGACGATCTCAGCGTTCAGAGAACCTAGCGGCGCGCTCTGCTTTAGGTAGGGGGACATGGACGTTTCGGCTTGGCGGGGATTATGTTTGGAGAGGAGTAGGGAGACGAAATCTAGAGCGAACGATGCCTCCATGTGAGCTGCCCTGCAATACATTAGCATATATTAATCAACGGGGCAATCGACGACTTACATTGCAAATTGAATAATTTCCGCACGACGTTTGTACAGCTGATCAATCCTTTCAGACGAATCCAAGTCTTCTGAGGCTTTGTCGCTCTCGTCTTCATCTTCCCAAGGATCCTTGTGTTTGTCCTCCTCGATCTTCTCCAATAACTTTGCCTCGTTGAGCTCCCGAAAAGACCCCCATTGCGCGTTGATTTGGGCGATGTCACGAGGTAATGTGTCCGGACGATCGCGCTTTTCGATAATCGGGCGCAGCGGAAGACTGAAGGAGTCCGACATTGTGTTATTCGAGCCACCCTGCGACGAGTGGCCCCATTCGAGCTATTCAGTGAATCACGGAGCTCCAGCTCGCCGCGGAGCTCGGGTCCAATCTCACGTGACACGTTCATTCACGTGACATTCTCCCAGCACGGAGAGTTTACGGGGTATACCGACAGGGCTTAAGGTTAGAAGACATCGTCTGATCATCTGGTGAGTTTCTTATACTTCTTTCAGCGGTAGGTAGTATATTTCTCAGCTAAGATGGCATGATTGTAGTGTGTCGGACTGTGGCTGGATGTATATATTTTATGTTATAGCCCTCTATCGCAGTGCTGAGCGCCACTCAGCTATGACAGGTGGTTATCAAGCCAATTAAGACCGGAGAGCCACCAGGATCATACTCCTAGCCTTCCTTGCACTCGTTATCTACATTCCAGCAACCAATGAAGCCGTCACATGCCCACCAAGCCCTGCCCTAGCAAAACAAGATCATGTGACTATGGGCTAACCCGATATGTCTTGGTGCTCTTGGACCGGTGACATCAGCAGCAGGAGATCTTCGGCGGGATGGCGGGGATCTCCGGCATACAATGCAGTGAGCTGATGCTTGCTGCAAGCATAAATTCGACCAAAGCGAAGCAGGGAGTCGGGGCAAATGAAAGGAAACAGATCTTATCATTCTGAACGATACAACTGGTTCTGAGGGCACGGTTCAAGCTTCATCATCCCGAGTCTGTGACGTACCTTACCCGCAGCCCGCTTTTTCTCACCGGACCCCCACCAAGTGCCTCACCAACTTACTCACTCTTGCATCACTGCCTTTTTTCTCTCATATATCCGGCCTTCTACTTTAACCTATTGACCTCAATTGACTGACCTGCCACGTATCGTCCCGGAGATCGATTTGTTGCAGTCGTCGCCGTGATGGCCCCCCCAGTTAACACTCAAGCTCCCCCTCCCAAGAGGCGCCGCATCGGTGTCTTGACCTCCGGAGGAGATGCCCCCGGTATGAACGGAGCCGTGCGGGCTGTCGTCCGTATGGCAATTCACTCAGATTGCGAAGCCTATGCCGTATACGAAGGTTATGAAGGTCTGGTGGAAGGTGGTGACATGATCCGACAGCTACAATGGGAGGATGTTCGCGGATGGCTCTCTCAGGGTGGTACTTTGATTGGATCCGCTCGTTGCCTGTCCTTCCGCGAGAGACCTGGTCGCCTACGCGCCGCGAAGAACATGATCGTACGCGGAATCGACGCATTGGTGGTGTGCGGTGGTGACGGTAGTTTGACTGGTGCCGACGTTTTCCGCTCCGAATGGCCTGGCTTGCTGGAAGAGCTGGTGAAGACCGGAGAATTGACCGCGGAACAAGTCAAGCCTTACAAGGTTTTGAACATTGTCGGTCTTGTCGGGTCAATCGATAATGACATGTCTGGCACTGATGCCACCATTGGTTGCTACTCGTCTCTGACCCGAATCTGCGATGCTGTCGATGATGTTTTCGACACTGCATTCTCGCACCAGAGAGGATTTGTTATTGAGGTTATGGGCAGACACTGCGGTTGGCTTGCTCTGATGGCCGCTATCAGTACGGGTGCGGACTGGCTCTTCATTCCTGAGATGCCCCCGAAGGACGGCTGGGAGGATGTTATGTGCGCGAATATCACGAAGGTAAAAGGGTTCCACCTATAGATAGCGTTCATGCTAACAATTCTAGAACCGTCGGGAACGGGGCAAGCGCAGAACTATCGTTATCGTTGCCGAAGGAGCTCAGGACCGACACCTCAACAAGATCACAAGCGACAAAGTCAAGGACATTCTCACCGACCGCCTGGGGCTGGACACCCGTACCACTATTCTTGGACACACTCAACGCGGTGGAGCGGCCTGCGCATATGACCGTCAGCTGTCGACCTTACAAGGTGTGGAGGCTGTTCGCGCGGTGTTGGACATGACCCCAGAGTCTCCCTCGCCGGTCATCACAATCCGCGAGAACAAGATCCTGCGGACCCCATTGATGGATGCCGTAAAGGCTACGCAAGAGGTCACAGGTTACATCAAGAACCGAGACTTTGAGAAGGCTATGATGCTGCGCGACTCCGAGTTCAAAGACTACCACCATGCCTACCTCAACACCGCTACCCCCGACCGCCCGAAGCTCATCCTTCCTGAGAACAAGGTACGTATCGCGAGTCTTGAGGTTTGTCTATATTCCTAACGGTCTGCAGAGAATGAGAATTGCCATCGTTCACGTTGGTGCCCCAGCTGGTGGCATGAACCAAGCTACGCGAGCGGCTGTCGCATACTGTCTTACAAGAGGACACACACCTATTGCTATCCATAATGGCTTCCCCGGTTTGATTCGACACCATGCAGATGAGCCACTGAGTTCAGTGCGCGAAGTAAAATGGCAAGAAACGGACCCTTGGGTCAACGAGGGCGGTTCCGATATTGGTACGAATCGCGGTCTTCCCTCAGAAGATTACGACACCGTCGCAAAATGCTTTGAAAAGTACAAGTTCGATGCTCTTTTCGTTGTCGGTGGCTTTGAAGCCTTCACGGCGATTTCTCAGCTTCGCGAAGCCCGCACCAAATACGAGTCTTTCAAAATCCCAATGGTCGTTCTCCCTGCGACAATCTCCAACAACGTCCCAGGATCCGAGTATTCACTCGGAAGCGACACCTGCCTAAACGCTCTGATCGACTTCTGCGACTGCATCCGTCAATCAGCCTCCTCATCCCGCCGTAGGGTGTTCGTCGTCGAAAGCCAGGGCGGCAAGAGTGGCTTCATCGCCACGACAGCCGGTTTAGCCGTAGGGGCAGTCTGTGCTTACATCCCCGAGAAGGGTGTAGACATCAAAATGCTGGCCCGTGACATTGATTTCCTTCGTGACAGCTTTGCCAGGGACAAGGGAGCGAACCGTGCAGGCAAAATTATCATGAATAACGAAAGCGCCTCTTCCACTTATACAACGCAAGTCATCGCAGACATGATCAAGGAAGAAGCCAAGGGCCGCTTCGAGTCCCGTGCTGCCGTGCCCGGTCACTTCCAGCAGGGAGGCAAACCCTCTCCCATGGATCGAATTCGGGCACTTCGGCTGGCCATCAAGTCTCTCATGCACCTTGAATCATATGCCGGAAAATCTAAAGCTCAGATCGCAGATGACCGCATGAGCTCTACTGTTATCGGTATCAAGGGATCTCAAGTCATGTTCTCCGTCATGGGAGGTGAATCTGGTTTGGAGAAGACCGAAACTGATTGGGCACGCCGTCGACCCAAGAACGAGTTCTGGCTCGGTCTACAAGCTACAGTGGATATCCTGTCAGGACGAGCTGGCGCAAAAACTGAATGGACGCCTTATGACGATGCCCGGCCCCAGTCACCTGCTCATGTCTAAGCTCTGCTCTCTTCAGGTGGAACTGGACTGTGTACCAAGATAGAAACAGGGGCTCTGGAGAACATCCTCACTTATGATTAACATGTAGTCAATGAACTTTTTCGTACTAGGGCACCTCCAGGGATTTTTGGGTCCTACCTAATCTTAATTTCGCTAAGCCGAAATAGGGCGACGTGCTGCTTTCATGGCTGAAAGGCTGCCTATTGAATGTGCAGAACGCTGCAAGCCAACCCTCCAGGTAGAGAGCCAAGGACAGGCCATAGCTTGGGCAACAGCATGGCGAGACGACAACAAATATCAAGCCTATAAGACGCACAATCTGTTAAGCCCTTCCGGAGATACGCCTTCTCCTTACTCCCCTGGATGCTTGCTTTCTAGTTCTGTATTGGTGTGAATATGTATCTACATCTATAGTCTAGGTCTATATAACAAAATAGCAAAAGCACTCTAGAAACGAGACTGAGAAGTAGCCTACCTAAGACCACCTTTCGACTACTGTCCGCTCTAAAGGCTCCATACAATCGTATGAGATAATGTTTATCATTACTCACTTCTCGCCTCCTTCGTCTTCTTCGACCTCAACTTCATCATGACAAAGACCGCCATGTAAGAAGTAATGCAGAACAGAGCGGTAATACCAGTCTAGGAATCATTAGCATTTGATCAAACTACCGTCAAGATATTTCAGGGAGCACTTACATCTCTCCACCCATAGTACCTCTCATTCAGATTGAACGTCTTTGCATAATCAGCGCCAGAAGAGTACTCGCAGAACGAACACGCCGTGGCATTGCTATCAAGCAGGTACCCAGCGTTATTTGCAAGAAAGTCAGCCATGTACTCTCCGCACGTTTGGCCAGGCGGTGCATTAAACGTGGTATACTCGTTTGCGTTGCATTCAATCTTCACGTCCCAGAGGACCTCGGTCAATAGACCGCCGACGAGGTATGTGAATGGGTCGAGATAGTAAATCCAGTATCTCCAGAACGGCTGCATCTGCGAGTAGGGGACGACAACGCCACAGAAGGAGATCATGCCGGCGCCGATAACGATGGGGTTCATGATTGCGGCGAAGTACTCGTTTGGTGCGTACGCGGCGATGGCTTGGCCGATGGATGTATACAGGAACTCATAGAAAATCATTTGCAGATAGACGTGGCCAGAGATGTACGCGTCGACAGGGAATCCTGCGACAAAGTACCAACAAGCAAAGTAGAGCGTTGCGCAGACGATGAGGTAGGGGATTTCGGACACGGTCTGAGCAGCGATGAATGCAAGCCAGTGGTATGTCTTGGACTTCTTTTCGCGGGTTTCGAAAACATCGCGGTTTTGCAGAAAGAAGGGCTGCATTTGGTTGATGCATCCCGGGGCGACGAAGATGAAGTTGACTGCTCATTAGCTTTGGAATACTGTAAAGAGAGAAGACACTCACAGATGGCGAACAGGCGCAGCTGCATATCAAACGTGCCGTCGCCCATCTTCCAGAACGTGAAGCCGCCAAAGAGAGCAGCGAAGATGTGCAGAATTATCTTATTCCACATGTAGTCCTACTCCGGTCAGTACGCATCTATGAGGGATAAAAGGTGTACCAACAGGCTCCCGCCACAGCTTAACCATAAGCCGCTGAAGTACCATTCTGAACTGGAACCATCGAGACGTCGCGAAGCTCGCCTTGTCCTCTTCGCCGGGGTTGGCCTGGGTGATTCTATTCAGCTCCTCCAGCTCGGCCACGGCCCGTTTGCGTTCGTCAGAGTTGTTCCAGACATCAACCCAGTCAATATTGGCGTTGGCACTTCCTTGAATCACTTCGACAATATGCTCTGCTGGGTTTGTCTCGGGAGGGCATGGTGCACCATTGTTGGCAAAGTATGAGAGGACTTTATTGGATTCTTGCCCGGCTATTTCTGTCAGTCTGGACACAATACAGGACTGGAATTCTTACTCTCGCCAAAGTAAGCCATTTTCCCGCCCTTTGCCAGAAGAAGCAGCGAGTCAAAAGCATCGAATAGTACAGCAGAAGGTTGGTGGATCGTGCAGAGGACAGCCTGGCCGCCGTCCACGAGCTTCCTCAAGAAGCGAATGACTGACACGTTAGCAGTGGCTTGGCGAAGCGTAGGATATGCTTACTGTTATAAGCAGACTGCCCGTCAAGACCAGAAGTTGGTTCATCTAAGAAGAGAAGCGTCGGTTTCGCGACCAATTCCACACCTAAGGTGACTCTCTTCCGCTGTTCAATGCTGAGACCAGCACCAGGGGTTCCAATAAGAGCATCGCGGATATCGTACAGCTCAAGCAGGTCAATAATGTGGTCCACATACGCGAGCTTCTCTGCTTCAGGCACGTGTGACGGTTGGCGAAGCAAGGCAGAGAATCTGAGTGCCTCCCAGACAGTCGCTGTCCCCTCATGAACGTCCATTTGTTCACAGTATCCGGTCAATCGCTGGAAACTGATTCCTTGGGGCCGTCCATCAATGAGAATGGAACCTCGCACCTCGCCGCTGTCTTTGCGTTGAGCCAGTACATCAAGGAGCCTGGAATATCAGTAACCCTCTTTCTCAAACACCATAGAATACATACGTTGTCTTTCCCGCCCCCGAACATCCCATCAGAGCAACCAGGTTCCCAGGCTTCACGAATCCAAATACCTGATTCAACAGCTGCTTCTGTTCGCCGTGGAACGGAACGTGGTAATCGAGGTTGCTCCACGTAAATGTAGATTGCTTGCCAGACCCTGCAAGCGCAGCTTCACTTGTCTTCTCGCGAGGATTCTCGTTGGCATCACCGGACGAACTGCCACGTTTGTAAAGCAAAACAGAAGAACCAGCCTGGCTATTCAGCTTTTCAAAGCCAACAGCCGTAAGAAAAATGAAAAATGTCCACATCCCAATAATCACACCGAAGCTCCGCCAGATGTGGCCCTTGGAGTAGCTATACTGTGCAGCGATGTAGGCTTCTCCAGAGATCATGCCATCGCCGTTGCTACCAGCGTAAGAGCACCCGCGGTATGCCGATGATTGATCCGAATATCCTGGGCCATAAGGGATGTAGTTGGGCTCAACGCACTGCAATTCCAGACCAGTGAATTCAGACGCCATCATAGCTTCGAATGCGTAAGAGCAGGGATTCAGATAAAAGATCCATCGGAACCAAGGGTGCATCTTTTCGAAGGGGATTAGATAGCCTATCACATTAGTACGCCTAGGCCTATGGGGAGCAAATGGCCTTACCTCCGTATACAAAGCAGACAGTTGAAAGCAATCCTGCTATCTGCGAGGCGAGTCCGAATCTCTTGCACAGAGCTCCCACCGCACGAAACATCTGCATACAACACAGCGTATTCACAACGACAATGATCCAGAACGTGAAGAACTTGCCGGCGTCCATTTGCAAGGAACTCATGAAATAGAGGATGAGTGAAAAGCAAGACACCTGCACGATTGTGATAGGAATGTCCGTGATTGCGTTTGCAATACAGAACGCCGTAGGTCGATAGAAACCGAAACGTTTCTGCCGAGATAGAATCGGCCTGCCCATGAATGATCCTGTTGTCTCGGACATTGACTCGAGGAGGTAGTAGAGGACTGGGAAGAACAGAACCCCAGGTCGAAGGAAAACAGAGGAGCTGTCTAACTTGAGATCATAGAAGAGACTTCCGCAAACCAGAGCTTGGAGAATCGACGACACGAGTTTGATGACAAGGGACAATCTGTCTCCCATCATGATTTGCCATTGACTGACCTGTTAGCACAGCCTAACCAGTACGGACGAAAGACATACCGAATAGTACAAGCAAGGACCTGATTCCAGATTCCAGTAGTATAGACACTCTGGGGGCGGGGGATATGTCTTTTGGTCTTCTCACGAAGCACTGCAGCTGCAAGATCCTCCTCCTCATGAACTAACTTCTCCGGTGCAACAATGCTGCTCATGGCCTCCGTATAAATGGTGCTTGCCCGGTAACGAGCCTCGAATTCCTCTGGCGTATTCGGGACTTTTTCCTCCATCCCAGGTGCCACTACACGCTCTGTGAGGACAGTGACAGAAGTCAAGAAATCCGCGATGTTCGCACCCTTTGGGCATATGAATCCCATGCCCTCGAAGTAGGCCCGTGCGAGGCTCCGGGGTCCATAGTATGTAACCAGCCCTTCTGCCAGAACAAGCACCTTGTCGAACTGGGCGTAAATATCGTTGCCAGCCTGGTAAGTGGTGGTGACTATGGTCTTTTGGTTCTCGTCTGCCTCCCTGCGAAGCATCCTCGAGAACTCGGCCGCTGTTTTGGAATCAAGACCGCGTGTAGGATTATCCCAGAATTGAACGGGGCTCTAATCAGAAATTAGTGACGGTCAACTGCATTGTAAAAAGAAGCAAAGAAGTACCTGTCCTGCCATAAGCTCCGCCAACGAAACTCTTTTCCTCTCGCCACCAGAAACACCACGGACATACTCATTCCCAACGAGCGTCTTCTTCGTATGTCCAATACCCAACGACTCTAGGATACTGTCTCTCTCCTTCTGGACATATCCCTTGTGGTCTAATCCACCGCGCTCCCTGGGGACCTTGTTCCTGAGTGCAAACTTCATCGTCCGGTTGACGGTGAGCGTTGGGAAATGCACGTCGTCTTCCGTGTTGAACATGATCTGCTGGCGATATTTCTTTGCGGCAACGTGATCCATACTTCCAAACCATGTTTCACCAGTGACTTCGTCGAAAGAGTCGCGGTCATTGGAAAGGACGCGGAGGAACGATGTGCAGCCTGAGCCGGGGCGGCCGAGGACAAGGAGCTATTACTTATCAGCAAAAATTATCTAAAGCATTGTCCGAGACGTTTTACCATTTCTCCAGGCTTGACCTGGCCAGTCAGACTATTGAGGATCGTCTAAGAATGTCAGCCATTGCTGACAGTAGATGTAGATCGTGGACCACCTACTCTCTTCGGTCTGTTCTTCCTCGAGACATAATCCAACAACTGCCCTGGGTCAACAACAGACAGCAATGTCTGTCCGAGGGCTGCATCTGCTGCCCTGACATGAACACTCAGGTCTCGGAAGGTAAGAGTGAGTCTCTTGCCGATGCCTGGGCCGCCCTGCTCCAGGTCGATCGTGCCGGAAGAGGACGACGATGTAGCCATAACAAATTGACAAGGCACTCTAATTGATGCACAACGACTCTAAAACAATTTTCAATCATATGGACATGCCAAACTTAGTTATTTATATACTCTATGTAGGTTGTTTCATTTCCTAATTGTTGCACATCGACCGTAAATCCGAACGGATTTACGGAATAACCTGCGCGTACAGCTATGTATCCGGGTCAAGGCAGCGAAAAGCCAATGAATGGGTCTGCCGACAAACAGAGACCCGCATGGCAGCTTGAAGCTCTGGAAATTATGTCGCCCTATTTGTCAGTCGGCCACACTCTATAGTCTGTGGGCCGTTCTGAGCCCAGGCACACGGACTGACCAGGCGTGCTGGGAATAACCTGGTTCTCACGTCATCATAGGGCTGATGAGGACCATTCTCAGCCGGAAGGTCTGGCTATCAGTTCCTATCAGAGCTCATATTGTAGAACAGGGCAATGGAATCGCCAAGGTCATGGAAAAAGGTCAAGATACACCCATTATCCGTTTCAACTCGTGGAGTGCAAGCGGCTTCACAAGGTATTCATCCATACCCGCATCAGCTGCCTGATCCTGCATTTCGTTAGACGCCACGGCCGTTACGGCCATGACTTTGGCTGGAGGTAGGGAGAGTTCATCTTCGTAATCGCGGATCGCTCGCGCAGCGGTGATGCCATCCATGACAGGCATTGATATATCTAAGGAATATGAGCAAAGCCACCTAAAGGGGGATTGAAAAAACGTACCCATTAGGACGAAGCCGAATCTCGGCTGCGCCTCTTTGTATTTTTCGAACGCTTCCAATCCGTTCGATGCAATGCCGTACGTACACCCGATCTTATCCATAAATCCTGACAGAAGCCGCAGATTGATGTCGTTGTCATCCACAACCAGGACGTGCAGATCCTGCCGCGAGGGCTCTATCGGAGCGCTGATATAGTCAGACACGCTGTCCCGGACAGCCGGTGGTGACGCCAGTCCATGAGCCGCGGCCGAAGCTACCGATGATCTGCGTTCTCGTATCGAGTTGGCCGGTAAAATAAGGCGAGGCCTAGCTTTAGTGTTGGCATAAATGTTTAAATTTTCAAGTTTCTCCAACGCTTGGCGGATTTGACGGGGCCCGAATCTGTACGTGATTAGCATGAGCCGTCATCTTAGCAATCATTAAAGGAGTACTCACGGCTGAGATACATAGACGACGGGGATCTCTGTGCTAAATGATATGGTAGCTGAAGAGCTCGGACTCTGGTCTCTGAGAACTAGAAGAGACCGGCATGCAGTTCGAACTGGTCGATCGACTGATAATCCGTGGAGTGTCGATTCCTCCAAAACAGCAATGTCACCACTTGCGCAATGTAAAGCCTTAGCATGGGATTGCTCCCACCTATGGCTTTGGAAAATGCTGCTCATCGCGTCGTTCATCGCACTCTTTCGCCTTGCCTCTGTTGCTGAACGTTGAGGCAATCCCTCGGGCTTAAGAGAGGGAGCCAAGCTCACCAGACATACTCTTCTGTTGGGAAACGGATTATGGGAGTCCGTTGTCTTAACATTTCGATCCTCTGAGAATTCAACAGGGATCCGAATATCGACCTTGGTCCCCACACCGATCTCACTCGTGATGTCGATATTGCCGCCGAACTGTTCAATTAGTTGTTGAGCAATGCTCAATCCCAGTCCCACCCCTTCCGTCAAAATATGCTCTTGAGTAAAAGGAGTGAACAGCTTATTGCGAAGATAGTCCGGCGAAATGCCACACCCCGTGTCCGTAACCGTGATATGAGCGTATCTTGCATTTAAACCATTCCGTCCAACAGCCTCTGCGAGAGTGACTTCAATCAATCCAGAACGGGTGAATTTGAAAGCATTGCCCAGAACGCTCATGATGATCCGCCTCCATGCGCCAGAGATTCCTCTGATCCTCCATGGTTGGCGCCCCTCAACGCGCACAATTACCGAGAGTGGTCCTGCCGATGTTGAATCCTGGGTATGAACCGCTTTAGGTGTTGTGCTTTTTGCAGCAGCTGACTCCTGGCGATTTAAACTGGACGAGTTGTTTTGTAATTGATGACCAGCATAGAAGCTATCCGCCACGTCCTCTATCATTTCATCAAGGTCAAAAGGGGTCGTCATGTCGTTGATTTCTGCCGCACTTTCGGTGGACAGTCTATGGGTCGTAAAATTGTTGATCTTCGCGTAGGCGAGCCTAAAGAACTGTGAGACTATTGCTGAGCAAGTACCACGGCCGACTTACAAATGGTTCATTGTCCCTAAAAGAGTTTCAGCGCACGTCTTGACCGTCTTGACCATTTCGCGCTGCGATGGTTCAAGGGAGGTTGACTGCAGAAGCTCGGAGTTTGCCAGCATCCCGTGCAGCGGGGTCCGTAGCTCGTGGCTCACTGAGGAAAGCAGGTCGTGCTGGGAACGAGCAGTTGATCTGCGATCGATCTGCGCAAGATCGGATACAATCGCATCGCTAAAGGCTCGAACGTAGCGTAGATCATCTGGCAAGAAATCGCCCTGTCTCTTCCACATGAGAATACCCGCTATCCCGCGAGATTTATCCCAATCCCAGATTGGCAGGAACAGAATACATTGAGCGTCAGGAAGGGTCTTTAGTAGTCTGTTCTCAATGCTCCGGTCAAGCTCTATGTCGAATTTGGCAGCCGCAACTGAGTTTATGATATCACCCTCTGGGAAAGAAGTGAAAAGCTCATCAACCAGGGCTTGGGTCAATGATGTACTGTAATCGCCGCGATCACCTCCATCTCCGGCCGAAAAAGCGGAGCCCAGCATCTCACATGGTTTGTCAAACTGTTCTTCAGTCGTCGACTGGATCGAAAACCGTCGGTGAAAGGGCGCGCCCTGGGGTCTGCCATTCATTCCGCTGCTGATGACACAGGACGATCTAAGCATAAAATAAATGAGCACCAATTTCCTCAACATTTGAATGACTTGACTAACCTCCGTGAGCTGTTCCTAGAGTTAATCCGCGGCGCATTCAAGAACAAAACTCCGTCAGCATCCATACCACTGACAAGTGCCGAGCTGGCCCGGGAGTAAACTTCGAAAGTCTCATAGCGGTCGAGAGGTTGTTGTCCAGTGGCACCTTTTAATTGAGGAATAGAGTCATGTAGACTTTCCCTGCGCGGTGAAGCCTTCGGGCTCAAAGGCCCATCGCTAGGCGCCACGTCTGATATAGATAACTGGTCAATAGCGGAGCCATCTGTTAAAGGCGAAGTCGGGCTTGTCGTGCTGCTGGACTTGCGAAATTCCCACTTGGTTTGTGACGAGCCATCCCGACCCTTGACGAATTCCAACAGCGCATCAAGCTGCCGCTTTGCGCGCACGGCATCCTGAGCCATTCTGTCGCCACTCAACTTGCCTCGTATAGGCCTGCGAGAGCGAGGAGTGCAGGAGTCCGTAAGGAATTGGCAAGGAAAGAAGACTCGTCGACCGCAGCATCAAGTGAGACAAGCCGTATAGCATGTTAATCGGCACTCCCTCCGTCCGAACCAAAGGAGTGTATCCGACAAAGTCTTCATGGCAGAGAGAAGAGAGCTAAATAATAGCGGAATCATCAAACGATTCTTGTCCATGGTTCAAGAAGTGTGATGTTGTGATCCGACGACTGAAGGTAGAGCTTCTAGCCATGTACCATGCTTTGAGCTTGCAAACCCGGGGATTCCCCAACTATGAAAAGTATGGTTCGCCATTTGATTTGCGGGCCATTCGGACGTGGAGTTTTGGGGGCCCATGCGTTGCTTTCGCCTTCGCCTGACATGAGACTGGCCTGGACTTGGAGTTCTACATTCGGTACCGAGCCTCGCCTGCGTCAAGGACCATCTCGATGGCGATCGAAGCATCCTATACATCCAAGTCTAGGATCAGTAGCTGAAAATCTTTATTTGCAAAAGGACAAAAAGCCGACGATGGGCGTGAAAAGTGGATGATCGCAAGAGAGAGAGCTGGATGCAACCTTCCATTCCCGGTCCCGTGACCTCGATTGGCCGGGATTTTATTTCCCGAGGCACGCACCAGCCTTACCATGGATCTCCAGGCAGAGTCAAGTCTTTTATTTCAAGACTTTATAAGGACCCCTCGAGTCTTAGATCCTAGCCGAGACTACCGATTTGTCTCGACCTGACTACCCGTCTGAACCTCCCGACCTCATCCAAGTGCATCGATCAAAACATAGCTAGATAGCAAGCAAGATATAGATTATTTACAAAGAAATACACTCCTCGAGTGCAAGAACAAATTATATTCCTCACAAACCACCCGCATCAAACGCCGGACTGACAGAAAAGAACGTCTCAAGGTCCATGGTTGAAAAATCAAAGTCCCATCCCGTATCCGACAACGTAAAATCAAGCAGATCTTCTCCATTGCCCGTGCTCCCAGCACCAACAGGCATATGCATGCCCTGATCGAGCGAGTTTCCCTGGAAGTCATAGAGGAACGGATTTGGATTATTCGCGGAACCGACGACGGGGTGACCACCCGGAGCCGCGGTGTGAATATTACTACTAGGCATAGTTTGCGTTTGCGACGGGGGCATAGGGTATTGTCCTATGGGGATCGTGGAAGGGTCAAGTGCGTAAGTCGAGGGTACTGTGTCTGATGGTGGAGATTCGTACGCCGGGTCAAGTTGTTTGAGTATGGTTGTTATCGCCCTGATACAGGCCCCGACTGTATCTGACTTTCCCATGGTTGAGAGCGCTCTCAGAGTAGCGTAGACCCAAGGGAGATGTGAAGAGGCCAGGTCCTGGCCGTGGATGAGGTCGAATGTAAGAGCCATGCAAGAGCTCGTGAGAAAGTAGGAGTGATATCGAATGCCCTGATGGTATGTCAACGATTTGCTCTGTGGATTTGAGGGGATCACTTACCCGGACCAGCGGGTTGGCAGAGAAGGATTCGCATAGGAAATGGATTGTCCTGCAGGCACCACTTAATGCGATCCCGCAAGCTTCGTTCAGCCATGGAGGGATCTCGCGTTTTGTGTTTGAATGGGTGGCGGTTTTGACCTCGCCCTGTGTTGTCGTCGTTGTCGAGGCTCCCTGGTTCCAGCGACCTCTGAATATGAGAAACGGTCGGAAGCTTAGAAGAATGGTATGGTAATAGACTTGGGTAATCAGCATTTGTTGTCAAAGGTAGTCGATATACTCACGAGTAATGCACATCGCCTGCTGAACCCCCACGGCTCCAGGTTGAGGACGCTTATCCAACCCAAAGCCCAACGCCGGCTGCATTTTTTCAACATCGAACGATCGCAAGTCCTCCCATATTGACTTGGCGATTCTCCACATCTGCAAGAGTGACTCGTGGGGACGGCCATACAGCTCGTCGGCGGAACGGCACATAGCTTCAGCGAGAAAGATCAAAGCTGAGCAGAACGGATCTTGGGGAAGAGGAACCCCGGCGTCTCTCCGAGATAGCGAGCTTGGCCGCCCTAAATGGAATGATATCCAACTGGGACAATTAGTTGGGCAGGTAGCAGGGCGATGGGTCCGCTACTGACATCTCGTAGAAATAGAGATACCAAAATGTCCGTCGTCGCTCTTCAATGACATCTGATGGCTCCTCGCTGTTTGCCGGCGGTTCCTTATGCAGGCCCGCTGAAATTGCCTTTCGCGCTGCATTGCCCAAATGCAAGTAGCATGAGTTGGGCCTGCCAATCTCGTTCTCGAAGTGGGCGTAGGACAATCAGCACGGAACGCAAACATGGACGGGTGTACTCATCATGAACATAAACAACTGTACCGTTTGAAGGTTGATAGTCTCATCAAAAAAGTTGCAGGATGCCTTCACTCTTTCGTAGAGGACGTCACCCCAGGCATGGTGCTCTGTGACTACGGCCCCAAGCGCCAAAGCCATCATTAGAACACGCTGGTACCTATCCATCGAAGGTGAAGGTCTCGAGCTATACAGTTGTCCGAGACGGCGATAGAACAATTCACTAGGCCACACCGGCAAGAGGCCATAGAGACTGGCAAGAAACGAATCTAGAAACCTCCTTGCAAGATCATGAGACAGGAACATAATATGAGGATCTGCTCCACTTCCAGCCCTAATTGAATCTTTCTGTTGATCAGCCGGGATGCCGAAGAAGATGGTACGGAAGCTGAGCATGTCCAAGCCAGCCCCGGCCTCCTCCACTCGGCCGTGTGGCGCCTCTTCTAAGTGGCCGGGTTTTGCCGTGAGGTCTCGATAAATTTCATGAATGAGAGCGAAATGAGAGGTGGAGCCATAGTATAGCTGGACCTTGTTTGACGGAGATGTCATATGCGTGGCCGAGACGCTGTTGTTGAAGTTTATCGGCGGCTCTTGACGGTCTTGGTGGGACTGCATCGACTCGGCCCGGGAGGACCCATTTGAGATTGACCCATCGCCAGCAATGGAATTTCTGCTCTGAGAAGTGGGTTGCCTCTTCTTGCGCTGTCTGGTGATGTCGCGATAGAGGCACGGAGTCCTTCGCAAACTGCAGGTCTTGCACGGGTTATCTCCATTGCATTTGATTTTCCGTCGCCGACACTCTTGACAGGCCTTAGGTATGCGCCAGTTGGGGCCGGGTGTCTCGGTATCGTCCATGGCCGCGAGATGCGGATTTGCCATACATAAAATCGGATATATGATAAGGAGGCCTCGAGTCTACTCCAATGAGTGGCTGAGGAAATGCAGTCGTACCCCGCGAGTCGTGGTGTAAATCCGTTGTCGGATATGTCTATTGTGCACGTGACATATAGCCGTAATTCCGAGTGTTCCGGCTGAGTCAAGGCAGCACTTTCATACCATCATACATACAAAAAGAGACCGTGATAACAGTACTCCGGAGTAAATCGCTCATATGCGCCGCTAGTATACAATATCGCTGAAAAAGAAACTTAGAAAAGCTGAGTCCGCGTAGACCAATTCCCTGGGAACGTCGTGAACATGTTTGCAGCGGCCGGATCAAGGCGGGTGACATTTTCATGGCTCATGGCAGTGGTCATGGCCATCGCGTCGCTACTGACAGCAGGTGTCACCACTGTCGGGGTTGGAATCATGTTCACGTCTGCTTCCAGGTCTGGGAACTCGCGGAAGAAATCAGGCGTCATGCACCAATTCTGCAGGTCGTAGAAAGACTTGTTGAACGCATCGGAGAATCGATACAAGCCCGCTTGACCTGGGTGGACAAATGTATCCTGCAAGTGGTATGGCCAAGTGAAGCGGAAACAGGACCAGAACATAGACCAGAATTTCTCGGAGCAGTGCTGATGAGGGAAGAGGATTAGACGCTCACGCAGTGAGGGCCTGGAAGGATTAGAAGGTTTCCAAAGTCTATGGTGGTCAAACTCACCACACTATGAAGTCTATCAGTGGTTTGTGAATGATGCGATTCTGGGATGGTCGTTGCCGCATGAAGCGTGGCAGATGGGCCACATTCGATTCTGAGGGGTCGGCTAGGTACTGGAAAGAAAGGTTGGACATTGGGCAACGCAAAATGGGGAGGGCGGCAACTTACTCTTAGGGTTAAGCTGACTACTCTGAGTATGGAGAGCCGTTCAATGGTGCCGCAGGTACGCCATACTGTCTCGTCGGCTGTCCGAAGCATCGCCCAGGCAGGGTCTAATGGATATAGGTGACTAACAACGTCCCATCCATGAACGACAGCACGGATCGCGATATCACTGTCGCGTATCCGCTGATCTGCCATACCCCGAGAGCAGGTGAGTGCGAACCGGCCGAGCATGTCGTTCATGTACAACAATTGCTTGCAGCAAGCACACGGAGGTTCGGTGGTGTGTAGAGCATGAACAGGCATCTGGATATCGACAGGGAAGGTATGTAAGGTGTTATTGAACGCGTGGACATCTGGCCCTTTTCCTGTTAATGTTAACCCATCCTGCAGGTTTACAAACGGGCCGTTCGACGGCATCTTATCCATTGCGGTCGGGTCTTCGTATGGGCTTGTGGATTGCGGCAGATGATGACTCGGGGGTATGAGGCCTGTTTGCTGGGCGAGTCCGGCTCCTCCGTTTGTAGCTATATTCTTATCATGGTCACTGTTCGGCGAACTCGATCCGACGTCTAGGGCGCTTTTCCCGTCGTTGTAGGTCTGGAGGGCGACGTCTATGGAGTAAAAGTCAGCTATAGTCTGAACCTGATGACGGGGCACGTACTCGCTTCAGCCAGGCCGCCGTTGATTGCCTTCTCGATCGACCGCAACGTCGTGCGAAGCGCTTCATTTGCCTTTCGTTGTACTTCCAATTCCTCCAGAAGCTCGTTCACATCTCCATTTTGATGAAACCGGGTTAACGTCTCGATGCGGGATTCGAGGTACTCAATCTTCTTCCGTGTCTTTTCCCGCGCGCTTCTCTGGGCTTGTCGGTCCTGCTCGCGTTTCCGAGCCGCTCTGTCGCCGGACAGTTTTGTCGATTTCTGGACTTTGCGGGGAGCCTCCATTGCAATACCAAGATGTGACGGTGAGCCAGGGTAGCTGGTCCAGGACGGGAAGCGATCAGTTGGTTCCTAGTAGTCGGGAAATCGCGGCGGCTTGGTGTCCTCGGTCCGTCGGGTTCAACATGAAGCTTTGATGATGCTGCGCTGAGGCCGCGGAAGAGACGAAATTCAACTCACATGCCACCCTGACCTGTGAGGAGCAGCGATCGGTGATGACTCGAGAGAACTTCCCCGCGACCTTGATCCTTGAGATAAGGCTCCCTCTTGAGACGTGAATGATAAGTGAGTTCACTCAGGCAATGGCTCAGGAACAGTGGTGAACCGATGGGTCAGAGTTTAGCCTGACAAGGCAGCGATCATAAGGCGTGAGCTGATAAGCGGGGACACCAAACGTGGAAGGGGAGGGGGAGAGCGGAGATGCAGGCCGAAAATCCAGGAATAATCGCCGCAAGGCTATTGGACCAGAGCGAAAGGGGTGGGCTGCAGCGAGAAAGGGTGGAGAGCCCCAGAGAGAATGCAAGAAACCGATCTGGAGTCAGTGATCGCTGTCGGCTGCTTCCGGCGGGAGAATGTTGTTCCGTCAGTCTACCTGTCTACGGAGTATTACTACATGAATCATTTGATAGAGCGATTTCATCTCATTGAAGAAATGAGTCACTTAGCAGCCTTCTTATGCTTATTACAGACGTATTACTGAATTACTATACTGTCACTACACTGTCACTACAGAGTGCGGCTGAATATATATCTGGTCACTGCCGCCTCTTCCTGTAGACCATAACAACGAACTTACGCGCAGAACAGAAAGCTGAGTGGAATAATACTGCTAATTATGTTCTCATAAAGCCATGACCATTATTGTCTGAGTTATCGCCATCATATTCTTGCTTACCACGTACTTTGCAACCGACAGTCATCACCTACCCAAGGAGAGCCCCCAAGAGCGCCGAAATAACCTGCGAGACTGCAGAAACAAGCGGCGCAATATCATTGATGAGGTTCCGCGTATTGTTAGCAAAGTCCTCTGTCAAAAGCAGCGCGGCGTTGTTGAGCAGAGTCGAGATCTTATTGATGGTGTCCTTTGTAAGAAGGCCAGAGACGCTAGAAAGCAGACCCGGCAGACTATCGATCAGATCGCCAACAGCGTCTCCGCCGAGCAGGTCTGCTGCTGTCTGCACAAGGGATTTGATCTCCTTGGTCGTTGGATCGCTCAGGAGGGATGCTAGTTTCGTGACGACGGTGTTGATGTTGTTGAGACTGACTGGTTAGCTTGACGTGTTCAAGCTGGATGTGGCTCACCTCTCCGTGGACAGCAGGTCCTTGATAGCACCGAGACTGTCAGTCAGGTCGCCGATAAGACCGCCGAGATCTGTCTCGCGCTTTATGAGGGTGTGGAAGTCTTCCACCGTGATGGCCGCAGGGACAGCAGCGGCATTGGGCTCAGGGATGGGCTCAGCGGCGGGGATGGCGAGGGCAGTGAATGGGAGGAGCGCCGCGGTGAGGTATGTAAAGAACTTCATGGCTGCTATGTAGGACTGTCTGCTATATTCTCGGACTGGTAGGCAACTGAGCTGAGTCCTGATTGAAGACAGCTCTGAGGTCTTTATAGATTGTCCGCTTCCCCCTCCACCACTTCTCTCTCCGCTCCCTTGGCACTGTCACATTCAGGACATGCAGACTAATCGATCTCTCCATCGGGATACAGTTGCGGCTGCGGAGGTGAGAGGGGTATAAGCCAGCAAGGGTGTTCCGTCCGTGTTCAGTGGCGAGCATCATCAGTTAATCTAGATTCATGGACTGAGGCCAAGTAAACACGATTCATCAGCTCTGAGTCGGCTTAGTGAGCCCTAAGTGCCATTCTGCAGGCTTTCAGACTGCGCCTGGCAACAAGAAGAGTCTGGAGCAGACATATCATAGCACAAATAGTCAAACGCCATGACTCTAGCAAACAAGGCATGTCGAGATCGACTCTACCATGTCTCAAGATTTGACCCATTGACGGCTCAAGACCGCCACCCTCGGTCCCCAAGCCATCAATGCCTCATAGGTGACCTCGCCAACGCTCACTTGTGATAGAAAATATGAGGTGGCTTCAAAGTTTAGGCCTCCCCCGCAACTCTGAATCATCTCCACGAGTCAGATATAGATTGGGGTTCGGCCTCACAAGCCCGAGGTTGACAGCGGCTCGGTACGTTGGCCGAGCCAATAACGCAGACTCAGTGTCGATTCATACTTAGTCCAAGGTACATCTTTGATAAGATCACCCCGCAGTGATATAGGAAGTCGAGCGCTACCACAGTACTATCACGAGGGAGACATAAGGATGCTCAATACCCCGCTCGCCGGAGAGATCAAACTCAACATTTGTATACCGATATGCATTTCCTACGCTTTATTGCCTTAGGGCTCGTGAGCAGCCTGGGTGTCCTAGGCGTGGACGTCACCGCAACCGTCAACGCGACTGAAGTCCAGAGCGCAGCGTAAGCCTCGCCGTCTATCTCCTCACCTCAACTAATACAACGCAGAGACCAGCTCCTCTCAATGTTCCCCTCCGCAACACCCTACACAGTCGACTTCACCGCGCCAGGCGGAAACCTCTTACAGCCTCCCTCATCGCTCGTCACGGAGATCATAACTGCCGTCCCACCGACAGTGCTCGCCCAACTGCTTCTCCCCACGGGCCGCAGCTCAATTGCATCTGAGTTCCAGGCCGGGAATACACCGGAGTGGTACCAGAGTTTACCCTCGGAAGTGAAGAGCTATGTCCTCGCCATGAAGAGCCAGGTCAGCGATGGCGAGGTTGATTTAAACACGACGAGGACTCCGGCGCCGACGACTACGCCGACGACTACGCCGACTGAGAGCGCTAGCGGGGATTCAAATAGTGAAGAGGGGGATAGTGCTGCGACTGAAACGTCTTCTGGTTTTGCTGCGCGTGCTACAGGTGAGGTGGCTGTTAGTCTGGCTGGGGCATTGGGGTTGCTTGGGTTAGCTGTTGTGCTATAGCGCAGATGATGTTTGATAGTCTTAGTCTGGCGCTATAACCTGGTGATCGATGATAATGACGTTGAGAAAACAATATATTCCCTTGTAGCCAGTTGATTGCCTCCTCAATGTCTGACACCCGCACTGGCTCATTCAGGAACAGCACCTGCATCTGCCGTTAGCTAGCAACATGATCATACTCTTATCATATTCCTATATGCCCCAGATGAGCAAGAATGCGGAGTTGTCCTACCGAGCATACCTGACTCAGGCGTGCGCGTCCTCAATCTTATAAATTATTCTTCGCCGTTATGTGATTGGACTCCAACACACACTGGAAACCCCTGCAGGTGCACAAGCCATGCTCAGGGCTTGGCTCTGTGGAGAAGTGGGAAAGGGATTCGGCCGTGCCCTGAGAAGCATCTAGATTTTGCTCGCCGAGACTCAGTCTTGGTATGTCCTGTATTTAGGTCGAGCACAGGGTCTGTGCTTGTTCTTGGTAGTCCTACCTAGTAAAGGGGTTGGAAAACTGCTTCGAAGACAAAAGGGCTTGACTTAGACTGGCCATTATAGCCTCGTAAGTGCAGGATGAAGTGTATAATATGAATTGTCTGGTAGATCTACTAGAGGGAGTTAGGGCTTCTGCCATGATCATGACACTTTTCGTCTGAACCCATCCTTAATTTGTTGCTCTCTACCTTGACAGTGCTTCCACATACTGATGTTGTATTTTATAACCTAGAGGATATCACCTCGATTACAATTAAGCAGGCCCAATAAACCAACAGATCCCCTTGGAATCGTACTCACCTAGTGCTAAACGCTTGAAAGTATTCATACCAGTGAGGAATTATTCACTCCAGGTTCTCGAAGCAGGGCATAATTCATGCTATTACGACCGACAGAGCTCTGCTGCAGAAACTGCTCTGACGATAGTTTTGTAACTCACAGTTCGGTTCGTACAAGCCTTGATCACGACTGCAGTCATCTGAAACCCTGTGATGCATTTCTCTCTCCCCTATCACTGTTCTTGGCGGATGATTTCAAATAAGCTCGACGCAATCCAGGCAGGACAGACTGCTCGGCTATCTTGACTGCTCGGCTATCTTGACTGCTTGCCTAGCTTGACAGCTCGCCTATCTCGACTGACGCAAAAGCCAAGCCCAGCGCCACGACTCTGGGCACGGTCTTGGCCCTAGCAGGAAAAAAAGACGGCAGTTAGTGAAACAGCTAGAGAGAGGAGATCGGCAGTCTGCGTTGCCGGTCCTCGCGTCTCTGTCCCGCGTTTCCCTCGTGGCGTTGAACGGAAAAGGTCATGTGCAGGGAAGTCGAGACAAAGACTCTCTTCCTCCGTCTCCACAGTCTCCCCCAGACAGCTGCCATGCTGGTCTTTGATAGGATGAGCTCGGGTCGATCCCCACAATTCGTGCCAGCTTGGAATTTGAGCTGAATGCGGAGAGCGCGGGGTGTCTTGGTTTTTTCAGTGAGATGGGAGTATGGAGTATGGAGTAGGGTTCAATATCTTACAAGCATACAGAGTGCAGGGCAGATATTCTTCTAACAGCCATCTCGCTGCATACTGTAACTCTGCCATTCCAAACTTTACACTTCACTGAAAGAAAAGTTTGTCCTTCGTAAGCTTCCAAGCCAGTAGCCCCTTGGCAGCAGCCAAGACGCCTCAGCTACGGTGAATTGGCCTGAAGCGGCAACGATCCAACACTGACTGAATGCGCTTTACAAAGCTCATCCTATCTATCACCATGGAGAGGTACTCCGTAGTCTCCGTAGTCTACTCGTAGTCCCTTGGTTAGAGGAGGACAGTACTCTGGACCTCCAGTATACTCAGTAGAGTTAACCACTGTGAGCAGAGGCAAACAAGCCACGATCCTGCTCGTCTTTAGTCTGTGGCAGCCCAATAAACACCATCCAGCGTGCTCTACACCCCACAATGCCCAGACTCTCCGGACTACCCCAGACCCCAGACTCGACTGTTATCTCTTTCACTCTCCCGAGGCTTCCCCGGCATTTCCGACTCAAACCTATCCGATATCTTGTATAAAGACGTGGTTCATCTCACTCAGCTGCTTGGTTGTCCCACAAGTACCTTACATACCGCAGAATGGCTGCAAAAGACACCCTCGACAGCGAGAAGGCCACCGCCGGCCACGAAGAGAATCTCAAGCTCGGCGATGACCCTACGCAGTTTGCTGGCCGCGGTCAAGCTGCGACAGATCAGTATGGACGCGCGTTATTCGAGTTCGACGAGAAGGCCGAGTCGCGGCTACGGTGGAAGATGGACCTGTGCTTGATTCCGACGGTCTCGCTGCTGTACTTGTTTTGCTTTATTGACCGCGCAAACATCGGCAGGTCTTCCTGTCCCTTCATTTGATCATGTCTAACGTGTGCAGGAAATGCTCGTCTCGCCGGCTTCGATACAGACCTCGGCCTGGCTGGAAACGACTACAACGCCGTGCTCAGCGTCTTCTACATTTCGTACATTATCTTTGAGATTCCGTGCAACCTGGCCTGCAAGTGGATCGGCCCCGGCTGGTTTCTGCCCCTGTCGACCCTGCTATTCGGCGTTTCGAGCGTGGCCACTGCCTTTGTGGACAACCAGGCCGAAGCTTCGGGCGTGCGCTTTGTGCTGGGAATCTTCGAAGCAGGAATGCTGCCTGGCATCGCATACTATCTGAGTCGGTGGTATCGTCGCAGCGAGCTTGCCTTTCGATTGTCCCTGTATATTGTGATGGCGCCGCTTGCTGGTGCGTTTGGGGGTCTGCTTGCCTCTGCGATCTTGACCCTCGACCACTTTGGCGGACTGCACACCTGGAGAATGATATTTGCCATTGAAGGCATCGTGACAATTGCGCTTGCAATCATCAGCTTCTTCACGCTCACCGATCGCCCCGAAACCGCGCGCTGGCTGTCGCAGGAAGAGAAAGACCTGGCCATTGCACGCCTCAAGGCCGAGCGTGTCGCAACGACCGAAGTGCTCGATCGAATCGATACGAAGAAGCTGCTACGAGGAATCTTCAGCCCTGTAACCCTCGCAACCTCGTTCATCTTCTTGCTGAACAACATCACCGTGCAAGGACTGGCCTTCTTCGCCCCGACCATTGTCAGAACCATCTACCCAGACGACAGCGTCGTCAGCCAGCAGCTGCATACCGTCCCCCCATACGTCGTCGGGGCGTTCTTCACCGTCGCATTCCCCTTCCTGAGCTGGCGCTTCGACAACCGCATGATCTTCTTCGTCGCGGGCCCGCCTCTGGTGATGACGGGATACATCATGTTCCTCGCCAGCACAGACGCCATGACGCGGTACGGAGCGACTTTCCTCATTGCAAGCGGTGCATTTGCCTTTGGCGCGCTCTGCAACGCGCACGTCAGCAACAATGTCATCTCAGATACAGCGCGCAGCGCCGCAATCGGCACGAACGTCATGCTGGGCAACGTCGGGGGTCTGATCTCGACATGGTCGTTCATGCAGTTCGACGCGCCGGACTATCACATCGGCAACGGACTGAATCTGGCGACTAGTAGCATGTGCCTCATCCTGTCTGTGCTCCTGTGGGCGTGGATGAAGTGGGATAACCGCAGGCGAGAACAGACTAATGTGGACAGTGCACTGGCGGGGTTGAGCCAGAGACAAGTGCAGGACTTGGATTGGAGGAATCCCGCGTTTAAGTGGAGGCCATAGCTGCTTCCAAGAATGATTGTTCGAGTAATGATAGCCCATGTATCGTTGATATTGCCGATATCGTCCCGACTTGTTCTCGTCGCCAAGTCTGGGGTGAAGATGCCCACAGGATCATCGCTGTACCCCAGACTGATGGTGCAATTCGTCTACAGCATCCAGCGTATCCAAAATATGTCCAGAGTACACCCTACTGCTCTTCTCATACTACAAGTAATATATTAAGATAATTCTTCACCGAACTCGGGCCATGTCCGACCCCACCGTCCAGCCAGCAGGCCATCCCCATACCCACAGCTTCATCCAACCGCTGATCGTTCTTCTCCGCGTCTCCAAGTCGCCACCCAATCATGCGCCCGGCAATTGAATTGAGGTTACTCCAGGATTGGGACCCCTGCCGTCCACCAGTTGAGTCTCGGGGGGGATGGGCTGACGGACAACTTCCGAGCATCGCCTGTTGTTGGAGTGTTGGAGTCAGCTGCACTGACTGCAGTCTCTCAACGCTTTATGTAAAATTTCTGCGGGGACGGGGTCTGAGGACAGATATAAAGCTATCTGTCGTCTGTCTGTCTGTTCTGACACAAAAATCCAGGTTGCCAGACTATCATTATCCTTCTCCCCTAGTGAATAGTGGCAACATGGCTGGCGGTCCAAAGAAACCCCTCAACGTCTTCCGGCTCACCCTCTCTGGTGCTCCCAAAGAGATCCTGAACTGGAGACTATGGTTCGCCGTCGTCTCCTTCGGCCTCATGGGCGCCGCCAGAGGTGTCGACGAGGGTCTGATCTCCGGAGCCTTTGAGGCAGAAAACTTCCAGAAGAGCATCAAGTTCAGCACGTACTCGCCGACCGAGCAGGCCAACATCCAGGGCAATGTCACCGCCATGGTGCAGCTGGGGAGTGTGGGCGGCGCGCTGTTTGCGTTCTTGTTCTGTGATCGTGTTGGTAGACTCTGGGCTTGTCGGTTCCTCTGGTATGTTGCTTATACTCTCCAGTAGTATCTTGTGTTTTGCTAACCAATCAGCCTGCTTTGGGTCCTTGGAATAGGAATCTTCATGGGCCACGGAGGAAATCTGGGCATGGTTTGTGAGTGTCCCACCATAACTCATACAACGGCTGCTGACTCGAACAGACGCAGGACGCTTCGTGGCCGGTCTCGGTGTCGGACAGACCGTCGTCGTCGGACCAGTCTATCTCTCCGAAATTGTACGTTACTATTACTGTTGCACTGCATTGATTAGGCCAGGCTGACTGATATCCAGGCCCCCGCCCAAGTCCGAGGACTGTGCACGTGTATCTTCACAGGCTTCGTCTACTTGGGAATCGTGCTTGCGTACTTTGCAAACTATGGCTGCGAGGTGAATATGGACCAGAACTCTGCGAAGCGTTGGGTATGTCCCCCTCAAGGGTTTAGCTGGTGTAGCCCTAACTCGATGCTTATAGGAAGTCCCCACGAGCCTGCACATCATGTTCGCCGGCATCATCTTCATCCTGTCCTTCCTGCAAAACGAGTCCCCCCGGTTCCTGATCAAGAAAAATAAATACGAGCACGCCCTCGCCAACCTCGCCAAGATCCGCGGCCTCCCCACCGATCACCCCTACGTCCAGGAAGAGCTCAACGCAATCAAAATCTCCCACGAGACAGAAATGGAAGCAACCCACGGCCTCGGCTGGCAAGGCATCCTCAAGGAGTCCGTCCTCATTCCATCGAACCTCTTCCGTCTATACCTCGCCTTCTCCGTGCAGGTTCTCTCGCAGTGGTCCGGCGCGGGCAGCATCACCGTCTACGCACCCCAACTCTTCAAACTCCTCGGCATCACCGGCTCCAATGAATCCCTCCTCGTCACCGCCGTGTTCGGTCTAGTTAAGCTCGCCGCGGCAGTCATCTGCGCGCTGTTCCTCGTCGACGTCATCGGCCGCAAGCGCGCCCTCCTCATCGGCATCACCCTCCAAGCCATCGCCATGATCTACATCGCCGCCTTCCTCACGTCCGTCCCCGAACTCGGCGTCAACGATGACTACGTCCTGCCAGACAGCAAGCGGGGTGTCTCCCGGGGTGCCGTCGCCATGATCTACATCTCAGGCGTAGGCTGGGCCCTGGGCTGGAACTCCATGCAGTACCTGCTCACGGCCGAACTCTTCCCGCTCCGAATCAGAGCCTTCGCGACCTCGGCGGCAATGACGCTCCACTTCGCAAACCAGTACGGCAACTCGCGCGCGGTGCCGAACATGCTGCTCCCGACGGCGGAGGGCGGGATCGACCCCAAGGGCACGTTCTGGTGTTTCGCGGCGATCACGATCATCGGTGGGATCTGGGTGCTGGTTAGTATTCCTGAGACGGCGGGTAGGAGTCTCGAGGATATGGATAAGTTGTTTATGTTGCCGTGGTGGAAGATCGGCTTGTTTGGCAACCGGGATGCTGAGAGGAGGGATCTGATGGATGAGAAGGTTGGTGAGGAGCTTACTATGACGAGGACCGTTGAGGAGAAGGAGAAGGAGGGGGCTAAAGTGGAGCGTGCTGAGCATGTTTAATCAAACATGAACTGGTATATAGAGTACCTCAAAGGTGAAACAGTGTTGTCTAGCCTATAGATCCTCACCCTCTAGCTTTATAAAACGCAGCACCCCCGTCTCAGGGCAGCAATTCACATACTCAAACTTTACTTCTCCCTTCTTGAGAATAGAAACCTCATGCCACGTCCTAAACTTCCTCTGCGGGCCATACTCCTTCGCATGCCGGAGCGCCCCGTTAAATATCGCCAGATGCGACGGGTGTCTCTTCGCCCAGCGCTCCAAGTCTTCCAAATTTCTGAAGAATCCAGCTGCACAAGTCTCTTTTGCTTCTTGTTCTGGTTCTGTCCCTATCCTAGTCAAGGGAGTGTGTTTGTTCCGCAGAAACCGCAACCCCATCGCCCCTGAATCCTGCCTATTCTCCCAAACATACCGCAGGCCTTCTCGAAGAGCCGGTTCAAGCTTCGTCTCGTACGCTTCTGCTTCAGTATTTGAGCAATTCCCCCAGAACTGCCCTGATCGGATATGCACTATATTATCAAACGAATTCGTCCCTGATACTCTTCTCCCCAGTGTAACAGGGCTAAGGGGCCCCTCTTCCTCCCTCTGTAGGCGTTCAAACGCATCATGTCCCGAATCCGGGATCCTGTCTCTTGCTGCGCCCCAGTACGCCGTGAGAGTATGCTCGCTTGTGCTTGACCCAGGGAGTCTCGCAAGACCGGGGAGGTAGTCCGTCCCTGAGTAGTTCGTTTCCAGTCGGGACACGGGGGTGGTGAATGTTTCGCTCCAGAGGCCGATAGAGGTATTATGTACGCTTTTGTAAATGGCAGGTAGATCGATTGCTTTCATCGACGATTTATAGATTGTTGAGTCTCTCCAGTAGACAACCCAGACTATTGCGCCGGGGATGTCGTCGCCGTCAAGGTGGACAAATGATTCGATTCTTTGTTCGGGGGTAGTTGTATTCTTGAGCCAAGTCTGTATTCCTTCTATAGCGCTATTAAAAGCTCTCTCTGTATCACTATCCGCGTTCTGTCGGTGAATCTGCACGCCAATATACGCTGTATACAGAGGCGACGGGCTCTCGAACTCAAGCGTCCATCGCGGCACGGGGGGCTTGTGCCCTGGGGGTTTGGCGAGGGGGTATTTCCTGCTGGAATCCGACATGATGCTGTTGAAGAGTGTTGACGCTGGTATCAAGAACCGGGGTTTTGCTGATGATCCCGATTTGTACCCCGCATCCCCACGTTGGGGTAGTTGCTATACGGATTACCGAGGCGTGGACGATCAGGCCCACATATCGGAGTCTTTACTGAGCAATCTCTCTGCAAGATCTGGTAGAAGTGTAGTCTTATCTTAGTCGGTTCGTTGTTTAAACCCGCCTATCAGGGTAGGGCGATTGCCGAGACTGAGTGGGTAGGAGAACTGGCTGCTAGGGGCACTTACTATAGACTGGCTGAGTTCATATTATATTTGGAGGCTGTACTTGAGTGGTCGAGTATATCCACTTAAAGGGGGCATGAAGTCCGCACGTTCTGTAGTCACCGGCCGGGTTACAGAGTCCTAGGTGGCGGCAGCCTCATAGAGAAACACAGCTATGGCAACAGACAAGCTTCCAGGGTACTATGCTAGCTGCCTATGCTGATAGTACAGCTTTCACATAACAGATCATGTAAGTTCATTGAATAGTTTCATACTCATAAAGAAGTCATTTGCAGTCCCAGCTCGCTATCCAGCACGTCAGATAGTAGAAGCACACCTAATACGTCGCCTCCCCCAAATTCTCCCCAAATGTACTATCCTTCAACGGCACCGTCGCGCTCCCAAAGTCCGTATCCTCCAGCGCCGTACTCGCCGCCTCAGGCAAACTCTCCCACGCAATCAGAGGCTGCATCCCGCCCACCTCATCCGTCAACCCCATCTGGTGATTCACAGGCCAGACACTATAGTACCTGATAAGCGGATGCGTGTCCTGCAGTGTAAACCCATCCGTGCTGCAGTCCCAGTCTCCATGCGCGCTCGGACACACCGCAACAATGTTCTCCGCCGTCGAGGCAGAAGAGTCAGATAGCCAGATGATCACGCCCTCCCAGTCGTGGCGGTGGCCGAGATCCGTGCTGGGTGAGTCCTTGGGCATGTACCACGCGTACATGATCGCCGCGCCGTAGGTGTCGACTGTGCCGTCGCCCATGGTGCTGCGGGCGTAGACTTGCCCTGTGGACGAGGAGCAGTCGCCTGATGAGGAGCCGGTGGGGCTGAGGCCGGCGTTTGTGTTGCCTATTTCCCTTGTCAACAATATCTTCTTTATACATACATATATATGTGTGAGTGTTAGGTGTGGCCTACCTTCAGCATCAACAGCAGGAAATGGCACGCAGCCGTTCACAACGTACAGGTACGGCTGGTACGCGAGGTACTGGTCGCCTACTGTGCCTGTGGGGACAGTCGTCTCGAAGCCGACGACGGCATCGTGGTCGATTTCATCGCGGGCGTTGAGAAGGCCAGGGAATGGGTTGGGGAAGGGGACTGCTGCGGCCACGGCAGCGAGGGCGAGCTGTAGGGAGAGGGCGTGCATCTTGTGCTTGCTGGGCGGACTGATGGACTGGCGACTGGCTTGCTGGTGGACTGGTGGACTGGTGACTGGTCGGTGGAGGGGAAGTATTTATATCTACTCTTAACTCCGAGACTATTGTATTCTTCCTATTCTTAGTCTATGAGTAGTTCGCGGTGCGAATACGGTGCTCCAGTGTGGGCCGGTGGACCATGCAGTCGTAAGGCAAGGGATAACAAGGGGACAGAGGCCAAGAAAACAAAGTCAAAAGTCAAGAGAGCGGAGTCAGAAATGAAGAACGTGCATGATTGCTGCAGAATCAACGGAGGATGCATTCCTTACGGAGTACTCCGTCTCCAAACTCAAGTGACTGCTTACAGCTCCGGAGGGGCTACTACGGAGCAGCCCTAAGGAATTTAGTCGGAGAATATGTACAGTACCGTATCCTGCTTAAGGAAGGCAGGACAGAAAATCACCCAACTTATCCAAAACCTCCCCCTGCAGCGTCGCATCGGCATCTTCCTTGTCACTCGTCCCCACTGATACACTCACATAGCAGCCCTCCGTGCCTGTCACATCGCGCTCCGTGGGCAGACGGTTATCTCCGCACGTCTCGACGTCATCGGCAGTGATCAGCGGCACAGCCGTGACGATCCGAGAGAGCACGAAGCTGAAGTCGTCCGCAGAGCTACACCCGTCAACACTGGGGAAGTTGACATTCAGAAAGACATCATCAGGGAGGTACGGTGTCCCGGACGAGACAACCCGGTCTACGAGTTTGGAGGCGAGCTCGGCGTAGATCGTACTGTACGCAGGCACTTCCGCGTCCCACGCAACGGGATCGCCATCGCTTCCGGAGAATGCGATCGCGGGGATTCCTGCTCCTGCTGCGTAGGTCGCTGCCCCAACAGTGCCAGATAAGTGGATGACCAGACCAAGGTTGTTGCCGACGTTTGGGCCAGTAACTGCGAGGTCGGGGGATGCGTTGAAAATCTCATTAGAAAGAGTGTCGATTCCATGCTTGATTGAGGTGACCGGATACGAGTTGACCCAGTTCAGATTTGGGTCTGTCTCGTTTGCGCCGTATGCGCCGCTGTTGGCAGGGCAGCTGTCGAATTGGCACGCATCTGTTCGGTTGGAGGGGGTCTCATCGCGGGATCCTTGGCCAGTTAGACGATCATCAAAGGACATCAAAGGAATAAGGAAAAGTACCAGTCCCGCTCTGGTTCTCTGCAGGCGCGGATACCACCACGGAATGACCGGCCGAAGTTAAAGCGCTGTAAAGAGACCGGATGTTGATTTCGGCCCAGCCGTCGTCATTGGAGGAGATGATATTGATGGCCGAAGCCAGCGGCAGCACGGCCGACACAGGAAGGAGGGTAAAGAAGCGCATCGTGACGATTGACAGAGTGGTGATTCGACTGTTGGGATGCTCAATTTATCTACTCCGAAGGCCACGAGTATCCGCGTCAAGTCTCAGAGCGATCGACATGACATTGTACGGAGGACTCCGGCTGTCACTGCTCGGGGCTTTTACAGCCACAGATTGTGCACGTGGAGTGGATCAACAGGCACAGCGGTTGCATGATCGGGACAGAAGCCGATCCGAAGCTAATTACTGATGGCACCTGCTGGGTTGATTGGATATAATGCCCGTTGAAATAATCTAAATGTGCCGTTGTCGGCGGTATTGCTATTCAGTATACTCTTGGGTCGAGTACCAGGAATATTGAAGTATGGTATCATAGCTCGTAGATCGTCTCACTCATGCGTCGACTCCTTTTGCGTCTTCCCCTGGAGGTGCTGCAATATCAAGTCCAGCTTGCTATTCAAATCCTGTCGGACCTCCAGAATCTCCCGCCGCATCCCCTGCACGTCCATCCGTAGCCCCCGGAGATCCATTTTCAACGTCTGAAACTCCGCCATCGTAGGCCCGCCCGGAACCGTCGGAACTTGGTATGGAGGAAGTGACTGGCTCGGCGGAGGCATGGGAGGTGCACTCTCTTGCGGTCTCGGTCGCTTTACGGCATTAGAGTCGGTCGCGGGGGGTTCCTGAACCGGCCGTTTTAACGAGTTTGCATTCGCACTGGTATCCGTCGCGATATTCGGCTGCGGCGGCGCATCACTAAACGAAATCCACTTGTCCGTCGCCAGGACCAGCTCCGTCAACGGTTGCTCTTTTACCTTCCCAGCCGCGACATCCCTTCGACGCTCACGACGTTCTCCCACCAATTCCTCGACAATCTGGCGACACGACTGCCACGAGAAGTTGCGTTTGATTTGCCGTTTCAGACTGGTCGCAACGCAGTACCAGAACCGCGAGGGGTTGTCATGATACAAGCTCTGATATTCCAGACAGCAATTGACTAGTATAAGTGTCTCGTGCTCTTGTAGTTTCCTCCCCCGCCGCTTCGTCAGGGGCGAGTTTTGCGCGCCGGCGACGGGATTCGGAGTCTGCGGAGACTGTACGTAGGCATTTTCCTTGTTTTCCTGGGGTGTTGACTGTATTGACTGCGGCGGCTGTGTTGGTGTTTGCGTCTGGGATTGATTCGGCGTCTGGGTCTGGAGAGGTGGCGGCTGGGAATGCGGAGGATTGTAGGGCGCGTTGTGTGGCGGATACGGGGGATAAGGAGGGTGCGGCTGGGGAGGGTTGTTTGCGTGGGCGGGTGGCGGAGGATGCTGCGGTTGTGAAGCAGGAATGGGCTCTGGATTCTTGGACAGGCGATAGATGGGCGTGCGACCAGACAGATCCGGCGGCCGAGTAAACTTGACTGGGGCCATGGTTCTGGTGAAGATCCGCGTGCTGTGGAGGTGATGGGCGCGTTGCTAAATCTCAGTGTGGATCAATGTTGTTCCGGTCCTGTTTGGGAAAGATAACAGTTGCCTATTTGGGATGCTATTGGACAGGAACAACTATCTTTCAAGGATAGCAATGGACGTATTGACAAGAGACAAAATGGGCTAATACAAGGAATTGGACATGTCAAGTGACAGAATCTATAGTATACAATGATTGATTCAAACTAGACTAGATACTCGTCTCATCACCCATACACCCCTTAACCACTATCTAAGCGGGAATACACTGGCTGTAGTAAGGGTTGTACTTGTGGCACGTCGTGCCCTCAGGGCAAGTGGCAGAACCCTTGAAGTTCGATCCACCGCACTGCCCATACACACCAGCAGTTCCAGAGGAACCAGCACCAGACGAAGCAGAAGGAGAAGAAGGAGCGGAGGTCACAGCGGGGACAGTGGGGGCATCAGAGCTGGTGCTGGGGCGGGTCGCCGGCTGCAGAGTGGTAGGGGCTGCAGACGAGCTAGAGGGCACAGAGACAGACACCTTGGCGAGAGCAGTCTTAGCAGCGGCCGTGGTGGTAACAGAGGCAGCAGTGGTGGAAGCAGCAGCAGATCCAGTAGCAGCAGCACCGCCGCTTCCAGCAGTAGCCGAGCCCGTGGCAGTGATAGCGGAGGTCTTCTGGGCAACGTTGGTGGCGCCCGCGATCATCGAAGGACCAGGGATGTCATACGACGCCAATGAGCTGTAGATGTTGACCAAAAGACCGGGGTCGTCCTCAGTGTAGAGCTTGGTTCCCAAAGTACCAGAGGGCGACTCGGTTCCGGAGCCGGTGATCTTGAGGTTGAAGCACTGGGGGAAGTTCTGGGCGCCGCCTGCAGTGCCGGCCGTGTGCAGGGCAATGATCTCGTGGCGGAGGACGTAGTTACCGGGGGCGATGTTGGATGGGATCTGCACCATCCAGCTGTTGTTGTTGTCGATGAGCTGGTCGTCGGCCCAGGTTCCGGGGACGGGTGAGTCGTCGATGAGGCCGACGCCGTCGATCTTGAAGAACTCGAGGGTGGTCTTGTCGACGGTGGTGCAGGAGTCGCCGCACGAAGCGAGGTAGTCGATGACGGGGCCGTGGTGGGTGTCGGGCCAGGGGGACCAGGCGAGGTTGATGCTGTCTCTGCTGGTTGTTAGTATGGTCTGAGGTCAGGATGGACAGACATACCCAGCTGCGACCTCGACGTATCCGGCGGCGTTGGTGGCGTTCAAGTTACAGATGATGTCTTCGGTGTCGTAGCCGTTGGAGCTGTTCAGTTAGTACGGAGTATATTCCATAGAGGAATCCATAGTAGACGTACATATCAATAGGCCCGTTGGAGTTGGGGATCCCCCACGCAGCGACAACCGGAGGGTCCTCCATGTAAGGGAAGCTGTTGATCTCCCATCCGGAGTAGTAGACGCCATTGACGACAATGTTCTTAACGTAGCCGTGGGCATAGGCCGTGGCAAGGAGCGAAGCGAGAGGAATGAGAGTACGAGACATCGTGAAGAGCGACCAGCGCAGGAAGTAAAAAAATGAGAGAATGAAAAGAGAGACGGCTTCAATCGATGAAGATGGACACTGGCAAGCAAGAGGTGAAGTATCTTCTTTATAGGTGGTCGTCTTCAGGGCTGTTTGAGGTTGATGCCGGCCCCTGTTTGAGATATAGACCGAGCCCCGACTCCACCAATGACACCCCGCCATGCCTCGCTACAATACCTGTTTATATGCAACCGGACGGAGTATACGGAGCCTCGGCGGGTGCGCCGCTTCAAATAAAGGATTTGTGTCACAGCGTGAAGCTTGTCTTGTGTTCGAGTCATTGCCGTGTCCGATCGGGCTTTGCGTCGCTTGTACTCCACTTTGCTAAACCGACACGTTCGGCAGTCAATTCAATTTGAATTGTACATTGGCTTTTGGCAGTAAAAAAAAACAACGGTGTTGTCTTATCAAACTTCGTATAGATGAGGAACCAGTACATCTGGGCTAAGGATGATATGCCCAAGGACCGGCCTGTCAAGACAGCAAATGTCTGTCGCCTACAATTACAAAGACAGGTTTTGATACTGTTTTGCAAATATGTGGACTAGCAGTTCAAAGGCGCTTTGCTGGCCCTGCAGATGATGAGAATAATGGGGTGGAACTGTTTATGCATCGTGGGTATATTGGCTTGGCTGGTCCCAGCTTTGCTTCAGACGACAGTCGTCCTGGCCTTCTTGACAGCCTGCAATATCGAGATATATCGCTGGATATGACCTGTTACGATCGATAGCAATCATATCATCCACCAGTTTAGTCAAAGGAACCATCGATCTGCTAAGGCGACCAGCATCCTCATAAGCTGACCACAGGATAAACAACCATTCGCAACCCTAACTCTGAGACAGCACCATCCGCATACGGCGCCCAGTCTTCTATGCCAATTGTCGCCGAGCCAAAGATTACGAGCTGCGGAGGCCATGGGTTGGACCTCGATTGTTACCGCATCCGGGACCGATGTCAGCATGATGCTGCTCCTCGTATTCATGATCATCTGCAACGAGAACACGAATGATCGCTGGGATCCTGAAACATCAGCGTCACTGAATTCTTCAAAGGCAAGTATATATACCCTCTACTCGACGGGGCTCTGATCGTAGTCTTATCCGTATGTTCAACATCTATATCTGAACTTACCAACATGAAATACTCCAAGCCACTCAGCGCTGCACTTATGCAGCTAGCTCTTCTGTGTATGTTCTATCATTGACAACTGACTCTTTACTGACGGAATCAAGATACAACCTCAACGGCGGCCCAAGGCTGTGGCGATGCCGACGCCTGTATCGGCACCGAGTACTGCACAACCAAAACATTCACCACGCCCGTGTCGACCGTAATCACGACATGCGTGCCGACCGCGACTTGCGTTGGTGTATATGGTGAGTTCTCTAATCTGAATTCAATCCTCAGTGTATTGTGATTTTTAGTGTAGAACCAGGCTAATAGACAGGGGACTGTATCTCCGGCGGCACTGGCCCATTGTGCTGCTCGGGTTATTGCGCGGCGACAAAGTGTCGGAGCACGGACGAGGACTGGCCAGGTTGTTCTGAGGATATGGGACCTTGTATTGCGGATGAGAATTGTTGTTACGGGAATAAGTGTGTCGAGGGACTGTGCGTTAGGGAGTGAGGACATTACTAGGAAGGCTGGTTTTTATATAGTATGATGTATGTTTTCTTGCCTACGCTGATAGTATTTTCCTAAACACTTCCCATTGAAATCAATATACGAAATTTCTGGTCTAGTCCTACGTATATGTTGATATATATTGCCTCTATCTCTTCGTACCGGAATAGGAACAGTTGGTTAAAGTATAACCCATTGCCTCAACCTTAACACCCATTCCCAATATTCAAATTGCTGCAAACGATTTCCATGCCCAAGCCAAGACTATTTGGCCCCCTTCCTGAGAGAAGATTGCACTGGGCGTTTGGTAGCATTCATCATGAAAACCATATATAGTCGCGGAAAGAGCCTTGGTAAATGCTGAGCGTGAGTAGAACGCCATTGACATCATTTGAAATATGACCTCGCACGTCCAATGAGATAAACTGGTAAGTAGCCAGGAGATAGCTACCTTGGCTGCTTAGAGAAGGCAGACCACAGAATCGAAGAGCCGCCAACTCACGCGAGATCTCGATTTGCAAACTGCTTTTTGCCGACGCCACGTGTTACCGTTTCATCAGAGGGTGGACTTCAACTTGAAGTATGCCAAGAACCATACGGTTGGCCTTGGTTCAGTCAGTGGCAATGACACGAGATGAGGGATTTGTTCGTAGAACAAGCCAGCCAAGAAGCCGAGAACACAGCGTGGACCGTTCTTGACAAACGCTGCCCCCGAGCTTCTGAGTTTGGGGATGATCATCATGACAGCCTTGGACAGGACATCTTGGGGCCCCATAAAGCCGGAATCCGGGGGTATTGAGTGGCGGAGTGGGCTTGGCGCCGAGAATGCCCAGAGCCCCGACTCGCCCGGAGTTGTTCTCAGCACAGACTTTTATGGTATGTAGCTTTTATGTTGGCTGCTCTCGGACAGATCTTGCCACTCGGACCGCATGTGCGCTCGGCAGACTTGGCAGACTTGACGGTAGTTTCAAAGACATCAGGAGACAACAGAGAGATGAGTGACTACTTGATTTAAGTAGTGCTTGAGGTTATGGCGACTCGAGGTATATCAGAAATTCCCGACTTTAATATATCTTCTTCAGTCCTTGAGTCATGCACTCCCAATCAACAGCCCGCCGAGACGCCATAAAGTAGTATCAACTCTCCAAGCACAACCCAAGACCGACTCAGCCTTTCCTCCTGGGCACTTGGCCAACCGTTCGCAGGATAATGACGCGCAACTGGACTCGAAAGCAGGATGCTGCACTGATTCCACCAGCAACTAGTGAAAAGCAGTGGAGCAAGCCATCGGCATCACCGCTCTGAATACAACCTTGTCGTCTAGCGTCTGTCCTCCAGGTGGGTCCTCATGTCTTGGACAAACGCGGAGGACGTTATAAACCCCTGCTTCCCCGTGGGGATGATCTTGCACTTCATTACCGTGTACTTGTCCATCTCCTGGTGTCACGTGGATACTCAACCCTAGACCATGTCCGAGAAGTCCGATATCGAGAATCCCTCTGTGGAGTACTCTCACGCAGAAGTCGCCGGAGGGAAGGCAGATGCAGGTGTCGCGCGAGAATGGGCCAGTGAAGCCAAACCAAAGAACGAGGAAGATGCGCTCAAGTCGAAGCTGCATAACCCGCTGGCCGCGCTGACGAAGGAAGAGCTCCTCCGGGACGTGGAGGTCTTTGCGCATGAAAAGAATATGGAAGACATACTCCCTGACCTGAGAAAGGGGGCTCTTGTCGCGCAGGATCCACGGCGGTTTGAGGAACTCGAGGAGTTGAGTGAAGAGGACAGAGAGATTCTTCGCCGGGAGAAGACTCATCGATGGCATCAGCCGTTTATGATGTACTTTATGACCAGTATGTCCGGGACCGTTGTCTATGAATGCTCATTAAAGCTAATATAATAGTTCTCTGCGCCGGGTCAGCTATCGTGCAGGGAATGGACCAGACGGCCGTGAACGGCGCTCAAGAGTAAGTCATCCTACGTTAAATATGAACCATCTCTAATAATTAGATACTATTTCCCCGAGTTTGGCGTCACAGACAGATGGCTGCAAGGTCTCATCAACGGCGCGCCATACCTCTGCTCGTGTCTCATTGGATGCTGGACTACAGCCCCTCTGAACCGATGGTTTGGCCGTCGAGGATGTATCTTTATCTCGTGCTTCGTTTCGTTTGCAGCCACCTTCTGGATGTGCGCCGCGCACACTTGGTGGAACTTGCTCCTGGGACGCTTCCTGCTGGGCCTTGCTGTGGGTGCTAAGTCTACGACCACGCCTGTCTATGCTGCAGAGTGTGCGCCGACAGCTATTCGTGGAGCGCTGGCTATGCAGTGGCAGACGTGGACTGCGTTTGGTATCATGCTGGGTAGGTCTGTCTTCACATTGAGAAGAGCCACACTAACGAAGCAGGATACATCTCGTCCGTGGCATTCATGCGCGTGGAAAGCGACACGCTCATAGGATTGAATTGGCGGTTGATGTTTGGTGTCACTGCAATTCCGTAAGCTTCCTGATGAAGCTATTAGATCCTTGCTAACATGTCAGTCCCATGCTTGTCTGCGCCCAAGTGTACTTCTGCCCTGAATCCCCCAGATGGTACATGATCCGCAACCGGTACCACGCCGCGTACGACGCCCTTGTCCAGCTGCGTCCTTCCAAGCTCCAGGCAGCCCGTGATCTCTACTACATCCACGCTGCGCTGCAGGTCGAGGAGAAGCTCCGAGAAGGAAAGCAGCTGTGGCGCGAAATGTTCACTGTCCCGCGAAACCGCCGCGCCGCACAGTCTTCGTTCTTTGTCATGTTTATGCAGCAGGTATGTCCAACCCTATTTCTATCAACACAGGCTGACTTTGTAGTTCTGCGGCGTCAACGCAATCATGTACTACTCCTCATCCATGTTCACAGACGCAGGGTTCTCGCGAGAAAACGCCCTTTTGGTCTCGCTGGGGTGTGGAATCACGAACTGGATCTTTGCTGTCCCTGCAATATACACCATTGATACGTTCGGACGGCGCAACCTTCTCCTGACAACGTTTCCCTGGATGGCCATCTTCCTCTTCTGGTCCGGCTTCTCGTTCTACATTGAAGATCAGGACACACGCACGGCCATGGTCGCAGTGGGGATCTATCTATTCATGATTGTCTACTCTCCAGGAGAGGGCCCAGTGCCATTTACATACTCGGCCGAAGCATTCGTACGTCCCATCCACTCAGTGAAATCAGAAGCTAACGTTCAACAGCCCCTCTACATCCGCGACGTCGGCATGTCCTTCGCCACCGCAACAACATGGGGCTTCAACTTCGTCGTCTCGCTAACCTGGCTCCCCTTGCGGGATGCATTCACACCGCAGGGTGCATTCGGGTGGTACGCGGCATGGAATATCTTTGGCTGGATAACATGCTACTTTTGCTTGCCGGAGACAAAGGCCCTTTCACTAGAAGAGCTGGACCAGGTGTTTTCGGTTCCGACGAGAGAGCATGCTAAACATTATGCGGAGATGCTCCCGTGGTATTTTAGAAAGTATATTCTGCGGCGTGATGTGCCGCCGCAGAAGCAGCTTTATGAGTATCATGATTGATACGCGAGTTAGCATGGGTGCTTGGAGGATGAACAACTGTTTATATTAGGGGAGGTCAAGATGGCATGTATTATGGATACAGATGTAGCTTCAGGTTCAGTCTTGTATTTGAGATGTCTCGCTTGTTAGATTCATGTAGTGAGTTCCTTCCCGTTATGGTCTAGTCCTCTATTAAAGATTCACCGCTTTCGGTCTAGCGCAAATCTCTTAATCAGTCTCCAGCACGTGATAGTCAAAACCCTGCTATATGATTGGTTTAAATACCCGAGATCTGCGATCCACCTGCTGAGTCATATACAAGCAGTTACTATGGAGCAACGATGGGCCTCGGGCCATTATGTAACGGTTTGGCAGAGTGGATATGAACAGATTTTGACCTGGTTGACTCACTCTGCCTCTTGAATGGTGATATAGCCTGGACGAGCATCTGTGTCTGAAGTATGGAACAGTCAATTCATCGCCAATCAGACATGGACCTGCCCATAGACCAGGAAGGCCATGCAGGGCTCACCAGCCAGGACGAGGAAAAGCATGACGAGAAGCATGCGGTCCCTGATGTTTTCGGGGACGAGGAGGACGCGGAAATCAAGTATAAGGTGCTGAGTTGGTGGTAAGTCTCCATGGTCTACTGTCAAGACTTGTATACTAACATGCACCAGGCAAGCTGGGTTCCGTATGTCTTTCGAGTATCACCAAGAGAAGCACTGACAGGCTAGTCATGGTGGCTGAAACCGTCTCAATTGGGATCTTGTCCCTTCCCTCTGTCGTTGCAGCCCTAGGGCTCGTCCCGTATGTCCCCTTTCCAGTTCTCCAGATTCCACTAACCAAGCAGAGCAATCATCCTGCTCGTAGCAATCGGCCTGATGTCCACCTACACAGGGTACACGATTGGCCAGTTCCGGTGGAAGTACCCGCATGTGCAGAGCATGGCCGACGCAGGCGAGGTCCTGGCCGGCGCGTTTGGACGGGAATTCCTCGGAATGGGCCAGCTGCTTCTGATTATCTTCATCATGGCGAGCCATCTGTTGACGTTTACTGTGGCCATGAATACCATTACGGACCACGGGACGTGTTCGATTGTCTTTGGGGTTGTTGGCCTGGTGATTTCGTATGTGCTTTGCTTGCCGCGGACAGCGAAAGAGGTTTCGTGGCTTTCTGTGGGCTGTACGTCCTCTCCTCCTTTCTGTGTAAGAGATACTAATGGGGTAGCGTTTGTGAGTGTCTTTTCATCTGTGATGATTGTCATGATTGCAGTTGGGGTTCAGAAGCCGTGGAAGGGGAGCTTGGATGCAGTGGTTGATACGGACCTGTACCATGCTTTCCTGGGGGTCTGCAACATCGTCTTTTCTTTCTGTATGTCTTTATTCCTATGCAAGAGGACCGTACTAATTCCAGCAGCCGGCCACGTCGCCTTCTTCAGTTTCATTGCTGAACTCAAAGACCCGAAGGAGTACCCCAAGTCCCTGTTCCTACTACAAGGAACAGATACAATCCTCTATATTGTCAGCTCAGTAGTGATTTACTGCTACGCCGGACCAGGCGTGACATCGCCAGCTCTCGGTTCTGCCAGTCCATTGATCGGGAAGATTGCATACGGCATTGCCCTACCCACCGTTCGTCCTCAATCCCCTGTGCTGAGTCAAGCTAACCTGTGTAGATTATCATCGGCGGCGTAGTCAACGGCCACGTCGCAAGCAAGTACATCTACGTGCGACTCTTCCGCAACTCCAACCGCATGCATCAGAAGGATCTTGTCTCCGTGGGGTCCTGGGTGCTCATTCTGTTCGGGACCTGGGTTGTCGCCTGGGTGATTGCGTCTGCGATTCCGGTGTTTAACAATCTGTTGAGTTTGATTGTATGTCCTCACTCTATGATTGGATTAGGGCTCGAGCTAACGAAACATAGGCATCGCTATTTGCTAGCTGGTTTACCTGTAAGTTTTTCTATCTCGTATTTTGTGATAGCCCTAACAACAGCAGACGGCTTCAGCGGAATGTTCTGGCTCTACCTGAACAAGAACCAGCTCTTCGCCTCTCCAGGAAAGATTTTCCTGACAGTCGTCAATTTCGGCATGATTGCCGTTTCCGCGTGCATTGTAAGTCAGCCTAATGCATTCTGTAACTTAACATCTTCATGGCTAATACGTGATTCGATTAGTGCGGACTGGGTCTGTATGTCTCAGGACGTGCACTGCACGAAGACTCGAGTACGGCGAGTTTCTCCTGTGCGAGTAATGCATAGATTTGGTATTATCTGTTAGTATATTTTGATATGGGTGGTGATTTGCATGTATATATCCGTTCCTATGGTACCGTTCAAATCGATCGGTCTTATTGGCCTTGGTTTTATATTTGGACATTCATCTTCAACCTCACCATGATTATTATTTGTCTTGCGGAGTTAACGGCCAAAAGGTGTAGCCTAGAGTATAGTATCCTCTCCAGTCCAATTGCATACTTGTGCTAATGAATGATGCTCAACAAGGTCATCACGGACTCATATAACCACAAACACTGAAGATACCTTGAAGACGCCTGGGGAGAAATATCATCCATGATGGGTCATCATTGTGTCAGTGTATTCGTCGACGCCGTGGTTCTTCTCTTGCATATATCATTCACTTCATCCACTCAACCACGCCAAATGGCACTTTCCAGCCGTTATCAACTCAAGCCTGTAGGACAGCCCTGGACATGACCACAAGGCTGTAGAAGGTGCAGTCAGCATGATCGGCAGCCCCGCCCTTGTTCATAGGACAAGCATCAGGCTGTGCTTAACTGCTCTGTATTATTCCCTGGCGGTCATGAACCCCTCATCCCCGCACTGGCTTTTCTTTTCTCACCGTCTCGGGGGGCGAGTGTTCACCTTCATCACTCAATTGCCCTCATACATACATCTCTCGATCTCATACCATCCGCTATTGTCCTCCAAACGACAAGCTCAAAAGCTACTATGCCCAGCACAACCGATGAGCTGGGCCTCCTTCTCGGGGCGGATGGGAGGGCATCCTCCAGCAGGGTCAAGCAGATGGCAGTGAACCTTCTGAAGAGTGTCCAGACGGAGCTATACAGGCGCCGCCGTCTCGAAGAGGGAGATTCACTTGCAGAGTGCATCAGCTCACTATTTGGGGCATTGGACCGGCGCGACGCGACCATCAAGGCCCACAAGGAGTCCCTTGACCAGGCGAAGTCAGGGAACAAGAGGCTGCGCAATGAACTAAATGGTGCGAAGACGAGAGTAACAAACCTGGAAGCAGAAGTCGCGTCCCTGGAGGAGATAGCCAAACTCCTCGAATCGGAGAAAGCAGACGTGAGCATTCACCGTGACGAGCTACAATCATATACCAAAATCCTGGAGGCTAACTGCAGCAAGCTCGAGAACGAGAAAGCAGCATTGCAGCAAAATCTGCAGCAAAACACCAAGGAGTTCCGGCAGCGAAACATGAGATTGGCGAGTGAGAGGGATACTCTGCAGACTGAGCGGGATAGCCTCAATGGTAGAAACCACCCACCAGAGTCAGATAAATGCTAATGAATGTGTCTCTAGACCGTGTCACTGCCCTTGTCGCCCTCGAGAACGAACACAGGCAATCTCAGGAACGAAGCTGGCTGTTACAAAACGCAGAGTTAGCACAAGCGGATGAAATCAAGACGATGTACGGAGTAGGTCTCGGCCCCAAGCCTGCACTCACTAACAAGCCTTAGCATTGCCCAATTCAACAGCCTCTGTGATAGCATCCACAAAGCCTGCGTGGGTTGCCCACTCCTCGGGCCCACCAATATTGAGACTGCTGGCCGTTACATCTGGGGCCGGAACTGCCACGACGTCTGGCTTTCAGAAATATGTGTCAAGGGCATGGAAAAGAAGCGCGCAGAGGGGACCATCAACAACCTCTGCCCTGGCAAATTCGACGAGCCCCGCCGGAAGCTCTTCTCTCAACTCACCGAAATATATCAGAGGGCGCGTATTCTGCGCGAGGTTCTGAGTGGGAGCCGTCTTGCTGTCCGAGTGAATACAGAGTTGATCTGTCTGCCCAACGAATCTGGCTTTGTGCCGTTGCTTGTCGTCATCCCAGAGTATAAGCCTACATCCACTTTATTCGGAGCCAACTGGATTGCCCTGGGCAAGCGCAGTACCGATATCCAAGCCCGACGTCGCACTGCTTGACAATATGATTGATAGTGGTCCTGCCCAGGCCTGCGGCTTCCGATATTGATAGAGTTATTTTTCCTGGCATTGTATTCCAATAGATTTTCCCAAGTTTGGCTAGCATAGAGGTATCTCATTGTCCTTTCTTTATTCTCTTCGTTGAGTCAAGTTCGTATGTAGACGTCACAAGCCCAGCCTGGAATAAGAAAGGGGCTGGCTTAGGGTTCGGGATACTGAAACGGCACGGACTTCATGCTTGACACCGGAATGGACCCCGTCCAGTACAGATTAGGAGGGTTGTCTAGCCCCATATGTCTTTGTCTAGCCCAAACAGCAGTCTCCAGTCTCCAGTCTCCAGTCTCCAGTCTCCAGTCTCCACTGCACGGTCTCCCCGCCGGCAAATCCGAAACAACCAAGCTAATCTAGACGAAATCAGCGCCTGCGCTCCATTATCATTATTTTAAGAGTATATCTTGTATTATCTATATTATCCACAACACTTGGTCGCCTCCTCCTCGACCCTATTAACCTGAGGAACCGGGCCCTGCGTCTGGCCCAGCACAACCCTATACTGGCCCCAATCAAAAAACAGCTTCCCCAGAAACGCGCCAATGAAGATCGAAATAATCATGTACCCATTATAATACATCGCAATGAGCATAGTGATGTACGCGACCCCGAACTGCGCGAGGTGCAGCACCGCCCGTATAATCTGCTGCAGGGGGCTCGCGCGATATGTCACTACACTGGCCGGCGCGCCGCAGACCAGCGGGTCTTCGAGCGCAGAGAGAGCATGACGCTGGAATTGCCGCTGTAGTGAGTCCTCGTAGTCTTTTGATACGCGGCGGAGGAACTCGAGAGATACTCCGAGTAGTGCGACGCCGATGCATGAGACGGCGAACATGCCTTTTGATGTGACGTGCCATGAGGAGGAGAGGAAGCAGGAGTCAATGACGTTCCAGTTCCAGAGCATCTGATGATCAGTTTGACTCTGTAAAGGTAGAGGGAGAGAGAGGTACCTCGACGGAGCAGGATGAATTGGACGCGGACATGTCCATGTCCATGCCGGCCATTCGGGGGACGAGCGAGCCCTCCATGATGATACTGAATATCCAACGAGATGCCTGGACGGTGGTTTAACGAGATAATCTCGCCGGTACTTAACAGGAAACAGAACCGTTATAAGCCGGATTCGGCTGCAGTGGAGCCAGCGCATTTGAGCACATTATGGCCTTGGCGTTTACCCCCACCAATCACAGACCGCGGTTCCAGCCCTAATCTTCTCACTCAGTGGGCCCTGATTCAGGTAGATGATGCCATTACGGAGCAGTTATAAGTAGTTATAAGTCAGGAACACCCGGCGACATGACAGCCGTCAATCAACATTCACCATGGACAAACGGCACATCCAAGACTTCAGCGAGGACTCGCAGCTGGAGTGGCACTGGGGCTACGGCAACCGCCAGGTCCCTTGCGTCAACGATGCCGGGGCCTGCGAGTATCTCGATGCGGTTTACCACGAGCACGATCTTGGGATGCTGTATACGTTTATCCTGTGGGCTGTCATCTGCGGACTGCTCTTCCTCTGGGTATTAGGCCGGCGCCTATTCCCTCTCTCGCGGAATACAGTCCCCAAAGACGGCGTTGCCCGCCAGAATGCCATCTACCGGTCCTTCACTACCTTTAAATCCTTTTCGCGACAGTATCTCCTGCCAGAAAGTCTCCCCAGCATCTTCGGCCACACAACGCGACTCCAGATCCTCATTCTGGCTGTTATCATCGGCTACCTCACGGTGTTCACCTTTGTCGGAATCACCTACAAAACATGGATGAGCCCCGTGGACGGCATGCCGGGGGTCTACAACACGCGCACCGGACTAGGAATGTGGTCTGACCGGGTCGGAGTCATGGCATTTGCCCTCACGCCTCCCTCCGTCTTCCTCTCCAGTCGCGAGTCGATTCTCTCGCTCATCACTGGCGTGCCGTACCACCACTTCATGTTCCTGCACCGCTGGATCGGGTGGATCATCTACCTCCAGTCCGCGCTGCATACAATCGGGTGGACGGTCGTCGAGGGCAAACTGTACCAGCCGCAGCCGTCCGCCTGGAACGAGTTTGTCAAGCAGCAGTATATCGTCTGGGGGATTGTCGCGATGATTTTGCTCTCTGTCATGGTCGCGGGCTCGACCAAGTGGGGGATTCGACTGACGGGGTACGAGTTCTTTCGGAAGTCGCACTATGTTCTTGCGATGGTGTACATTGGTGCATGCTGGGGACACTGGGCACTCTTGTACTGCTGGATGATTGCCTCGTTGATTGTCTGGGGACTGGACAGGGGGGTTAGACTGGTGCGGACATTCGCGCTGCATCATTTCAACACGCCCAACACATCGCATTCATTCGGGATGCATGTCCCCAGTGCGAAAATGACGCTGTTCGAGAGAGCCCACGATGGGGATATCGTGCGTCTGGACTTTGAACATAACCACGACGCATGGTCGCTCGGGCAGCATTTCTTCCTCTGCTTTCCTGACCTGAGTCTCTGGCAGAGTCATCCCATGACCCCGGCCAGTTTGCCTGGGACGAGTCCGACGGGCCAGAAACATACATACATTATCCGCGCCAGGAAAGGTATCACGAAGCAACTAGCTCAAATTGCACAGCCGATTCAGGGAGAGAAGGACACTTTGCCATCTACTTCTGTCATCCTGTCTGGTCCGTACGGCCAGTCGATCCTGGGCAGTGACTTTTATACCCATGACGTGAATGTGCTCTGTGTTGCTGGCGGCACGGGCGTGACATTCGTTCTCCCTGTCCTCCTTGCCCTAAGCCAACGACCACGAACGGGTCTGCTGGAGTTCGTCTGGGTTGTTCGACGGAGGGACGATCTCAACTGGATCGAGTCGGAATTAGAAGTCCTGCGCAACGCTGCAACAGGGGCCTCCAACTTCCGCATCCACATCTTTGTGACAAGAGGACAACACGATGAAGCTCAGGCCGAGCAGGTCGCAGTCCCTACAGCCGACTCCAAGCAAGCAGAAGCAGCCATCACCGAGCCTTCATCCTCCAACTCCAACTCCACCTCTCCCTCCCCATCGTCCTCCTCGTCGAACCTCAACACTTCTATACAAAACTTCACAATCCACTCTCCATCCACATCCGCCTCCCTCTCAAGCGGGAACACCCAACACCCCGATCTGGCAACGCACCTCTCAGACTTTGTCTCCCGCACAGCAAGCGGTCCCACCCGCGTGATTGCCAGCGGCCCGCTCCCCATGATTCGCGATCTCCGAGGTGCCGTTGCTGCATCCAACCAGCCGGGGAAAGTCTGGAAGGGTGATGAGCGGTTCGATGTGCAGCTCGTGCATGATGATCGGTTGGAGTATTGAGTGTGGAGCTGGTCTCCTGCATAGCATAGAATAGTGTACATAGCATAGCATACTGATACCCAATGCTTATTTCAGTTATATTACGTGCCAGCTCGTCCATCCGGTTATGCTTCTGTAAGACGGTGGCGATTGAACACAGGTGGTGGCTCGACTAGGTATCTAGAGGCATCTGAATCTTGCTGCTAGCCATAAGAGACACTGCTTGCCTCATTTTATTAATCCCCTATCTCAGCAAAGGAGACACTGCACAGAGCTAGACCCCTCTCGACAAATTCCTCCCTCGTCATGTCTCCGCTGTCTACAAGTGCTTTCATCTCCTCTAGTCTATCCTGAATTTCATCATACCTATCTAACTCAGCAATCTTGCGCCTAGCAAATTCCTCCATTTCATCCGAATCAGCAACCTCCCTCTCAAATCCCCCCCACATAGTCCCTAAACGCCGGCGCAGCATCGTAAAAGGAAAACTCCGCTGGCTGTTGAATCCCGCCGATAACAACATATGCAGCCACATCGCCCCGGAAGTTTGAGACCACTTCACTAAGCATGATAGCTCTTGCTCCTTGTTCCCGGGTATCCTCGCCTCTTCCTCCTCCAAGACCCGAGTGAAAATCCACAGGGCCTTGAAATACCGCGCAGCGAGATGCCGCGGCTCCTCGCCGTCCACGGTGCAGTCCCACGCAGAATTCACCGGTCTATCTATGAGGAGCCACCACGGCGCCGAGGCAAGTAGCTGCGCGGGTCCAGCATACGACCACTCGAGATCGACTACGCCAACGACAGTGAGATCGTCTTTCCCGCGGACAATGAGGTTCGCGAGTCCGAGGTCGTCGCAGACAAGTTTGAATTTGCGGCGCTCGTAAGCTGGGTGGATCAGATGCGGTATCACGCGCTGTAGGGTTTTGAAGGCGAGGAATCTATTCTGGGCGTCGTAGAAGCCGGCTGTTGAGTTTGGTTGGTGGAGGAGCTGCTCCCAGTCTTGGGATGCGACATATTGGAAATAATTTGTTGTTGTTGAGAAGCCCTTCATGCTGTTGCCTGGTCTATTTAGCCTTTTAGACATGGCTGTCAGAATGGGCTTACCGAACGTGTCGACGCCTCCGTCCTGGAGGATCTCATGGGCTTTGAATGTCAGTGGGCGTGGGGGTGATGGTCTACCAGGTGCAGGCAGGCTGCCAATGCGCTCAAAATCAAGCTTGAACAGCTGCAGCAAGATGTTCGTCATTTGCCTGTAGATAGTTGTCAGCTCTCTATCACTGATATCCTCACGCATAACCCTAGTACGGCATCCAGGGTTTGAAGGGTTGAGAATCTCAGCAAGACTAACACCCTCGATAAAATCCATCATGATAAACGGGCCTAATCCAAGGGAATTATCCGCTGCAGAACCCCACGAATGGACTCTAGGAACAGGAATGGTAGTCTTCTCACGAATCATGTTAAGGGTGGATACCTCCATGGCTACCTTTTCGTCGGCATACGCACTGCAGATCTTTCCCACGCGGGGGAAGCGGACCATCCAGGGAGCGCCATCAGTAAAGACCATCTTCATGCCCGCGTTGAATGAGCCGTTGTGGAATGTCCCTTCGAGACGGCATGCTAGCTTTTGGGGGTGATGTGTTGATACCCATGGGCATAGACGGCCTGCTGAGTGGGTGTTATTGATCTTGTCTACCCAGAGCTGGCCCTGCGCTTCGCGGATGAGATCAATAGGTATATTGGTTTCCATTATTATATTATTGAATAAAAATCAAATTGTTTATTTATTGTTTATTCATGTTTCCGATGGCAAAGGTTGGACATGTCCACGTGACCATCCCATACCCCGCCATCGACTGAACACAGAACAACAAAGGAGAGTCAAAGATAATCGATGGCTCAGTAGACTCAATGAGTTAATAGTAGCTGATATTATCTTATGGGGCTGTTGAAACGCGTTGCCATTGGCTGTCTCGTATCCTCGCTGACTATTCGTACGAGCTAATTCCGATGGGGACAGTGGGTTGGTTAGGCGCTGTGTCTGACTAGACTGCGAGACGGATAAAACCCGAGGGGTAGAATGGTGTGAATTATTGTCTAATGAATAATTTAAAGGTGATGGTATTTAGAAGAGAGGTTATATATATTTATATATAAATTCGTGCAGCGTCACATAAAAGGATGACAATAGACCAGCAAGCTGGCTCAGGGTATAAGAATAGGGCAGAATATATAACTTGACTACCTTCGTATAAGTGACAAGACTTAATCCGATCAACTCTCCTATTAGGACTCGAATGAATGAACAAAATGCCTGAAAACTTGATATCATAAAATTAAATCTACTTGTTAATCCACAAGCTCTGGGAATTACAGTACTGCGTCAACCCCTGCACACCCCATTCCGAGCCAATGCCCGAGCTCTTGTGCCCACCAAACGGCACATTCGGACTGACCTGGAAGTGCGAGTTGATCCAGACACTCCCACCAGCCAACTGGTCCGCAATACGGCGGGCCCTCGTAAGGTCGGGACTCCAGACACTCGCACCAAGTGCAGAGTCACTATCATTAGCGCGGGCAATAACATCGTCCTCATCGCTCCACTTGAGGAGAGGCAGGATCGGAGCAAAAGGCTCCTCCTGGACGACTCTCGACGACTCAGGCGGGTTGTCAATGACCGTAGGGGGGATGAAGAAGCCCTTGCCCTCTGTGATAGTGCCGCCGAGGGCCGGGGTGAGTTTCTCAGTGGTGATAGACGAGAACAGGTCCTTTGCTTTCTCGTACTGCATGCTGTTCTGGACAGGGCCGATGAAGACGTCCTTTTCGGTGCCGGCGCCGACAGGGAAGTTCTTCACAAAGGCGACGAATTTCTCGAGGAAGGCGTCGTAGATTTTCTCGTGCACGTACAGCCGCTTGATCATCATACAGATTTGGGCAGACGTTAAGAAGGAGAGAACGGCCAACTGTTTTGTTAGTCTACGGAATACATGACAGTGGAGAGGAGGAACGTACGTTAGGAATGACCTTGTCGAGATCCACATCATCGCACACAATCGCCGCATCATTACCACCCAGCTCGAGAGTGACCCGCTTCAAGGTCTTTGCGCAGCTGGCCATCACCCGGCGACCAGTCACCGTCGACCCGGTGAAACTAATCTTATCGACGCCCGGGTGCTCCGTGAGCATTGGCCCCAGATCATCCCCCCCACTAAGCGCCTGGACAACACCAGGCGGGAAGTGGGGAATCGCCAACTCAGCAAGTTTCAGCGCACAGTACGGCGTGAAGGGCGACGGCTTAACGATGATTGTATTCCCGGTGTACACAGCAGGGATGATCTTGCCAATGGCAAGGAGGACGGGGAAGTTCCAGGGGACAATCGCGCCCGCGACTCCAAGCGGGACATACCGCTGGATGACCTGGCAGTCGTCCTTGTCCTGCAGGACTGTCTCTGGGATTTCGATCGTCGGCAGCGCGCGCGTCCATGTGACGGCCATGCCGACTTCGACGGCGGCCTGGCCTAGAGGCTTGCCCTGTTCGCGGGTCAGGAGAGCGGCGAGCTCGTCCTGATTTGCTTCAATTGCGTCTGCGTACGCGAGACATGCCTTGCGGCGGTCCTCGTATGAAGTGCGCGACCATGTCTTGAAGGCGGCCCTTGCGGCAGTGACGGCGCTGTCGAGGTCTGCCTGTGTAGAGAGAGGGACAGGGGGGTTTGCCTGCTTGTCGGCAGGGTTGATGCCGTGGCGGGTTTGGGGGGTCGAGGTGAGCACCCCGTTGATCACGTTGTGGAAGGTAGTGGTATCGAGAGGCATTTTGATGGAGAATTGCTACGGGGAAGTGAGTCTGGGGAGCAGGGCAGTTATATAGGGTGGTCGGGAGCGCAGGACGGCAGATTTCAGCCGCAAGCAGAAGGAATCATCGTGATCAACGATTCAACCCCGCGAACCTCGTGGGGACAATCAGCGGCAAGATCCCGAGTTTGGTCTGCTTATGGGGATCGGCCACTTATCGAGTACTCAGCTGCATCGGAAGCAGCATCTCGGTTGTAGGTAATGTCTATAGATTAGATGTATGTACGTATAGGTGTATAGTTGTATAATGTATAGATTAGATGTATATATGTACAGAGTACAATATTCAATTCTATGATAATAACGAACATCTGACCAAGGCGGGGTGATGCGGGGGCCAAATTATGAGTTAGAGTTATTAGTGACTATTAGTTAGAGTTCCTAGAGTTACTGAATTATTGGATACAGAGTTATGATCACCAGCCGGATCAGGATTCGGCAAATTCAGATCGAGTCAGCTGATTGAATCGTAACATGATCAAGTAGCAGTATACAGAAATAATATACAGAAATAATAGATGTACTATAAAGGTAGTGATTGAGGACCTTGTGCTCAGCCAATAAAAGCCCTAACACGCCGGGGTGCCCCGCGCCAAGCAATGCCCTGTCGGAGTGCATATCTGCTGAATTTTCTTCTCTGCTCTCCATCCATTGTCAGAAAATGAACGACAAGACGCATCTCGTGCAGGTGCTCCCTGCTGACGCCGACCTGGCCGAAGCAGAGCTCTCCAGCGAGTTCAGCAAGGATGAGCACAGCCTGCGCTTCGGGGAGGCCGTCCGCCGGCACTGGCCCGCCGTCGCGTGGGGGATGTTTATGAATTTGGTACCTCTATTCCCCTGTACAGAGTACTCTATAGACATAGATATTGACTAGTTCCCAGGCAACCGTCCTCAAAGGAATCGACGGCGGCGTCGTCAAGGGTCTCGTCGGGCTGGACGTCTTCAAACACACCTACGGCTACAACCACAACGGGGAATACATCCTCGCCGCGCAATGGCTGTCGGCATTCAACTACGCGAATCTCCTGGGCGCTATCGTCGGCGCATTGCTCTCGGCAGTCGCATACGACCGGTTCGGGCCTAGACTCATGATCTCGATCTGTTCGGTCCTGTCCATCGGATTCATCTTCATCCAGTTCTTCAGCCACAGCCCCGCGCAGCTGTTCGTCGGGCAGCTCGTGAACGGATGCATTATCGCATTCTATCCGATCTGCGCGAGCGCCTACGTCGGTGAAGTGACTCCGCTGGTATTGCGCGGCTTCGCAGCGACAATGACCAACCTCGCGTTCTCGATCGGCTCGCTCGTCGCGTCGGGGATCCTCAAGGGCACCGAGCCCCTGCAGACAGTCATGTCGTATAAAATCCCGATCGCCGCGCAGTGGGCGCTCCCAGTTGTTATGCTGGCGCTGGTCTACTTCTGCCCGGACCCGCCGTACTGGCTGTGCAGGCACGGGCGCGACGCCGATGCAGAAAAGTCACTGAAGCGTCTGGCGACGTCGTCGGTGGACGTGCGGTACAAGCTCGCGCATATCCGGGAGACGCTCCGGCTCGAAAGGACGTTTCAGGGGAACAGGCCTGACTATAGAGAGTGCTTCCGCGGGCCGAATCTGCGGAGGTTGACTATTTGTGTTATGGCGTACAGTATGCAGGCGTTTACGGGGAATGTCTTTTTTATTAGCTACGCAGTGCATTTTATGGAATTGGCGGGGCTGGATGCGTCCGATGCATTCAGTATGAACCTCGGCCTGACGGGGATTGGGTTCCTGGGAACATGTATATCCTGGTTTTTGCTGTCGTATATTGGCCGGCGGACCATGTACCTATTTGGCTGCGCCAGTTTAGCAGTTGTATTGTTCTGCATTGGCGCAGTGGATCTCGCGCCGCGGAGCGTCAACGCAACATGGGCGCAGTGTGGGCTCATGCTGCTGTGTACATTCATCTACGACCTCTCCCTCGGCCCGTTCTGCTACGTTCTCCTAGCGGAAGTCTCGTCGGCCAGACTGCGTGGGTTTACCATTGCACTGGCGACAGTCTCGTGCTTCGTCTGGAGCGTTGTCTTCGCAGTGGTGATCCCCTACGCGATGGACGAAGACCAGGGCAACTGGCGCGGGAAAATGGGCTTTTTGTTCGCTGGCCTGAGTGTGCTGTGTACGGTGTACTGCTGGTTCTGTCTGCCTGAGACGAGGGGGCGCACGTTTGAGGAGCTGGATGTGTTGTTTGAGAAGAGGGTCAAGAGTAGGGAGTTTCATAAGTGCAAGGTTGATATTGTGGATGCTCAGGCAGAGCAGTCGAGGGGAGTTTAGTAGACCTTGATAGTGATGTCCTCTGGTATTAAGATGATAAATAGAGTCAGCAGTCTACCAACAGTATCTAACTTCAGTGCCAATCCAATGATTAAAAGTTAAACACCCTGAACAGGCTCAATCCGGAACCCAAACTCTCTCTCTATACAAGGCACACGATACTCCTCCAACGTCCTCGGCCCACAAGCACCAGTCCCAACACCAGAACTCTCAGCATCCAGTCTCACGCGGACCTGCTTCTCAGGAACAAGCTCGTTCGCATGGCCAGCCTTTTCAATAGCCTCGGGACTGTATCTCGTCGCAGTAAAATGAAACATTCCATCCTTCTCTTGGCTAGGGGTAGACTGGCGAACCCTAACGCCCCTCCCAACCGCATCTCTCAAACTGACCCACCGCGTGTCTATCCGGTTGCCGTTCTCCTGGGGGACTTCATACGGCGTATGCAGTTGTTCAACGGATGCAGAATAAACGCCAACTTTCTGCGCGCGCTTCTTATCTGGATAAGACTCTCCAGGCCCGAGACCAAACCACTCGACATTCTCAAACTCGTCCGCAAGAACCAAGTCAAATCCTACGCGGGGAGTATCTGCGGGCTTTGAACCTGTAGGATTAATCTTTGTATAGATGGATAGGACTCCGTCGCCGGTGATGGTGTATGTTGTTGATGCGGTGAACCCCCATGCGAGAATCGGGGGCGAGATGAATGATTCTGTTTGGATTTCGACTGAGCTGCTGGTCTGGGATACAGATATACTCCGCAGTTGAGACGTCAACGTGTCGAGTCCGTATCGCCGCCACTCTCGCAGATCCCATGGGACGTCGTTGTCTGTTGGGGGGCGCCAGAAGCCAAGGGATAGACTGGGGCTGGCGAGCAGCTGTCGGTTCTGAACCATCCAGCTCGTGAGGGATCCTGTTGTGCGGGAGAATTCGATGCTAAAGTCTGTTCCTGATATAGTGTGATCTGCCTTTGTCGAGTGGATCTGTAGTGGAAGACTCGCTGTAGGCAAGACTGGTGGGAGAGGCGAGTCGAGACGGTGCTGGAACCAGGCGATTTCGTGGCCGGCGTCTAGGCCTGGAGCTGCTTGTTTGGTGGTGAATGAGACTGTAAGCCATGTCTCGCCTTTCCCTGTGGAGAGGTGTGGCAGTGGGATCTGGCCTGTCTCTTTGGGTTTGATATCGGGGATGTCCAGCGTTCCGGCATCGAGGAGTTTAGCCCTGTCGGTCAGTAAGTGAAACTAAAGAGAATGGAAACATACTCATCAAACACCTCGACCTTATACGTCGCCGTCAATGCATCCAAGTTAACAAAATCAAACCGATTCTCGACATAAATAACCCCATCCTCAACCCACCCATGCACCGGCGCATACGCCTTCTTCAGCTCGACCAACCCCGGCGTCGGCTCATGGTCACTATACAGCAGCCCATCAAGCACAAAGCTCCCATCATTAGGCTCATCCCCAAAGTCGCCTCCATAAGCATAGTAGCCCTTTTCCGGCACCCAGAGCCCATGGTTCGCCCACTCCCAGATCCACCCTCCCTGCAGGCGCCGATGCGTCCGGAACGCATGCATATACTCTTCCAGCCCACCCGGGGCATTCCCCATCGCATGACCATACTCGCAGAGAACAATCGGCTTAGTGAACCCATCCCCCTCTTCCACAGCAAGCCTCTCGATCCGGTTGACAGACGGATACATGTACGAAAACATATCCGCCGTTTCAGCCTTCATATCCCCCTCATAATGCACCGGCCTCGTCCCATCCCTCTCCTTCAGAAACCTATACATAGCCCTATGATTCCGCCCATAAAACGCCTCATTCCCGAGACTCCAAATGACTACACACGCATAGTTCCTATCCCGCGCAAGCATCTGCTCCGCCCGATCAAGATACGCACCCTCCCACTCCGGATTGTCCGACGTAAACTCCGCCGCCTTCCCAAACGTCAGCGCCTTGCGCTCCTCGTAGCCCATCCCCGCGGGGATATCCATCGGCGCTGCAACGGCGTCGTAGAACCCGTGGCACTCGAGGTCCGCCTCGTCCATGACCCAGAGGCCTAGCTCGTCGCAGAGGGCAAACAGTTGTGGGGTGGACGGGTAGTGGCAGCAGCGGACGGAGTTTATGTTGTGTGTTTTCATGAGCAGGAGGTCCTTTTTCAGGAAGGGGAGGGGGACGGCGCGGCCGTGCAGAGGGTGGTGGTCGTGTCGGTTGACGCCGCGGAAGAGGATCGGGGTGCCGTTTGCTGTGATTGTGCCGTTTTTGATCTCGATTTGGCGGAAGCCGACTTTGTGGGAGAGTTGTTGGGTGGGTGTGGAGGAGGGGGGTGTTAGGATTATGTTGAGGGTGTATAGGAAAGGCGTTTCGGCGGTCCATTTTTGGGGGTTTGTCACAGGTAAGCTAAAGCTGATTGTTCCTGTCTCAGTGACTTTGACGATTTTGGTGAGATTGTTGTTTGTGAAAGGGTCGAGCAGGGTCATGGTCAGGTCTCTTTCCTCTGTAGCGGTGATATCGACGTCAATTTCCAAGGTCGCATCTCTGTACTCTTCATCAAGAATAGTTTTAACCCGAAAGTCTTCGATCCGTGCAGCAGATGGAAAGGCGCTGAGTGTCACGTCTCGGAATATACCTACACCATCAGCATCCACCAACAAAAAGCAGAAAAAGACACACCTGACAACCACCACTGATCCTGATCCTCAATATAACTCCCATCGCACCACTGATACACCCTCACAACCACCTCATTCCCTTCCCCTCTTTTAACATGAGTTGAGATATCAAACTCCGCCGGATTCCTACTCCCCTGCGCATATCCCACCTCCACCCCATTCACAAAGACATGGTACGCACTATCAACACCATCAAACCTTAACCTTATCTGCGCATCATCCCCCCATGCCTCAGGGACATAGAACGTCCGTCTATACGTTCCCGTCGGGTTCTCAGACGGCACGTACGGCGGGTTCGCAGGGAACGGGAACACCGTGTTTGTATAGTTGGGTTTGCCGTACCCGTGCAGCTGCCAGTGGGAGGGGACGGGGATGGTATTCCATTCTTCATCTTTGCTTCCATCATTGTCCTCACCCTTTGTGTCAAGGGATGGCGAGAGATGAGGCGCAGAGACATAGTTAAACTCCCACGTCCCGTTGAGCGAAACAGAGGTCTCTGGGATCCAGTACGCGCGGGGCTTGAGGCGGTTGCGCTGGAAGATTCGCGGGTTTTCCCAGTCGTTAGGAGTTGATTCCATTTTATGTTTTTTGTATAGTAGATTGTCTCTGAATGGTTTGAGGTGTAGATACTTGAGTTACCTGTCGATACTGGCACACGGATTTAAATCTCAGGACGACAGCTACCCCACTGACGTATCTTCCAAATATCAGCATCTTACCTATCAGGATGGGACAGTGACTAGGCTAGAAAGGTGCCACGACTCTATGCATGCAGCTCAACAAAGAGCACGGACTCCCCGTGCCACTTAGGGCAAAAGTCCGGTGTCATGCGGGGTGCATCCTTCTCTGTCTTGGAGGTTTGGTACTTCCTTTGATCCCTGGAGCTGGTGATAGAGTAAGTTAGCTGGATATTCTCCATCATAGAGACTCATTTTACAGACACTGATCTGGTTTACAGTATTTCTGGCATGAGTATACAAAACTTCCGACTGGGCACCTGGAACCTATTTATTCTACATGATTCAGATATTCATAAACTATGTGAGGTGGATACTATTGAACACTGGGAAGATGGAGCAGAATTACTGCACCGTTGGAATACTATCGCAGATACTTATGTCTTGATATTCAGGGCCAGTGAAAGCCTGTAGGGGATCTCGAGTCAGAGGTCCATTTGGAACAGCTCCTTACTGAGCAGCCCTATCTGGGTAAATCACGTGATTACATGTGTTGGAATCATTGCCTGAGGCAGAGTAAGCTATGGGGCTCCGACGGAGCTCCCATAACAATACCAGCCATAAATCGTGTGCAGCGGCAACGTACTGGCCAGGGTGCTAGTATTTCCAAAGAGATTTCTTCGGTGTTCACCTCTACCCCGAAATCTCGAGTGGCGATTGGCGTTGAATGCTACGGCTTAGCCTGGTAGTTTGGAGATTCCCAAGTATTTACTGCAGTTGTTATTCAAGCTGTTTTCGAGTGAATTACTCAGTATATACACTTCTTCATTTACTTGCAATAAGTGACAAGGAAAAGAGAATGCTGCCTATGTTTGGTGGGATTTTCTGTCAAACGCGGGATACGCTGTAAATTCTCAAGTTATCATATTCGTGATTTCGGCCTTGTTGAGTCACGTCACCTAAAGGGCTTTCCCTCTTGCTCTGCATGTCTTGTTCCATCAGCCTGATACTCCAAGCTTATCAGTCACCCTGAAAAATCGCCTCCCCGACTCATTCGACAACCTGTACTTCTCCCCAACTATGCCATTCTCCATAACATATCCAAGCGGTCGGAAGCCATCTTCCCATCGCATGAGCATCTCGTCAATATAGCCCTGGTCCAGCTCCAGACGAGTCTCAATGGTGATATTCTGGTGCATGTCCAAGTATACAACCCGGAGCTCATCCGTGCTAAACGTCTTCTCATCCACGATAATAATGCATGAAATCGTAACGGCCCGTAGCAATGACCTGATAACAGTGTCTCCTGGCTCAAGCAATGCATCTGGATCCTCTTTCCAATTGGGGTATTCAGCCTTGCTATTCTCAATCTCGTCCTTCAGATCCTCGTAGTCATCGTCAAGGATCTCCTGGTCGGGGCGCCGAGAATAGTACAGCGATTGTCCAACTTCAGCACCATCACCTATGTCACCAACATCATAATCAGGTTGATGGTCCTTGCAGCCAGCGATCTCCGGGAGAATGTCAAAGATTTTTCGCCAGTCCGAGCCGAAATTGAACATTTCAATATCATCCAGTGCATAACAATCCGCGACACCGTGATATGTATCAGACACCTGTGTGTACTCTGCAAATCTCCTATTGCCCTCTTCGCCATTCCCATGATACGTCCGCAGCATCACAGGGTAGCCGCGGGCCTTGTCGCACTAGATTCCCCATGCCCTCCTGCGCATATCCTGCGACCGCCACGGGCGGAGAATGGTTTCGACCTCGTGGTCCGTTGGAATGCGCCTGGGCGCGAACTGCGGGTCTGAGTCGTTGGCGTCAGGCTCGTGCCAGGCTTCGCCGAAGGCTGTCGGGTCCCAGTCTTTCGGGATCCTGTCGAGGCGGATGTATTCGCGGACCAGGCGCAGCCGCTGCTCATCATCGGGCTCGGAAGACGCGTGGTCCCAGTACCGCTGGTGCGAGTTTTTTTTTTTAGCATTCGTTAATCAAGGTGGTGGAATAGGGGCCGGCATACAATCAGGTATTGTTCGACTGGGAGGCGACCCCAGCATGGGGTGGAATTCGGCCACTTGGCGGCTTTGGACGACATTGCGATTAGCTAGATCTTAGGCTTATTGTTATGGGCAAGCCTAAGATCTGGCTGATTAATAGAGTTCCTATTTAATAAGACGGGTTTACTAAAAAGAAAAGAAGACAAGAGGAGTTACCTTATATAAGAAAACACCTAAACACGCTTAAATGAGGCTAGGACTTGACTATAGAGTCTAGAGGTGCCTGAGGCAACCAGAGGACCCTGTGACAATACCCAGGCGGTACTACACATACTGGTGAGGCTTCATCAAAGACTTATCCTATCTTCAAACAAACTTTACTTATGGAAGAGCCTGTATTGTACCTCAAACCAACCGAATTATATCATGAAACAGCCCTGCGAATCCAGAACGCAGTGGAGAAAGCTACCAGTGATCCACATAGTACCTAACATAAAGCAAGATACCAAGTGCATAAACTAGTTCGCTAGAATACCACCCTTGCAACAAAGGAAAGGCTGTGAAGCAGGGGCGAGTTCCGGCAGCAAGAGCAACTTCTAATAATGTCATGAAAGGGCAATCAATCAGCCGTGACACAACGGAGCGGGCGACTTTGGAGTAATGGAGACAACAGGCCGCGATCGGGTGAATATAGAATATAGGAGGGGGTTGAAGGAGAAAGAAGGAAATAGGAAGAGAGAGGGTCAGAACAGCAAGGACAGATTCTATATACTTAGGGGAGCCAGGGCGATGATGACAATACAGCATATCAGGCGCCTATCCCCAAAGAGCCAAAACTAACCAGAAGAGGGAGCTCACAGGTCCTCGCTTTGCAGCCCAAATAACTGCTCCAAGGCTTGACAAACTATTTCGGCGCGACATGGTCATAGTAATACTGGCTCGCCGCATCCATAAGCTTCTTGACCCTGTCCGCAGGGACCTTTTCCCTCCGATCATACGCATAGATCCCGTTGACTTCTTGTTCGATATCGGTTCTGGATATATTAGTTATTGAATCACACATTGAGAGAGGACTTACAGCTGCGTATACACAAACCCACAGGTATGGCCTCCTTTAACAACAGCCATGAACAACTTCTCGAGCCGAGTTAACAAATCCTCTGGATCCGCAGCGGTCGTATACCCCCAGTCCCGTTCACCAGGCTTAGTCCCACTTCCATCCTTTGCAGGCGCGATGTTCACGCCGCCGAATTCAGAGCAGATGACTGGTGCGCCGGGCTTGTGCTTAGACCCCGGGTCGCTCGTTCCGTCTGGCGCGGTGATCGGGTCCAGGAACATCTCGCCGTTGAGCTTGCGGGCGAGAATCCCGCCTTCCATCTTGGAGCAGGTTTCTGCGAGCTCGGCGCTGTCGCTGTAGTCGTGATAGGTGGTCAGGTCTGTGAGGACGGATTCCCAGCCGCAGTTGTCGTTGACGGGACGGGTTGGGTCGAGGGATCTGTCTGTTAGCTTGGTCTGATAGAGGGAGAGTGACTTACTTGGTGAGATTGTACAGCGTGCGAATATGAGCCCGCTCCTTGACATTGTCTTTGAGGTTCTTGTATCCCCAGCTCTCGTTGACAGGCGTCCAAGCCACAATAGATGGATGACTTCTGTCCCGTTTGACAACTTGCGCCCACTCCTCGTTAAAGCGGGAGATGTATTCATCGCTAAACTCGTATGCATTGCCAATCTCCCCCCAGACAAGATAGCCCAGACGGTCAGCCCAATAGAGAAAGACCGGATCTTCGACTTTCTGGTGCTTGCGGCAGCCATTGAGTCCGACCTTCTTGGACAGAATAATGTCTTCCTTCAAAGCATCACCCGACGGAGGAGTCAGGCCAGTCTCGGGCCAGTATCCCTGGTCCAGGCAGAGGGTCTGGAAGTGGGGTTTGCCGTTGATTCGGAACGTGCCGTCGCCGTTTTCCCAGGAGATCTTTCTCATGCCGATGGTAGTTTGGACCTGATCGACAGTCTTGCCTTCGACATTGAGGTCGATCGTAAGGTCGTAGAGAACAGGATGCTCGGGTGCCCACAGAGCCACCCCGTTATGCCATTCAACAGCACCGGGGATCTTCTTGCCCACGGCATCCGTGTCAACGACGCGCACGTCCACATCCACTGCGGCCGAGACATGAGCAGAGGGCATCTCCAGAGTACTATCACCGATAGCTACACCCGCCAGCGAGGTCCGCACTCGCATGGAGCACTTCTTCCCACTAACCCCAACGAGACTAACAGACCCCTTGACGCGTCCCCCGTCGATATCATCGCCTCGCAGAAACGTCCCGTCAATGAAATCCGCAATCCGCATCGCCGGAACAGCCTCCAGCCACACATTCTGCCAGATCCCGCTGGTCGGGGTGTAGAAGATACTTTCAGGCACAGGGCCCCAATACTGCTTGCCGCGGGGCTGCGTGAGATCAGTCGGAGAGTCCCGTACACGCAATGTCACGCGCGCAGATTTCTCCCCCTGTCCTGAGGGAAACGCATCGCTAATATCTACATCAAACGGAATATATCCGCCACGATGCTTCGCGAACTCCTTCCCATCAACCCAGATCGTCGCTTCATAGTCGACCGCCCCGAAGCGGAGGACCAGGCGATCGGTATCGGCACCAGATCTGATGTCGCGGACCTCGCGCTCGTACCAGATATACTCGTGCGCTTCTTGCAGGTTTATTCCCGACGCGGGGGTCTGGAATGCATAGGGGACTGTTATCTTGGTTTGCTTGTGCTGGGCTGTTTGTGCGGGGAGGCCGTTGAGGGCCCAGTTCTCGGAGAGGCCTGCGTTGGCGTCGTCGAAGAGGAAGGACCACGGGCCATTGAGGGATTCCCAGGTCAGGGACGGGCGGATGAAGTCTGGGCGGGGGTAAGAAGCCATTTCTGGTAGTTGTAGGTGATGTGTTAGTTGTCAAGCCGTTAAAGTGGTGAGTGTTAAGGAACCCCGCATGACGTACATTTTATTTATAGAACAATACACTTGTGTCTTTCGAGAGCAGCAGCAAGACAATCAACTCCAGAGGCCATCTATTTTGATTATCTCTATCGCCAAGAAGTTAACAGACATACGAAAACGAACAAATCCTACCGACCATGACGTTTGCGGAAAGGCGTCCAGATTCTGTGCCTGGAACGGCACGCCTCGAGACGTCTTGGCCCATTTCCACACTCAGAAGGGCAATCTCTTCTAATCGTAAGAGACAGCCCTGATGTCAAGTACAATCGATATATAAAGCTTTTACAAGCATGGTAGCGCTGGCGAATAAACCTACTTTCAACTGACTTGGCTGGAATCCGACTCATCGAATTGGAACGGTGGAGAAAGTGCTTACAATCCTGTAGGCGATGACATATATAATAGGAAGTATAGTGATGATTGTCTTGATCACTGGGAGACGTGCGTCTTGAACTGGCCTAGCTAGACTAAGACGCTGGTCTAGGCTGTGAATTAGGGTTGGGGTCGAGGTACCAGACGGACAGACATATCCCGCGATTTGTTTCTATCAGATGACCACCACGATCCTATAGCATGAGACACCCTGCGTTTCCGTGTCGGAATCGTCCATTGCAACCCTCGACCATAAAATACCAAGTCAGAGAACGAGAGAAAAGAGCATAGTCGGCCCAGCGCTTTGACGCTATCGATGCCACCCCCGTGGGGAAATCGCCTGATCTGGCTAGGCAGTTCATCCTTATTCCTTGGGTTGCTAAGGGTTGGTTGACTGTTGGGTCCTCGTATTCTAAACACCGCAGGATATAAGGTAGGTGTTTCCTGGGCAGGCCAGAGTTGGTTGAGCGCGCAATTGTGACATGGCTGATAAACAAACTATAGAACAATCCGAGAAGGAGGCTGGAAAGGCAGTAGAGACCGAAGAGGTCAGGGTCGCCCATCATGCTCTCAACTCAAAGTACAACCCCCTGTCGTGGTCGATGGTCCGGCTGTACTTGGTCCTGGTGATTCCCTATCTTTGTGGCTGTCTCAATGGGTATGATGGCTCTTTGATGGGTGGACTGAATGCAATGGAGACATATCTCGACTTCTTCAACATGTACGCCATCCTTGCCCTAATACGTCCAATCTAACAATACAGGGAAACATCCGGCTCCAGCACCGGCATCGTCTTCGCCCTCTATAACATCGGCTCCATCCCAGCCGTCTTCTTCACCGGCCCCGTCAACGACTACTGGGGCCGCCGCGTCGGGATGTTCATCGGCGCTGTGATCATCGTGATAGGCACATGCATCCAGAGCCCAGCCGTCAATAGAGGGATGTTCCTCGCCGGCCGATTCATTCTCGGCTTCGGCGTCAGTTTCTGCTGCGTGTCTGCGCCGTGCTATGTTAGTGAGATGGCGCATCCCACGTGGAGGTACCTCCCTCTCTCTTTTTCTCTTTCTTTCAATAATCGAATAAATATAGAGGAACAATCACCGGCCTGTATAACTGCACGTGGTACATCGGGTCCATCCTCGCCAGCTGGGTGGTGTACGGATGCTCGCGGCTCGACAACGCCAACTCATTCCGCATCCCCATCTGGTGCCAGCTGATCTCGTCCGTCTTCGTCGTCATCGGGGTCTGGTTCATCCCCGAGTCCCCGCGATGGCTCATGGCGCAGGACCGCGCAGAAGACGCAGCCAGAGTCCTGGCTAAGTACCACGGCGACAGCGACCCCGAGCACCCCATCGTCATTTTACAGCTGAAGGAAATGCAGCAGAGCATTGCCACCGACGCATCGGATAAGAAATGGTGGGACTACCGCGAGCTGTATACAGGGCACTCCGCGCGACGACGCCTGATCTGCGTGATTGGGATGGCTTGCTTCGGGCAGATCTCCGGGAATAGCGTCACGTCGTACTATCTTCCTGTCATGCTTGAAAACGCGGGGATACTCAGCGAGGGGAGGAAGCTCCTCTTGAACGGGATATACCCGCCTCTCTCGTTCATCGGGGCGATTCTGGGCGCCAGAATGACGGATGTTGTTGGTCGGCGGCCGCTGCTGATTTATTCGCTGTTGTTCTGTTCAGTTGCGTTTGCTATAATAACAGGGACGTCGAAGCTCGCGACGGATGATCCGACGAATACTGCTGCTGCGAATACGACTATTGCGTTTATATATCTCTTTGGGATTGTCTTTTCGTTTGGCTGGACGCCCTTGCAGAGTATGTACATTGCCGAGACCCTGACAACCACTACGCGGGCCAAGGGGACAGCAGTAGGGAATCTAGCTTCGTCGATTGCGAGTACGATTATTCAGTACTCTTCTGGACCGGCTTTCAAGGATATCCAGTACTATTTCTACCTGGTGTTTGTGGTCTGGGACTTGATTGAGATTGTCATCATGTGGTTCTACTTCCCTGAGACCAAGGACCGGACGTTGGAGGAGCTGGAGGAGGTGTTTTCAGATCCGAATCCGGTCAAGAGGAGTCTTGTCAAGAGAGATGCCGCGACTGTGTTGAAGACGATGCATGCTGAGAAGGGGCAGGTTTAGTTTTGATAGGGCTGGACATATATGGTAGGGAGTTGAATCACGAAGCCCTGGCTGTTATCAGATATTTAAAGCACAATATTAAACGGCGATCTCTATCACTAGCCCATTTCAAAAGTATAGTAAACATATCATAGGTCCTTGTTGACTCTGTCTAGCCTGGGCCTCCTACTACAGTCGTAGAGAGTGCTCACATCGACGGCAGAGATAGAAGAGTCAGGCTGATATCATAGTTCGACTTTCAAGCTAGAAATCAGCCTCATCGAGATAGCAACCAGGGAGACATCAGATACAGGATATAGTTTACCATAAAAGTCATGAACTGGCTCTGGCTGCTACCTGTAACTACCTGCAACTACGTCCTGAGTGACAAGCGTATACTGTCAAAGTGTGGTAAAAGGTATCATTCCGCAAATATCCAAACCAACCAAGATCCAATCACATGAATCACTACTCAAGATAAACCTAATATCTAACCTAATAGATATACCTAAAGTAAAGATTCTCCTTATCCGTACGATCCTCAAACGCATGCGCCAGATTCTGATCATTCGCATCCAGCCCGGCCTCACGCAGAAGCCTCTCCTTCTTCCGATTCTGCCAGCTCAGATACCACCTCAGGAAAATCACAGAGATGGTCAAGCAGACATAACACCCGAGGTGCACGCCAAAGGCAATAAAGTATTTTGGAGCGTCCCTGTCGAGGAAGACCTGGGGCCCGATGGCGTTGCCGACGGCCCAGGAGACGAATGTCGCGGCGATGACGGCGGACTTTTTGGTCGCGCCGCCGATGTTGCGACTGACCATTGAGAGGCCGAGGGTCTGGGCAGACCAGAAGGAGAGGGTGATGTAGTAGGAGATGAGGAGGCCGACTTTGGTGCCCATGTTGGTGTTGTCGACGGTCATGAGGACGATTGTGCCGATGTATGATCTAACTGTATTAGCCTCGTCTAAAGGGAGAAGTAGGGGACATACGGGATGATAAAGCCAAGCATAACGTAGAGGTTCTGGCCTGTCTTTCGGACGAGCCAGGCAGAGGTCAAGAGGACGATGATGATGTAGAAACCTAGAACCATGGCCAGGAGCTGAGTCTGGAGGACAGTAAACTCGAAGCCGGCGATGATGATGTTGGCAAAGGCACCGAGACCGCTAGTGGGCAGCGTCGTAAATATCTGGATGGCACAGTAGCACCAGACCTAATCACGTTATTACAGCCAGAGTAGGATAACATAGGGACGGCTACCTGAGGATCAAGAAGGGCCTCCGTGATCTGATACAGACGGAATGTCCTGTTCTGGATACCGGTCTGGTTGGCTCGGACGCGCTCGACCATGAGCTTCTTGTCTTCCTCGCTGAAGCATTTCGCGCGCATCGGGGAGTCAGGCAGCCACCAGAGGACGAACAAGCCCCAGAGGACAGAGGCACAACCGTAGGTCATAAACAGGGCCTGGAAGGACTTGACGTCGTGGTCGTTGCCGATCAGACTGAAGCAGTAGGCGAGGAGACCGCCGACGATTTGCTGCATGCCGTTCATCATGTACCTATTCATGTTAGCGGTGCCTTGTAAAAGCTTGAATCGGTCATACCAGTATGTCACGGTCTCGGCTTGCTCCTGTCGCTTATACCACATACTCGACATCAGGACAAATGAGGGCTGGCAGACGGCCTCGAAGATACCGAGCAGAGTGCGCACAGCAATCAAGCTGGGGAAATTGTGTGCTGCAGCGTGGAGGGCAAGAATAGCGCCCCAGAGGGTGATGTTCAGACCGAGGTATTTGGCGATGGGGACTCGCTGGATGATCCAGTTGGTTGGGTATTCGACGAACAGGATGGCGATGTAGATACAGGTGGTGAGCCACGAGTACTGCAGAATTAGCCTTCATTCTGTCTTTGGAGTAGAGAGCCTACCTTGTTTCCATCTTCTAACCCGGCATATTCTCTAATCCCCATAATCGAAGCAAACGACATTGTGCCCTTGTCGAGGGCCTGCAGGAAGTAGGTGAAGATCATCACCACCAACACCCGCTTGTCGATCATGCGTCGCAGCCGCTTGCTGGTGGCCTCGTCGACCTCGATAATATCCCCACCGGCATACTGCTGCACTTCGTTATCGACACGGGCCTCATCAACGTGGTCTTTGGCGAGACCCTCGCCATCAGAAAGCACCCGCTCGACATGCGCCGAGTCCTTGACATCAGCGGCCGCAGCTTTCTTCTCGGTGATTTCAGCCATTGCGATGGACAGCTCGAATAAATCACGGTAGACGGCAGCAATCAAGGGATGAAGGCCTGCTTTTATTAGCGAGGCTCGCAACGGTTAGACCCTTGGCCAGACACCCATGTCTCGGCTACAGCTCCAGAGGCAATCCATCGGGTCAGTAGACTAGAAACTCCTCGAGTCAGGCCCTGCTCGCTTCCCCAGGTTCTCTCCAGGTCAGGCCAACCCCATCCCCTCCTCCGTCCGGGGTGGCACGGGGTGGTGGTCAATATTGGCCCGAAGACCGAGGATCATTATCAAAAGCAGTCAAGCACTCTGGGCAGGATTCGCCAGTGCCAATCAGGCCAGACGCGGCGTTCTTGGCCGCCTTTTAGCAGTGGTTTAGCTCCTGTTCGGCCGTTGCTGCACCGAAGCGAGCGAGTCTGTCCCGCCGGAGAATTGGAGTCATTCTTCCACGTATCGCAGCCGTCGGACTGCCAGCGGGTGATTGGTGGCCGATACAGATTCCAAGCTTGGAATTATCTAACTGTAAATGGCACTCACAAGATGGAGACGAACATCCCGCGAGTACCGCTGATCCCTGGGCAATGTTGACCTGCATTCTACCAAGCGGCTGGTCAGACAGGCACGCGACGATTAATCAAGATCAAACGGCCAGATCGACCGTAAAGTCGCTTCGTCCCTGACAGGCTCATCGTCGTCTGGATCTTCATTTTCCAAAACAGCCTGCAACATCCCATCGAACAATTCCCGGTGCGCGAGTCGCGTCGCTTCCCATCGATTCACAGGGACCCAGCCGTCTGTTTGTATACCCAGCAGGCTAGCCAGTTCGGTGCGCAATTGCTGCGCAGCCTCAAAGAGCTTATACGCTTTGTCATGGTTCTCTTGGTCTTCCGAGGAAGGCAATGGATACGGGCAGTGTCCTGGTAACCCTAGGCTGTCCCATATCCGAGCAGTCTCAACCATGTCATGGCGCAAAGCCACTGCTCTGTCCTTCCACGTTCGCCAGCAATACCGAAGTGGCCGGAACAAGTTCTCATCCTGGAGCCGCGGAGCCGCAAGTTTCGGTGTATAAAAGTGCGAAGTGAGATCGAACGTCTTTGCGCAGGTCTCGTTTCCTGTTGCAAAGTCTGGCAGTTCATCCGCGTACCAAAATGCAGGCTCAATACTGGCCGATTGCCAGTCGATTATACCCGTAATAGTTGTAGAGTCCTCTTCTGCTACGAATATATTCCTCATGTGCAAATCCGGATGGAACAGCAACGGTTGGCTGGACTCTATGATCCGGGTGTCCATAGCAAGCTGTTTCAGCACCAAACGAGTCTCATCAAGAAGGTTTAAATGGGTCTCAGGCGGTCCGTGGTATATTGGCCTCTCCTGCGCCTCTGTGTCTACTGCAGGCACTCGCGATAGTCCTGCGTCAACCAGACCGTCACAGTACGCGGTCAAGCTCTTCCCTATGCCCTCTTAGCATGAATTCTCGTCAGGTCTGAGGAACTTACATGGCCCAGCATTCTGCTTCATATAATGATAATACCTCTTTTCACTGGGGGTACAGTCCCAGTATCTACTACCGCAGTGGGGACCAACGCAATACCCATTGCCAAGTGCTGCTTTATTGGCAAAGTCCAAGGCATCATGGTAGATGCTTCCAAATGCCGGAAATTCCAAGTCTACTATTTGCTTCATGGTCCGACAGATGGAGTCTATGCACCTCACCTGTTGGTCACCAGCCATCTGGTGCCACTTTCCTTCCAGGGAGACGCCGCGCGCATGTTCCATGATGATATATTCGCTGCCGACAGTATTCCGCTCGTCACTGGCGTTATGATTGTAGTCTAAAATTTTCGGGATAGGTACCTGGGTTCGAGCTTGTACTAAGCGCAGCATTAGCATGTACGACTAACATTCCACAACTTACAGTATTCAACTGTCGCAACCTCCGAAAGAGTAGTCCATTTTGCAGGACCAGCATGTCGAAACGGAAGCTTCGCAACAATCTTGTCTCCAGTATCTAGAGTAAATATAAAGACTCGATTAAACCCCCCCTCCAGCTTCCGACAGGCCTGGATGGACCTCGCTCCGGGGCACAGCTCAACCACTTTCTGGGACAGAGCGGCAAAGTCAAAATGGATATAACGCGCTTTCCTCTCGAGATGATCACGCCGCAGCCATCGACCACTCGTGTAAGCATGCGGGTCAAAGCCTGATATGTCAGTGCATACTCCGTAGTAACACGAGGGCGCGTCTTACCCCAGGCTCTGCTCCCTGTTGAGTATCTAGCTTTGTTGCCGGGATGCAGGTCACGAATTAAACAGGACAGCTGCGAGAAATGTCCAGGTCGACAGGAAAATAACAGCCTCATAATGGATGATTAGATGACTTCGAGTCCTCATGAAGCGCGTCTTGTTGCTATGCTTATGTAATACGTACGGTATCATGCAGTGGTTAACTTGAAGTTGCATATGCATCTATCGGGCGCCTTGCAGGGATCATGATTAATAATACGCAAAGTGATGATCCATATATATACGGTGCCCATGCTTGTCACTGTGGCGGGGATTCAAACATTTACATACAGTAAGCCAGCCCAGGTCGATTCCGTCATATTGCTTTTGGTCTGTCTACTAGCCAACAAGACAACTTGCTATTCACGCTATGGTTACTGAAATGTGGATATGCTGCCAATGTGGGGATGGACCTAAAGTTTATAAATACCAACCTCGTTGTGTCACATGCAACCATTTTGCGTGTGGTGGGATTGATATACCAGTATGCTAGCCACATTTTTCGCTCTCAAGCTCTAACTGGAAATTACAGAACGTAAGTGATCCAAACAGAGAACCAAACAGGTGATATAACAAAGCTGAATTGCCGGTCTGTTTAGGTGTGCGTAAATGCCTGCATAGTAGGGCAACTTCTAACCACGCCGATTGTCATTAGCGCTCCTCAACATTACCACCCTGATGCGTCTTTACCCGGGTGTACAAAGGCGGATTTGGAAACCTACAAGCAGGATTGGCTATTTTTGAGGGAGTCATTTGGCGAAGAGCATGGAGATACTTTGTGTGTCGGCTTTAGAATCGCAAAGGCTCTGGCCCAAGGGAAGAGGCATGAACTTGCACTCGGATGGTATCGCTATGTTTATTTGGCAGAGATAGAGCAACTTGGCAAAGATCATCCAAAGGTGTTGGAGGTAAGGCATGCCATCGCGGATGTCTTGACATCTCTGGGGAGGGTGGCAGACGCACGGAGATGGCGACATGATGAGAGCTCTGGCTGCCGGCCGGTTAAATAGAGATTATGTGCAAATCCATGGAAAGAATCCTAGGCATTTGAATCTTTGTGAACAGCCGCACGGCGCTTGGTTTTTGGTCGAGCAGGTCCAGCGTCCAAGAAAACAGATAGTAAATTGGTACATTAGTCGTCTTTCCTCGTGCGAGCTGCTTTCAAGGGGTAATTGGAAATGAACAACTCAAGGTCTGCGCTCGAGTTATCGCATCTGCTTGTTGGCGGATTGGAGATGAAGGACTCCAAAGCTGGTCCAAGGTCAACCTCACCACCAGCAGGAGGCTCACTGTGAGTCTCGTCTCTGGGGGCTTCTCTGCCCTGGAGAATATCCTGCCAGTTGGTGAACTCCGCATCGGGAACTGTCTGAGCTGGGCTGGGGCCAAGGTTCACATCTGCCTCTGAAGTGAAACCCATTTCATGAGCTGATTCGCGCTCTTCACTCCCCTCGCTTATCAATGACGGCCTTGCTGACTTTGAGGATCCGTCTTCAGAGACAAGCTTGAAGTAGCCAGTTGGTCCCAAAGTCCCATTGTAGGAGCCGACATAAGCTTGCTCTGCCATGCCATGTAGAGGCCACGGCAGTGTTCTTAATGAGAAAGAGTGTATATGCTCGGCAATATGATCAAGGAGAGTACCACTCTCCGTATCGGGATCAAAACGGTCTTGCGGACACAGAGGACAGCCGGGGACAGCTAGGGGAGCATTGTATGCACATTCCTGAACGAACATTGAGATTTGGGACTCTGGGATATCGTCGCCGGGTTGGTGCACTAGATGGTCGACGAATACTTTATCGCTGGTGAATTTGTTTGGATTAGGACAGGCAAAGCATAGCCAGTATCGAGAAACTGGGTGACCATGTAACATATGATCTGTCCACTCTGTCCGATTCGAATATAACTTTTCAGGCTGGGGGCAATTGTCAAGTATACAGGTGTAAGGACAGATATCCTCGGCAAGGTGCTTCCTAGGCCGCCATGTCAGTCTCTCGTATCAACAAACAGCGCCCTGTTGGTTACCAGGACTAACCTCCATTTGCGGCCTTCAGACAGAGACACCGGGAGACTGAGGTAGCAACACGGACAAGTGAAGGCCTGGTGCCCATCAGGGATCTCAGGAGCGCTTGGGTATGAGACCTTGGCCCTGGTGGTTGATGCGAGTGTCATAGATGGCTGGCTGCTCTCAGGTACGACAACGGGTTCCTGTATAGTAGTGGGCGCGGTGCTGGTCGGGGCAGGGGCAGGTCCCATCACTGACCGAGACCACGTCGGTTCATCTTTGTGGGTTTTAGCTTCAGTTACTGCCTGTTCTTTGCGTTGTGGCCCTGAACATAACAAGCCCTCCTCCGCCATTGCGGTATTGCGTTCTCCCCCTTGTTTCTTCCACCGTTTCTCTGCATATAGAAAACGATGGCGTCTTCGTAAATTGGCCCGGATCAAGCGTGATTGTACCTCAGTTGGCTGAAAGGAAAAGGGATTGTGCTCTGCGCATCCTTCCAGCCGAGACTCAGCTGTACAAGTGCTCGCGTATAGCAAAACTGTCAGCAAATTGCGCAGTTCCCCATGACGATCTGGTTGAAAGGAACTATCTGCTCTGTCCGCTCTTGCCTGCGTACCTGCGCGGCGAACAGCGATGGAGATTCGTATGAGTTGATTGATTATGCCCTCGGTTTCTTTGTTGGTAGTATGTATAGAACCGGGCCCGCGCAACTCATCCAAGTCGTCGTCCGAACCGTCTGTATCTGTGGCTCTATTCGCACCGAAGAGCTCGCTGTCTGTGATATCTGAGATGTCGCAAACTGATTAGTATGGCTAGCGTTAAGTGTTGGGTATCTTCAGTATGTGGCTAACCTTCCCGGAGGCAGCGGCTGAGTAGCGCCTGCAATAGACACAGCAAGTTGACAACGACGCTCTTCACAGACGGATGCCGTGTCAGTCTCTGGTCTAGCGATGCTCGGTCACTCGCTGACGCACCAGACCCAGCAGCCCAGAGGTTGAAGTCGGCGAGTCGCTTACGCGCCCATTCATCTTCTGCGAGCTGTTGCTTGTCGATACACTGCTGCAGGCACGAGCGGCAGGCAATCGTCATCTCATAGATTGAACACCGGTGGACGCCCGACATGGCGGGCCAAATGGCGGACAAAACGGTGATTCATGAAGCGCAATCCAACACACGGTGGGATGACAAGGCTGCGATCCAAGTCATGCAGCGAGAGCGGGGAAGACGTTAGCTCCTCTTCTTTTTTGCACCTCATGAGCGCGTTATCTTTCACCTGCTGGACATCTTCGTTTCAATAAGATGGCTCAGATTGCCGATCTGGAGCTGGTGCAATATGCATTCCCCCCAGTCTCCGTCATTGTGACCAATATAGCCCTCCGCCTCCGTCATGGGGAGCTGGGAGAGCTCGGCGCTCACCTGTGCAGCTTTGCCTTGGAGACACAAGAGTTGACCTCACAGCAGATGCTCGCCTTGGAAAGACATTCTGCCATCCAAGATATTCTGATGGAGGTCGAAGATTTCATATCTGTGCGTACACCCCCTGTGCAAAGCAATCTCCGCACAACTTCCTCACTGCGTTTGTACTCCCTGGCAGGTCCCGGTCCATGCAGTTGGGTGCTATCCCACACTACAAGCGATTGCGCAAAGCCAGCACAGCTCCCAGGACAGAAACACCGGTGATCCCTCGATACAAGAAGTTCTAGAACGTCGGATTCGGCACAAAATAACAAAACTGGCTCGCGCAGGCCGGGACTTTGGTCCTTCGGTGGCGGTAATGCAGGCGCGCTCCCGGGTATACGAGTACAGATCGTTTGATATCATGGAAGGGATCCCACCCAACGAGAACCCACCAGAGTTCCCCGACCAAATACAGGCCCTTTATGACGTTCTTAAAGCCCATTCTGCCTGCAGTTGTATCGAACAGTCCAGTTCAAAACACCACTTGGCCAAGCTTCGGCTGTCACCCTACTCGGGACTTCAGGATGGAGACCAGGTGAAATTCGAGATGCTTTTCTCATCTTCTCCAGATCCCATATACTCGGGGCAGTATGATTGGCAGGAAACCCAAATCGCGGCACCTAGGTATTTCCAACTAGATGATACTGTCCTGCACGGCTAATCGAGATAAGGAGCCTACACCGGTCACGCCGGAGAGTGAGGTTCGCAGAGAACAGCCCAGACCAGCCTGGCAACCGCGAGAACAGTATTCCTGTGAAAGGGGGGGAGTTCTGTAAGCTCATCAGCAAAAGGTGTGGATCCTGTCTACACCCCACGGTATCTTCAGGTCAGCTCTACATTATCTTGGACTCCCACGGCCGAGAACAGCAGGTTGAGCCTATTGCTGGACTCCCACTAGGACAAGTCCTCGACAAGTTTGGGCTGCACTTTGGCATGCGGCCAGTCCTTGCTTACATTCTGGCAAAGTCTGTGTGGCAATACTATGCCTCTGACTGGATGAACTCTCCTTGGACCAGCCAAACGGTCTACTTCATGGCCGAACGGGCTGGAGAGAGGATCACAGCTTATTTCTGCAAGCCCTACCAGCTCATCAAATTCGGAGACAGTCGACAGAATGCGGTTGAATACCACCCTGTCGTCGGCATGATGCACAGATACCCTCGGATTCTGGCCTTGGGGATAATACTAGTCGAGCTCGCCACTGGAAGATCTATTTTGACGCCCGATATGGACATCCAACAATGGGACGCGCGAACTACGAATATCCAGCTGTGCTCAATACGTGAGATCCTTAATACAGTCGATTTTGAGGACGATTGTACGTTTCCTCAGTATCGGGCAGTCATCCATAAATGTCTAGACCCAGGCCTCTTTAAGAATGCCAATGCTAGCCCGACAAATCCCCGACAAAATCTTGACCAACGGCGTCACATACTTTACAAGGAGGTCGTTTATCCCCTGAAGCTCCTCGTTGAGGGAACTGGCTGGGACACGGAGTTCCATAAACTGGAGGATACGCCGCTTACTCCCAAAGGCCGCAAGCCATCGACTAAGCAGTCCGGATCAATCACTGGGCAAGCCCGAAGTCCGAGCGGCGTGTAAGTACATCTTGATATGAGCTGAACTGAATATTGTTGCTCATTCCCTTTTCTCATAGGCCAATGGTAGACGCCATGCCTGGTAATCCACATGCTTACAGCAATAGCACATTGGATAATCTGGCCCAGAGCACAGGGAGCCCCGCCACCCTGGACGACTATACTATCGGTTGGATCTGCGCGTTGAAAGTTGAATTCGTGGCCGCGGTCGAGCTTTTGGATGTCAAGTTCAGCGCGCCGCCAGGTATACCCAGAGACGACGATAACTTCTACATGTGTGGCCGAATGAGAGATCATAACGTAGTGATTGCGTGCTTGCCCAAGGGTAAGTGCGGTGTCACTGATGCTGCATCTGTCGCCAAGGATATGATGCGCAGCTTCACCAAAGTCCATACTGTTTTGATGGTAGGCATTGGGGGCGGAGCTCCCAGTCGGAGTCACGATATCAGGCTCGGCGATATCGTTGTCGGGGTGCCAGCAAAGGAACGAGGGGGCGTCATCCATTACGAATTCGGAAAAGCAACTCAGGACCATGGCTTTCAGCGCACAGGCCATCGCAATTCCACGCCGACTAGACTCCTCAGTGCCCTGCAGTATATCGAAACGGTGCATACCACTTGCGGGAACCAGATCAACTCGGCGGTTGACCAAATGATTCGCAACAACCCATTGCTAAGTGACCACAGAAAGCCAGATCCGCAAACAGATGTGCTTTTCAAATCCTCCTTTGTCCACCCATATAACAGCCAAGATTGTATGCAGTCCTGCATTACGCAGACTGACCAGATACTCCGTCGAGGAAATCCGGATGACACAAGGCAGGGTCCAGTTGTGCATTACGGCCTTATCGCATCGGCAGACCGAATAATGAAGGATGCCAACATTCGAGATCACTTGGCGGAAACGGAAGGAGTCCTGTGTTTTGAAATGGAGGCAGCGGGCTTGATGGACCGCTGTCCATGCGTTGTGATTCGGGGGATTTGTGATTATTCTGATACCCATAAGAACGACCGGTGGCAGGGTTACGCAGCAGCTACAGCGGCTGCTTATGCAAAGGAGCTACTTGGGATAGTTAGAGCTTGTTGAACTGAGCATGATAATAAATATCGAGTAGTATAACCTACTCTGTACAATCAAACATATAGCCCATATCTGAGAAACAAAATCAAATGTCCAAAGAGACAGTTAATACTTTCTTAGGCCACGCACCGGGATACCAAGTGGCACGTGTAGACCTTCCTTAAATAGTAACACTAAACTAGAACCGTTAATTTGCTGCCACATAATTCGTTAGCAACAGTTAACCTGACAAATCCAACCATTAAGCCAGCAGGTCTTGATGACTACATCAGGTGACCTCTGGTATAACCTTTATTGGTAGAGTGGCATGACAGGTTTCCAAACCAAGTATACTCCACGCGAACAGGGGCAACCATTGATTCTGGCCGGTTCTGATCTCCGAGCTGAAGCCAGCCAGCCAGCCTAAGCAAGGGTCATCCCTTAGCAGTGTGACTGGTCCAATGGTGGGCTACCCCAGATCGGGGTCTCGATGTATCAGAATCCCAGCGGCAGGCTAACCGTAACAGATCCCTGATGAACTGCTTGGTTGTTCTCCGTATCAGCGATTATGATATGCCAGTTATGAGTACTCCGTAATCCGGATCGCATGGTGACAGTTGCCGATGATGTCACGGGACTTTACCACGTGAGTGATATTCGATCTGCTAGCCTGTTACGGTTAGCGCTCCCCAACTTCTGTTCCTTTTCCCCGGTATTACATAATCCGCGCACACCCTCTTCGTCTTCTCTGGCAAACTTCTCCGCCGACTCCGAGCGCAGGGATGCAATTGAGGCCTCGCTGATATTCTCGCGCTTGCCATTCCTCTCGCTTCTGTCAGTCTCTGCTTCTGCATTACGTTCCTTCAGCGTTCTCTTCTGTCTTTACTATAGTCTTTCCCTTTATAGCCAAGTGCCGCCGGCCTGGTAGACCACTCGCCACCAACAACTGAGTGGATATCGCAAAATCGGGTAGTCCGTTCCAAGGTTCGCCACATCGGCTTCTTTCTGGTTGCCAACGTCTTTGCAACTGGCGTGAAAAGATCGATTCTTCCTAACATCCCGCAATGCCGTTGAAGGGCATGCTTCCTGCCCAAAGGTGACGGAATGGCGAGCCTGAGCCCGCTCACTTGAACTGCATATCTCGTCATGACATTTGACGACCTTTCGCGACCCCCCGATGGGCTCATTGGAGGTTACAAGGGCAGCAACGGCAACATCAAGATCGTCGTCGTAACGTTCACCTCCCTGGCGCTATACAACGCGATCGAGCTTGTCATCCTCATTCTGTTCACCTTCCAACGATACCATGGACTCTACTTCTGGGCTATGCTCTTGTCTGGCGTGTTCGGAGTCATTCCGCACGCCGTCGGATATCTGTTGGAGTTTTTCGACTTCGGCCCCCGGTGGCTGGGCGTTGCGATATCAACATTCGGTTTCTACTTTATGGTCCCCGGGCAATCGGTTGTTCTCTGGTCTCGGCTGCACCTCGTCGTTCAGAATCGCATACTTCTCCGCTTCCTCCTCTGCCTCATCATTTTCGATACGATTGTCCTCATTGTACCAACTACGGTCCTCACCTTTTCCACGATTTACGTCCGAACCGGGCCGATAACCATGGGATATAATGTCATGGAGCGGATGCAGGTTGCTTGGTTTTGCGCGCAGGAAATCCTGATCTCGTCAATATATATCTGGGAGACGGCAAAGCTCTTGCGGTTGCGGCCGGAAAAGAACGCTCGGCGCACTCGTGTCCTGTACGAACTCCTGGCAATCAATTTCATCATCATTGCCATGGACGTGGCACTCCTGGTCCTCGAATATCTCGGAATGTGGTACCTTCAAACGACGCTCAAAGGGGCTGTGTATAGCATAAAGCTCAAGCTCGAGTGCGGAGTCCTGCGCAAGCTCGTCGAGATCGCCCAGCCGAACCGGCCGAGTACCAACTCCACAACGCAAGAGTCGTTTCCCGCTTTTGTCAACCCAGACAATATCGTCGGCGATGTTACCCATGCTGCGCCACCCTCGCGAGGACATCAGTATCCATACGGCCCCTCCGTCGACAGCATCAGTTTATCAGATCGCCGACGGCCAGTATCCATTACCTCCGCACTCGACCAACCGCCATGACTTGTCAAAATCGAATTTACGACTTCTCATCGTACATAATGACTTAAAATCCTGTCATTTCTATACCTCCATATATACAAACACGGCCGACTGCTGCCATACACGCGCCGCTACGAAACGGACGCGCACATACTCTGTACAGCATGTACATTTTTCTATACCACTGTCTATGCTTCACGACCACACGATCACCAGGGCGGCAGCGTTGTGCTTAAACTATATACCTCTTAATTGCGCTAATCTTGCCTTTGGGCGTCAAATTCAATCAATCTATATACCTATTCTGGAACCTATAACCGTTGATTCCATCGGCATCTTAAGCGTAGAAATATCCATCCGCTAAACACATTCCCAAGCATTGCAGGTCTACACATCCTCTGGTAACTACATCAGGCAAGATTATAAGTCATTCTTCATCACGCCCGCTCTGTAGGCCTCAACTATATATACTGCTGATCTGACCAATCAGGAACGGTATACGGAATCAATTGCTTGAAGACCTCTTATCTGCCTGATATCCGGCCTCCTCATTGTACTAGGGGATCCTCGTTCTGTCCCTCTTATCGCCAGATATTGAAAATCATATTTCACAGGGGAAAAGGGAAGCATAACATTGACCATTCCATCTTCTGCTATTCCATCTCCTGCGCTCGGGTGACACCATCCACTGGCCTGTGATTCTGACCTCCAATAGGCGCTCCGCATTCAGGACATCTAGCTTGCTCCATGGGCAGACCGCATTCTCCAACAGCGAACTGAAGAGGTTGTGTTTAGCTCATGTCAAGGCAAATGAGAAATGGCAGGGAGATGAAAGATCTCACCGGATGTCCATTCGCGCAATTGTACCAGTGCCCCGAGTGCGTCGCGATTCCAGCCCGCCCGCTGACCATGGCCGTCTTTATCGATTGGAGTTCGTCTGGAGTGATCGTCTCGTATTGTGGTCGCTCGTGAAGGCGGATCAAACCGTGGAGCTGTTCGTGGAGGTCAGGGCAGTTTCCTAGCCCGTCACATAGTTCTGCTGCAGCGGCGAGGAGGCCGCGGATGGTTTCAGTGCGGTCCTTAAACTGCTGCAGGCCGTTGGATTGATGTAGATCACCTGTTGGTTCTCCTGGATAAGTGCGGCGATACCACGCCTCCTGCTGGGCGAGTTTGGCAAAGACAATGGTTGCCGTGATGACAATGCGGGAGAGGCCTGCCTTGTTGGCTTGAGTGATCAACTCTAGACAAGCGTTCATCGCTCCCGTTAAGTTCGGTGGGGGCTTGGCTATTAGCGTTGCAAGATTGCGGCTCGAGGTAATCACTTTAAATGTATGGCTCAGGATGACTTCCTGAGCTCGGATGTGAATCAGCCATGCGCCAAGGGTGATTTGGTTGTCTGGCTCCCGTATGGTTGTACTCATCGCCTCGATTCTGGCTGATATCGAGGCGATTTCGTCGCATGGGTCCCTCTGGGAAGCCACAATGGCATCCTTGAGCCGTTTGATGGGTTGATTCTCAGCTTCCATGGTTTTGCTGAGCGTCAACGCGTCCTTGCTCACGCGCTCACAGTCTGCATATTGTGGATTGCGCCATGATGGAACACTCGCTGGGATCGAATGCTTTCTTCCAAGGTTGATCATCTCATCGGCGGCATGTAGACGTGCTTCAAGGCCCTCGAGCTCGGTGCGGCCCTTGACAAGGAATCGCCGGTAAGTTTCGTCCATAACAGCGCGATTGATCACGCGGTTGTAGCGTTTCGTCGCAAACTGGCGAATGGGTTGCTTACAATCCGGGCACGAGGGTATGGTACTGGCGAGAGAATAGGAAATATCTCGGAGGCCGTTGAATCGCCCTTCCTGATCACTGGTGTACACTTCAGGGAGGCCAATCAAGCCATCAACCGACTCTCTCGTGAAGAAATGGCCACACGCAAGCATTATAATCGGGCACTCATCGAGGTTGATTTCGGAGAATGTTTGCCATTCGAGGAAGTCTACACGAGCGTCCATGTTATTGCCGCAGCCCTGACACACGTTGTTAGGGCAGTCTTCTCCACAGAGGCTCGGGCATTGATGGCCGCATTCGAGGAGCTTGGGACATCGCTCATCGCAAGGAAGTCGGTCACAGGGTGCCGCACAAGGCAGTGAGCAAGAGCCTTGGTGGATGCAGGACCAGGTGCATTTCTCAATGCAGGGTGTACATGCCTTTCCGCAGGTTGAATCGCATACCGAGTGTGAGCATCGAACCTGTAAAGATGAGTTGTCTGGTTTCCACAAGTCGGATAGGATGCCCTACCTCACACTTGGCCTCGCAGGGACCGCAGTCCTCCCCAGTATGACATGTCTTGGGACACCGGTGATTGCAGGTACTATACGGGCGATCGCACTTTTTAGTGCACTTCAAATGGCTGAATTCTCTTTGTCCATCATAGGCCTCGATGAGGCATCTTCCACAGCAACCACTGCAGCTGTGGCCACAGCTAGGAAGGCCAGTACATGGCTCTGGACAGTGGAAGATTGGCGACGTGACATCCTTGAAACAGCTAACTTGAACCGTATGGCCACACTTAGGAATGGTCTTTTCCACCTTGATGTCGCACCTGACTGCTTTCAAGTTGGTCTTCTGATGGCAAAAGATGGCCTTCTTGGTATGGCCGCAGGGCAGCTCCACATCCTCGATCTTGGTCATGCAACGGCCGCACTCTTGTCCACAAAGCTTGGGGCATTCGTGCTCACAGCTCCGCCGGATTCGTGGGCAAGGCTTCGTACATGCAAAGCTGTCGTGCATGACCGCCGAATGGCACTTGGCCTGGCATTGATGGCCGCATGGCTCGAGGCGACGGGGACACGGCAGACTGCACCCGCCTTCAGGACTCTTTAGCTCAAAGTCTGGAGGCTCAGCACAGATAATGGGCGTTTCCGGGTGACGAGGACAGCACAGAGCCAGCTCTGTACCGACTGCGTTGGCCCCGGCAAGTTGAGAATGGACCTCGGCCCACATTGGAACATTCATATACGTTTCGGTATTCCCGATGAGATACATTCCATGCTGGGCTCGGCTGAGAAGCACATTGATGCGGTTTTCGGTGCGTAGAAAGCCAACCTTGCGCTTTGGATTGCTGCGGACTAGGGAGACGACAATCACCTTTGCCTCCTCGCCCTGAAAGTTGTCGACGGTAGCAAGGCGGAGTGTCTGAACCAGTGTCTTCTTCTCCATTACCTTGCCATTGACATCTCCATTTTCAGTATCTTCGAACCCATCCGCTGCCAACGTGTCCAAGTCCCGCTCGCTGAGGCAAATCTCAAAGTCACTGCTGAGCGATGTCCTGAGCTTTCGCAGTTGCCCGGTGTAGGGAGTCAAGAGGGCAATGTCCTTGCTACTGTAGGTTCCCTGCCGAACAAGATGCCGAACAAGCGCAGTAGCCATATCGACCTCCCACTGGTTGCTGTGAGATTTGACACGGCTGCCGTCATCTCGCAAGTCTTCGTTGTATCGGTGGTCCAGCCAAAAGAGGTTCTGCCACATTCCAACGACATTCGGTAGACGCTTCACGCTTGGATGGTCCTCGAGAGTTGGGTATACTCTCCTGATAAGTTGCGAGATCTCCGGTCTCATTCTTCGCTGGACGTTGAGTTGTGCAATAGGGGCAGGCTTCAGCCCTGGCTCCCCGACAGCGCGTCTCTCAAACTGGCTTCTATCTAGCTGCCATTTCCCTCTTGTCGGTGCTTCAAGGCTGAGTGAATGATTTCGGATCTGTGGTCGCAGCTGTCGGTGGTCCCCAATCTGGATGAAGTGCTCAACACCTGGCATCAGAGCTGAGGTAACGTGGGCCTCCATCACCTCGGCTGCTTCCTCGCATATGATGACTTTCGATCCCAGGCGGCGCAGGGTCTCGATGTGCCGTGCGAGCGCTGTTGTCGTGATGCCGACCACATGCGCTTGCATCAAAGCTCGGCGGTTGACCTCTTCATGGACTGCATTAATGTGCTCGCGGAGAGATGCAGCGCGGTCAAGAGACTCAAAAAGAATGGCGCTTCCGTCTTCCTGCCACTCTCTGAACCAGCTCATTGCAAGAGTTCGCCGTCCCGGAAGATCGAGACTGTATATGTCTTCCTGGGCAGCGCGCGTCAGACCCTCCAAGCGGATGCGGTCAATGTCGCCCTCATTCTGGGTCTTTTGGGCTTTCATGGACTTGGTTCCAAGCCAGTTGAGCAATTTGTCGTCGGCGACAGTTATGAATCCTTCCAAGTCTGGTTGCTCCAGCTGCGCATGTATCTTGGGATATCTGAGGCGCAGGAAATTCGCCATGGCTGGCCAAGATAGGCCGTGTTGAGACTGATGCAGAGGTTTTAGTGCATATCCAGCACTTTTCATACACTTCTCAAGGTCACTGTAAGTCATTCCCAGAGTTTGCGACTCTACCCTGGTCTTCTCCATAACTTGGCTAACCACGCGAAGATTTTTGCCGTCCAGTTCAGTCGCCTGGCTGCGGCCACCAATCCGTATCATCTTCTGGATGCCTACATCAAGAAGATGCTTTAGAAATTGGTCTAATGCATGATTGGTATAGCAACTATAATATGCGTAAGCAAACAGTTGTTGCATGAGGGCTTAAAGTCCGATACTAACATCACAACGATGGGCCCTAGCTTTGCCACTTATCTAACTTCAAGAAGGGCTTGAACCAGTTTGACACCTACATAGGACTTGCCGGTCCCTGGTGGGCCTTGGATGAGGGCATACTCTCGTGTGAGAGCCGCGATGAGTCCGTGACACTGGCCACGATCAAGACCAGTTTGATTCTGCAGCCTCAAGATGTCAATATGCTCAGGGGTATTTGGATCCAGTGTAAGACCATCAGCGCCTGGCTTGGTGATGGAATTCAGGGGGAAGACAAAGCCTGCTTTCCGTGCATACGCTGGTGGGGGGATTTTGTCATCTTGGTCGGTCTGATACCCTGGCAAGACCCATTTCTGAAACGCCAACTCGCCCTCGCGGTGGATTCGCTGAAGGTTCTTGAGGATAGGGACAAACGTAGCAGGAATTACACCGTGGAAATCAACCAGAACACCACTGACCTTGGCCCTGTAAAGCTGTCCCAGGAGAGCCACCTCTGGCTGCCGGCATGTCGCGAGCTTGACCGTAATGCTTGGAGGGAACCTGTCGGAAACAAGACTGCTCTTTCGTGGTGGCGTTTTGTCCCTGCAAGCATTCTTCACGGTGATCTCGAGGAAAATGAGACGTTTGCTAGTCCCCTGCGAAGCCACAAGGCACACTAGGCTTCCTTCCTCCAGTCGGCTGGAGTCTTGCCACCATCTACTTTGCTCGTTGGATGACTTTTGGCGGAGTTGTGGTGGAGTAGAAAAGGATACAGTCGCTTCGAGCTCGTTTCTGTCATTGATAAATACTTGCTGGACCTGTGCCCCCAAGTAGACATGTGCTCCGCTGTCCTTAATTGACCGATACGAAGTTTGTGCCAGATCATCCTGTTTCAGCAGGTCTTGCAGAATCTCTTTTACCGAGCCAAAGGTATCGTGCCGTAGGAGACGGAATGTCCAGTCAATGTATCTCTGCAACGGGTCGGCGAGAATGTGTGGCTGGAGAAAGTTGGTAGACGGCAGATATTCCGAATCACTACTGACAATCTCTTGATGGGTCGGCAGGATTAGGACTCGAGATATTTCAGCAAAGTCGTTGTCGTGTCTGCCTCCAGGTACTTGTATATCCATTGGAAAAGACGACTCGGCCGGGTGAGATCCTTCACGACACCTGGTTATAACCGGTGTGCCACTTGCCCTGGGCATTAAACTTCGCATTACTTCTAATCTGCCTTGGAGTCCGTCAATGTCGGCGTTCGAGCATGTTTGCCTCATTTCGGAGATCAGGTTGCCGGTTAGATCGAGCAGTCCGGACAGTTCATCATGGAATCGAGCACGGGCAACCCTGGATAAAAGCTGATAAAGGGCATGCAGCAGCAGCTTCACCATCTCGAACGATGCCACCGGTGCACTTTCACTGGCATCAGTGCCTGTATCCGTGAGCCACCGGCAGATGCTTCTGAGATATCTTATTGCCCGGTCTCCATTCGTGCCACCAAAGGTTGTGTACAGAGTACCAACAAATGTATCGACAGAAAGACAATTCAAGAGAGAAGCATGAGTAATGACTTTGAGGAATGGATTGTGGTAAGCCGGAATACGTCTACTTCCCTCTGGATTATCTGCATCCGCTGTTGCCAGGACAAACTCCAGTCCCTGAAGCTTATCATCCACGAGGTCTTTGGCAAGGGACTGATGATTTCCGCTGTCGTCGCTTTCCAGAATTTCAAGAGCCCCGTTCCAGAACTGAAGTATCTCGTCATGCTCCTCTTGAGAATATCCAGATCCTCGGATACCACGTCTAAGAAGTCTTTTCCAGTCCAAGTAAGGGTTTCGAGCATCCAGGTAATCGGCTGCGGTTCTCTCCCACTTGAAGTCGGCTGCCCCAGTCGATTCATGAGAGAATCTGCATCCGTCGCCATAATGGCACTTGCCACGCTGAAAGAACCGACAGGGTGTCTCTTGCTGGTTGCGCTTCCTGAAGCCGTTGTGTCTCCCTCCACTGCCCGCATTGCCACTGGATCGCCATTTCCCGCGGTAAGCCATCATGACACAGCATCGGCTATAAGGTATATCCTCAAGCAAGACAAATATCTCCAGACTGGTTGCTCAGATGGATCCCGTGGACGTAAATGTTTGAAGGAGGAATGCCTCTTGATAAGAAGTGCCTAACCTTAATGAGTGGTAAAGCCCTGCAATAGCATCCAATAAGGCTTGCTGTTGTTGGTTCATCTGCACCTGGAGCAAACAGCTCGATTCGCAGTCACAAGGCTTAGATTCAGGGCCTATCATTGTAGGCATGCATCATATGAAGCGTGTTATTGCGCGGGGCAAAGGAAAAGCAATATATATGCATTGCACCACCATCAGCATATGTCCGTGATTTCTTATATGTGGTTCCAATCACGGGGTATTGCTGTACTTTCTTGTCACAGCTTCACTTTCAGGCTTGATCTGTGAAATGATCGGACTCAGCTGTTGACAACCCACGGCCTCTTTCTGGATCTGCGTTCTGTTGCAAGACCGCATTGAGGGTCTGTAGGCGCCTCAACGAGGCACTCCATTGAAGCCAAAGCCAGCCCAACAGAGAAGCTGAGAAGCTGAGAAGCTGAGGTGTTTTTTTGCGATTGGGCAGCGGCGGGTTGATGCAGTAGTTTGCAGCTACTAACCAGGTTCTTGATGCAGCGACGCAGCGCCGCATCCACCAGAACTTGGTGGTTTGTGAGCCTTCATTACTGGACAGGATGTCTAACACTAACAAGGCAGCATCTGCAGAGCTGGTTGAAGCCACTCCTGGCTAAGGAGCTAATGGTCTTCAACTACGTGTCAGGGCAGAGAATGTCTTGGGGGACGCCGCTACGGATTCCAGTGCATGAAGCTTATCTGCCAATCAATTCAGCAACATCAAAAGTACAGCTGCTGCTTTTGAGCGGGGAACCCTCTCCCAACCTAGTATTCATAAGCCCATCCAAGGCCCGATCTTGAGCTCTCAACGCAAGCCTTTGATATCCGAAATCCTCTTCCCAGATACCCAGATCCAGCATGCCACCCAAGGGACGCAAACCCGCGAAATTGTGGTCGCTCCAGCCAAAGCTTCACGACAGCGTAGCACAGCTGCTAGACGAGGAAGGGCTCCGACTCGACTTCTTCGGCACCGACGACGAGCAAACCAACATTGAGGAATGGGACACCAACGTCATGGGCCGATTCATTTGCCGAAACAGCAGATGTCATTCCAGCGGCTGGTCGAGCAAGAAGATTGCGATTACAATCCGCATGTACCCCCGGCAGCAGTATAACGCGCGGGTGTATCACCAGCGATGCAAACACTGCAGGGCCGTTGGTCGACCCGTCCTGGATACGCAGTGCTATGCGGAAAGAGTGACATACTGGCTCAAAAGATGGAATGGGATTGAGGTGCAGCGGCCTGATTATTCTGGCGAGAGCAAGGGTCCGCACGATAGGGCACTGTGCGAGGGCTGTAAAGTTGGTCATTGTCCCGACTCGCAGCGGGATTTGGCATTTATGCTGTCTAGGTAAGTTCGTCCCAGGAGTGCTTATATAGTAACCAATTATCTAGATTATCTATCTGAGCGATGCGGATGTATCACTCTACCATGAATCCATCCTTAGTATCAGGCCATGGCCGCAATAATGCTCAAGTCACATATAATTTGGGAAGAGAAAGTCGGTGGTTGAATATGGCTCATGTAGTTTTACGAGTACAGCCCAATATCCCTCTTAAATATAAACTACTACAAAGATCGCTGACTAGAAAGCATAGTATCAGACAAGGTTTATATGAAGTCTATTCAAGAAGATACCCTGTAATGTTAGGACCAACACGCTAGATCTAATGACACGTTAGGGCAACGAGCATGGCAGTATAATGTCTTATACGTTCATAGAATCCTATCCAAATGTCCGTTCATCCACCGGCCAGTCGGCTCGCGGGGGCTTTGGATAGTTCACTAGATTATGATAGCAATGCAACCAGTCTAATGAATTGGAGTACGGTCTCTACCCCGAAGCCCACCGTCTAGTGAGATAGACCGGCTATCCGAATCAGGATAACCGGCCGCGAGATAAATCACCTCCAACCCCGCGTGAGTCCAGTCGATCCGGGGTAGCTGTCTGCATGCATAAGTCTGGGGAGTACGTCCCCTGCGAAGAATAATTTCGTTCATTTACATTTGTTATCCTTCCTATACTGCGCTGCAACATGGGCAGCATTGAACCCCCATCCGGCATCAACGCCGGCCTGGACTACGATGTCCTCATCATCGGCGCTGGCCTGAGCGGTATCTACAGTCTCCACCAAATGCACAAGCTGGGTCTGCGCGCAAGAGTGCTCGAAGCAGGCGGCGGACCGGGCGGGACGTGGTACTGGAACCGGTATCCAGGCGCAAGATTGTACGCTCCTTGCCCTAGAACTGTCTACCAGTTCAACAGTTGAACATACTTCGTAAGCTAACAAACCAGCGACTCGGAGTCCTACTCATACGGCTTCTCCTTCTCACAAGAGGTCCTGGACGAGTGGACCTGGTCAGAGCATTTCTCAGGACAAGCCGAGACGCTACGCTACTGCGAGTTCCTAGTCAACAAGTTCGGAATCATGCACGACATGCAGTTCGACACGCGGGTCGTCAAGGCGCATTACCAGCAGGAGACAAGCAGCTGGCTTCTAACAGACCACAACGGGAAGACATATTCATCTCGATGGCTCGTCACGGCGATGGGGATTCTGAACCAGTACACGCTGCCCAATATCCCCGGAGTGCATGACTTTAAAGGCCTGGCGATTCACACCGCGCGCTGGCCGCATGAGCCTGTGAAGTTCGAGGGGAAGCGAGTCGGCGTCATTGGGACAGGGGCGACGGGGATCCAGGCTATACAGGAGATCGTCAAGACAGCAGGACATCTGACAGTCTTCCAGCGGACGCCGAACTGGAGTGCACCGTTAAACAACGGCCCCATAAGCCCCGAGGAGATGGAATCCATCCGCAAGGAATACCCATCCATATTCCAGAAATGCCGCGAGTCGTACTCGTGCTTCCTGCACAAATCGAACCCGACGTCCGTGTTCGACGTCCCCGCCGAAGAGCGAGAGAAGTACTGGGAGGAGCTATACAAGACCCGCGGGTTCGAGAAGTGGCTGTCAAACTACTACGACATCAACACGGACCGCGAAGCAAACCGGCTGTACTCCGAATTCATCGCCAACAAGATCCGCCAGCGCGTGCACGACCCCGTCACCGCAGAGAAACTCATCCCCAAGTGCCACGGGTTCGGCACAAAGCGCGTGCCTCTCGAGTCGGGGTACTTTGAAGCATACAACCGGCCGAACGTAGCTCTCGTGGACGTGAAAGAAGACCCTATCGAGCGGATCACAGAGACAGGCGTGCGGACGACCTCAGGAAAGGACTACGACGTCGATATCCTCATCTACGCAACAGGCTTCGACGCCGTGACGGGTGCATTTTCGGCTATTGACTTCCAGGGCGTGGACGGGGTGAAACTCTCTGAGAGATGGGCTTCTGGCCCACGTACATTCTTGGGCCTGTTCGTCGAGTCCTTCCCCAATATGCTCATGGTGATGGGCCCGCATCAGATGTTTGGGAATTTTCCGCGGAGTATTGAGTATGCCGTAGGCTGGGTCTCTGAGTTTATAGAGTTTGCGGCTGGGAAGGGGCTGGTGTATGCAGAGTGCACGAGCAAGAAGGTGGAGGAGTGGACGGAGCATGTCCATTCCTGTGCTGAGGGCTTGCTTGCCAACGAGGTGGATTCGTGGATGACGGGGGTGAACAAGAACCTGAAGCATAAGCAGAAGAGGATCATTGCGCGGTATAATGGGCCTGCGCCGGGGTATAGGGCTCGGACAGAGGACGTGAAGGCGCGAGGGTACGAGGATTTACGAATGCGTTAGCACAGATTTAGGTATATTTTGTTGATAGCTACATAAATAGATCTACCTCTGCAAACGAGCTCGTAAAGTCCGTCACCAGGTCCTGGAACTGCACCATCGAGTCGGGGAAGACGTCGAGGTTGTCGAAGAAGAGCTCGTCCATGTTCGTATGCGGGACCAGCAGTCTCTCTGCAACACCGCTGGTCTGCGGACTCGCAAAGGGAAAGTATTCCATCCAGTCGATTCCTCCAATTGCGTTTTCGTCTCGCGGTACGGGAGGTCGTGCAGGGCCTGGAGGAGGCATAGGCTCGCTATTCGATAGTGAAAGTAGGGCTTCTGCACCAGCGCCATCGTTCAGACTGGGGACAGGTCCGTTGAAACTGGACACAGGCTCAATTCCATGATCAGGACTCCCCAAAGCAGGCCGGAGTCTCTGAAAGCCCTCGTGGAAGATATTCGCCGTCGGCCACATCTTCCTCAACTGGTCAACAGCCAGGACGAGAACATCGAGATCCTCGTTGCCCGGCCCCGTCAGCCCATCAACCCGTACAGCCTGCAGAAGCGCAATAAACGCCATGCTCGTGTACCAGCCTGTTATCGCCATAAGCCAGTGTGTAGACCCTCTGGCCAGTGTATCCCGGAATATACGCGCCATGCAGGATGCCGCGAGGATGGCTGGCGGGTATGCTTCCGGTTGGTGCTGGGACGGCTGTTTCAGATGCAGCATTATGATGACAGCCAGGTAGGGCAGATGCAGCTGGTGGATGTCCCTTTTGAAGGAGCTCGTCTGGGGTTTATCAATTGGGAGAGTCAAGTGTGGTGGGAGAGAGTGCACCCAGGCAATCAGCTCCCGGGCAAGATGTGTAGGAAAAGCCCCTGCGGATGTCCGCGGACGATTCAAGTACTTTGCTATTCGACCGATAATCGCACACAGTCGAACCCAATAGATGAAGATCTCTGCTTTGACTCGTGCTTCGCTGTTCATCGCAGCATCAGGAAAGTCATCGAGCGTGGGCTCCGCAATGTCGCAGTCCTCCGGGTCAATCGTGCACGGTTTCCCCTGGCATATTGCCGTCAGACGCTCTCGTGCGAAGGCTGTCCACCAGATCCGCCGGCGGATCAGATGTGAGCGGTGGTTTGTCGGGTGATTGTGCTGGGACGAAGCCGGGCCTGGTCCTAGCGAGGGCTGCTGGTGGACGCCGAGCTGCTGGCAGTGTCTGATCACAACGGAGGTCCACCACCAGGAGGAGTGTCGGTGCAGGATAGAGGGTGGACGCGGACTCCACCAGTAAAACAGAGAGATGGCCTGTAGGGCACGAACAACATCCGGCTCTGCGTCGTTGTAGAACAGATTCCGCGCTCGCTCGTAGTACGCCGCTGGACCATCATGCGGAAGAGCAGGCGGCCGGACATGGCTCCCTACCACGGCCAGGGCATTCACTAGCAGCGGTGACTGTGCCAGACTATCCAGACTCAGTTGGTCCTGGTCAAAAACCGGGCACCAGGGGTAGCAGTATTCGTGGTATGTCTCGACGAAGCTCTGCTGCAGGGCACAGCCAGGCAGGAGGCGGACCTGCGGCGGGCGCTGGGCGAGCAGCCGCTGCTCTTGATTGCGTGCATCGGCTTGAATCTCAAGCTCGTAGTATCGTGAAGAAAGACCGCGGTCGGTCTCCTCGGTTCGTACTGTCTCGGGCGAGTCATCCTGGATAGGGCTTGGTTGCTCCCCAGCAGTCGTGCCTGTGCCTGTTCCTGTCGCTGCGCCGGTCTCTGGCAACGTCGACGGGAAGTTCCACAGCCATTCCTGCTCGTCTGCCGTTTCTAGCCCGTTCTGCTCTGTCGGTTGAGCGTGTGCTTGTGCTTCACCCTGCGGCCTCCCCTGACTACTTGCCGGGGGCGTCAAAGGGCTTCGGTTTCGCGTCCGCCGAAGATTCCTCCTCGATGGCCTCATCCGGCATTCTTTACCGGCGGACTCGCAGTTTGTACAGTTGCTCTGGCCCTCCCGGGTCCGTGTTTGGAGATCGCATCGCACCTGTTGGTCAGTCTTCGCACATTACAGTACAGTTTGGAGAGGTACCTTCTTGCCATGGCATACCGTACATGCCAGCTCTGCACGCTTGCGCTTTGTCTGCTGTCCCGTGAACTGCAGCCAGGGTGTCATCGTGGAATCTGGGGTGAAGGCTCATTTCCGGCAGTCAACTTGTAGCCGAGTTGGGGTAATCTGGGGATGCGCGGGGAGAAAGCCGAGGATGGAGTCTACTCCGTACACTAGAGGATCAGAGGATCGCTAGCTGCTTGGCTTGTCAATCTGTGTAAATTGCCGGTATTAACTGGGCTGCGCTCGGCTATCCTATTCAGGTATCCCAGGCTATTGCATGGTGTATGCCCATGTGCTGCCGCGATGTTCAACATTATACATAAGTCCGCGGCTCGAACACACTACCTTAGATCGCAGCAGACCAGTAGAGCAAAATGGCAATCTCACCAGAGCACCAGTCCAACGGGACAAGTCACCCTGTCGACGGCACAAGCCATGCGGCACCCAGCAACGGCCACTCCCAGCCCTCAACCAGCAATGGCCACTCCCACGCAGATGCTACGCCAAAGCCAACACCACACCCCATGTCCATCCCCCTCAACGAGCAGTATGGATACACGCCGCGCAAACTGCGCGTGATCACCATCGGCGCAGGCTTTTCGGGCCTGCTCATGGCGCACAAGATCCAGCACCGTTTCCCGGAGCTGGAAGGGTACGTCACGCACAAGATCTTTGAAATGCGCAGTGATGTCGGCGGGACCTGGCTCGTGAATACGTATCCGGGCGTGCAGTGCGATGTTCCTGGTACGTCGCACCCTTTCCAACTTTTCCAGCAAGGAGAGACGGTGAAAATGATGGACTAATATGATATCAGCGCATATCTACGCCTTCCCCTTCGACCCGAACCCCAACTGGAGCAGATTCTACTCCTCCGGCGCCGAAATCCAAGATTATATCAAGCGCACCGCCGAGAAATGGAACCTGCTGCGCGACGTGCACCTCAACACCAAAGTCGTGCGCGCGCGGTGGCTCGAAACCGAGGGCATTTGGCGCGTCACCGTCGAACACAACGGCATCCAGCGCGACGAAGACGCAGAGATCCTCATCTCCGGGCAGGGCGTGCTGTGCCACCCTTCCTGGCCAAATATACGCGGGCTGCACGACTTCCAGGGCAAGATTGTGCATTCGGCGCAGTGGGACCACGAGTTCGATTACAGTAACAAGCGGATTGCAGTGATTGGCAATGGGTCCAGTGGGATCCAGATCACGCCGCAGATGGCGAAGCTTCCTGGGACGGAGGTCGTGAATTTCATGCGCTCCGCGGCGTGGATCTACTATCGGGTGCCGCCGTCGAAGCATCTAGGACGGGATACGGAGGAGGTGAATCCTGCGTATGCGGAAAGTGATAAGCAGCGGTTTCAGGATAAGGAGGTGCATCGCCAATATAGGAAGGGGATTATTGATCGGACGAATAAGGCTTTTAAACTGGTACCTTCTTCCCCTTACCATATGGATAGGGTTGGTACTGACAAGAGTAGTTCCTCAAAGGCACCAACAACGAAGAAGCAGTCCGCTTCGGCACCGAGCAAATGGCTCAGAAACTCAACTATGATCCTGAACTGTGCCGGAAATTGATTCCCTCGTGGGAAGTCGGGTGTCGCCGCGTCACTCCAGGGCCTGGATACCTTGAATCATTCTCCAAACCAAACTGCAACCTTTCCGACAGCCCCATCACACACATCTCCTCGAACGCAGTCCACACAGCAGACGGACAAGCCTTCGAATGCGACGTCGTGATCTGCGCTACTGGCTTCGACGTCTCGCACCGGCCCAAGTTCCCCCTCATCGGCATCAACGGCGCGGATCTCGCAGAGAAGTGGGCGGACGAGCCAGAGTCGTACTTATCAGTTGCAACAGCTGGATTCCCAAACTACTTCATCTTTACAGGCCCGAATTCACTAGGCGGGCACGGCAGTCTCGTCGAGGCGCTGAACTGGACGGGCGACTACTTTGTGAAGTGGATCAAGAAGATCGCAACCGAGGACATCAAGTCCGTTGTGCCCAAGAAGAGCGCTGAAGAAGCATCAGTACGCTACGGCGACGAAGTGCACAAGACGATTGTCTGGACGGGGAGCTGCAAGAGCTGGTATAAGCGTAATCGGGAGGGTGGGAGAGTGACTGCGTTGTTTGGGGGCTCTGCACTGCTGTTTAACCGGCTGATTAGCGAGCTGAGGCCCGAGGACTTTGAGATTGAGTATCGCAGTCGGAATCAGTTCCGGTTTCTGGGGAATGGGTTCCTGGAGTATGAGTTTGATCCAGAAGCCGATCTGGCGTGGTATGTGGAATAATACATGATCGGTTATCCTGTTTGGGCTTGCCAGTATATAACCAGGAAGTAGTCATAGTAAATCAATTCGTACTTTGACACTTGATGAACTTGACATATAGAATGCACGCGTGGAGAAAGCACAAAGGCAGTCCTGTCCCTGTATGTCAGTCCTAGTTTTTATATCCAGCTAACAGTGTAGGTCTGGGGAGAAGTCCCTATCCCATCAGTCCCAAGGACAGGCCTTCTCGTCAAGCTTCTCGCCGCTGGAGGTAATATCAGTCTATTCAATAGATCTAGCTAACAAAACAGTCTGCAACAGCGACCAAGCCCTGCTCGACGTCGAGGACCGTCCGCAGTTCAACGATGTCTACATTCTCGTGGGATCCCCCGCTCAACAGAAGAAGCTCACTAACTGAATCAGGGCCACGAAGGATGCGGCGAGATCGTTGAAATCGGACCGGATGTGACTGACCCACGGTTTAAAATTGTACGCCTCTTCAAGCATACGAGATAGATGATTAACAATCCCAGGCTAGTCGAGTCGCCCTTCTCGCCGTCCCAGGCTGCGGTCTTCCCACCTGCTCTGAATGCTCGCGCGACTTGCCCCAACTATGTCCGAATGGCAAACACCACGGTATCGGCCAAGACGGATTCTATGCCGAGTACGTTGCTATTGATGTCCGCGGGGCAGTCCCGCTTCCTGATGGTATATTCACCCATAAAACTATGCTTAATACTAATGGTATAGGCGTACCCCCCGAAATCGGCGCCGTTGCAACCGACGCCGTGACGACCGCATACCACGGCATTGTGCGCCGAGCACAAGTCCAGAAACACGAAACAGTCTTCCTGTTCGGACTCGGTGGGCTGGGCTTCAATGCGCTGCAGATTGTACGCCATATCGGGGCGCGGGTGATTATCTCTGATATCCGGGAAGGGAAGCTCGCTGCTGCGCAGGAGATGGGCGTGCCAGAGAGTGACATTGTCCCTGCTGGATCGTCCGTTTCGGGGTTTATATCTGAGCGAGGAATACAGGTTGATACGGTGCTGGAGTTTGTTGGTGCAAAGCAGACGTTTGCGGATGCGCAGAGGATTGTCAGGCCTGGGGGGAAGATTCTGTGTATTGGGACTGGGGAGCGGGTGAATCAACTGGATATGAAAAATGGGATTCGGAAGAGATTGAGCTTTATATTCAGTTACGGAGGGCAGTATCAGGATCTGGAAGAGGTGTTAGGGCTGATCCAGAAGGGGGTGCTCAGCCCGAGGGTCCAAACGGGCGAGCTGACGGATTTTCCAAAGATGCTGCAGGAGTTGAAGGCAGGGAGGATTGAGGATCGGATTGCTTTGCTTCCTTAATCTAATTTAGTTTCGAGTATTAATTGCTGGCATTGACACTGGCACTCTTGGGCATGCCAATCCCCACGGCCGCAGTAGTCCCGGCATCAACAGGAAGAATCACCCCCGTCATCCATCTGGCATGCGGTCCAGCAAGAAATACAACTGCCGTTGCACAGTCCCATCCGTTTCCTTCTGTCCCGAGCAGACTGCGCTTTCGTCTCGCCTCGCGGGCTTCCTCGGTCATCCCGTCGGCGTACATCATCGGTGTATACAGCATCTGCTCATTAGCACTGATCAGATATTGACAGGCGACAGGCGACATACCCCCGGACAGACACAATTGACTCGAATCCCAGACCCAGCATGATGCGCTGCCATAGCCCTTGTCATATTCACAATCGCACCTTTACTGGTTGGGTACAGCAGATGCGGCGTCCCCCCTTTGAGTCCAGCAACGCTGCCCATATTCACAATGCTTCCTTTGCTCTCGCCTTCGTTTCGTTCCATAGCAGGAATAGCATATTTAGCCATCAAGACCATCGAGTTCACATTCACATCAAGACTCTTAACCCAATCATCCATGTCCACGTCCACCGCTGTCCCTGACGCCCCTGCAACTCCAACATTATTCACCAAGATATCGAGTCTCCCAAACTGCGCGAGCGCTTTCTGAACGACACCCGAGCAGTCTTGCGCGCTGGTAACGTCTGCTTTGACGGCGACCGCTGTGCCGTATACATTGCCTGCCTGGTCTTTGATCATAGAAACCGTCTTCTGCGCCCAGTCGAGATTCCTATCGACGCAAACCACATTGCATCCATCACTCGCAAGCAGAATGGCAATCGCGCGTCCATTTCCGATTCCATCGCCGTGGCATCCAGCTCCAGTGACAATGGCTGTCTTTCCGGAGAGAGAGCGCGAGGGGGGTGTGCACGGGATACTCATTTCGATAAGTCAAACTAATCAAGGAACCAAGCAATCAAGCAACAAAAGTAAATACGGTTATGATGCAATGCGGGGTCACCCAGTTAAGTAGGATAGTACTCCGATCCATCAGGTCCCCACTGCAGCACCTCGTCGGTACATATAAAAGGCCTCGGTTGTGCCACTGCCGAGCCAGCCGAACCCCTTCTCCTTCACAGTTCACTCCCAACATGGACTTTTCCGAGTACACCGGCCCCAGCGAGGAATGGCTCGCTTTGGAGAAGCACCTGCCTGCCGAGCCTGAGCGGTCTCTAGACGAGCTCAAGGCGCTGGTCAACAAGACTAGGGAAGACGGGTCTGCACGGGACTTGATCACCGAGGGTACATCCACTTACGCAGGACCCTGTTAACCAACAGAAGAAGAAGAAGAAGAAGAAGTAGTAACATGTATAGGCCTCGCAACAAAAGTCTCATTCACAGAGCACAGGATTCCCACGCGCGACAACGAGTTCATCGACGCGCGCAGCTGCAGACCCGCACACATCGACAAGGCCACCCCGCTGCCCATCTACATCCACCTGCACGGGGGCGGGTTCCTGTTCGGCACGCTGGGCTCGGAGAACGCGGCGTGCGCACGCATCGTCGTCGCGCTCGCTGAGCAGGGCACTAACGTTGTCGTGCTGAATGTCAACTACAGACATACGCCCGAGTACACGTACCCGACTGCGTGGGACGACGCGGAGGATGCATTCCACTGGGCGCATGAGCATTTGGGTGAGTTTGGAGGCGACGGCGAGAGGCTTGTTATGGGGGGCATATCTGCCGGGGCGTGGTTGACGACGTCGACGGCTCTTGCGCAGGCGACGGGGAGTAACAAGGAGCTTGCGAGCAGGCCGAAGATTAAGGGGATGGTGTTGATGATTCCGCCGACGGTTCATTACGACTGCTATGAGTCGCAGCTGAAGCAGATGAAGAGTCCGAGTGTTTCGTCGTATGAGCAGAACCGCGATGCGCCGGTTTTGCCGTTCAAGCGTATGGAGCAATTTATGGGCTTGCTCAAGCTGCCGGCTGAGGCTATCAAGGAGAGAGATCTCAGGCTGAATCCTGGGAATGCCACTCCAGAGGAAGTCAAGGGTCTGCCCCCGGCTACGTTTGGGGTTGCGGGACGGGATATACTCCGGGATGAAGGGCTGCTGTTTGCCAAGTTTCTGGCTGAGAATGGGTACGTCTCTCTATTCGAAGGTGATGAATGCTAATGATGTAGGGTTCCTACGCAGACGAATGTCTTCAAGGGGGTGCCGCATGGGTTCAGACGGTATGGGAACAAACTGTCTGTCTGCGAGAAATGGGACGAGGTGATGGCTGAGGGAGTCAAGTGGGCATTGAGTAGTCCTGCTGCAGGGCCGTTTGAGATTCATGCTTTCTAAATACTTTCCTGATGTTAGTGATAGTGTTAACGCTTGAGACCTCCCTCTGCGGTCCTCCCCTTCTCCCAGCCCTCCACCCACTGGTCCTCGATAATCCTCAACTGGACGTCCTGCGTATCTTTAAAGTATCCTTCTGTATAGTCATCCACGTCAAAGTCTTTGTAACCCTCCTTTGCAATCGACCTTGGCGTGATCATCAACGAGTGGCCTACGGCGTACACATTAGTCTCTCCATACAGATACACAAGTGCAGCATACCGTTAATAGTCCTATCACTCGCAATCCTCATAAAACACTTCGAGACATCTTCCGGAGGCGCAAACTGCACACCCTTGCTGACCAGTTCCGCCTCGTAGGCCGCCGAGCGGATGGCGCTCTTGATGTAGCTGCTAATGTCAACCCCAATCACCAAAAGCATCAGAAAACATACCACGGCGCCACATAATTAATACGAATCCCCTGCTCCCAGGAACTCCGTCTGGCAACGCGCATCAATCCCCGCAGGGCGTATTTCGTGCAGGTGTATTGCCAGTTCGCCTACTCATTTAGCAGTGCGCACAACTAAAATAAGGAGGGGACATACAGGCGAATCAATCCAAGCAACCATACTCCCCGTGATGATAAAGCACCGATCACGGTCCTCCGTGTCGGGCTGCTTGCGGAAGTAGTGGACTGCGAGTTTCCATGTATACAGTGTGCCTGTGAGGTTTACGTCGACGATGCTGAGGGTTGGTTTCACGGGGGGTGCATTCACATCTGTATACTGTAATTAGTACTGCCTTGTATATTGACAAAGGGCAAGCGACCATCCAACGGCCACAGGCTATCGCCGCTGGCACGACTAATCCCCGCATTGGCAATGACAATATCGCAGCTCTTGCTCGGGGAGTTTGCAATGGCCGCTTCAAAGACCCGGACCTGCTCGTCCCAGGACGTGATGTTGCACTGGACGAACTGCGCGTTTCTATACTGGTTAGGCTTCTGTCTATATCAAAGGGATTGAGCTTACGGCGCAAGTTCCCGCGCAACTTGCTCTCCCCTCTCGACGTTCAGATCTGCTATTGTGACAAAGGCACTGTGTCTGTTAGTTGGTCGAGTCGTGATGTATACTTGTAGGCTTACCCAGCTGCTGCGAACTCGCGGACCGTCGTCTCGCCCATTCCATTCGCGCCTGTTTGACTTAGAATGTGACCATGGCATAGATAGTAGACATACCCCCGGTGACAATCACGCTCTTCCCCTTGACCTTGCTGGGGTCCGGCGGGACGGTGCAGTCCACGGGGCCGGTATATTCATAGCGAGGGAGGTTTGGCATGATAACGACAGGATGATAACGACAATACAATGATATGTGATACAAGCAAAGACAAGTCAACTTCGTGATAGTGCTCCATGCTACGCATTTAAGCGTGGGGTAGCTAGCTCGAGCTTCTCCAACTCCAGCGCCGTCCGTCTTAGGGCCGGCTATCTGAAAACGGACTACCGATGAAAGATACACCGGTACAAACAGTGTGAATTCATTATGTTACGGAGTACAGCTCTCGAAATAATGCTGCAGCTCTTTCAGAAACGCCCACTTCAGATTCCTCCCCCACCCTTTCTTCTTCCACTCGTTCAGCGCCTCGGGGAAATGCTCCACGCCATCTCGGACCGCAAAGTCATGCGCAATAACCACAAACACGTTCTCGTCGCAGTCTACTTCCTGTAACTTGCGGATCGTCTCCTTCGCAAGCGGGACATCGTGTCCGAATGTCGGTTCGAACAAACTATCTGTTTCCTTTCTGCCCCGGGATACTTGGAGTTGTTCCCACGCTGAACCGGGGCAAAACGCTGCCTCGATATTCTCCGGGTGGAACGGATGTGGGGATATTGACTCTGGCAGGGGGAGGTGTACCGATGGTCGGAATATCCCAGTGAAGTGGGCTATATCACCTCCCAGGAGGACAAATGTATCTGGATTGACCGTTGTGCGCGCCAACCCGCATAAATGCCCGATTGCATGTCCGGGGCTGTCGAGGAGGTAGAACGAGCCGTCGCCAAAGTAATCGTATGCCGGGAATTGACCGATTCGAGAGTCAGAGCCGAAGGTGATTTCGCGGAGTGTGCGGTCTCTACATTGATTAGTATTCTGAGAGCCATTATGGACGAAACGCACGCGTAGTCACTCTCTCTAATCGGAGAGTCAGGATTCGCCGGGTAGCCAGGGAGGAGAGCATCTTTGAACCCAGGGCCGACTATGAGGTCTGTTGTTGGAGGGAATGTAGATGGGTTGCCAATGTGGTCCCAATGCCAGTGACTGTGTCGTTAGCCTGGCTCAATATCCATATAATCACGTACCTCCAAATGACGCCCTCGATTTCTTGCAAATTAACCCCATGCTCCGTCAGTATATCAGCAACGTTCTTCTCCACCTCAATCTTATACCCCGTGGTCGGGATATAGTTCGCAATCTTTGGCGCATAGTTGTGGTAGTCCTTGCGGATCCCCAGATCGAAAACAAGTTTCCGGCCAGAGGCGTGCTCGAGCAGGAATGAGAATGCTGGGTTGCGCGCGAATGTCGAGAGGCCTGGGATTGCTGGGGCCATGAACCGGTGGAGATGGCTCGGGCCAAAGTTGGTGGTGTTGATCAGCTTGACTGATACCGGGGATCCGGGGGGGATCGCGGGGGGAACTTGGACTGACATTGTGACTGTATGACTGCCACTGATTGTGAACTCAAAGTGCAATAGAGAGTGTAAAGAGCGTCAGATATAATGTGGGGGCATGTTACCGGTAGTAAAGGCAATACAATACCGGCCCTGTCCCGAGTGGATGACCCCAGAGCGGGTCTACCCCGGATTGTTTATATTGGCAACTTGTTATATATTGCATACTCATGGTCCCAGTCTCTCCCTTCAGACCTCAGCGCCAAAATGGACTCCTCCAGCGCATCCGAAAAGGGCAACCATGCCGACCACATCGAGACCAAGACCCCCACGAACATCGACACCACTCACACCGATGAGGCAATGAAAGTGCTGGCCCGGTACGCCGGCGACGAGTCATGGGAGCCTGACGAGGAGAAGCGTCTTGTCCGCAAGGTGGACTGGCGATTGCTGCCATTGCTGTGCATGACATACGGGCTGCAGTACTACGACAAGGCCATGTTGTCTCAGGCAGTGCGTCTGCCCTAATCCGGTATTACAGCTGCTAATAGACCAGGCATTGTTTGGACTGCGTGAAGACTTGGACCTTCTCGTTGGCAATCGGTATTCCATGACTGCTTCGATCTTCTACTTAGGGTTCATTGTTGGGGCGTACCCTACTATGGTTCTTGCGCAGCGATACCCTATCCACCATGTCGCGTCAGTGACGGTGACTCTCTGGGGTATTTGTCTGGTTTTGACGCCAGTATGCCATAACTATCAGTCGTTGTACGCTCAGAGGTTCTTCCTCGGCGTGTTGGAAAGTGGTATCAGTCCGATGTTCATGATGATCGTGGGCGGCTGGTATAAAAAGAACGAACAGGCTCTTCGCATGGGATATGTCTCTCTTTCTCCTTGATGATCTCCACTGACTCCTCTACGATCTGGTATAGTTGCACCGGCTACGTCAGCATCTTCTCCCCCCTGGTGAACTACGGCCTTGGACACATCAAAGGCCCGCTCTCCTCCTGGAAATACATGTACTTCCTCGCCGGCGGCCTCACCGTCATCTGGGGCGTCATCCTGAACTTTGTCCTCCTCCCAGACCCTGTCAGTGCCCGCGGCTTCAGTGAACGAGACCGGTACATCTTAGTAGCCCGGCTACAAACCAACAACTCCGGCGTCCGCAACACGCACTTCAAGATGGGCCAGGTCGTTGAGCTGTTGCTGGACGTCAAGTTCTGGCTGTTGTTCTTCACGGCATTCTTTTCAATGATTGCCAATGCCCCAATCTCGACCTTCAAGCCGATTATCATCAACTCATTTGGGTTTAGTACGCTCCAGTCGTTGCTGCTGATGATTCCGACCGGGTTCTACGCGGGGACGATGATGCTCATTCTCCCGTACTTGTCGTATAGATTCACAACGAAGAATATCCGGTCGTGGCTAGTTATTGGGGCTCAGTTTATCACCTTGGTTGCTTCTTTACTGCTGCTTCTCCTTCCTCTGGACCAGATAGGCGGGCTGCTTTTCGCGTGCTATATCATGCCCACCGTGGGCGCTGGATACGCCGTGCTCATGGGTCTGCAGATTTCCAATATAGCAGGGTACACGAAGCGTTCTCTGTCTTCTTCGGGGCTGTATATCGGATACTGTCTTGGTGTGTATGTCCCTCTTTCGTTGAACGCGACTGACAATGTAGGTAACTTTGTTGGCCCGCTCTGTTTCAGAGAGCAGGATTATCCGCGCTACGTCCCTGGATTTATTGTCACCGTTGTTACTACTTTTGCAGCCGGGGTACTGGTGTTTATATATCGACTCGTATGTCTTTGGGACAATCGGAGGAAAGATGCCACAGGCGTGATGGAGGGATTTGAGCATGCGTATGAGGACGATTTGACTGACAAGACGGTAAGTCTTCATACATTTTTAAAACCGCTGCTGACTGTTTAGAATCCTCAATTCCGGTACACTGTATAATATATCAATCAATCAATGTTTACTCTTATCCTGCTGTATAGTTCTCGTAGATGACGTAGTCCTGCCTCAGGCACCCACACTTCTTAGGCCGCACTGCAGCTTCGATCCAACACTCAACAACCAACACTCCTTCTCTTCCTTCATCGTCGCTCTTTTCTCTCGTTATTCTTATTCTTACCACTCGGGCTTCATATCGGCCCCTTTCTCAGCTTGTCCTCCCGAAATGACCTAGTCGTCTGTCCTTGCCCATCAAACCAGCCAGCTGTCACCTCCACGTCATGGTGTCCCTCTGGCCATTCAAGGTAGCTACCCACATCGCACAAAACAACACCCCTCCCAACGCAAGCTGATTTTGGAAACCCTTAGGGAGAAGACAACTCCCCCGCCGAATTCGAAAAAACTCTCGCAACCCTCTCGACAAAAATCACCCAGACTACCGCCCGCCTCGACCTTCACCGCCAGCACGCCCGCCGCTTCAAAGCTCTCTGGACGCTCTACACCTCCTTCATCTATTTGCTATACTCGGTTATCCTTGCGCTCGTGCTTGGGTGGGAGAATTGGGGTGTTAAGGAGTATGCTGCGATTGTTGGAGGGCCGGTAGTGTAGGTTGACACTGAGACTGGCGCAGTTGTTTACGTTACTGACGGGAGCAGCATCTACATTGTCCGCGCAGCGGGCACAAAATACTTTGACTACCGAATCTCGCATACGCAGCGATACCTAGACAGCTTGTCCAAGCAGCGCGACGAAACGATCGAGAAGTTGAAGGTCGCGACGAAATACAATTCCACACAGCAGCTGCTCGAGAAATACGGCGGGGATTCGCCGAGCGGCAAGCAGCGCTCGAAAAGCGGCGATGGGAAGCCAAAGGAGGGGAAACGGAAGACGTCGCAACCTCAACAGCAGCAGCAGCAGCAGCAGCAGCCGGTCCAAAGGACAGGGCTTCCTCCACCTCCCACTGCGAATATTCGACGACCGCCACCGCCGCAGAGTCCGGAACAGCCTCCGTCGCCGTATCCTCAGTCGCCTGAGCACCCTCATTCCCCGCAACCTCAGTCTCCGCCAAGCCAGTTTCCTGTTAGATTCCCACCGCCAGTAGATGAGCCCGGATTCGCGCCGAATGCGTTCCCGTCGCAGCAGTACATTGAGCACTCTCGGTGGTATGATCGATTGCTAGATGTTCTCCTCGGCGAGGACGAAACCCAACCAAAAAACCGCACCGTTTTGATTTGCAGCACGTGTCGACTTGTCAATGGTCAGGCCCCACCGGGAGTAAAGTCCCTTGAAGAACTGGGCCGCTGGCGGTGCGGAGGCTGCGGTGCATGGAACGGTGAAGAAAGCGCCGCTAAGAAAGCCCTCGCCGATATCAAAGCTTCCGGCCCAGAAGCAGCTCTTGAGTCTTCCGATGCCGAAGACGCCGAACACTCTTCAGCTTCGGCCGGCGACGGAACCGATGATGCGGTTATGCAGAAAGAGGAAGACCATGATCAAAATGGTGTCGGATCGAGTTCTGATGGAGAGGAAGCAGACGAGCCTGGGCCCAAGACGAGGGCCAGATCTCGGCAGGCGAAGCGCCGCGGACAGAAGGGGTAGTTGTCCATCAAGTCAGTTCTTCCGAGTTTGCGAGCATGTTCTATAAGTCTGGGCGTTAAGGTTCTTGATAATTATGCGAGTTCAGTCGGCGAAAGTCGTTGTCCAAAATTCGAACGATATGCTCCATTCAATTTCTGGTCATTCGACGTAGCATCCTGGTTGTGTGTCGATCAAGTAGACCTGTAGCATTATTTACCATGATTCGGATGCTGTGTACTAATGAATGCAGGCAGTCCAGTTGTAGATCTCTCCAAATTCATGTATTCATAACTCATTACTCATAAAAAGCATGTTTATCCAGAAAAATCATATCCATAGAAGAATATAAATGTCCACCACATGATAGTCATCCATCCATCTCATTGTCACACTGATCCCACCACTCAAACATCTTGACTCAAGTCCATCTCTACATCCAACCCGTCTTTGTTCTCGAGACCGGGACCGGGACTGAGTCCGAGATGGAGAGTATCCGCATACTTCTGCAGCGTCTCAACAACAATACTCGCCGCCTGGACCTCTGCGTCCTCTCTGCTCACGCACGCGGAAACAGTCACGTCGTCGAGACCGAGGCCGTACGCTGAGAGGTTGATTGTGCATGTGTATGTGGCTTCCCCTGCATCCGGACCGGTATCCGCATCCGCATCGGCATCGGCGTCTGCGTCGGTGTCGGTGTCGGTGTTGGCACCTGCATCTGCGTCTGCATTTCCACCCTCGTCCATCTCGTCACTCGCCTCGTCCGATTGCGGCCGCGCAACCCTCACCGTCTTACACTCGAACCTCACACCCTCAACTACACTGCGTCCCAATCTAGCTGCGAATTTCTGTGCTTGCATTTGCGCCTTCTGCATAGGGTGCAAGACATCGATTCCCTCGTCCAAGACCCGCTGGACATAGCTAGCAAGGCCCAGACGCTCAATGAACCCCCTGCACTTGTGCAAATCGCCGTTCGAGTCGACGAAGATAGCGCCGAGGATGGACTCGACGATGTCGCTGAAGAATTTGTCGGCGTTGAGTTTGGATAGTAGGGACCATGGGTGGGAGGTTGAGGTGGTTAGGGCGGAGAGGATCGAATGCCGTAAATGGGTGTGCCGGTGGATGGAACGGTTGTTTGTGAGGAGGGGCAGGAACGGCGAGTGTCGGAGGTAGGTGTACAGATGCATAGATTTGGGGGTTGGTGGTGGTGATATTGGGATTCCGTTGATATTGTGGACAGCAAGTCCAGACGAAGACCCAGACGAAGATCCAGAGTCAGAGGTAGAGTCAGACGCAGAATCCGAATCCGAATCTGAATCCGATGTAAAGCCAAATCCAAACTCCAGGCAAAGGAACCCAAGTAGCCCTGCATTTACAATCGCATGTTTGATCCTCGTCATGTCCCCCTGCTGGAGCTTCCGCGGGTGCTGTTTGATTGCGTCCACAATGAGCATATCGAGTACTGCATCTCCGAGGAATTCCAGACGCTGATAGGACTGCGTGGAGGCGTCGTATTGGCATGAGGGATGCGTGAGTGATTCGACGAGGAGAGAGCTGTTGCGAAAGGTATGGCCTATGGCGGCTTCGAGGGGGGCTTGGTTGATTAGGTGGGCTCCAGTAACGGTTTGTGGTGGGGGACAAGATTGACAGTAAGACATCGTTGTCTCCGTCTTGTCAATCTCGGTATCGATATTGACCTCAGCCCCAGCGAGTGGAAAGTCCAGCTTGGACTCCGGCAAGAAACACCTTATCACACTCTGCGCCTTCTCATGCCCGCCATCAATATAAGCAGCGCCAATCAGCGCCTCGACAACATCAGCCAGGACCTTCGTCGAGAGTTGACGCTTGTCAGGTGTAGTGCCAGGCCCGGAGTCGCTGGAAGGTTCAGCTGCAGATGCAAGCTTCTCAGAGATGAAAGGCGCCACCCACTTCCTTGCCTTGAACATCTTGCTTAAAATAAACCTGTCGAGGCCCTTTTCCGTGGCAGCCCTCGCCAGTCTTCCGTTCTGCACAATCGACTGCAGAGCTTTGGTTAGGTACTCCTCATGCCATGCCGCATTGTTATAGAATAACGACGCTGCAACACTGAACTTCAGGACGGAGTCACCAAAGAACTCATACCGCTGGTAATCGGTTGGTGCTAGAGCAGATGGCATGGAGAGGGCCGTGACGACATTGTCGAGGTTACTGAAGGGGATATCTGGGAGAATTATCTGGCACAGTTTGTCTGCGGTGAGCGAAGCTTCAAGCCTGTCTAGAATGACGGGGATAAATCGGCCGAAGACCGTTTCTTTGGCCGGGAGGCGGTCGATTGTGCAATTCTCTGCAGAGATGATTCGCTTCTTGGTTGGGGATTCAGGAGTTCTTGTCTCTGCCTCTGCTTCTGCCTCTGCTTCTGCCTCTGTATCGCTCGCAGTCCGTTTCCGGATACTGGTTTGGACTTGAAGAGCCTGTTGTAAGTTCCGTCGCTTAGGGTACGAGTCGCATTCGAGCTCTAAGCCGTCGGGACCATGATACCAACGCTTGAAAAGCAGGACCTCGCCGTAGCGGGATTGGTCTCGCACGATCCCCATCAAGCTGGGATCTTGTCTGTTCGAGAAGACCGTTTGTGCGCGCTCATGGCCTTGATTCTTCTTCAGCCAGTCCGGTAAGCGAGACAGGGGCTGATCAGGGCTGAAGAGCGTGATGAAATCTCTGTTTTTTGACAAAGGCTTGGTTGCTGCGGCTTCTAAATAGAGAACTGTGGCGGCTCTCATACTTTCGAGGTCTTCTGCGCTCAGGTGAATACGTTCTGAGGGCTCAAACTGCACGCTGTATGTGGTCTCATGATCCCAGAACAGTGTTATTTGTTCCAGAAGCGGTATTCCGAATGGCGTAACCATTTTCATGTACACCTCCTCAGCGTCTTGTCTAATCACCATCCTGCTCTGGTACAGATCTGGCGACGGTGAGGACCATGCGTCCGCCCATTCCGCCCACGGGTCATACTGTGCCTGTACATCCTGAATAGCAGGTAAAGTGCTGAGATCCGTCCTCGTAAACTCCCTACTCTTAGTCAACGGGAGTAAGTTATCGTTCACTAGGCCGTGGTGATAAAGTGCCTTGTACGCCTCAAACGCAGCCTCTTTCCGTGCTGCGCGTTCCGTCTTCCACCAAGATTTGCCTTCTGCCCGGCGGACTCGAGGATCGACGCAGTTAGGTAATGTCACTTTGCCTAGTAGATCAGCGCTGTCATTACTTTCATATGAGAACTGGGGTCTCGTGTCGACGTTTGCTTCGCGAGTGAGGGTTGAGCAGAAGTGATGCAGGTGCTGCATTGCGTTGTCGGCCGTTAATATAGCCCTGGGCTTCGATCAGCAGTTTTCGAAGATAATGATGGTGAGATATACCCAGTTTTCTCGATCCGAAACAAAGCATGCACGTCTTCGTCAATATTTTCCAAAGCTCGTGCCTCCTCTACTCTCTTCCTATCCTCCTGATATGCCTCATCCATATTCCTCTCTAGAGTATGCCACTTTGTCATCGATGAGTCAACATCTTCCGTCGAGAGAACAATCGCATACGTCGAATGCTGACGTCTTGCCCGACCGCGCCTCTGCACGAATGATTTCAGACTCCGTGGTTTGTCGTAACAGACTACAACACTGCATGCGCTGACATCGATGCCCTCTTCTAGCACGGCAGTTGCAACGATCAAGTTCTTCGTGCCAGCGCGGAAGTCATCTAGCGTGTCGCGCTGCATCCTAACATTGAGCAGGTCACCAAGCGTGTCCTTTTTCTTGGTGGAGTTGGACATTCCGATAAACCCTCCCGTTTGGAAACGGTGTCTTGTAGCTGGGTGGATCGAAAGAAGGTGCGCCATGACGGCGACAGTTGCTCTTTGCTCCACGAATATCAACCCTGAAAAGTCTTTCTCTTCCGTATTGAGGAGAAAATCAATCAGGGCTCTGAACTTCGGCGACACAGGAATGTCGTCTGGGTGGCTTGGGTGGATATCAAGATTAGGCGTAGGCAGCTGTGAAAGAAGATCACCGAGGTATTTCTGCTCATCATCATCCAGATCCATGGACAAGTTTCCATGCTTCCTCCCTCTCAACTGCTCAAGCGAAGCCCAAATAAAGTACTCTGCCGCCCAAGTCCCAAGCTCTTCGTAAATATGCGTAGTCCTGTGTGCGAACCTCTTGAGCTGATCACTGCAGTATGCATTTCGAGTGATGAGCACTTTCGTCAACGCGGGTGAGTCGGGAGAATCCCTCCACAGCTTTTTGACGTAGGGGTCGTCTTCTAGACGTAAATTCTCACTCATCCATTCAAGCATCTTGTGCGTTTCACTCCCAGTTCCTAAGCTTGCTGGTGTGTATAAAACGCGTAGAAGCTCAGGTCTATGAGTGTGCTCCAGCAATTCGCTGCGGTGAGTAAGAGGTGTAGTGCAAACTGAGTCGAGATTCGCTTCGATTGTTCTGGACTGTCAGAATAGCTTGTCAGAACGATGCAACACATACTGTAGATTATTACGATTCGACGCAGCACTAGCAGTTAGACCCAAGATCCGTGGAACAGCGTGCGGCCCATGCTCGATAAGCGCCGGATGATAGAACAGCTTCATGATCTTGTTTGCCGGGTGGTTCAGAGTACAGTGATGCGCTACCTCCATCAGCATCTCACCATCCTCCCCTTCCCCAAGCCAGGTTAGATAGGTGAGGCATACCTTCATCAAACACAACAAGTCCCAACTTCCCAATCCTGACAAACCCATGCGTCATCGCATCCAGAAGAACAGCAGGCGTCGAGACAACAACCTGAATATCTTTGAGGACCGCATCCCAAATCGCCTGTTCAGTCCAGAGATCGACATTGTCCAGGCCAAGCAATGTTCGCGATTTGACTGTCGGGATGTGCTGTCTTATGACCTTGTGCTGCTGCAGGCACAGCGCGACAGTTGGCGCCAGGAACCAGATTAACTAACACATATCATAGGTATCAGCCTTTGTTTCTTTGATAAGATGATAAGGCTAGATGGAGCGCACCTTGCTCCCGTCAGAGTGCTCTAATTCATGTCTGATGCGCAGCACTGCGCTGATTGATGTTAATTATGGCTGGGACACTGCGAGGATGGCATACATATGGGTCTTGCCGCTTCCTGTGCCCATCTATATTTATTAGTATTGGACGGCTTTTCATCATGCTGTTCGTACCGCGACGATGATATTGTCCTTCAGGCTGGCCTCAAACATCTCCAGTTGATAGCTCCGCGCCCGCGGGGGGTCGGGCTCGCCCAACGGGATAGGCGCCATCGGGGACTGAGTTGATTCGTCCTGTATGGAATCATAAGAACATTGCAAATTCAAGTTGAGTTTTAAAGAGTTGATGAGGAGATGGTTGAGGATGAGAAGTCAAGAGGCTGAAATGGTGGGGTTGTAAACACAGCGTGGGGCGGAAGGGAATAATACTAGGGGGTGGTATACAACCCCATGCAGTTGACTATCTTCTAATATAATTAATCAGACTACAAGCCTGCGGTATGATACATCAAGTACTTAGTTATATTGGTAATCGGGTAGTATCAGATTAGACAACTGTCGACAAGCGCAGAACGCCTCCGGTGAGGAACTTCCCATTCTGCGCCATACACCTGATGGAAAAGAAGCTAGTCAAGTCATGCAGAAACAGCGCTCGTAGGTAGCAAATTGATATAGAAAGGACAGAAGTGCAATTGCCTTGCGGGTATCATGATACCATTGGCAACCCATGAGTTGGGTTCTCCGTCTTCGTCTCTGAGGGTTCGGCACCCTCGTCCCCCCGTCCGCGGCGGGCCTGGTAGTTGTTATGCATGAAAGCCTCCTCATTGGGGTGCTTGCGCATCCCGAGCCCCGCTTCCGCGATCCGGTTTAGCGAGTTCATATCTTCGTTGGCAATGGAAACCTGAGACTGGGGTGATCCCTGTTGAGGAGCTGGAGCAGCCCCTTGAGTAGGTCTAGTCACCGGCTGTGGTACAGGGATCTCGGCGCGGGGTTGGCTAAGATCGATGTTTCCAGGAAGCTCGGGGACCTCGCCGTGCGAATCCAGCAGGCGAGACTGGAGGTTGATAACGTATTCGCGTAGTTGGTAATTCTCAGACTGCAGAGCTTTGAACTCTTGCGACATGACTTCGTATTCCTTGACCTGCTCCTCCAACTTGCGAATATAGCTCTCTTTGCGCTGACGGAATGCTCTCTGCGCGCGTTAGCACCAGTCCCAATGCAAGCCCGAATTCAATCTACATACTTGTGCAGCCCGATTTTGAGCGGCCCGCTTCGAGGTAGATAATGGTCGTTTCCCATATGTCTTCGCCGCCTCGTCATCGTCAGCCGGTTCTGGCTGCGGTGGTGCTTGCGATGGTGGAGGTAGCATCGCATTCCCGGCGATGGCAGGGTCAATGTTGTTCTGGTCTCGCGGGCTCGCGGTATTCGGTTGAAGGTGATGAGGCTGGGCGGGAGGCGGTTGAGGGCGCTGTTGTTGGGGATGTTGTTGCAAGTGCTGGTGCGCCGACGCTGCTAGCAGCGAATCGTGCAGCACTGTATGGCAGTTAGCGGATGTAAATAGAGTTATCCTGGATGTCGCATCGGCGGCATCGCCGGACGGTCCGGAGGACCTTCGGCTCATGTCTCGCGCATCTCGCACGCTCAAGTTCGAGGCTTACCTTGGTCAGCATGGTCCTGCAAGCAACATCAGTCAGCATCTCGTCCTAGAATGTATTGTGCTTCGAGTTCCATTGACGCGACCGAAGTAGCGCACGAGGCGCGCAGATGAGGTCATCGTCTCGCGACACGCCCAAGCAGCGAAGAGCGAGCTCGTTGACAGGATGTCGACAGCACGAGCGATGGGTACGACAATGGCAGCAAGGTACCCTGTTGAGGGCGATCTGATGACAAACCGCGTAGTATAGACTTGCTTACCTGAGCAGATGTTTGCATGCTTGGATGCGGTGCTGGAGCTAGTGCAGGTTGCATGGAGAGTCAACAAGCTTGTTTTGCAAAACCACGCGCCCGACCGGTGAGCTCACGGGTCAATTCGATTCGGACAGGCAGCAGAAACTGGACAACCAGTATATCCAGCGAGATATCGCGAGAGAGGGGAAGAGGTGGTATGGATAGTTAACTCAGATGTAGAGTCGATGAGGTAAGCAGTTGTGAGGATGCTGACTGTGTTCTTATGAAAGATCGCGATCTGTAAGCAGCGAGGGAGCGCCGGCTTAAAAGAAAAAGCGAAGGCGACCGGAGTGGGGTGGCCTTGGCGCCTCAGGCAGGAACTGTCATCACACCGGCTTCGTGCAGCACAGGTATCCAACACAGCCTACAGCTGAGATCAACGGCATCCGAGATAGTATCGCCCTTTTGCAGCCTTCGCAACACTATACGGACTAATCATGCACTTGACTATAGCTATCAACATCGCGGCCACATCTAGCTGCTGACTAATAGCAGATCACGCTGACTAATGTATCCCTTGGCATCCCGTCTCCGGGGTCCGGATCCGTCAACCTTAACTCCGACTTTATACCCAGCTGCAGTCAAGACTCAAGGCTCCAGCCGAATCCATGGGGATTCTTCTTTGTGAACATGTGGGTTATCGGGTGCTGGTCCATCTATAGGCTTTATCGAATGAGACACTTTACAGCAGCAAGTATGCAAAACTGATCGCTCACAATATATATTGTTGGGCATATAGTGTTACACCACTCTTTCACCAGAGTAAAGTGGCATCGAACACCCTCCAGAAACAGTATACCTAAGCCTCTAGTGTCTCCTCAAACTTCAGAACATCCGGGTGTCTCACTTCTCCCACCCTCAACTTTGTCCAATCCCTCTCAACACCCTCCTCGACATCTGGCCACGGCCCCAGCGGCGTAATGGCCTTGGGGTTGATATCATAGTGACTCTTCGTATACTGCACTCATCAGCTTGCCTCCTTACAAACAAGAGATCTAACAGGGAGAATCGAACTGACGTTTTCCTTGATATGCCTAAAATCCGTTGAATCCTTGGCAGCATCAACATTCCAATAAACTCCTTTGAGCCAATTATTCAAGACCGGATAATCATGCCTGATCGTTCCAAGGTTACACTTGAAGTGCTGGACATACACCGTATCAAAGCGAACAAGGGTCGCATAGACACAGATATCAAGTTCCGTCAACTCCGAGCCGAGAATGAATGGCCCGCCGTTGGAATGTACAATCTTCTCGAGTTTATTCAGTGCTCCAAATACAGGCACCACGTTCTTGTTGTATTCTTCTTGCGTGGGCGCGAAGCCGGCTTTGTAGACTCCGCTGCAGAGGCGAGGGAGGACCCAGGCGCTCAGTTTGTCGATCTGGGACCGGAGATGTGCTGGATAGATGTCTATCTTTGCTAGGTGAGGGGGGATATGTTCGTTGAATGCCGAGGGCAGCCAGCGGAGGAGCTCAAGGCTTTCCTGTTCATTCTTAGTCTTATCTCTCTATTATAATACCAGGGATGGTGGAATACATTACAAACAATCCCATTCCTCTCCTTGTCCCAAAGCACTGGCACCGAATATCGTCCTTTATACTCAGGGTCATCTCTGAAATAGACCTTATGCAGGTAATTCTCGCCAAAGAGCTTATCCACAGTTGCGCCAGAGTATTCATCATTAGAGGATGGAAACCGCCAGCCAGGCCATCCCTTTGAATCGCCCTTGGGATACGGCATTACAACGCTGAGGTCGATAATCTCTGTTAAGCCCTTCAGGTGCCGGACGAAGTTCGCGCGATGCGCGAAGGGACAGAAGAGTCCTATGTAGAGGTGGTACCGGCCTGGTGACGGAGTAAAAGGGCCATCTGCGGTGATGGTTCCGTGCCAGCCATCGGAGGTGGACGGTTTATGGATTGGTGGATTGGTAGACATTTCGAAAGGTCAATCAAATCAGGATGTATTGGTAGAGGAACGACAGTGGAATCGATCTGTAGTTGTTATAGTTACTCCGTCAAGATGACTGATGTCAGTGGAGGCCCCACTTATGTTTATGTCGTAAAGTTGGAGATCAAAGACATCATATCTAATCTGGTCTTTACGGGGTATGCAACATTTGTCAACAGAAGAATGCATTGACTATTGAAATGTACTAAGAATAACGAAGAAACATAACAATAGCTAAGCACATCGCTCAATCAACCCCAATCAAAACTTTGTACAGCTCAAGTCAGTATGTGCACTACTGCTCCTTCTTATTGTCCGCATCGGCCTGGGTCTTAATAATCGAAGATGCAACCTTAGCAGACTCTCTCCACCCCTTCTGCCTCATCCAGAACCGCTCTTCAACGTCCGAATCATGTTTAGACCAGGACCGGGTATCATCTTCAAGCGACTTGCGCGTGAGATCAGACAGTTCCATGGACTCGTCCTTGGTGGTGAGGTCTTCTTCCTCGTCGCTACTACGGGCACCGAGGGTGGACTCAAGGTAGCGTTTGCGAATCATGTACTGTTCTGTTTTCTCGCGGCGAAGGTTGGGCGGTTCGAACTTGGCGATGGTGGCTTGGACAACGAAGCGAACGATGAGGTAGAGGTGTTCGGCGAAGAAAATTGACAGGAGAAGAGCCCAGCCTTTAATAGCTGAGGGCTCGCCGTTTGGTCCATCTGTGCTGGTGTTGAACATGTATACTAGTGCGGCGCTTGTGATACTGCCCACCCAAGAGAGGAAGCTCAGGGTGTCTAACCACGGTCCGATAGTGTCCACGCGGATGGGAGACGGTCTCTTGCACTCAACGATGATCTTGAAGAAGTCGGACCGGAGCTCTACCCAGTTGTTTATCAAGAAAGAAACTGGGACCAGGGGCCAGACAGGTGAAAATAGAGCTAGATAGCCGAACTGGATGCACATCTCTCGAAGGTCGTCGGTCACGTTGTAGTCGTCAAGATCGGCCTCTTTGCGAACGCGTGTAAGGAACTTTACCTCATCATCATGGTCAGTGTATGAGTGCTTCCGAGCTTTCTTCGTATCACTTTCCAGGCCAGAGTTCACACGACCGTACTTCTTCTTCTTGTACTCCTTGTACTCGCGAGCGAACTTTTGCTTGAGGAATGGCACAATAGTCTCCATAGCAAAACCAACCACTTGAGCCGTGACAGTAAAGTATATGACCTGCTTCCGCAGTCTATCCGGGTCAATGGTGAAGTTTTCATGCTTGGTTGTCGTTGCCTTTTCTTTCGAGACGAAAGGTCGAACAGTCAGATGGAAGACGTCGAGATGGGGAACGATAAGACTGGCAAACGGAATATAAACGAATGCCGTAAGTAGGATCGGGAGATATGATGTGATAAAATTGATCACAAAAATCTTCTGCGTCAATGCTGTATCATAGGCAGTTTGGGTCTCGTAGTTCTCATAGTCGTTTAGCTTCGTCGCTACCGAAACGAGAACGCCGCTCATGGTGGGGATCAAAGCCGAGAGCAGAATGGTTGGAATAAAGACCTATAAATTAGGACATTGACTGGAAATAGATCCGGGTGTTCTCACAAGGTATGTCTTTAGCGGCCCAGTGTACACTTCCGAGATGAAGATCTCAATGGCAAAGCACGTCGCAATAATAGCCCCTAGAGCCAGAGTCGAAACTAGAGCGAACGGAACCTGAAGGAGCTGTCGCTGCAAGCGAGTGGTTGCCGGGAAGATACCCCGTGTCTCGCCCGTAATCTGGTCCTGAACCTCTCTCTCCGGCTTGAACTCTCGTCGCTTGGAACGAACAACAGAAACGCCTTTAGTCTGCCATCGGCAACTAAGGTCCTCTTCCTGCCGCTTCCAGTACTCAATGAAGATGACTCCCCAAAGACAATTGACTATGGTATATATAATGGAGAAAGACCCCAATATCAACCAGCACGAGAACCCAAATACTGCAGGGAAGAGCAAGAACTTGAAGTACGACTGCAGGAACGCAAAATAGAAACCAACCTGCAACCATTAGTTCAATACCGCCATATCACCCGTAGAGGCTTATTCCAATGTACTTACGCTCTCTCCAAACATATCCCGAATCTGATCCAAGTCCTCCTCGGACAAGAATGTTTTCTGGCTCCAGTCCGTCAAATACTCCCTATTCTTCTCTTCGTCGTGAAGCGGGAATACCGCCAGCACATTCTTCCAGGGTCCATGCTTAGGGGTAATTCCGGCACCGCCATAATTCTGAGGAAGAGTTATCATATGGTGTATTATGCGCAATCGCTCGCCCTCGGTCTGCGGTTCGGCGGTGGACTCATCCTCGGGTTCGGAGTTGCGGACGCCATGGAGCCAGTCGCGAATCCTGAGAAAATCAAGCATTAGGAAAGTCTCCAGAGCGGGAGGAATGGCAATTGTTATACCTTGACTGGTAAATAGCACGCTGCAAACTCTTCTTCCTCGAAGCACGCACAAACACAAGCAGATTCGACTCTTCGCCCGGTCGTACTTCAGCCTGCAGCCCGACCTCCCAGAGTTTCCGGAGCAAGAGCTCTAGCCCCTCCGAAGCCCTCGACGGATCTATCTTCGTCAATATTCAGTCCTGCCATTATTCTCAAGTTGACCTACCGGTATTGGCATAGCTATACTGAATGACGTAGTCGGCGTAGAAGTTCTGATGGGAACCACTCCTGGCGGATGAGGAATCCATTCTCCGAAGCAGTACGGAGTATAGCTGAAGAATCGCAAAGGTTGAGATTCGAGGACAAGAAAGGGTCTAGGAACGTTGTCGACCCCACCTGGAGCAGGGCATAAAAATAAAGGAGATAGCAGCAAGTGTCGTCATCCCACACGAAGCTCATCGGGTTTGGTGGCTTGGCGCGGCGTAGCGTGGATCAATCGATCTACGGAGTATTCCGTAGACGGAGTAACGACACAGCCACCACTGCCACCAGATCTGCAGTCTGACAACATATGATATCAGAAGAAGCATCATCAGAATAACTAAGAAGCTGTTCGCGTTGGCATCATTGTGCGTACTCTGTATCTTGGATCTGCAGGGTCTATGCAAATTGCAAGGATTGGCTTCAGGCGATGGGATGAGTTGACAACACTCCACCTTTTTTAGAACTGATTATCTCTTGGATACTGGAAGTGGGGTCCTAGATGAGAACTTGTAGGGTATCTTCGATACTTACATCTCATCCCTTTCCAAAGAATTGGGTACCGACCCCACGAAGGAGGCAGAAGCGCTTCGGCCGGACAAGTGGGTCATATAGCCATAAAATTTGTGTCGCAATCAAGAAGGTTCCATAACTCAGTTGGTTAGAGTGTGGTGCTAATAACGCCAAAGTCGAGGGTTCGACCCCCTCTGGGACCACTTCTTTTTATTGTTTTTTTTTTACCACCGTCAATGTAGGATGCCGTCATTGTTGATTGTTTTATTTTGCCATTGCTTTCAGGTTCAAATATAACTGCGTGATGGTATCACAATGAGATTCTATCCTGGGAATCATGCATGCACACTAAATTCCAAGCAAATCGCTATTCTATGACATCGGATCTAATGTAGATGGTGCCCCGCTCATAGCTCATGATGATAGTTGATACGTTGAGGCGTGAAAGGAAATATTAAATGCTAGCACGACGAGGTGCCAACGTCCGCCGAAGCTTCTTCTTCTCCTCCGTTTCCTCCGGTAGCGGCAAAGACCCCTCATTCTTAAGTTTCAACAAGTATTCTTTTCCATAAGTATATCCAACTTGATAGATCTCGTCAAAACTGCCGAACTCGAGGGTTCCATAGCGGTCAATTGGCGGGCGCATGTAGAGACAGCCGGGCATAGTCTTGGCCCGTTCTAGATTGTCGATAGATGATACATAGGCTAGTCGAGCTTGAATCTCAGAGAGAGTTGGAGGGTTGGGGACTGAGGAGAATGGGTTCCAACGGTTAACCACCGACCAGAAGCCGGACAGTGAGTCTCCGTAACCTTGGGGAGTGTTATCGTCGATAGAGCCCACGTCTATAGCGAAGATCACGTCTGCACCTAGCGTCTTCATATGAGCCACAGTAAGATTATCGATGTAGCCTCCGTCGAGGAGCATGCTTCCTTCGTCGCAGATAGGAGGAAGAAGACCTGCTAACGACATCGATGCACGCACATAGCGCCAAATGTAGCCGGAAGAATGGTACTCAGCGCGGGATCGGCTGATGTTGGTGGTATTGCAGTAGAATTCAAGCCAGAAATCTTCAATCTGACTGTCCCCAAAGGTCTTGAAGATGCCTCGATTAAATTCATGACCAGTCGTGTACGACACTGATGGGTAGGTCAAGTCTAGTGCAAATCTCCACATGCTTCCCATACGCCCAGCAAACTTTTTGGCACGGCCATACATAGGGACGACGTCCGCATCCCTAGCATACAGACCACCAATGAAAGCACCGATCGATGTTCCGCCAACAATGTCAACAGGGATGCCAGCTTCTTCCAAGGCTTTGATGACACCGACGTGAGCGATACCTCTCGCGCCACCTCCGCCAAGAACTAGACCGACAGCTCTGCCACACAGTCGGCGAGCTAAACGATGAAAGTCTCCTTTGAAAGTAGTCTGGGTTGAATAAAGGGGTGTCTGACGTATGCGACGGGATGTGTATTTCTGAATCTCCGCTTGCAGAATCTGGACTCGCTGCTTCAACACAGTGCCAAGACGTTTTGTCTGCGGGTGTGATGGTTCAGCAGTGAGTCGGAATGCCATTTGAATATGGTGGTGACCGCCGTTGACCCAGACTCGGTTCTTGAGCCACTTGCGGGTCATTCCGGGAGGACAAAATCTGTCTGCATGCAATAACACGAGCTCCTTTCGAGCGGTCGTCTTCATTCCGAGTAAGAATCTCTCGTACTCTCCAACGTTGGGAGAAGACTCTGCGAGGCCGACCAAAAGAATGCAATCGGCCTGACTGATGCATGTTTGCGTCCATGGCGAGTTCACATTAGTGTCGGCGATGTACAGGACCATTCCGTATTTCTCCTCAAGGTCAGCTAGATATTGCGAGAGCTTAAGCTTTCCCATTCTGCTGAAAGCATGTCGCCCGAGGTGGTTCAATATAGCTGCTTGGTTCAGTGATGTCACCCCGTCTGTGACGCCAATTTGCTGAAGAGCATTCAACAACCGGTTACCAAACTCAACTACTGGAACGCCACTGGTAATGGGGAGAATGCCGACAGTGCGGAGATTGAGTGTTGACGTGGCGGTTTTGATAGTGCCGGTGTTGCCAGGCTCGGTGTTTTGTTCGGACATGGGGGTTTCGACAAGATCCCTCATTCGTTGGGCAATGAGTTTGGAGACCTGAATGGTTATTCCAGTGTGCTCTTGCGCAAGGCTGTTGAAGAGTGATCGAGGGAATTTTGCTAGCTCGGTTTCTCGTATGGCATGCAGAGTGGCAGGTCTTGTCGACTCTGTCATGACTTCCAACTCACCCACACTTTCTCCTTGTCCATGCTCACCAACAACCGTCATTTTGCCTCCATGGCCCTCGTGAACAGAACGAAGACGACCATTCAACGTGATGTAGATAGCATCGCTTTCATCACCTTGATGGTAGATGACCTGACCAGCATTCACTTGTACCCATTCTAGAGCAAAGTCAATATGAAGGAGGAGTCGCGGTAGGAGGCCAGTGAGTCTCTTTGCCAAGGTCAAGAGGGCAATAGGGTATCGCTCCGCCAGTCTCTCCAAAGATGCTCGCGGAAGAAATCCAACATATACATCCGTCTTGGCTACAACATCCGTATAAGAACGGTAGGAAGCCATCGCGCCTACATATCCTTGCATTCCTCCCGGTTTGATCATGTAAAGGGACTTGCGAGACGACCTCTTTCGCTTGAATTCAGTTCCCGATGAGGCAGATGCCGCACCACGGGAGGTGGCTGTCTGGGTCCGTTTCAGCGTCGGGAATAGCTCCTCTTCGATGTGAGGATGACCCGGCCTCGATGTTCCGACAAGGTCTTCTCCTTTTTCGTTAACCTGGACTCCCACGTCCAGAAATCCGTCTATGACATAGTAAAGCCCCGGATGGCGTTCGCCCTGTTCGACGAGGACAGAGCCCTTGGGAAAGTAAACAATCTCAATGTCATTGTATAGTTCTTCCCTCAAGTTGACGATAGGCGACGTACCCCCTGCACTCGTCACGGACATGGACATGGCAGATTCAGTTTCACCGTCGCCAGACCCGTCGTAAGCGTCAATGAATCCAAAAGCGTTGTTGCTGAAGACAGCTTTCTGGCGGCGGGAATCGTATGAGACGAGTTTTGGAGATAATTCGCCAGCTTGGCTTCCTCTACGGAGCGCATCATGAGAGCTGGGGGTTAAGCCGATGCCGTTCATAATACAGTCTAATATTGATTCGCGGAACAACGTGTTCTCATCAACAGAGTCCTTTCGTTGAAGAGTGGAACGGCGCATTGGGGAGTGCTCTTTCTCTGTCAGTGGCGAATGGAGCCTAGGAGTAGTAGCAAAGTGTTCATGTTTGGCTCCAAACCGAGAGAGTTGGATGGTTGACAGGAGGTCCCCAGGACTGACTCCAGCTGTATCACGCTCACTCGAAGGACTTTCCGGGTTGATGAGAGATATAGGCCGCTTCGTCATAGGCATTTTTGCTTTGAGAGCAGCCTCTTTCCTCAAGAAGCTGTTTGACCGGCGGCTTTGACCGGAGTAGGGGTTATGCAGTGCTATTCCTTTGGTGACTTCCTCAGTACCAAGGCGATCTTTCTCTTTGAGGAATTTGTCCTTTAATCGATCTAGTGCTGATCCTCGAATGTCGTTTGGCAGGTCATACGTTGTGAACTTTGTCATCTGCTTCTCAATCCCTAAGACCTCGTTTGTGAGACCGAGGTAGGAGTGGGCCGTTGCAAATGTCACTCGTTGTAGTCGCGTAAGGATCACTTGGACTATATGGGCGGTGGCTCTGGGGTAAAGGCGCGTCAGGCGTCGGAAAGCACTCGTTGGGATGATTGCAATCGTTGTATCTACCGTAGCTCGGGCCACAATGTCCGGGTGGACAGATTTCTTGCGCATTTTACGCACTCGTTCCGAACCTACGTTGTCATGCTGTGGAGGGGCACGGCTCTCCCCGAGATTCAGAGGGGGGACTGATGGCAGCGGTTCTCCCTCACCATGGACAGTGGAGCTGTCATCTTCACTATCTCTTTGCGCAACAGTGGGCGACCCGTTCATGAACGTGCCTGGGCTATCCATGAACGACGAGGGAATTGGCGCTGGGCTTGGCTGGACGCTGGACATGCTTGAATGAGATCCTTCCGAGGTCCGCAGTCGGATGTCCTCTGTAAATAATGATAGAATGGAGAACAAGGACGACATGGACGCGCCGTTCTTCACTTCGGTAAGAAGCTGATATCCTTGCTTTCCATGCTGCGTTTGGCCCTCTTCATCCGATGACTCCTCGAATACATCACCGTTCAAGCTGTGCTTTCCGCCCCGCATGGACTTGACGAAGATCTGGACTAGCCCATCCACAACCAAGCAAAACCCTTTCTCTTCCTCTAGCTGGAGAGTTTCACCCGCGATTAACTTCCGCGTTTGCATCGTGCGTGTTAACTCGTGGAAGACCGGCCTCTCGAGATAACCAAAAACTTTGATCGCGCTCAGAAACTCATCCAAATAGTTCGCCAGTCCAGGTTTCGAGTCTCCTTCTTGCACGTCGGGGAATAGGTCGAGTTGCGGTTCCTTGCGTTGGGGCTCCGGCGGAAGACGGCTGTACATGTTCAGGAATCGATATCGTATGAACCAACTGATGGTTGAAACGAGGGCCAGTACAATGAACAGCCTAGTAATTGATCAATCACATGTCAGCGAGCTGCTATTTAGTTCAAGAAGCAATTGCGCAATGAAAACAGCTCTTACAGCGTTGTGAAGTTCATCGTGAATGTCAGGCTCGTAGAAAAGAGTGTAAACAGCCATGTTGGTAGAGTAATGGTCGCAAAGGTGATTATCCAGTATAAAATGCTTGGAATAGTCTGGAAGACCAGGGAAAACACCCAACCGATCCACCCCACCATGGTTGTCGGCGTCGGAAGGGACAACAAGGGCGGCGGAGGCAGATGGCTAGAAAGGCGGGGGAATCCAGAAACGCTGGCGGTTATGGCGGAATTCGCAGGCGACAAAGAGGGTGTAGCGACCGAAGGATTTCCGGAGATGGGCGACAGTGATGCTTGTAAAGATACTGGGTCCGGAAGGTTGGGCGTGAGACTAGATGCTCCACCACTGGCCATCCTGACGTCGCCGTGTCGAAGCTTGGATGCAGAACGACGCTAAGCTCGGCAACTAGTACGTAGGGACTGCGCAGAGGCTGCAGGACTTCTCATCCAACAAAGCTACAATGGTTCAGAGGCCGGGTCAGTAGCAACACCATCGTCGAAGCGAGCCGAACGTGCCCGCATACCTATTGCCTGTTGGCTGGTTGTTGATCCGCGACCCTGCGCAACGGTTGCTTGTGAAGGAGGGGTTTGAAGTCGGTGACGCCGCTCAGTCCGGATAATGTCGCCGGAACAGTAATGCAGAAACTAGTCAATCACCTGCATCTCTCAACCGAATGGTGAGTAGCGTGATGTCGAAGTCGTGAGGGGATGGATGGGTGTGCATTGAGCGAACCTTAAGCTTCCTCCTGCCTGTGACTCACATGACCTGCGGCTACATACCTACTTCCATTTTATCGTAATTATTCTATGTTTTTATTGCGGTAAACATATAATTGAGGGACTTATGGCCATGTAGGCATAGTAAGAACTCAAACGGGATTGTCTGATTCGGATCTTCCTGCAACTTGGGTTCCAGTTGTGACTATATATATGCCCACTGATGGTACCTGAATAGTACGGAGTATACACTATATATACTAAGCTTATACCTAACAAAAGGGTTTCAAAGTCTACACAAGCCCAAACATAGGCGCCAACACCGAATTTCAACCATTTCTAAATAGACAGCCCTATTGAATTTCCAACGCAGTACTCCGTAGTTAGCAAAGTAGCGCTTGCCTAGGCCTCGATCGATGGGACGTCTACTCTTTGTCTCAGCCCCATTTTCTGCCACCCCCGGTCTTTCTCCGCCCGGCCACGTTCCCTTGTTGCGGCCAGGCTCATGCTCCAGCTTCCTGGCTTCTGCTGATACTCACACTGATCGTATTATTTTCTCTCCTGCCCTTCATTACTAGAAATATCTGTGGCCTTGGCCCGCCGGCCCGCCGCAGTCATGTTTCAGGTAAGTTTGCCTGTTAGACCGGACATTTGTTTAGCTCCTCCGCTCCGCGGAGGCTCCAGTGCATAAGGCTGACGAGTGAAACACCAAATAGCGCCTTCGTGACGCCATTGACTCGCGCATCGCAGAGGAGCAAGCTCGACAAAGGTCGTCGCAAGAGTCGCTCGCTCGCTCCAACTCTGCTCGCCGTCCACCGGGACGACCTTCTGCTCCCCGACGAAATACCGGAACCCCTGTACGCGGACCAGATCCTAACGAGTTCGAGCCTGAATTCGCCATCGGAGATGACGATGCGTCGAGTAGGTCTGCGACTCCGCGGCCGGAGGCGACAGACTCCCCTGAGAAATCAACAGGAGAGAATGCCGAGAAGGATGAGGGCAAGACCGACATAGCAACAAACGAGAAGCCAGGAACCAATGAAAAGGAGAGCACACCTGCAACAGAGGCATCACAGCCATCCACCGAGCTACCGCCGGAGGTGAGGGCGAAGCTACGCAGGCTGAACAAGATGGAAACGCGATACCAGGGTGGGTTCTTCGTTGCTACGGAACCCAGTCCGTTTGCTAACATGCGCCGTTTGTAGAGTTGTTAAAGGCATACAGAGCTGCGCACTCGAGAGTCCTGTCAATTGAGCCCTTCGAAGCCGCCCTGCGAGAGAACACACCGTTAACATCGATCGCCGATCCGAAAGCGCTGACCGAATACTTCAATCAGATCTCGCTCAAAAGCGACCTGGTAGGAGAGGAGCTCAAGCGAGTTACTACTGAAAGGGACGACTTCAAGAGCAAACTAGAGGAATCCCAGAAGTCCGAAAAGGCCGCGCATGATGAATTGGCCAGTCTCAAGGAAACCGCAAACCGCGAAGAACAATTGAAAGACGGCGAAACCAGCGCGCCAGCTCAGAAGGAGTCTCCTAAAGAAACCAAGGATGAGTCTGAGGAATTCTTCTCCTTTGACAACGAAATCCCGCGACTGGAGTCAGAATTGAAGGAGAAGCAGGAAGAGGTTGAGAGCCTGAAGACTCAGACAGAAAATTTGAAGCGCGATCTATCAGTAGCACGTGAGTCGACCGAAGGCATGGTTCAGAATCTTGAAACTGCCACACGGGAGCTTTCAGAGTTGCGTGATTTCAAGGATAAGCAAGAACTGGAGATGGATAAGCTTAAGAGCTCGAAACAGAGTGAGACCGATGAGCTCAAGCTTAAGCTCGAAAAATCAGAAGCCGCTATGGCTGAAGCAAGCACTGAAGTCGAAAAAATAAAGGCTGATTTGAAGCAGAAGGCGGACAGCATTGAGGAGCTCCGGGCGCAAGCTAAGCCGTCCGGTGATTCTGATCAGCAGGCAGAATTGGCCTCAAAACTAGAAGAAGTCAATAAGGAAAAAGAAGCCAGTGAGAAGCGGTTGGGTGTACTTCAAGGCCTAGTCGATAATCTTCGATCTCAGCTCAAGGAGACCCAGGATTCAATGTCACAATTGAAGAGTGACGTGGATCAGAAAACAGCGGAGTTTGATCGCGCGAAGAAGGTCATTGGGTTCCTTGACGGAAATCTAGAAGGTAATGTGAAATGGCAGCAGGCAAAGGAGAAGATTGGGGATGATAAGAAAGCCGATTTCGAAGAGCTTCGACAGAGCTTAACTCCACCCCATAGCGCGAAATTCGCAGAAGATAAGCCTGCTCCCGCACAGCAGCCTGCCAATGTCACGGCTGGCGCAGGAGCTGGGAAGAAAAAGAAAGGCAAGAAGAAGAAGGGCGGTAAAGGTGGTGATGATATCAGCAAGCCTGCAGACACTGCTGAGCAGGAACCCACAGAGTCTGTATCTCAGCCAGACCCTCAGCCTGTTGAGGTCAGCCCAGCTCTAGCTGAGCTCGAGAAGAAGGTTGAGGACCTCGAGAAGCAACTCAAGGAGAAAGAAGCGGCCATTGACCGTCTCGACGCGAAGTTGAAGGGCGAAGGAGACTTGAAGGAGGAGATAGAGTCCCTACGAGATGATCTTCTTCATATTGGCCAAGACCATGTTGAGGCCAAGGACAAGATCAAGGAGCTGACTGCAGAGAAGACGGCTTTGGAGGGAACAATTTCCAAGCTTGAAAGAGAGATTACAGACCTCCGCACAAACAGCGCCTCAAAATCAGCAGATTCCGAGAAGGCTCATAATGATCTCAAGGATGAGTACGAGGACCTCAAGGTCAAGTTTATGACAGTTGAAACGGAACTTTCTGCTGCACAGCAACTGGCAGCAACGAGATTCAAGGATATTACTGAGCTACGCGAGAACATCCAGAAGATCCAGCCCGAACTCAAAAAGTTGAGGGGCGAAAGCGCAGAGCTCAAGTCAACTAAAGATGAACTAAAGAGCAAAAGCGCTGAGCTCAGGAAACTGGAAGGTAAACATGACGATCTGCAAGCAGAATTAAATACCCTCAAATCTTCGATCTCTGATCGCGAGACTGAGGTAAAAACTCTCAATCAGAAAATTAAGCAGGAGTTGGATAGTCGACTGAAGGCAGAAGAGAACTTGACGGTTGCCCAATCCGACCTGCGCCACTCGGAAAGCAAGAAGCAAGAAGCCATAGAGGGAAGGCAAAAGGTTGTGTCGGACCTTTCAAACGTCCAGGGTGAGCTAAAGACAGCGCGGGCACGGTTACGAGAGTACGAACAACAGACTGTGCAATTAAACAAAGACCTCGACGGCTTGCGGGAGGAAATTGAACTCAAGACGGCCCAACATTCCAGTGCACAAAGCTTGATGAACAGCATGCGTGACCAGGCTTCAGAGCTCGGCATGCAGATGAAGGAGGCTCGCGAGCGATGCGAGAGCCTGGAAGAAGAACTAGCGGATGCCCATCGTCTTCTGAGTGAGCGAACTCGTGAGGGCGAAACCATGCGACGCCTCCTTAACGACATCGAGGGACGCACTGAGGCGAAGACCCGTGACTTTAAGGAGCGAATGGAGACAGCCATTGAAGAACGTGACCGCGCCGAGGACGAAGCCAGCGCCCAGGGTCGACGTCGGGCTCGCGAGTTGGAAGATCTCAAGACCAAGCTACGTGAAATGGAGAAATCATTACGAAGCGCAGAAGAGGATAAAGAGGAGTTGGAGCACTCGCAGAAGGACTGGAAGCGCCGACGAGACCAGCTTGAAGCACAGGCAGAGACATCAACCCAGCAGCTCAATGACGTCCAGCAGGCCATGGCGCGACTACGCGAGGCGCTGGACGAAAGTGAGAAACAGGTTCGTGATTTGGAGAAAGAGAAGGCCGAGTTGCGCCGATCCGTGGAGCAGACCAACTCGCGGTTGGAGAAGATGCGCAAGTCCAGCATGCTTGATGACGGTCGATTTGGAACTACACAGTCCTCTCGTTCATCTATAGACTCTGGCTCCCGCAAAGGAGTAACTTCTCCTGCTCCAAAAGCTCGCAGTCCATCCACTCAACGAAGTGACACCCCTACCGGAGGCATCGACTACATCTATTTGAAGAACGTGCTCCTCCAATTTTTGGAGCAGAAGGACAAGAATTACCAGAAGCAACTCATTCCTGTTTTGGGGATGCTTCTGCACTTTGACCGGTAAGCCTACAATAATCATGATCTACCTTGACAGTAACTAACGAGCCTAGAACGGACGAGCAAAAATGGATGGCAGCTATAACCTCCAAGTAGGGGCATTGTACATACCTGTTAGCGGGTTCGCGCATAGATGTTTTTTGGTACATAACTCTTCTTGTTTTATATTAATACAGTGTTTCAGTCTACTTTCAGGATAGAAATGAGACATCAGGACTGATGTTGAACATCCGTGGCGAACTGACGTCGTTTTCTTCTGGTATAGATCGCCGTGGAGCATGAGCCGATGTCATAGGGCGGGGAGGCCTGATAAATTCTCCGCATCAAGATTCCAGGTTCAGCCTTCAGTATTTTGTTTCTCAATCACAAAACCTCGCATCTAGCAGAACCAAGTCACAATGTCTTCAGAACCAACAATCAGACTCGCGACTGCGGAGGGTATTTCCCTCCACTCCCTGCATTCCACTCCATGCTCGTTCTCACAACCCAAAGAAATAGACTGACAGTCCAGACGTCCCTCTCATCCTCCAATTCATCCGCGAACTCGCCGACTACGAAAATGCCCTACACGAAGTCGAAGCCACTGAAAAGTCCCTCCTCGCAACCCTCTCCTTCCCCGACGAGACCCCCAAGCGCGGCTCCGTCTACACAGGGCTCATAACGCCGCCAGCAACGCCCGACAACCCGAACCCGATCCCCGTCGGCATGGCACTCTATTTCTACAACTACTCAACCTGGCGCGCTGCCCCGGGGATCTACCTCGAGGATCTATATGTGCAGCCTGCGGCACGGGGGAATGGGTATGGGTTCAAGTTGCTGAAGTGGCTTGCGGCAAGGGTCATTGAGGTCAAGGGGCGGCGGCTTGAATGGAGTGTTTTGACTTGGAACGAGCCGAGTATTCAGTTCTATAAACAGGTCGGGGCCAAGCCGATGGATGAGTGGTTGAAGATGATGGTTGAGGGTGAGGCACTGGATAGGTTGGCAATGGGGTCGGAGTTGCTGTAGCTGAATGAGACGTCGCATATAGTTCCGAGGTAGACAACAATATACTTTACTATATAGATACTAGATCCTGGCCTCGGTGTTCAGTGTGCGAGGATCTGCATAGTTGGCATCATTCTGCCACACAAGGCCGAGACAAGGAATTCGATTTCCGGCCAACTACAAAACACCGAGAGAACCATGAATGGATTATCAGAGCAAGCCACAATGGTTCTCCAAAACAAACTCGCGCTTGGCACTTCATGCCTCGGCCTCAGCCCCTCCCACACGCTGGACAACAAGATCCGCGCCGCCGCCCAGCAAGGCTTCCAGGGCCTCGAGATCGTCTACTCTGATCTAGAGCGCTACAGCACAAACCAGTCGGTGCCCCTCATTACAGGTGCAGAGCAAATCCGACACCTACTAGACGAGCTAGATCTAGAAGTCATCTCCCTCGCCCCTTTTGAGAACTTCGAAGGCACAAAGTCGCCTATCAAGGAACGCCTCGCCGTCGCATCGCAATGGCTTGACATCGCGCGCATCCTAGGCGCAACATACCTCCAGATCCCGTCGCAGTATAACAAAAACAGTATAGGCGATGAAGGCGTCATCGTTTCAGAAATGCAGCAACTCGCGGATCTAGCTAGCTCCTCGTCGCCTGTTATTTCGCTTGCTTACGAGCCGCTGTCTTGGGGCGTGCATTGCTCGACTTGGGACGATGCCCTGCGTCTAACGCAGCTCGTCAACAGGGATAACTTCGGGTTATGCCTTGATACTTTCCACGAGATTACGAAGTTGTGGGCAGATCCATCCACAGCGTCCGGGGTCTATCCCGACGGACCGGAGAAGCTGGCCGATTCGCTCCGTCGGTTTGTCAAGACTGTACCGCTGGGCAAGCTCTTCTATGTGCAACTCTCGGATGCAGAGCGCTTCGACCCGCCGTTCTCGAAGCATCATGCCTGGTATACCGAGGGTGAAGCAACAGAATTTTCATGGTCAAAGCATGGGCGACCGTTTCCTCTGGAAAGGGAGTTTGGTGGCTACACGCCTGTTGCTGATGTGGTGAGGGCGTGGATTGTTGAGAGTGGGTTTACTGGGTGGGTGTCCATGGAGATCTTTGATCGTAGGATGCGTGATGAGGGATATAAAATTGAGACTGCAGCTCAAAGGGGTTGGGAGTCTTGGCAGATGTTACAGACTGAGGTTGGGGAGCAGATGGCGAAGGTATAGTCTACACAACGTTGGATAGCTGAGGGACTATGAGGTAGGCCAGCCCTAGGTGCCTTGGTGACCTTGGGGGTTATGGCAGCTAGATGACGAGGCCGGAGATTTCTGAGTGCCAAATAATTAGCGGGCCCACTTAACGCCCTCCACTGTCTATAAACCTAGGTAGTAACTAGTTATTAGAGCTCATTATTGATGACTACAAATGAATGATAACTAGAGACTGGTCCTCTTATCTGATAGGAAACTCCAAGTAGGTGTGGATATAATACAAGATGTCGACCTCGTCACATAACAACTGGTTCCATAACTCAGTTGGTTAGAGTGTGGTGCTAATAACGCCAAAGTCGAGGGTTCGACCCCCTCTGGGACCAACTTCTTTTTTTTTGCTTTATCTTTATTTTTCTCGACAGCTCGACTCATAATGACTCATTCTCAAAAACATCTTGGCCTGTCCTGTTTTGTTCCTCTTCGAGCAGCTGCTACATATGCTGAGACATTATATAAAGACTATCTGGCCCAGTTGACTCAGTTCTTGTGCTTCTTTGGACATGTGCTGTTCATTGAAAGACCTCGTCGTCATAGTATAGTTTTGCCCAGAAAGATTCACTGCAATCAGAAAGAGCAACAAAGGCTTCTTTAACTGATAAGGCAAAATCATAATCTACTGCTTTCGTTGCTTTTGTTCCCATCCAGACAAGCATCATCAAGTTAAGTGGTGGATTGTCCCCAGTACCATCCATTGTGGCCCCAGGCACCAACATCTCTCAGTAGCGGATCGCCCAAGCATATCCCGGCGGCTCTGATCTTCTCTCCACCATCCTCCGCAACGAACAACTGGTTGAGACTTGGTCTTTATTGTGACCTGAAATGAACGGAACGGGATCTATCGAGTCGCAGTGGCTGGCCCAGTTGGCTGCCATGCGCCAGGCCATCGCCGACCTGAAGCTCACAAAAGACCCCGCTGACGACCAACCCGCGTACGGTAGCGACCTGGAGCTCGATCTTGACGAACATTCCTCCTCTGCCGGGACAGTTGACGATGTATGGGACTTAATCAGCTCTGATGACGAATCAACAAGCGGTGCCTCCTTCGAACTCGACGATCTGCCCTCCCCGCCTGCCTCCGAGCAATATGACCAAACATGGCTGCAGCAGAAATGCCAGCTCCTTGCCATTCAACAAGCGGGAATGGACCCGAACGAGACCGTGCAACAATTAATCACCGCGCTGGAAACCGATAGCGGAGACGACGAGTTGCAAATGTCACTAGCTGAAATCGTGGGGTTTGATGATCTGGATTTCGTTATCGAGTTGATTACGCACCGGAAGGAGATACTGGGCAGTTTGAGAGCCGGCCCGAGGAAAGCACATGCGCAGACTGATGGATTGGCTTCTGGACTACAGACAAGGGCTGAACGAGAGCAGGCTCTCCGGAAGCAGGACTATGAGCATAAGAACGCTGCATTGATGCCGGAGCAGGCTCGGACGGAACCGAAATACCCGCATGTGTTTAAGACGCACGACTCGAGGAACGTGTTGGCTTTGAACGGGAAGAGCTATGGTTTGCCCCTGGGTAGTAGGCAGATTGATGAGCCGAAATATACAGAGGTCGAGGTACCAGCTGCGAGGGTTGGTACGCTTGCTCAGCAACAGAAATTGGTTCCTATCTCCTCTATGGACGGTCTTTGCCAGGGTACCTTCAAAGGATACAAGACATTGAACCGCATGCAGAGTTTACTATACGACGTTGCCTACAAGACCAGCGAGAATATGCTTATCTGTGCCCCTACTGGTGCTGGTAAAACAGACGCTGCTATGTTGACAATTTTGAATGCCATTGGAAAGAACACGGTCCCCAATCCGACTGAACAGCCTGATGCCACCGAGTTCTCGGTCCTCGTCGATGATTTTAAGATCGTCTATGTGGCTCCAATGAAAGCCCTCGCTGCGGAGGTCACGGAGAAGCTGGGAAAGCGTCTCGCGTGGCTCGGGATCAAAGTTCGTGAGCTGACTGGTGACATGCAGCTAACGAAGCGAGAGATCATGGAGACCCAGATCATCGTCACCACCCCTGAAAAGTGGGATGTGGTGACCAGGAAAAGCACGGGAGATACAGAGCTTGTACAGAAGGTGCGGTTGTTGATTATCGATGAAGTCCATATGCTGCATGACGAACGTGGTGCAGTCATCGAGTCACTGGTGGCCCGTACTCAGCGGCAGGTTGAAAGTACCCAGTCGTTAATTCGCATCATTGGTCTATCCGCCACTCTTCCAAACTATGTTGACGTCGCCGATTTCCTCAAGGTCAATAAAATGGCTGGTTTATTCTTCTTTGATGGATCATTCCGACCGGTCCCTCTTGAGCAGCATTTCATCGGTGTCAAAGGCAAGCCAGGCTCTAAGCAGTCTCGCGAGAATATTGACACTGTTACATTTGAGAAAGTCCGGGACATGCTTGAACTAGGCCATCAGGTCATGGTGTTTGTGCATTCACGCAAAGACACGGTACTTACAGCGCGAATGCTGAAGCAAATGGCTGTCCAGGACGGGTGCGAGGCACTCTTCAGCTGCCAGGACCATGAGAACTACTCTACCGCCCTTCGGGATATGAAGCATGCTCGTGCTCGAGAGCTTCGTGACCTATTCGCTAGCGGGTTTGGAACCCATCATGCAGGAATGAGTCGAAGTGACCGCAATCTCATGGAGCGTATGTTCTCCGAAGGCCTGATCAAGGTCCTCTGCTGTACAGCTACGCTCGCCTGGGGTGTCAACCTTCCGGCTGCGGCAGTCGTCATCAAGGGAACTCAATTGTATAATCCACAGGAGGGTAAATTCGTGGATCTTGGTATATTGGACGTCTTGCAGATTTTTGGTCGTGCTGGTCGTCCTCAGTTCCAGGATACCGGTATTGGTTTTATTTGCACGACTCATGACAAGTTGAACCACTATCTGTCAGCAGTTACATCGCAGCAGCCGATTGAATCACGATTCTCCGGCAGACTCGTGGATAACTTGAACGCGGAGATATCTCTCGGAACAGTCACATCGGTCTCAGAAGCGGTTCAGTGGCTGGGGTATTCCTACCTTTTCGTGCGGATGAAGCGTGAGCCTCGGAATTATGGCATTGACTATGCTGAAATGATAGACGACCCCGGACTCGTACTGAGACGCCGTCAACTTATCATTCAAGCTGCCCTAATTCTGCAAAAAAGCCAGATGATCATCTACAATGAAAAGACGGAAGAGCTCCGAGCTAAAGATGTCGGCCGCATTGCTAGCCAATACTACGTTCTTCAGACAAGTATCGAAATTTTCAACGATATGATGCGGCCGATGTCTGGCGAAGCAGATGCGCTGCGGATGATCAGTATGAGCGGTGAATTCGACAACATCCAGTCTCGCGACAACGAGTCAAAAGAACTGACCAGGCTTCGCGAGGAGGCTGTCCAGACTGAAGTCGAGGGAGGCAATGACTCTGCACAAGCCAAGACCAATATTCTTCTGCAATCCTATATATCCCGTGCCAGACTCGAAGACTTTGCCTTGGTTTCTGATACAGGTTATGTAGCACAGAACGCAGCTCGTATCTGCCGTGCTTTGTTCATGATCGCCTTGAACCGACGCTGGGGTTACCAATGCCAGGTCCTTCTGTCCATGTGCAAGTCAATCGAGAAGCAGATGTGGCCGTTTGACCACCCATTCCGCCAGTTCGATCTTCCTCAACCGATCCTGAAGAACCTGGAAGAGAGACTACCCTCGTCATCAGTGGAGTCAATGAGGGATATGGATATTGCTGAGCTCGGCCAGCTCGTTCATAACCAAAAGATGGGCAAGACATTGGCAAAGCTGCTGGACAACTTCCCAACTCTAACCGTCGAGGCTGAAATTGCGCCGCTTAACCGCGACGTGCTACGAGTGCGACTACTTCTCTATCCTGAATTTACCTGGAATGATCGCCACCATGGCGCATCCGAGTCGTATTGGGTCTGGGTTGAGAACTCCGAAACGTCTGAAATCTATCACCACGAGTACTTCATTCTCAGCCGGAAGAAGCTGTATGATGATCACGAACTGAACTTTACCATCCCTCTCTCGGACCCATTGCCAAGCCAGATTTATGTTCGAGCTATATCCGATCGTTGGCTAGGAGCAGAGACGGTCACTCCGATTTCCTTCCAGCATCTGATCCGCCCGGATACCGAGAGTGTGTACACTGACCTTCTAGATCTGCAACCGCTTCCTGTATCTGCTCTGAACAATCCAATCCTCGAAGAGCTGTATGGGCAGCGCTTTCAATACTTCAACCCAATGCAGACCCAACTCTTCCACGTCCTGTACCACACCGCAGCAAATGTGCTTCTGGGTTCGCCGACAGGTAGTGGCAAAACAGTGGCAGCCGAGCTGGCCATGTGGTGGGCTTTCAGGGAACGCCCAGGCTCAAAGGTAGTTTACATTGCGCCTATGAAGGCCCTCGTCCGAGAGCGTGTCATGGACTGGGGAAAGCGATTTACAGCACCGATGGGTTTGAAGCTGGTTGAGTTGACTGGTGACAACACACCTGATACGCGGACGATCCGAGATGCAGACATCATTATCACCACGCCAGAAAAATGGGACGGTATCTCTCGTAGTTGGCAAACCAGAGACTACGTCCGTAAGGTGAGCTTGGTCATTATTGACGAAATTCATCTACTTGGTGGCGATCGTGGACCTATTCTCGAAATCATTGTGTCCCGTATGAACTACATCGCCTCACAATCCAAAGGCTCTGTCCGGTTGATGGGCATGTCGACGGCTTGTGCAAATGCATCTGATCTCGCAAACTGGCTGGGAGTCAAAGAAGGCCTGTATAACTTTCGACATTCCGTTCGACCTGTTCCCTTGGAGATCTTCATTGATGGATTCCCCGAACAGCGTGGTTTCTGTCCGCTTATGCAGTCGATGAACAGGCCTACTTTCTTGGCCATCAAGAGTCATTCACCTGAGAAGCCTGTTATTGTGTTTGTCGCCTCTCGTCGGCAAACCCGTCTGACTGCTAAGGACTTGATCAACTTTTGTGGTATGGAGGATAACCCACGCCGATTTGTCCGCATGTCCGAGGATGACCTTCAGTTAAACCTTGAACGGGTCAAGGATGATGCTCTGCGCGAGGCCCTCTCATTCGGTATTGGTCTGCATCATGCCGGTTTGGTAGAGTCTGACCGACAATTGGCGGAAGAGCTCTTTGCAAACAACAAGATTCAGATTCTTGTGGCGACCAGTACTCTGGCCTGGGGTGTCAACCTTCCGGCACATCTCGTTGTTGTCAAAGGAACGCAGTTCTTCGACGCAAAAACAGAAGGATACAAGGATATGGACTTGACAGACGTGTTGCAGATGCTGGGTCGTGCCGGACGTCCTCAGTTCGATTCATCTGGTATCGCGCGGATTTTCACCCAGGACTCGAAGAAGGCGTTCTATAAACACTTCTTGCATACTGGTTTCCCTGTCGAGTCTACGCTTCATAAGGTCCTGGATAACCACTTGGGCGCTGAAGTCTCGGCTGGGACAATCACCACCAAGCAGGATGCTCTCGACTATCTGACTTGGACATTTTTCTTCCGACGCCTGCACAAGAACCCATCCTACTACGGCCTTGAGATCTCAGCCGAACAGCATAACTCCCTCGAAGCTCAGTCCCTAGCACAAGACTTTATGATCGATCTCGTCGACACATCCCTCGGCGAGCTCTCCGAATCCAGCTGCATCATATTCGACTCAGCAACCGGCGAAGTGGACGCAACTCCCTTCGGCAAGATCATGAGTTACTACTATCTCGCACATAAAACAATCCGGTACCTGCTGTCACACGCAAAACCAGCACCGACTTTCCACGACGTTCTCAGCTGGATGTGCTCGGCCACGGAATTCGACGAGCTTCCTGTCCGGCACAACGAAGACCTCATCAATGCAGAGCTCTCGCGCAATCTGCCCCTTTCCGTCGAGCCCATGGGGGACCTCCCAATGTGGGACCCTCACGTTAAGGCTTTCCTCCTTCTTCAGGCTTACATGTCTCGCATCGACCTGCCGATCTCGGATTACGTTGGAGATCAGACTTCCGTGCTTGATCAGAGCATCCGTATCATCCAGGCTTCTATCGATGCAATGGCCGAGTTAGGGTTCACGGTCGCCTGTACAACGTTCATTACCCTCCTACAGTGCATCAAATCCGGCCGATGGCCCGAGGATCACCCTCTCTCGATCCTTCCCGGTGTCGATCCATTGACACCAACATCCACCGAAAAGGGCAAAGCCCAGACCCTCCCAACATCCTTGACCTCCCTAACATCGCTTCCCATGCAAGCCATCTCTTCATTACCATCAAAACTTTCACTTCCGCAGTCGACACACACTCACTTTACAAAAGCAGCTGCGTTCCTCCCTCGTCTCGCCCTCGGTATCACATCAACCTCCGAGAGAGGCATCACCGTCTCCCTAACCCGAAAGAACAACCCAACGAACCAGGACTTTAGGATCTACGCGCCACGCTTTCCAAAACCCCAAACAGAGGGATTCTTCTTGCTTGTTTGTGCGGCCAAGTCTGATGGTTCCGATGGAGATCTTTTGGCCCTGAAGAGGGTTTCGTGGCCGAGTAGCAACAATAACTCTGCAACTGCAACTGCAAACCAGAACCGAAATAATAACTCCAGCAAGGGACCCGGTAGAGGATATGCAGGTCGCCGAGGTCAACAACTGTCAACAACCTCAAATGTGAAGTTCCCCAAGGCCTTACCTGTGCCGGAGCGTGTTAACGTGAGGGTCCTCAGTGACTCTTATCCTGGGATGGAGTGGAGTGTTAGTGGGGTTGAGGTTGACGTCGATGGTGGGAAGGGCAAAGGCAAGGGGAAAGCTATGGTTATTGGTGTTGATGCTCCTGAAAGACAGGTTGTGAGTGAGGGGAGTGTTCCAGACAAGGAATAGAACTCTCTAAAATCTTATCGGCTACTGGCGAGATTTGACCTCCATTGAGTGTATTCGAGAAGCCTCTTTCCATAAATCAAGGAAAGACATCAAATAAAATCAAATCAAGAGACACCATTCACTGAATGGAATATACTCAAATACTGAGTTGCATGTATATAATGACCTTTTTCGAGAATAACTCCTCCCAGCGCGCTGCGCTATAAACCAAGACACTCATAAAGAACAAAAGAAAATCTAGATAACGACCAGGGTATGTAACAGTGTAATGTATGAACGACAGTAAATAGACTCGAACCCACCCATCCGGAACCAAAACCAACCTCAAATCAAGACCGAACGCCAAAGGAAAAGACGAAGCCCTAAATTAAACCATCTCAATCCTCACATCTTGGCTCAAATGCGGCCGATGCCCGATCGCGGGACCCGTAACCTGCGGCGTCTTCGCCTGCCTCGCAACAAGCCGTTCATTACTCGAGTTGCCATTCTGTGTATGCACGCCGGCTCTTGCTCGCACGGGGACAATGACTTGCTTTTTGCCTCTTGAGACGGAGACGGAGCGCGCGACGGAAACTTCAATACTTGGGATTCTCCGGTCTGGCTTTTCCTGTTGACTCGGTTGCTCAGCATCGTGAGGTTGGTGATTAGGTTGGAGTTGTTGAACTGGAGTACCCATCCGAGAACTTGTCCGCGGCGGAGGGCAGAATGTGATTGATTCGTTCCGTGGTGGGAAGACAAACGAGCCTGCGGTTGTTGTGCTTAGGGGCGAAAGGATGGGCGAGGATGATTCTGTTGAGGAGATGCTGTTCGAGTCTGAGCCTAATTCGCGGGTGTTGATTGTAAGATTTCTTTCCATATTTAGCTCTTTCGTTGGCGAGGTCTGAGGGTCCGCGGTGCCATTGGGGGTCTGGGTTTGCGTGTTGTGAATGACTTTCCAGTTTGGCTTTTTTATCCCGGCAAAGGTGCGAATTGGTTCAATTTTATTGATAAGGAAGGGCTCGTCGTCTGAGCTGATGGTGGTTGCGGAAAGGAATGACGTGACTGAAGCGTGCGGACGATGGGATGATTGTGTTTTAGAGCGGAAGTCTGGCGTGAGGGTGGCCTGGCTTGATGGTCTGGTTGGTGATTGGAAATCCGTGGAACCTTGAGATCTACGTAGAGGATCTGGAGCTCGAGGAAGGTTGTTTGTTCCAAGAACTTTTGCGGCTTTGCTTGCTGGCATTGTCGGAAAGAGCTTGAAGCTAGGAGACCTTGAAGGGGCCGGCGACGTTGCTCTCCGTTGTGGTGGGTTCAGAGGCTGGAATAGCGTAAGTACGGCGATTGCAATCTGCTAGTAGGTTAACTCACCTCCTCTTTATCAGGAATGGTCAGATTGTCCAACGTCTTGCTTCGTCTGTCTAACAGAGAAGGCCGGTTGTTGTTCAGGAGACTACCGAACATCACGCTGTACCGTTCCATTTCGACCGGTGGGATCTCGACCTGGAGAAAGGACCCAGGAACCTTTGGCTTGTTTTGTTGTCGCTCGAGGGCTCCGTTTTCCGAGGCGAGGCACGGCCATACTTCTGTGGTTTCAATTGGCCCGCTCTGATTGGTTCTCCCTCGGGATCTGTAGTCTACTGAATGAGTAGAGTCCTGTTGCGGTCCGTCATTTGCGGGGCGGACCTGGTAAAATGGCTTGTTTGCTGGAGAAGCAATCGCGTTCTTCGCTTTGAACAGGCCACCGATCTTCCTCCACTTGCTTGACTTTCGCTGCAGTGCTGGAGAAGGCCTCTCGTCCGGCGGAGTGGGTGGTGGGATCCGTTGTAATCCAGATGCAGCATTATGTGTTTGCAGTAATCGGGGGCTTCCTAGGGCGATTCCAATCATGGACTCGTCTACTCCAAGATGCGTCTTGGAATCTTCGGCTGGACTGGTGACCCGAAAGTCGAAATGGGGCGCGGGCGATTCGACGGTTTTGACATTGTGCTGTTCCGACGTGCCAGGCTTCTGTTCACCTTTGACAGCCTGATGAATCGGACGGCTGTAACTGATACCGTGGGAGATATCTTGCAAGTCATTTCTTGGCAGGGCATCTGTATATCTGAGGTATGGCTTCGAGATCCCCTGTGCTTGCGGCGACGCATGTGACTTTCCTAGCATTCCTCGTGCCATTTTCAGTAACCTCGTATCATCGAAAGTGAATCAAAGCGGTAAGTCGATTAAAAGTGTATGCTGGCGAAATAAAGTTTGGAAGGAGTGAAGTTGCAAGATTACAAGGAACGGAAAGTCTTCCAGAAGACTGAAGAATGAATTGAATAAAAGATGAAAACAACGATGAAAAAGAGCGAGGCTCATGATATTAGAAGGGCCATATGCGCATCGACCATCCGCGACAGTAGTGTCAGGGATTTGGTGGGCCAACGGTCTCACATCTAATGTCGTGATGAGACAATCTACAAGCGTTAGCACAGACACGAGCATAGAGGACCGTCTTGCCGCCCATCACCCTGACAGAGATTAGCCGGGCCAGTCATAACTAGAGGCCATGAGACGCCACGCCCTGTCTCTATCGAAGCATAGAATCGAGCATTATGGTTGCGCAGGCGTTAAATTATCCTCGCAGACAAAAGACCAAGCGAATGCGCTGGCGCCGACGGCAATCTCCAGCATTTGGCGCGGGAGATGATCTGATTCATCATTGGTTTCAGCCCGTCCTGAAACCGGGCCCGCTTGCCCAATGGAGTGTGGTATCGCCCTTATCGAAGATTGATCATTAAACAAGCTGGCCGTTAGCCCAATCCATATCTTCAGAAGATGCTTGTTGCACTTGATAAAATTCGACGTCCGATGCAGTGTTCCTTCACGGTGGGCCGCTGGGTCGAACCTGGACAGATCTGGACCATTTTGTCTTTGAGTAGCAGAATCATGACACGCTTGGCGATCGTTATCAAGAACAGATTGCGAGACAAAGCTATTCTTGTCTCGATGAGCCAATATTTCGTGGCAAGCAAACCGTTGAGGACGGCCTGATGACCGGAAATCGCGCCAGCTTGCACTTTTGCAGATGAAGTGCAAATAACGTTGTTTTTCGCCAAGATAAAGTACAGCGCGCATCATGCGCCAGACGGCAAGCAGACATTTGCATGGCAGACCGCTGCATCGCGGTGGACACGACCTCAATTCCGCGAGATTGCAGGTGCCGACAGCGATCACAACTAGCGCGGCCAGCACATGAAGGCCATCACGTGATATGCAGCAGAACTACACCACATACGAAGTATATAGAATGCGCTTGTTTGTCCGTAATCTAAATGCGCTCTTATACTGTTCGTAATATCTGTCTAGATGCTACTGGCCAAGTGACTGGAGCTAGCGCCCATCTATTCCTAGCTCAAGCAGCTGCATCTCCGACATGTGTTTCAGAAGAGGTTCAGTTTAAGATAGAGACCCTGGGCACTGACTCGACTTATAGCGGACGCCAGGGATACTATCCGGATCGATCTCCCTCCTCCGTAGATCCAGGGCGACTGTGAGACCAGATGACACAAACATTGATTAGCTAGACTTGCGGGAAGTTCTGATACCGAGCCTAGACTATTGACACGGCATCCCGACTGTAGTAAGTCTGTTCCACTCTGGATCACACTTAAAGAAGAAGCCACAGGCACAGGATTCGGCATACCTAAGCAGATATGTTGTGCAGTTGTGCTTAGCATGAAGAATGACGGCAGGGGCGCTTGTTGAAATGGCGGGGCAGACACTATTTATGCCTCAGGCTCCCAAGAACCCCACCCCACCTTAGTTAGTTACCTCACCTTCTTTCTGCTTCCCACCGACATCTCCTTCTCCCTCTCCCTATCTCAGCAAATAATATTTTCAACAGCTCAGTCGCTGGACGATCCTTCTCTACTTTCTGAAACACTTTTCTGTCCCTACTTGCAGTTGTTCGCCGTCTCCCAGGCGAATATCATCTTCCGTTTCTCCTTCGCGTTCCGCCGCTTGTTTATCCAACCGTTACCATGGGTGCTCACTCTGCTGTTTGGCAAGGTACAATACCCCGTCCATGAATAAATGCCAAAGGAAGATGAATACTAACCTGTCTGTATCATAGGATATGTCGATTCCAGGTACCGTGCCTCCGTCTACCCCGCTTGAACCAAATTGCACCCCCCGCGACCTCCGCATTGTCTCTGACTCGAAATTCATGCAGTTTGATGGGATCCGGCCAGTTCGACAAGGCTGCCATCCTCAGCTACGACTTCTCAGATGTTGAGGCTACCTCCGCAGGCTTCACGGTACGCTTGTTTTCGACCTCACCGCTGAATATTGTCTTGGCTATGGATCGCTGACGGAGGCACAGATTACCCCCCAGGAGCTTGAAAGTATCAAAGCTGCCTTCACCAGCAGCGACCACGCCATGACAAACGGCTTCACTCTTGGAGGAGACAAGTTCTTCTCCATCAAGGCCGACGCTCGCAGTCTCTACGGCAAGAAGGTACCTTACCTCATTTCCTTGGCCAGTACGTCCCGAGTCACTAATATTTCTGGTCTTTTAGCAAAAGGAGGGTGCCGTCATCGTGAGGACTGCTTCCTGCATCCTTGTCGGCCATCACTCCGAGGCTGTTCAGACCCCCAACGCCGCTACTGCCATTGAAGGCGTTGCTGATTACATTATCAAGGCTACCGGCGCATAGGTCGCGGTGTGTTCTGGCTAGTCATGGGTTTAGACAGACACTTGTTTGCCTAATGTAAATCACGATGGTGCTTGTGTCTTCTATTGTCTTTTAGCATCGACGCGTAAATATGTGCAATACGTACTGATAGTGCAATGAATCTGGCTCTTCATTGATATAATCGATGTTCGTGATGTATTATATGCCAAGAACCACGTAGTTGGGCAATCTCAAGCTTTGTTTTCTACGTTCGATGGAGTATCTTTGGAAGTCTAGTTTTCAGAAATTGGTCTCATCTCATGCATTAGGCGATGCACTGATACTATACTCAGCGCACCAATCATTATACATATAATAATACGTGATCATAGCTATAGATAGACATTACGAAGACACCGACCTGTCCTCGATCTAAAAGTCTACATCCCTCCATCTTATCTCAACGAGCCAACCAGCACCCCTAGTACCAACGCAGGACCAGAGCGCAGCAGTGCCAGTAATGAATCATATACCGACATCCTAAACCGGCAGCTCAGCATTACTCCTCCCGCCGGCAAGTGTCTCCAAGACACGCTGGATAAATGGCCCCACGACCGGGATATTCCCCGCAAACTGCCCAATCGTGACGAGGAAGTCACCGAAGAGGATAAACAGGCCGTACAATTCGATCAGGAAGCCGGTTAACGGCCAACGCAGTAGAATGAGCAGGACGCCGAAGACGAACGCGGCGGTGCCTTTTAGTTTTTGGCGGCGCGAGAAGAAGGCGAGTGTTTTTTCGAAGCCAATTATGAGCGTTAGGCCTATTAGGAAGAGGATCTATTTATTCATCTGAGTTAGGGGGAATTGGTTCTGGAAGATGGTGGGGTGACGTACGTTTCCCATTGCAAGTCTGGATGCGTTAGCTATTTGGGGCCAATTTATGATATTTAGGTTTAGGGGGACCTACAGTGATCGATCAAAGAACATGAGGACACCGCCGAATAGGAATAAGCCTCCTTTTGATTGCGATTATCAGTATCGCGCGCATGGTAAACAATAGCGGAAGCGCAACGGTCCGTATAGACGAGAACCAGCGACGTTTTGGAGAGTCGGACATACCACCGGAGCAAAATATGACACCAATTTCTATTCGAGCAGGAGACAATATTAGCCATGTTCGCGTAGATCATTCGTGATCTGGAGGTGTACGAGGCGGCGTTCTTACTTTGGTTGTCGGTCATCCATACTGACGGCATTTTGGAGATGATGATGATATCTTCTAGGGCACAAAGGATAGTCGACTCAGAAATAAGGAAAATGAAAGACTTTAGGTGCGCGGCGACAGTAGCTCGAGAGGAAGGGTAAGACGATTCTGAAACTCATTGTGGAAGGTTAGCGATGAATGCGGCTCGCTGATAAGGTGTGGGACCATGATTTTTGAGGGGAATGAAGTCACTCACTCGGATAGGTGGTAGGATTTAGAACATAGAGTTGTGCCAGATGATATGAAGCCACGTCTTCGCAATTTGACTGCGCGATAGATCGAGTTCTCGGAGCTCCTGATCAACACTCGCTGCAATTGCGACGAATAATCCAAAAATTCTGCCATGTTTGGATCTTGGCGTTAAAGAACTAAGATATATGGAGAAGGCGGTCTATATGCTCCTATATCCGCACAACAATCGTTTCGGGAGCTGGAAAGCTTTTCAATGCTTCTTGTCTAGCGACTTTCGAATGCCGCCACTACTTCGGACCAGCAATTGAATCCGCATGATGAAGCGCGATTTGCTGCAAACAATCTACGATAAATTGACACGAATTGATGGGAAATGCTCGAGAGCTCTATTCGGAGTTGCGGCGAGAAAGCCAAACTAGGTACAACCACAAAGGCCACGTTTGAACCGGACTAGATGATTTCCGGAACTCTCAAATCCCCTTCAATGTATCGCAGCATCTATTCCTCTTATCACTTCAGCTGGTTCCAGCTACGCCGCGGCAACAGCATCCTTGGATGCTGTAACTGATGTTCCGTCGTGGAGCGTCGGTATGAGTCGAGTGCTTCAAGCACAAGGCGAAGATCAAACGTATAATATACAAGATCACGAATAAGCCGGAGCGCTTTCTTGAGCCTGTCTCGAAAGGGGCATGGTGGGTGGAAGAGCTTGACTGTGTTGGTCGTACATATACTGCCGTAGTTCTAGATAGGATGTTAGTCTGCAATTCATGGACCAGGCTCGAAAAACTCACTCTGTATCTTTTGATCACGCTGTAGAAATGCGTTTCCCGTAAAATCAGCTTATTTGAGCACAACGTGCGCAGCCCTCAGTTCAAGATAATTCTCCGGCACACCCTGCCCCAGCGTCCTAACGACGCCAAAAACCTCCTTGTCATGATACCTCAGTCTCGTCTTGGGATCCGTATATGAAGCCGGCAGTCCCGTAATATCGCAATACGGTCTCTGCTGCGCCGGGCTCAACGACGGCGCAGACTCAATGTTCGTATACGTTACAGACGGCCCCGCGAATGCAGCGCGCGCATTCTTCTCCAGCACAAGGGTCTGGAGGTTCTGCGCTGCCTGCGCAATATTCGCGGTACCTCCTTGAGCGCCGTCCGCAGGGGTCTGGGACCCGTCTGTGCCTGTGCCGGCAGCACCGGGTGTCGTTGCGCCAGAGTTTGCTTGTGTTGCCATTGATGATGCTTCCTTCCGGGAACTTTCTGAAAGAAGCTGCTTGACGTTCTTGTTTCGGCGCTGGGACGGGCGCCAGGTTTGGCTGCGGAAGGGGCGTGGGACGGCGGCGATGTCGAGACTGTCGAGGAGGCGCTGGTGGGCTTCGGTGTCGGCGGGGGTCGGAGCTGGCATGTTGAAGGTTTATGGATGGATAGGCAGTTAAAATGATAGTTTAGGTAGGCTAGAGCTTGAAGCTGGAAGCTGGATGGCGTTGACGGAGTTGGGTGAGACTGAGACGGTTCTGGTCTTGGCGCGATTGTCCGGGCTCCGGAGATTGGGGGCGCTGTAGTCAACTTGGGCTCTAATGAAAGACCCTTTAAGAGATAAAATGGGAGATAAATACTGCTCTCGGACAGATAGATAATTCCGGTTTCAGTCCAAACATCCAGGGAATGTCGATATGAAGTTGCAGGGCAAACATAATTCAATCACGTGATCGAGCCCAATAAACAGCGACAACAAACATCCGCTCTCCATCACCAACCTTGAATCGACAATAGACGCAACGATGGTAAGCCAGGCGAAAAATCTGCTTGATTCTACAAAATACTGATGTGGGAAAGGAAAACCCTCATGAGCAGCAACAAGCCCTCCTTCTATCCCGCATCATCAACAATGTTGTATGTTTCCCCGCATAACTAATCATACCGAGTCACTAACAGTTTCATAGGAGAAACTCAATGAGGCCGTCATGGAAATGAATAGGCGTCTGCAGGTATATCAGCCTGGAATTTTCTTTACCGTCTTCAGCACTAACAACCGTTCAGGCTGTCAATATCCAGACGATGGACGTCGAGCTCGTGGCGCAGATGTTCAAGAATTACCAGTCGAATGTTTTGTTTCACTTGGAAGGTATGCTCTGATTTGAACTGAATTGACTTTAGATACTTAGCTAACTGTGAAAGCCACCGAAAATCTGAAAGAGCCGTCGTGATATCTCCTCTACGGCCTTGATGTTAATGAATAATTATGATACCACTGTCCAATGAAATTTTTCGAACTCTTATTATCTGCTCGTAGAGAAGCTGTGATACGAAGATTCTCTGACCTGTATACTGGAAGCTGAAGTGTCTTTGGTTCGTGAACCAGGCAGCTAGTTACTGCTCGGTCCAGCAATATTGGTCAATTTGGTGAAAAGGCCATCCATTCCGCCGTCCGACGGCTGCCGAGGGGCAAAATTCCCCATAACGACACCATCAAAGCCCTCTGCTTTTTAAGGTACATTGAGTAAACGCATGGGTGACATTCGGCCATAGGTCGGGTCTTTGTTTCCCCTCGGCATGATACCAGTGTTTTTGCACAATGTCCATCATTGTACTGATACCCTTCCGTACGATATGAGATGGCAGCTGCGTTTTGCTCAGCATGCGACAAGCATCAAGGCCTTCCTCTCTTTGTCGATACATAGTGGTGTAAGCATGTTGGTTGGCACAGCGGTCCTCATCGCAGCTAGGATTGCGCAGAAAAAAGAGGCTGTTGACGGTGATATAATAGAATAGTATATAAAGAGGCATTACATATCAGCGAATATTGTCTGACGGCGAATTGAAACCTCAAAGCCCATTATAGAAGAAGTAGCGTTGAACCCTAGCCAAGACATGAGGTCAAATCACGTGAGCATGGGACATCTCAGTCTTGGCATCAAACGCCGGCGGTGGCCAGACTCCGCGTCGGAGCTGGGGATCATTTCCACCTTTCTCCCCATTCCCTCGTTCGCGAACCATTACCTCCCGATTCGATTCCATCCGCGAAATACCTATCCAGCAAGGCTTCGTCGTCGCCTTGTCTTGCCCCGACGCGATAGGCAGCGATGCGGTGATTGCCCGCCGGAGCTTCTGAGATCTCCGACCTACAATCGCAATGGCCATCACGTCGGTACAATCAGTCTTCCCTGCTCGGTTCTCTATCAATTCAACCGAGCAGGGCGCCGCAAAACCGCCTCCCAAGGTCTTCAATGTGACCGAGCGACCTTTCAAGGGATACCAGCCTCCGCAGCCGGAAGGCTACCAGCAAAGCAAATCCAAGCCTGATACGAGCGCTATTGTTATCGACAATGGTACGAACATCACCGCTATGTTTGAGAGACTGAATGCTGACTTGTGATTGAAAGGCTCGCATCTCGTCAAAGCCGGCTGGTCGTTCGACAAACAACCCCGTTTTATACTCCCCCCTGTGATGAGCCGATATCGAGACCGGAAACTGAACAAAGCTTGCCAATTTATCGGATACGATGCCTACGTTGATGCGACCACGCGCGGACAGCTGCGGTATGCGTTCGATCCGGGTACCAGTGTGGTCGGTAACTGGGACGTCATGGAAGGGGTACTAGACTATTTGTTCATCAAGCTGGGAATTGATGGAGCGAATGGAGGCATCGACAGGCCAATTGTCATGACGGAGCCTATTGCGAATCCAAACTATCCGAGGAAGAGTGAGCATATCCACGCTTGGTAATGAATGGGCTAACGTGTATAGTGATGAACGAAATTCTTTTCGAATGCTACTCTGCGCCATCGGTTGCATACGGAATCGACTCGCTATTCTCCTATCGGTACAATGGTGGGAAAGACGGTTTGATTGTTTCTTCGTCGCATACCTCAACGCATGTTATCCCGGTTCTCAACTCAAAGGCTATGCTTTCCAACTGCTCGCGCCTGAACTTTGGCGGCATGCACGCTTCAGAATACCTGCTTAAGCTTATGCGACTGAAGTATCCCACATTTCCCGGAAAGATGACGGAGAGTCAGATGGAGGATCTTGTGCACAGCCATTGCTACGTTTCGAAAGACTACGACCAGGAGTTGAGCCGATATCTGGACTGGACAGGGCTCGAGGACCGCGATCATGTCATTCAGTACCCATTCACGGAACACATTGTGCCGGAAAAGACAGAGGAAGAGCTAGCGCGGATTGCGGAGAGGAAGAAAGAGAGCGGGCGGCGGCTGCAAGAACAAGCTGCCAAGATGAGACTCGAAAAGCTGATGAAGAAGGAGCAGGAGTTGGAATACTACAAAGACCTACAAAACGGTCTTCAGTCCGAGACAAAGAAAGAGAAGATGCGCATTTTGGACGCCGAGGATTTCAAGGATGAAGCGCAGCTGGAACGACTGATTCGGGATCTTGAGCGCTCCATCAAAAAATCGAGGAATAAAGACCTTGGGAACGAAGAGCAGGAAGAGGCGCCGGAGGAGATGACGTTCCCGTTGCTGGACGTGCCGGACGAAGAGCTGGACGAGGCCGGATTGAAAGAGAAGCGCCATCAACGATTGATGAAGTCCAACGTTGAGGCTCGGCAGCGCGCAAAGGAGGAGAAGGAAAGAGAGCAGGCGCGGCGAGATGAAGAGGAGCGACTTGATCGTGAGAAGCGTGAAAATGATCCTGAAGGCTGGGTGGCCGAGCGAAGAGCGCAACGTCAGGTAGGCGAGCCAGTCGACAGCTTGGAGGACGTACTGACATTTTAGAACCTGCTCCAAAGGATCAAAGAGCGTGATCGGATGAAGGCCGACCTTGGCAATCGTAAATCATTAGCCAGCCAAATCCGGATGAAGACTCTCGCGAACCTTGCATCCGATGGCCCTAAGAAGCGACGAAGGGGTGGAGATGATGACGATTTCGGAGCAAACGACGAGGACTGGGGTGTCTACCGAACTGTGGCTACAGGCGAGGCAAGCGATGATGAAGAGGAAGAAGATCTCGGCGGCATGCTCGACAACGTGGAAAAAGAGCTACTCGAATACGACCCAGAGTTTACAGAAAACCACACTCTCGCTGCCCAGTCTGACTGGACAAAGAGCTTGATCCATGTGTTCTTACGCGGCCCATGGCCGTTCGACGCCGAAAGCCAGCGCGAAGCTCACCAAATACACCTCAACGTCGAACGAATTCGAGTACCAGAAGTTGCCTTCAAACCATCCATTGCCGGAATTGATCAGGCGGGATTGGTTGAGATTGCAGCGGACATTGTCAACCAGCGATTTTCGAACCCGGAGGAACAGTCGCGATTACTCCGCGACGTCTTTTTCACCGGCGGCAATACTCTGTTCCAGGGCTTTGACGAACGATTCCAAAACGACTTCCGGGCATTCCTCCCTCTGGAGGCGCAGCTGGCTGTGCGTCGTGCGTCTGATCCGATCTTAGACGCCTGGAAGGGAGCAGCTCAATGGGCTTCTGGGTCGGGGTTGGCGAAATCATCTATTTCGCGAGAGGAGTATATGGAGAAGGGAAGCGAATATCTGAAGGTATGTCTGCATTCTTTCTACGAGCATTATTCTAACTTGGGTAGGAACACGATTTAGGCAACGTCACGTCGTGGTAGGCTCGGACAGGCGTAGGAGGATCGGCGTCAGGTGGCTGTTAGACGAATATTATTACATTGTTCTTGCATTTACATGCTCATGAGAATTTAATAGATTTATGGTCATAAGCGTCTAAGCATCGAGGACAAGCTTTGGCTCGTTGAGCGACCTCGAACCACTCCTATCATAGGCTTTGCACAACGAAGGGATCTCCAAACAAGAAGCTGTCAGAGTCCGAGCCCAAGCTCGAGATGCAAGTCAATGCCATTGATCAGCCTTGTGGGGCACATCCCTACTATATTCTAACGTCTGATGCACGGCTGATGTGACAATGACCCAAGCCTGCATCAACGTGACCAATGGCCGCCCATTGCGTGGTGTGGTCTCTGGTCTTTCGGCTCGCTCGGAACTCGTCACAAATATGTGCTGATCTCGACCTGTCAAAGCCCGCGAGAGCAATTGAGTCGGTATAATAGCCATCATACTATAGGGACGGATCCCGACCACTCTTTGATCGAATACCGTGGTTCCCGCTCGACCCGACAGTCACGCATCACCCCATTTCCATGTGTAGCCCTAAGTAGTGCAGAGCCGGGTCACACAACACAACACACCACTCTTTGCCTTGTTTCATAGGCTGGCCAGCTTTTCCTTCGGCCCAAGGTATCAAATCCAGTTTTTTGTTCAGCTGAATGTCATTATTTCCGGCTTGTTGTTGGTCCGGGTTCTTGGGTGACGCAGCGATGAGCTCCTGAGTCTCCTCTACGACCAGCTTCGCCAGTAAGAACCTCCTAGGCCTCAAGTAAACTGCAGACATGTCAAGGCCTGGAATCATAGCGCCTGGCCGACCAGTGGGTCTCCATGCAGCCGGCACGATCAGAGCATCCTGACGCAAGCCCAGCATGTCTGTACAGCTCAACTGCGAATGGCCAGTAATGGGCTGACTGGCTGCAGAAGACAAGACCAGTGATGCAATAATGTGTATCCTTGATTGCGAGGTGAATCGGGTATAAAGTCTGTCTGTTTTCTGCAGAACGTGCTTGTTTCGTTATACTTTTACCTTATATTGTGGCTGAATCTCCGCATTTCCTGAATCTTGAGTATACTCTATTCGAGTATCGTATACTTTCCAGCCTTCAAGCGATATTGATTGGTTGATTGCGTGCTCGTCATGGCCTCCCGTCAAGCACTCGCCCGGCCGGTGATGCTCATCGCGCGGTTCCTGCAGTGGGCATCGGCCGTGATAGTCATGGGCATTACTAGTTACTTCCTCGCGAAGGGGGACCGGGGACAGCATCTCATTTACCAGGAAGTCATTGTATGTCTCTTCCCTTTAATTATACCGTCGCCAATCACTGACAATAATAAAGGCAGTTCTATCCATCGTCTTCTTCCTCCCGGCCTTCCTCTCGCCCTTCATGCCGAGCATGCTCAGCAGATTCGTGTTTTTGATTGACGTTGTCTTCTCATATCTGTACGCCAGCCCAGCCCTAACTCTACACAAGCCGTTCAAGACTGACTCCAGCAGCTGGCTCACAGCCTTCATCTTCGCGGCCCAAGACTACAACTGGCACAACTGCTACCTGAACGCGCCGCCGTTTATGAGCTGTGGCAAAAAGAAAGCCAACGAGGCATTCATCTTCCTCGCTTTGTAAGTCCAAGTCCACCAACTCATGACCCTCCAAATGTGAAAAAGAAAAAGTCTGACGAAGTGAACCAGCATCTTCACCTTCTTCGGCATGCTCCTCGAGCTCTTCTCGCTTTGGTCGTACCGCCGCGAACACGCGCACCCTGTTACGGAGAAATATCCGCCTGGGACTGCTCCCGGTGTTGGAAACGGACATACGGCTGCTAATGGCGGCGCTCATGGCGTTGCTCGGGATGGACCTGCTACTGCTGTTCCTTGAACAAGGACACAGCTACGGAAACGGTACCGGTGCGAAACTGGGTACGACGTGAGATGGATTATTGGAGGCCTGTATATGTTTATGGTGCGGACAAGGTAGCCAACTAGTCTGCCAATAACTGATGGAAGAGGGCTTGGTTGTATTGGGATGGGGGAGGGTTGTGCGCGCTACGGCTTCGATTGATTATACTGGCGGGGGGATTCCATATCTTTGTTTTAATACCTCTTATACCAACATAGCAGTGGATAGTAATATTGCTCTTTTAATTCATGTCAGGACTACTGCTCGAAAGATCTTGGAAGCTCACCGAAACGTAAGAGTATCGATATATATCCTGTTAGGGCTTACGGGTTGCGGCCCTATCCTCGACTGTCTTCTCCGTGTCGGGACTATTCTTTGCGGAGCCAGTTCGAGCGCTACGTTGGGCGTGAATCTATCTAGGGCACAGCCTATGATGCTTGAAAGGTAGAATATATCACGGACAGTAGCTGACCAGGAATGATGTGAGTGATAAATATCCATTGCAAGTACTCCGTAGTCTAGGGTATAAAGCGTAGCGAGATGAAGTCCTAAAAAAAAGAAAAAAGAAAAGAAAGAGAAAGATAGACCGAGAGTCCAACTCCTATGAAGAACAAACAACGGAGAAAAAGAGATACTGGAGGGCTATCTTGTTTCGCCATCAGCATACGGCTCTGGGTGAGGAAGGGGAGTCGGCATAGACTCACGTTTGAATCGTTCACATTGCCTCAAACCTCATCCTGAATGCTCGGCCAAGGTTCAAAAAGCAAGAACTATCAAAGGCCGCGGGTAATGTTAATCAAAAAACCCATCGAGCAAATCTTTGTATGTCCGAGTCACAGAGCCAACAACTTGGACAACGCGCTTCCCGACGCGGCCGAAGAACTGGAAAAGAGAAGCCACTCGACAAACGAATTTCCTCTTTGTGAGATTGGTGGCGTGTGAGGCGAGACAGCGCCAGACTTCAGGCGTAAGACCGAGAATGGTTGGCTTGGGGACAAAGCCATCCGGAGGGCGGACGGGAACATTTGGGCTATGCTGCGGCTGGGCTGTCCCCGGACCAAAGCGCACAAGATTGCGGAATCTCTCGAGTTCCTCGTAGTCCCAAGCAGAGGTCTCTGGGACAAAAGCGGCTCGGTCGTATATGTACCAGGTTCTGTCTTGGGAGGGGCACTGGATGGCATCGGTAAAGGTTCTGGCTTGGGTGTACCAGTCTATGACATGCTGCAAACTTGGTGCGCGTATCTCAAGCATGTGCTGGCTCTGGGAGGGGAAGTCATGCTGTTTACCTTGTTAGTGTATAGTGCTGGGAGGGCAGGGAGCCTTGCTGACCGAAGTTTGGTATGCTATTGCTTGCACATGCAATACAGACTGAGAGGGCATCTTGAGAGGCAAAGTGGATACTATTGTGGTCGAGTGGAACAACGAGGGTATTTATAATCTGGAGAGAGATGGTTTACTGGCATGGTTGTTACTGAGGCGAACTGCCGTGTACATGCAGTAAAGAACGTGAAAGACTTTATCAACTTGGAACAAAGGAAAGTGAAGGGCAAAAATCAACAATAGCCTGGATATCAACGAAAGGCAAGGCTCCACACCACCACGAACATCGTATAGCTGTATACAGATACCAGGCTAAGCATTCTTGGGCCTGGGAATGGAGTACTGCTCCCGACCCCATCGCGCTGGGTCCATATCGAGAGGGTTCGGCAAATGCTCGATGATGATCCGCCCAGCAAACTCATCTGGAACGTGCAACCAAGAAGAGTAGATCTCCTCAAATGTCCAGAAGTTGAAGGTAAACCAGCGATTTCCGTAGTTGGCAATCAGACTCCTACCGAGCCTTTCCTTCCAAGCCTCCAGGGCTTGAGAGTCAGAGAAGTAGAGACGGTAACGATGAGCTCCGTGGTCAACGTGTTCCTAACGAATTAGTCTCGGAGAATTCAAACAGCGATGGAGACCAACCGTGAGGCCAACTGCATAGGCAGCGATGAATCCCTCGGCCATGGCTATCGAGAGGTGCGGCTTGTGTGCGGAGCGGAGGATAGAGCGAAGGAGAGCGATGGAGGATCGGAGACAGGATGATTGTTGGAATAGGAATAGGAATGAAAAGAAATCGGTCTCAGGCCTGTTCTTATAGCTCGAGATGGGCTCATTTCTATGAATATCCGTCTCGAGTTGACGAGGCCCCGAGTACAAAAAATAGGACTCCATCAAAGAGGGATTCGCTGCTTTTCGGAACCCTTTGTCTCGATGAAACTATTCAAGCAGCAGCCCAGGCCTGCTGCAAGCCGTTTGTTTGAACGTCGATCTCATGGCTGAGATACGAGACTTGTCTTGAGGGCTGTTGCTGTTTGCCAGCAGCCCGTTTGCCTTCCCCTTTTCATGGATCAAGGGACAGTGTAAATACACCTGTACGCCTGTCTATTCCAGAGCATCTCCTTTCTCGCTTTGTTTTCTTGCCATTCAAGACTACCACAACCATGGTTCAGAATGCTGTCAATTCCGACACGGAGAGCCAAGCAGTGGCCGCCGCTTCAGAAGAGGTATGTCTGTCGTGCTTTACATATATTATATGCTCATTTGGTGCCAAAGAAGGCAACGCATCGGCGGCGCATGGAGGTTCTTGGACTGCTGTTCGAGAACGCCGAGCAGCTGGTCACGGACTATCCCGGCCTTCTTGCTTGGTGTCGACACTTGGAGCAGCAGTACGCAAGCCTGGTGCATCAAGCTGACTTTGGTCTGATCAACAGACAGCTGCCCGCCCAGTTGAGTCTCAACGAAAGATGCTGGCTGTGGTATGGCGAGCTGATCAAAGCCTGGAGGCGGCTGGGACAAGGCCTGGCAAGCGGCCCTCGCATCAACGAGCTACTCAATGGGCTACAAATACTTGGCATTGACGAGCAAGCATGGCCCCTTGTCTCGCAGGCCATTGTCTCCACGCTGTGTCTCCTGTCGGCAACACTCACTCCGACCGAGCCTGACACGCGCCCTCTCGAAGAAGTGAAAAGTCCCAGTTACTGGCTAAAGGCCAAATATGGACAGACCGAGTGCAGCTGGAAATGTGCTTCGAAGCTGCCATCGAAGCACATCTTCTTGGGCTTCCGAGCCGACCATGATTCCATTCATGCCGAGGACCCCGGCTATGACTTGGGCGTGGATTCTTTTGATGATAGTTTGAACGTTCGCGTGATGGAATACAAAAACCTGCTGATCAACGGGCATCTCCGTATCGAGTGGGTAAGCAGTCTGGCGCACCATCTGGTCGTGGACAGCAACACTTGTACCCTCTCCATCTTCAAATTCCCATCGCTGTGCGCGGCGACAGTCCGCAATTCTGGAAATAGCACCAACCTGGGAGTCAGGTGAGTCCTCTATACCTCTTGCAATCTAGCTGGTATCTGACACCGCCAGCGTTGCCCGCTGGGTCATGGAGCAGAGCCGTAATAACAACAAATCATACCGGCAAGCAGACTGTTTGGGCATCTTCCGAGAAGTGCTGCTTTCGTACAGGCTCTTGTTCTGGCAATGGGATTCGCACCGGCTGCTCGTCAAAGCACTCGCACAGCTCGGGGAAGAAGAAACCGATACTCTCCTGAGGGAGTTGACGGACCCGCTACCGGTGATTGCCAGTAAGCCCTGGGTCCCCGTCTCAGTTGCCCAGAAGGAGTACATCCAAATGGGACTATTCCCCCGACCTGTTCAGGTATGCGACATGGAGCTGTGGTCGTGGAATGTGTTCTCTGCGGACGAGGTCTTCCCAGTGTACGGCCGCCGCCTGCAAACAATCCACCACAGGGTCAAGACACAGATGCCACAGCCCCGACCGCGGAGCTATCTGGAACTTGCAGTGTATATAGTCGGAGTCATAGGTGCCGCGGCTGGCATTGTGTCCGCAGTATCTGGCTTGCTGGGTCTCTCGGGCGAAAAGAGTAGCCCTACAAAGAGGGCGCCCAGGGAATGAACAGCCTCGGAGTGGCACACTTTCCCTGTTGTTACGCGGATAGATTATTGTTTCTTTGTCGTGGTGTCTGTTGTCGAGCTCAATTCTGACCTTCTACGATCTGTCTTACCGATGCCTCATGATGGACTCTTCTGTGAAAGAGCTCGTAGCAGAGCCTCCACAGCATAGACCAAATCAACAACAAAGACATGATTAATTTAGATTCACTCACTTCTTAGACTCTGCATCGAGTAGGTACTTGGCTGTCTTGCATTTCAAACAAAGCCGTCTGTCCAACGTGCGGTACAGCGGATTCGGACCCGACAGTGGGCAGACAAAGAGTCTTTGGGTCTTTCAAGAACGCCCGAGCGAGCTATTCCAGAATTTGGATGCTGATCTTGTAGTGCGTACAAAGCAGATCCGGGATGGAGCAGACTCACGCATTGAATCTGGTTCTGAACAACGCACAGTATCATTGAACTGCTGATGCTCTGCTGATGGACGTGGGTCATGTGATCGGGTTAGTCAGTCATTCCGGCTGACTAACCAACTAACTACTCCGTAACTTAGTTTAACTTATAGTCCAACATACATTCATTCCCAGTCAGTACGACCATCTTGTTAACTAGTTAACTAGTTAACACAAGAAACAACAAAGGTGCATCTGAATAGACACGGCCGCCAGGAAAAACAAACGCGCAGCTACAGTCAGGGCCTGGCTGCCTCCAGCCCATACGAAAATGCCAGGATCGCAGCGACCCATGTCCCAATCCCACCGAGGGCCGTCCAGTCCGTCGAGGCCGGCTTGTGCCGGTTCGCGACAGTCTGTAGAGCCCGAAGCCGGGGCCCGTAGACCGGGAAGTCTTCGTCTTCAGTAAACAACACCCGCTGCTGCAGGTTCCCATTTCTGTCTCGAACTGAGCGACCGGTGAGGCCGGGATTGAAGGGCTTCTTGCTAGCCAGGCCGAAGGTGAGTGATCGGACGATTGAGCCCGGGTTTGCCAGCTGCGTGATCAAAGGGTCGACATGTTGTGCTTGAGAGCCTTCACAAGCAGCTTATGAGACGATCGGTTGCTGAATATGACCTGGTATGACAGGAGGACCTCGCGAAACACGCTGAGGTAATGCCATGACTCGCCTGGTTGGAGTCCACTCCATGGGTTCATGACCCAGAAAGCAATTCTGCAAAAGATCAGGTCAGTCTATGGATCAGACGGCAATGAATGGAATAAAGATGACATACCTTGAGCTTATCTTGGGTGCATCTGCTGGGTTTTCGAGAAATGCAGCACATATAGATCGATGCCGAAAAAGGGAAACCGAGTCATCGTCTTGGTTGATGCGCAGATGCTCCGCGAACTGTCGACAAACCTGATCTTTGGGTATCTTTTGGAGATAAAAGAGAAGCTCAAATCCTCAACGCGAATGGATTCATCACGGCCCTCCGCCATCCTAGCCAGGAAATGTCTGTCCTTGAGACTTTGCTGGCGCTGTATATTGCCAAAGACAAGACTCAGGCTTTGTGCTTCAGTTCCCTTCCACAATAAAGTAAACTGCGCGTACTTGAACCCAAGTGTAAAGACAAAATCTTCAAGATCGCTTCCGGGTCCGGCGTCGCCTGGCAGAGTGCTTGGTTGCGCCGGCACCAGCGTTCCTGATATCAGGGATAGAGTTGTCACCAGCGCCTGGGCTACCATGAGCTTGAGCTCACAAGGCTGTTCCTGGATACCAAGCCCGCAGAAGATCTGCTCAAAGGTCAGGTCAGGGTCGGTCCCTGTTGGTAGGCCCTGCCAAATCCTCATGATCTTCAGGTACCAAGACCAGGAGTCATTGATATCGACTCCCTGGACATGCTGTGCCACATGATTCAAAGAGAAGTCATTCACGAGCTCTGTGTGTCTGTCCTCCAAATGCCGGTAGAAAACACAGAGCCCTGGGTATCTCTGGGCCTCTTGCTCGGTCAGTCCAAAGAGAACCCGGGTGGCTTCGACATGCCGCCGTCGTTCCTGTTTAGGTTGAGCAAGAATCAAGCATGAATTTTGGGGACATACCAAACCGTCGGCTTCAAGTGGTTGCATCTCAATGTCTTGTGCGGTACTCATTCGAGCGCCCAATGCCATCGTGGTGGCTGCTTATCGACAGATGAGAGTTCAAGCAAAGATATTGGCGTCGAGATCTCAGAGCATAAACACACTGGATCATGGGACAGCCCGCTCAGAGACGGTTTGTATCCCTTCAGGCAAAGGGAAGGGTCAGCTCCAAGATCCGATGCCAAAAGCAAACGGACCGTTCCTCGCGACGCGTTTGATTGATTCCAAATTAGCAGTAGATTGCGCGTCTCGTTCTGGGCCCCGGACCGCATCATGTCTCCTGGGCGGTCCTTGCGTTTGTCGTTTTGAGAGCAGAGAGATGGGTGTTCCAGGCAGATGGCTGATTCGAACAAAGGACGCGGGAGGAATGCCCGAGATCTGAACTGACTATTTTTGACAGTGCCCGACTCTTTGATCACGAATGCTCGATCAAGACTGTCAATGAGGGACAGGGAATCAAACTTGGGGGCCGGCAAGTCTATAAAGAATGCGTTCGCTCTCGCCAGGAAAGATTGATTCGATCTTCATCTCATCCAACCACCTTATTTCAACCCTCGCAATCCGCAACCAAAAGAATAATGTCTGCGCCTATTACTGCCTATGCCCTCGGCCTCGTGGTAAGTCTGCTGCTAACACTCTTTGTTCCATTACTAACTCGGGTAGAACGGTAAAGAGAGAGGCGGATACCGATTCAAAATCACCGCCGCGACGCCCGAGGCTTACGAGAGATAGGCCCAGAAGTTCGGCTCCAGTCTGGTGAAGACGGTTTCTCCCTATTGGTTTCACTTTGAATTCGACAAGTTCAAGCACATTGAGGAATCTTGGGAACAGATGCCCGCGGAGTTCCACGGCCATATCATAATCAAGCGTCTCTCCAACCCTAACTACATCGTGGGCCAAGAGAGATATGGCATCCAGAGCGCATACGAGAAGTCGTAATTCTGGAGGTAGCTCTGCGTTATTGTGCTCCAAGGTACTATCATAGAGCTACAGTCTTGCGCGTGAATTGGGGGTGGTGTTTTGATGTTAGTCTGCTTTGGGTCCCTACTTTCATTGATATCTGGACAACAGTTTTTATAAATCGATTCAGTAGTTATTCTACAATGAGAATGCTAATTCAGCATTACCTGCATCACATCCGCACAATACTTTCGGAATATCAATGCAGTATCCACTAGCACGATACTTTTGGTTGATTCACTGCTCTTCACTGCCAGAGGTCTATCTATAAGTTCGACTCTTCAACTACTGTAACCTTTGCTTCTTTTATCACAGTCCATCCTCCCTCCCCAGGAGCCTTCCTTGCTTGAACAACCCCTGAGCGATCAGCATTTCCCAAATTTACTTCTTCTTAATCAATAACCATTATCACTCCCAAACGGCCCACTTCTTACCTTCAGTATGGACTCCAAGACGTCTGTCACCGCTCAAGCTGTCAACACAAACGTGAGTCCTATCCCCTCTGATCCGGCCTCGAATGCCCCATGTAACCTCCTGGGTCATTGGTTCACTCAAAGCCGTTTCCGCAACAGGACCTCTGCAAAGACAGGCAGACAAGCTTCACCATCGTGGCACTTGACCGCGAGACCCTCGACGAGTGGTACAAAACAGCGCGTACACTCACCAACCAGATCCGCTTGGTGCGAGAAGACAGCCCGTGGTTCGAATACGACTGGGTGCAGTTCCCGTTGGATATTTCAAACGATCTGTATCCTCAGCTGTGACCGTTCAAGGGGAGAATGTCATTTGAGGCTTTGCCGTAGATTATCTCGCGGGGCAGTGAAGGGCCTGGCTTGGAAAGACTGCAGATACTGCAAGCAAAAGCATCAAAATGGATGATCACATTTGTGGAGGCGCAAGATCAGTTCAATGAGCGGAAGGGGGGGGGACAAGGCAGTTTTGTATGTGTTGCACGGCAACTTTCAAACGTCCGCTTAGAAGTCAGACCTGACCTCTACAGTTTGATATCCTCTTCCATCAATTTTCAAGTACTTGCGTTGTTCAAAAAGCAGAGGATAAGATCCACCTTGGCCGTTACAGCGGAACTTTGTATGATTCGAGTTATTGCATCCCAGATAAAAAGAGAAACCATAGTAAAACCCTGAGTTCATTTATAGTATAAATGATTGTATGCAACTGTTTCACCCTTAGCCATACTCAAAGGTATGATACGCAGTCTCAGCGATCTAGGTAGTAGACATGTCTATTTAATCAGCCTCTCCCCTTTCGTTAATAAAACTATTTTCACATCACTACATGTAGCAACATGCCTTACTACGCCTACGCCATCCACATCTCGGTAAGCCACCCCCAGTCTATCCCACCAATCTAACCATCCAGGTCGAGAACGGCGAGTACGACGACAGCGGCATCCACCGGGTCCTCATCACTGCCAAAAACAAGCAAACGCTGGACGAGTGGTACGAGACCGTCTGCGAGCTGACCGACGGCATTACCCGCGAAGAAGACTGTGACGACTGGTTCATCTACGACCGGCACGAGTTTGATATTCAGAACTCGACCAACAGGTGGAGAGAGACGGAAAAGTTCTTGGGCAGGGTTGTCTTTACTCACCTTGGCAATTTCCCCGCGGGGGCCTATCGCGATGAGGTCCGGGAGCTGAGGAGGGAGAGGCTCAAGGTTGATGATGAGGATGGCGAGATGAGGCCGTGGGCGACGTTTTCGAATTAATTACCAAGCTTTACTGTAACTATACGAGTACATACTATGCTTATCTTATCTTATCGATAACACAACGTACTTAAACTGCCTGCACTTAAACCGCACACCGCCTTGTAGAGCTCCTCATCCCAGCTGCCAGTCTTCGGTCTCAAATCCGTTTCATCAGCCATCATGTCCTCGCCTTTTCATCGCCGCCCGTTCCCCGACTATGTTCTTGCCTCTCCCCTTGCCGCCTTCCTCTACCCGCTCCACCACCTACTCCTGCGATTGCGCGGCCCTCCTCGGCTGCCTCCTCCAGACGCCCGTCCGATCCGAGTCGTTTGCATCTCCGACACGCATAGTTTAGAATGGGCCGATGTTCCCGACGGCGACCTCCTGGTTCATGCTGGAGATTTGTGCAATGATGGGAGTGTGCGTGAGATCCAAGCTGCCGTCGACTGGCTGCGCCAGCTACCTCATCAACACAAGGTTGTCATCTGCGGCAACCATGACAGCTATTTTGATACCCGATCACGGCTTCCTGAAGACCGCGATCAGTCCTTTGCTGCCGTTTCTTCATCAACAGCCTCGATCCGCTCTGTCGACGACCTTGACCCGCCGCACTGTATCGACTGGGGCGATATTCACTACCTGCAACATTCCTCTGTCACCGTAACCTTCCCTCCCTCTCAGGCAGACTCCTCCTCTGCCGCGTTACTGGCCTCTCGGCCTCGCTCACTCACCATCTACGGTGCCCCTCAGATACCCGCCATTGTGCCGTTTGGGCCCGAGCATGCATTTACATACCCTGCGCACCATGATGCTTGGTCCGGTACTATCCCCGCAAATACCGACATCCTCATTACCCACTCTCCCCCGCAATCTCATCTAGATCTATCCCCCATCTATTCCACCGGCTGCCCGTTTCTACTATCAGAGTCCTGGCGCGTTCGTCCCGCGCTGCACGTCTTCGGACACGTTCACGCCGCATATGGCCGAGAGCCGGTGTATTGGGATGAGGCCCAGAAAGCCTGGGAGCGGATTTGCACTTCGCGCCGTTCGCGTGCGTCAAAGTCACGGCTGCGGTCGCTTTTTGGTATCTTACACGATCTAGTCGATATCTCCGGCTGGTTTGACTCCGCCCGGGTCTTGACCTACGGCGTTCTAGGGATTATATGGGCAAAGGTTTGGGGCGGGGACAATCGTGGGGGGTGGATGGTAAATGCAGCATGCATGTATAGGGACTCGGGCCGGCTGGGGAACAAGCCTCAAGTAGTAGTTTTGTAGTCACTGACACTAGGCTATATGCCGCGTTCCAGCATTATGAGCGTCGTCATCAAATACTATACGGCTACTCTACGTCACTCAGTCTCAGTACCTATTCTCTCCAACTCACCTCAGACTCACCTCAAAACTCGCCTTCATAGTCGCCTTCACACTCGCCACCATCAGTAACCACAACCCTCAGAAGCCCAAGTCACAACAACCGCCAAACAAAAGCGAACACAACGAACAAAGGCCGACTGAACCAAGCTTCGCTATTCAAGAGACCTGATTAATGACGTCGATCAGCCAGTGACGATCGCCAATAAGTCCCGCATCCCCACCACCTGCCGCATCCACCTGAGATCCACGCCGCAGCTTAGCAATTGAGCACTGGCCGGCACTGGCTATCCGGCCTATTGGAGGCCCATACCGAGTAGCGAATCACCGAATGATGGATTCTGGCGAGAGTTGGTTGCATCCGTCGTGTGTGAAGGAGGAGGCTTATTTGATTTAAGCGTGCGAAGGATGCGATGGTGGATTCGAGCCATCTATGTAGTATGCACGGTACGGAGTATTTCCATCTCTAATATTCTGGTTCTGGATGCTTGTTGCCGGAGTGGCCAGTGCTGCGTCGTAAGTCGTGATTTAGTCATTATGGTAGTGAACCCTCGGGGTCACTACGGAGTACTGCCTGATGAGATCGCGTAGATAGCAATAAGCACAAAACACGCACGGGCTGGGTGGGTTGTCCTTGTATGCTGCAGTTAATCTACTTCTGGAGTACTCCGTATACCTATCATGCTAGAGTTAGGCGCAGAAAGGTGCCGCTGTCGAGACGTACACCTCTATCCTGTACCATTATTCGTACAGAGTAGTGTACCTTGCCTCCACCGAACCACAAATTCTTAACATGATGGAGAAGACGGTCCAGGACAAGTAGGTGGGCCATCTCGTGCCATGTCATATTATTATTGCGTCGCGTCTCAGTCCCGCTGCCATGCGTTTCCCACGGGGCTGGCAATGCGGGAGAAAGTTCAAAGGATCCGATGGCAAGGCGATAACACGAAATGAATGGTCGCAGATTTGTCAGATGCCAGCAGTGTCGTCGACTCGACGTGGTGGGTGGATGATACCCCGTAATGACGCAGTGGTTCTTCTTAGCCGGAAAGGGTGTCGGGAAGGCTTGGAACGGCGGCATCCCGAGGAGATCCCGACACGGAGAACGGAGGACGGAGGACTGGCCATGAGTTGGAGAATGTACTCCGTAGGCATTCGATCCGATATTCTTTGTCGGTTCCAGACATTCCCCTCCGTTTATATTCGGCGAAGCAAGGGGTCGCGCGAATGCAAAGTTGCAAACACACCCGGACTCGGGCGAGTTACTCAACACGACGCCGGTCTGAATTCTTCAGAGTGGGCATGATATCACTGTGGGGGCAAAGTAGATGATCGAAGTATCCACAGAAATGCTTAGCCCGATGCTTGCGATGCAGCTCCACCGGGCTAAAAATTGGTATAGGCAATTGCATTACTTCTTGCAGAGGCTCTCAATCATGTATGGGCGAAAAAAAGGTCTCGTCGCCACTTCTGGACCGTGGACAGTGGACCATGGCTTGTTCCTTGCCTCCAGTCTTCTGTCTCCAGTCTCCCCGTGTTCCTCTTTGAGCGTTAGGGCTTGTTGTCTGGAGATGCCCATTTAAGGTCCCCGTATCCCCTTCATTCTCCGCGTTTTTATCTCCTTGCCTTTGCTCTGCTCACTTACTCTGTTCGCTCTTTACTTGTTTTCCCAAGTCCTCAAGTTTGAACTCGACCAGGCTGGACTCGATACAGAAGATCTAGACTGGTCTCTTGTAATTCACCATGGCGCCCTCCTTCGCCGGTATGTCGGGCAAGAAACTGTCCTTGACAGTTTCAGTTGTCTCGACTATGGGTTTCTTGCTCTTTGGATATGACCGTACGTATCGCCAGGATATGTGACATGGGAAAAGACTAACGTGAGTATAGAGGGAGTCATGTCTGGTATCATTTCCGATGCCGCCTTCAACGACGTTTTCACCGCGACGAAAGACGACTCCACGATGCAGGCCCTGGTCACCGCCGTCTACGAACTGGGCTGTTTGGCCGGTGCCATCTTCGCCCTCATATTTGGAGACAGGACCGGTAGACGGTGGATGATCTTCTCTGGTGCTATTGTGATGATCGTCGGGGTGATCATCCAGGTTACCTCTTTTGTCGGCCACATCCCCTTGCTGCAGTTCTTCTTTGGTCGAGTCATTACCGGTATTGGCAATGGCATGAACACGTAAGTCACCTTATCTCGAAACTATATTCAAACCTAACCTTTGTCTAGATCGACCATCCCAACCTACCAGGCAGAATGCTCCAAGACCAGCAACCGTGGTCTCCTGATCTGTATCGAAGGAGGTATCATTGCCATCGGCACCATGATCGCGTACTGGATCGACTTCGGCGCGCACTACGGTCCCCAGGACCTCGTCTGGCGTTTCCCCATTGCCTTCCAGATCGTCTTCGGTATCGTCATCATCGTCGGAATGTTCTACCTCCCCGAATCCCCGCGGTATCTCATCTCCAAAGACCGCATCGAAGAAGGTGAATACGTCCTTGCCGCTCTCGCTGGCTGCGAGGTCCACGACCACACGACCCAAGTCCAGAAGCAGCTCACGCTCGACTCCCTCCGTGCCTCTGGCGCTCTTGGTCAGAAGACTTCCTTCCGCGACCTCTTCACCGGCGGACCCAGCCAGCATCTTCGCCGTATGCTCGTCGGTTCTTCGTCCCAGGTCTTCCAGCAGCTCGGTGGTTGCAACGCCGTCATCTACTACCTCCCCGTCTTGCTCAAGCAAAACCTGCACCAGAGCAACGACATGGCGTTGCTGATTGGCGGTATCAACATGATCGTGTACGCCATCTTCGCGACCTTCTCTTGGTTCTTCATTGAGAAGATCGGTCGCCGCAAGCTCTTCCTCGGCGGTGCCACCGTCCAGACCATTGCTATGGTCATTACATTCGCCTGCCTCATCCCCGGCGACGAACAGACCTCCAAGGGCGCTGTCTTTGGTCTCTTCCTCTACATGGCTGCCTTTGGCGCCGCCTGGCTTCCTCTTCCCTGGTTGTACCCTGCTGAGCTGTCGCCCGTGAGAACCCGTGCCAAGGCCAACGCCGTCTCAACCTGCAACAACTGGCTCTTCAACTTCACCGTTGTGATGATCACGCCCGTCATGGTCGCGCGCATCGGATGGGGCACGTATCTCTTCTTCGCAGCCTGGAACGGCCTCTTCATCCCCGTGATTTGGTTCTTCTACCCGGAGACCGCGAACCGCTCGCTGGAGGAAATCGATCTTATCTTCGCCAAGGGATACCACGAGAATATCAGCTACGTCCGTGCTGCACATGAGCTGCCCAAGCTGGCTGACGATGAGATCGAGGCCGAGGCTGCCAAGTATAACTTCCAGCCTGAGACCGAGGCCGAGGTTGAGAAGGGGCATGTTTCGACGCCGGACAGCTCGAGCCAGAGCGCGAGCCCGACTCAGCCCCATGCTTAAGTTAAGCTTAAAGCACAAGCCGCGGATAAAAGCATAAGCATAACAAATCACTTGCTCGCGTGCTTGCTTGTCTGTTTGCTGTCTTTCCTTTCTGATCTGAACTTATATACCCCGCATGATGTCCTTGTGGGTTTGAGTAACGGCTGATATATCTGTCCTTCCATGTTCATGTTCATCCTTTGCTTGGTCTATGATTTGGTGATGGTCGCTAGGTTTGAGCGCTGGATCACTTACTTTCCTTTTTCTCTTTTTCTTCTTAGATGTTTGTTCCTATACCCCAGACCAAACCCTTGGTGGCGATCTGTTTATAGAGCTAGAGGTTCTAGTAATGCACTCATACATATCTATACTTCTCTGATATCAGTATATTCCATCGTAGCGTACGTGGTCAAAATAAGCATCACCATGTCCATTAGTCCAGCAACTTTCCGATACTCCGTTTGTTCGGTTGTTGTGACTTTTCCCTCCACGAGGTCGGCCTCAAACGGATAGGCACGTCAGACTGTTTGTTTACTCAAGCCCAAGCTAGACAAGCCATGGACGCTCAGGCCGGTGTTCTCCGCAGACCGTGCGTTTCCAGCTGAATGGTAATGGGAGTGGTAATGGGATCAGCCAGGAAGGATGTCTGCAGGCGTCTGCATGAAGGTAATCTCAACTTCATCCCTCCCTACGTCCACTAGCACGTTTTGGCTTGCGATCGCGCGCTGAAGCAGGGAGGCACTCGATAGTCGAAGCAACAGGTAAGGGATGGTGATGTTTGCGAGATGAGATAAGACAATCAAAGGTAATGGAAGCGAAGGGAGGGAGGAGTGGATAAGACGAACAGGCGCTCGTGATTTACTGTAGTTGCGATCGGCTGATCTGATTGATCGTCATTGTTCTTTCAAGGAATCAATCAACTCAGCCTCGTTCCTCCAGGTTTCAGCCCCGCACTCGATCTTGGATCTGTTCAGGGACGTCGGTACTCTGTACTGTGTACATATTTATCCTCCGTCTACTTTTTTATTTTATTGATAGTTTGTCGGATTCTCGTTGGTCATGCGAATCCTTCTTCCCCGTAAACCCCACCCATGAGCTCCTCCCTCGAAGCCAAGATCGTTGTCTTGGGCGCGCAAGGTTGTCTTTCCTACCCTCCACTGCCCTTTATCGCACGCTCACTAACGGTGGCTAATAAGGCGTCGGAAAAACCTCCCTCGTGCAGCGCTATGTGCGCAACGCCTTCGCTCCGGCCCCTGCTTCAACAGTCGGCGCGTCGTTTGTAACAAAGCGCGTGCTAGACAGTACCTCCGACACCCTCGTCCGACTCCAGATCTGGGACACGGCAGGCCAGGAACGGTTCCGGAGTATATCGCGGCTATACTACCGCGGCGCAAACGCATGCCTCCTATGCTACGACATCACCGACGAAGCCAGCTTCGTCGAGATGACGGGCTGGCTGAACGAGCTAAGGGCAAACCTGCGCGAAGACGAAGACCGGCGGATCGTGATCCATGTTGTGGGCACAAAGAGCGACATTGTCAACGAGGACCCCTCGAAACGCAAAGTGCCGTTTGAGAGGACGATTGCGTATATTGCGGAGCAGCTCTATCCGAGTCGCGCGTCGACGCCGCCGCCGACCGCGACGCCGGGGGGCACGATCTCGATGTCGGCTTCTGCGGTCGCGAGCCCTGGCCCCGGTGCGACGCCAATGTCGGGGTTTGGGCGCATGTCTAGTGGGACGCTGCACGGCGGGATATTGGGCGGGGGGTTGGGCGTTGATAGTAAACGCAGCAGCGGGTTCTGGGGGCAGGATATCGGGTGGGACTGCTGCCATGAGATCAGCGCCAAGGATGGCGAGGGCATCGAGGAGGTGTTCCGTGTGATTGCGCGGAAGCTGGTCGAGCAGCGAAGTAAAAGGGAGGCCGAGGCAAGGGATCCATTACTGCCTGGTGCGTCGATGGTTGGTGTTGAGGGGTCGGGGTCGAATCATGTCGGTGGAGGGATGGATAGCGGAGGGAGCTTTCGGCTTGGGATGGGCGATAAGAGGAGGAGTTGGTTGATGTTTCCGCCGAGTAGTGCGGGGGATGCTGAGGAACGAGAGCGACAAGAAATCGAGGTTGCGAGGAGGAGGTCGCGGTGTTGTTGATTTCATCTTCCCTACATTTAAGTTATTGCTTGACCGCGGGTGGCGGGCTGTCATATAGCGTTGTTGGCTGATTGGAGTTTGCTGGATCTCACGATGACATGATTGATGTTACATATTCCCATATAGCTAGTTACACTACATCTTAGATATTGTTCGAGTCGATCCTCAAAGTATACTCTGTCGATGTGTACCCACTGCCCACGGCGATCAAGTCTCGCCTGGCCAGAACCGTCGCAATTAAATGAACTCCGATGATCACCGCTTAAATGTCTTCGGCCGCGCGTCGGGCCTTGGCCATCAATTTCTGCTACTCTGTCACTTGGCAGCTGAATACTTAGTGACTCGATGTACTGATTCATGTAAAATGTCCATTCTATTTCTGATCTGCAGAGGACCGGTGTCTGAAGAATGCGCCGGAAGCATCAGAGTCGGCTCAAAACGCCACGGACCCTGCGGTCGGCTGCCGGACAGGGACTGGACCCTGTCAGACTCGACGGAAAAGTGGCAGATCGGCCGTTCTAAACTTCTAGTTCGAGTCTGCTCTTATCGCGTTGATTGCGACGGTGATAGATGGACAGGTCGTGGCTGCTGAGTCATCACCAGGCTGTTCAATTAACAAACCGCAGCATGTTGAAAGAACAAGGCATCTGATCAAAGGCCTTATCCCAAGGATATTGATGACAATAGGTAATAGATTGAGAATCCGCCTGTTATAAATAGACAAAAAGCAGTAGAGCCCAGGTCTAAAACGGCAGCCTATCGAGTTAATGTCCGAGTATGACAGACAGGCCCACCATCTCCAACCGGTCTGGTTCAGTGTCTCACTCACGCTTTCAACTTTTCTCCTTTTCTTCCGCCTCGCCCACCACCACCGCTGTCCGTTCTGTCAATCATTACTGCTCGGCCCTCCGTTCTATTCACTCGCTACTCTGGCTTTGTTATGAAATGAGATTGTCCGTACGCATTGGGGCGGCCGCCCTCATCGTCTCCTTGATCTTCCTGATCGGGCGCCTTTTCAACGTCGGTCCCCAGGTTCCACGCCCTCGTACGCCCTGGATCTTCAACCTCGGCAGCAGACCTGATCCCGCAGAGTTGGAGGAATGGAAAACGCGATGGTCGCCTGCTGAGTCCGGGGTGATCCCGCAGCAGTATGACACGACTGAGATTATTGTCCCGAACGACCGCGTTATCGTCATGGCCAAACTGTCATTTGAGGACACAAACTGGGTCAGCGCCGACCTGGCTGAGTATGTCTTTTCACCTCTACTTACAATGAATACTGCGTGCTGATACTGACGAAATAGCTGGCGGAATTACATCTACACCGTCGACAACCCCGACGCTCCGCGCCATACCCCCATGAACAAAGGCCGCGAGGCCCTCGCCTACCTTCAATATATCGTCGAGCACTACGATGACCTCCCCTCCACAATCGTCTTTATCCACAGCCACCGCGATGGCTGGCCGGGCGCCTGGCACACCGACACCATGGACTACAGCAACGTCGAGTCGATCCGATCGCTGCAAACGGACTTTGTGCAACTCAACGGATACGCCAACCTCCGGTGCCAGGAAACACCAGGGTGCCCGGACGAAATCAAACCCTTCCGCAATCCTCCACGGCCAGGCAAGAACGCTGAAAAGGTGTACGCTGATGCGTGGAGGGCGCTCTTCCTCAATAACGATGTCCCCGAGGTCGTTGCGGCGCCATGTTGCTCCCAGTTCGCGGTCTCCAGTAAACAGGTCCTGAAACGGCCGCTGAGCGATTACCAGCGATTCTACAACTGGGTGCTCACGAATGATCTCCCTGATGATATGACCTCGCGCGTAATGGAGTATACTTGGCATATTATTTTCGGCCAGGAGCCTGTTTAGTACGTCCCCTACCAAATTTGATAGGTGATACTCAGCTAACAATAACCCCAGCTGTCCCGATGTCTTCCAGTGCTACCAGGATGTCTACGGTAACCCGTACTTCTGGTAATTCTCTTCTCTCCAAAACTGTTCCTGTACATATTGGAATATCGACGTGGTTTCACTTCGATTCCGATTCTTTTCTGACGACGACATACGTGGCTACTTCACTTCTTCTGCCGGTTCGGCGCATGCTGTATATTAATGGGCTGCATTAGGGTACTCGTTTATTATAGATCGATGGAGTTTTGTGGCTTCAATTTATCATCAGCCATTCATATACTTGTAGCGAATCATCTCGTCAATATGCCAGACGATCATACCTCTTTAATTACAGGAGCTGCGAATCATCCATTCAATCATTGTCCACGTCGATCCCGCGGTCCATCTGGAAAGTATAGAATGCCATCTTATTGATCATTCTTGATACTGCTTTGGTACATATATTGTTCTAGTCTATCTATATTAAACAGTCTTGTACAATAAACCAGACCTAACAAGGCGGAGCCTTAACCCCATTCACAAACACCACAATGCAGGTCGAATTGTCACTCCCAGGATTGACAGTCGTCTGATCAACCATTTTCTGGGCAACCTGCCCAGCAGACAATCCAGAATTGAGGTCCCTGCCTATTGTCTGCATAATCTGCTGGTCGCTCGCCACATTCGTGACCCCGTCGCTCGTCAAGGCCAAGATATACTGTCTAGCATGGCTGAGTTCAATCCGCTTGAATGACATCTCAACCGTCACAAAGTCATCGTTTTCTGCTTCTGGGTCTTGGGTGGCGACTTGCTGCGCGTCTGTCTGTTTGCTTGCTGCAGTTTTGTTCAATGGGTTCTTGTATTGCAGGTCGCCTAGGGCGCGGGACATATTGAGGGAGCCTTGTCATCGGTTAGCTATGTATAACGAACAGGAATGACTTGCCAATCCGTGAGATATCATGCTGGCAATGGACCTGTCCTCCAGCCTGCTCGATCCGCTGCTTCTCGCCGTCCTGCTCCGGCTTATGATCCTCGGTCAAGCGAGTCTACCATAATCAGCACCAGCCCTGTCACCAGAGACGAGATATCAGGAACTCACAATCTTCTCGACAAACCCACCCGCTGCATCCCTCTTACCCATTAGAATATGCGAGTCGCCGACATTCCCAACCACCAGAATGCCTCTCTTCAAATCAAGAACCGCCAGACTCGCAGTCGACCCCGCGATAGCAAACTTATCCTCCCCTTTCTTGAACCCCTGCAAGAGAAGCCTATCGACCTGATTCACTGCTTTCTGCATAGCCGATTCATAGTCCCCAGCATGGAACTCGGGTGAGCTGATGATAAGATGGGGAAGATGTGCCTTGGCGAATTTGGACACGGCGTCGGAGCCACTACAACCTTAGTATTCGCACATTGACAGGTAGGAGAGGGACTCACTGCCCGTCGAAAACACCAAATAAAGCTACCGTATCCTTCAACTCGCTCGGTAATTCCTCGGGAGGGAGGATGACGAACTCGTCTTGCTGCTCCGGCCGCGAGCCTTGGGCCTGGATAGGTCTCACTCAGTATATACGGAGTAGCCCACTTCTTGTCAAGGAGTACATACGCTTCTGCCCCCGGCCGCATGCAGCTCAATTACATTCGAGGCCAGGCCGTCCATACTGAAACAAAAATTGTCTCTAGTGCAGGTGGCTTGGTGGTGAAGTAAGTCTCAAGGTTTGGCAGGCCCATAGGCGGCACTGTCTCGATACCCACCGTGAGTGTCCGAATCAAGTAACTAGCTCGATGGCATTATGACGTATGTTCGAACCCATCTAGACCTTTTATTTTCTGCTCTGGGAGGTGGGGGGAACAAACAGATTGTGTAGCTTCCGACAACCACCGCAGAACCATTCTTCTTGCGCATGCTCAGGAATGGTGATTCATGGTGACACCACGCTTGGTATATAAACTTCCTAGCGACACTACGAAGTACAAAGTCACCTTCTACTGACAGTTTGCATCAAATTGAAGCAAAATGCCCCGCTACTCGAACGGCCAGATGGTGGAGTATAAGCCTGTTGGCGGTATGTCTCCTATATTATCTTCAACGAGACTGACTTCTCACTCTTTAGGCCCTAACTCCAGGACCTCCAAGAGCACCGGCGAAATCATGTCTGTGCTGACTGAATCCGGTACCCAGGCTGATCGCCATGTCGAGGCCAGCAACGACAAGCCGAGATATGAGGTACTGTCTTTTCTTCTGGGTTTGAGAAGCTAACAGGAGTAGATCAGAAACTCGAACACCGGCAAGGTCACAAGTGTGTTTGAGCAGAATATTCTGGGGGAGTGTTGAGTATCTCAATATAATTCCTATCGAAACGCAGTCACATAATCGTACACTCGTAGGCAATTAACAGTCTGGTATAAGAACACAATAGATTACAACTCTGACAAGGCAGGCGAGCCCTGAGCAGCAGGCTTCGAGTGCTTAGTCTGCAGGTAAACCTTTTGCACGCCTCCGTCCCGTTGATTGAACAGTTCATAGACTCGTTCAATATCCTCCAGGCGGAACCGATGGCTGACCATATGCGAGGGATCAATCTCGCCTTTCTGGATCTTGCCCATCAGGTCCTTCCAGTACTTGTGAACTGGGGCTTGGCCGTTTCCAATAAGGCGGACACCGGTCTGCATCAGCGAGCCGATGTTGAAGTGGTTTGTCTGTCTCGTCAGCTTGCCCTAACTGCATGTCAAGGGAATAGGAACGTACAAAGCCAGCATAAATTCCCGTAACTCCAACTCTCCCAAACGGCCTCACAGCAGTGATCATCTCATTGATGATCTCGGACGTGTCCGTCTCGGCCCCAACCATCTGCTCGAAGAAATGCACCCAGCCCTTGGCATACTCACCCCCGACACACTCAAGACAGACATCCAACTGGTGGTCCGTGATATTCCTCAGCTGCGACGACACCGACTCCCCCTTGGGCAAGTTCGAGAAATCCAACAGTTCCACCTTTGGGATCTTCGTCTTGACATAGCCCAATCTCCACGCCCCTTCTCCTCCATCAACAAGAATGACTCTGCTCGCACCATTCTGGAACGCAAAATCAACAGCCATCTCTCCAATCGGGCCAGCACCCCAAACGGCAACCGTATCTCCCTTTTGCACCCCAGTGTCGACAACACAATGCCACGCCGTACACACAACATCACTCACAAACAACGCCTTCTCATCCTCCACCTCATCCGGAATCGGCAGCAGATTGACCTCCCCAAACGGAACACGCAGGTACTCCGCCTGCCCGCCCGCAAAACCTCCAGTGAAGTGACTGTACCCGAACATCCCGGCCGTGCGCTTCCCGTACATTGCATTCGTCACGGAATTCTCGTTGGTGTTTTCGCACTGGCTGAACTGCTGTGCTTTGCAGCGCTTGCAGGTCCCGCAGGCAATTGGGAAGGAGACGACAACGCGCTGCCCGGGCTTTCTGGTGGTGACGTTGGGGCCGACGGTTTCCACAACGCCGCAGCATTCGTGGCCGAGCACGTCGCCTTTTTGGAGTTGAGGGATAGTTCCTGTATTCGCGTCAAAGGTATTCATTTGTAGGAAAAGCTGGAGATAGGGTTAGTGAGCAAGTACCATGGTATAAATGCAAGTCACTGCCGCAGACTGTACTCCCCGTAACCTTGATGACGACGTCGTCGGCATCTATCACGCGCGGCTTGGGCATTTTCACTATATTGCAATGTGTCAGCCTCGTCCGCATCCATATATCTTTCCTTGTATTTATAGATGGTTGGAACATACCAAGTCCAACGGTATTCTTCCCCTGCCACGTCGCAGCGAGGATTGTCTCGCCCGTGTCAACCCCATATTCATTATTGTAGTTACTGACGTCGGTGGTAGTCGTTGCGGTCCCGGCGTGGCCGACGGCCTTTTCGACGAGGTTTGCGGCCTGCGTTGCGGCCATTTCGACTTCTTTTCGATCTCGGTGATGATATTGGTTTGGATTTGAGGACCCTGGTGTTTGTCTGATGGATCCTGGTTCGCTGGGTGGTTGTTGTTGTCGTGCAGCGGTGGGTCAATCAGTATTCCGTAGTTAGTTGTTTGGGTTCGGTTTGATAGTTCTTGATCTGTATATTGAGGCTCTGTTTTGCTTTTCTCTGCGAATATAAGGAAATGAATAGTTATATGGGACTGGCTGTTCTCGTGGTATTGTGCTGTCTGATGTAGGGCATGCATCACCATGACATCACATGATCACCTTGGCCTGCCATCTCTTGCATGGCCTTTGATTCTGGAACGCGTCAAGATGACCTCTTAATTGGACTGGATGGTTAACTAGTCAAATGATTGAGATGAATAACAAATGTACCGCTAACTCCGTTTATGCCTGAGGTACTAGCCAGGTCAAGTCCAAGATGTTTCCGGAACAGCCCTAATCTCACTACCAAGGCTGCACCCCATCCTTATTGACAACTTTCCCAGCATCTCCATCCCTTTCGCCCTCAATAATATCCCTAAATAATGGCCCAGCAACACTCGCATCCCCCGCCCCCATCCTTTTCATCGTCTCCACATCGATCCTCATGAGTCCAGTCGCGAGCATCCCAGGCGAAATAGCAAAAACCTTGACGCCATCGTTCTTGAGCAGTCTCTCCCATTCACGCATCATCATATTCAAGCCTGTCTTTGCGCTGCGGTAGGCAGGGACACTGAGACCGGTTTTGGGCCAGCCCGCCGCGGGCGACTGGTCAACGGGGAGAGATCGGGATTCGGAGCCTGCCAGTGTTGATGTGCCGGATGTGACGAACAAAATGCGTGGGGAAGATGACTTTAAGAGGAGGGGGACGAAGGTGTCTGTGAGGATGTGTGTTCCTGTGACATTCACGTCCCAGGATTTGTTCCATGCTTCGCGGGTGCTCAAGGCAGTCGAGTCGAATTGGGCGCCTTGATCGGTATTAGTATCATCTACATCTTATCAGTCTGATGGAAGATGCTCACCTGCATTGTTAACCAGTGCATCGACCCTCCCGTACTTGGCTTGCACCTGCTCAAAAGCCTTTTGGATGGACTCGTCCGACTCGACGTCGATGACTATCGGGGCCAGGGTATTTGACGAAGCAGGAAACTCCTTTTGGATCTCATCGATAGCATCCTGTGCTTTTGAGATGGACCTCGCGGCGGCAATCACGGTGTAGGGCTTGTCGGCGCTGTAGAGGGTCCTCACGACTTGATAGCCGATGCCGGTGTTGGCGCCGGTAATAAGCACGATCGTTGCGTCCGCCATTGTGGTGACTTCCTCCAGGTACGTTTTGTAGCTCTAATCTTTGCGGAGAGGAGTATTTAAATACTAAGGAGCTGAGGTTAAATCCGATTTCAAAGCCGTTGCCTGAGCCTGTGCCTTAACTCCACACTTAAGTCCGACATATGCTCCACTGATTTTCGATTGACTGCTTCCATAGGACCCAGAACGAACACTTCACTGCATCTACAAGTAGAAGGCTGATTTCTGATCGATAGGGGTGGGGAATAACGAATGATATCTTAATCGGACACGTAAGCCATACGCCGGTCTTGGATCCGGGAAATAGTAGGTTCTCATCCAATTCGCAGGGGATCGTGTTAAGGCCTCCAATATGGCTGTTCGCTATTCAGAAACCTTATCGTTTACCCTGGTAGCCTGCTGCTATTGCACATTGGTGACACCAAGCTCTTCACCTGTGTCTGAGCTTAGCCGCAGCAGACTCAACCTAGACTCTGCATCCTTTGACATCCGTAATGCTCGGCTGAGCTGCTTGATATGGCAGCAGACAGCTCTTAAAATATACCACCGCAGAGCAGCATGGGCGAGTGTATAGTCCACGTTTCTCTTTGAACGCTTGCGCAGTCTTCACATTGTGCAGTTCGCAAATAGCCCTAGGTTCCGATAGTAACGAGATTGTTCGTAGCAACGACCCCTCATCGCTGGCTGATCCCGTGCTGGAATTGGTTGTTCTCGTAGGACCGCTGGGGCAGCAGCATGACATTCTCAAGGCCGGATGAGCTGTCTGTCCCGAAAGGTACTGAACTTTAATGTTCCGCCAATATTCCACGTATGGAAACAGCATCTACTGCACAGTGCGAGTGCTGACGGCCGCCAGACGACGCCTTGTCGAGGGTCTCATGCTGGACGAACTCAATATATGGTCTCTCGCTGGCTAGGTAGGTCTTGGAGCAGCGTGATATATGCCTGATGCCACATAATCCGGTGGTGGTCGAGACTGGATGTCTAACGCGCAGAGGGGAATTGGTTTAAAAGACAGATCGAGGGGACAAATCCCCTTTATGTCTAGCAGGCAAACAAATCGGCCTTCCATGACAAGGATTTTGTTTGTCGTATGGGACCTTGCAGGGCTCGCAGCAAACGGCTGGACTACTTCGCTACCTCCATTATTGACGCAACGAACCTTCCCGGCTGACGAGGGCTGAGCTTGTGAAAACTCAGATATTCAAGCGCCTTGTGGTTGCTCAAGGCGATCGCCGGGGCAAAGAGGAGAAGGCAGTTGGAGCTGTGCTTGAACGCTACGAGTATTTCCACGTCATTTGCTGGGAAGCACGTGATATAGCACATACCACGCTGTAGCGCCACGCCATCATCATTCCACCACGCACCCGATATGTTCCATTCTGCTTTCAGCACAGTAATATCTTTCGCTAATATCATATCCTGCTGATATCTGCAGTAGTTCCGATCAGTGCTTAGCGACCGATCTGCCATCGCGCACGTCCTGTTTCCGGCAAGGAGAGCCGATATATCGCCGGGCTCTGGCAGCACTGCTTACAGCTCTGATAATGTGTAAATGAAAACAGGAGCGATTCGATCGTCAAGATCTACGGAGGAATCTTAATCCTCGAGTCGTCGAGACCAGCGACAGGAATCTGGAGTCGGAGTCTCGTTTGCGTCATTTGCCTCTCAACTCAATTCTGTCAACTTCCGCATCCACTTGCTTTCTTCTCGATTGTCTGTTCTATTGATTTATTTTGATTATCTGATTATCTGATTCGTGAGGAGTAATTGAATAAACAGTTGTGTTGCTGCCCCTCATCGCACAACGCCGCAAGCAGCACCCGCCCGCCGCCATTCTGGTTGCCAACCACCTCGACTCTCGCTCGCTCCATCCAGCCAGCCCAACAACCTGCCCCTCTTTCACCACATCGCTTCCGCCCTCGCGATCTGACTTTCTTTCTCGCCTGGAGCTATGGAAGGCGTTGATCTCCAGTCCGTCCTTAATAAAGGCAAGCAGATGGCCTCGAGTGTCGCTTCCTCCGCCTCCGCCGCCACCAACGGCAGCAATACCAATAAGAAGAGAAGAAAGGGTACCGACCTGAAGCCCATCGTCACCAACGATTCTGCGACCGATCCAGCTACATCGGAGGGGTACTTGATTTCCATCTCCCTTTTCGCAAATTTCGCAACTGTGTTCTAATGGCCAATTCTAGTGTTGCCCCATCACGATCTGGCTCCTCGTCCTCCGAAGAAGTCGAAACCACCGCCGAGGAGGAAGATTCAGAAGACTACTGCAAAGGCGGCTACCACCCCGTTCAGATCGGCGAAAAGTACAACAACGGGCGATATGTCGTCGTGCGCAAACTGGGGTGGGGTCATTTCTCGACCGTCTGGTTATCCCGCGACACCACAACAGGGAAACACGTCGCACTCAAAGTCGTCCGATCGGCCGCCCACTACACCGAAACCGCTATCGATGAGATCAAATTGTTAAATCGCATTGTCCAGGCCAAGCCTTCCCACCCCGGTCGGAAACATGTCGTCAGTCTGCTCGACTCTTTTGAGCACAAGGGGCCCCACGGGGTCCACGTTTGCATGGTGTTTGAAGTGTTAGGGGAAAACCTCCTCGGTTTAATTAAGAAATGGAACCACCGCGGTATTCCCATGCCGCTTGTCAAACAGATTACGAAACAAGTGCTTCTGGGCTTGGATTACCTACACCGGGAATGCGGGATCATCCATACCGATCTGAAGCCGGAGAATGTTTTGATTGAAATCGGCGACGTCGAGCAAATCGTCAAGACGTATGTCAAGGAAGAAGCGAAGAAGGAGCAAAAAGAAGACAACCGCAACGGTCGGCGGCGGCGCAGGACGTTGATTACCGGGAGCCAGCCGTTGCCGAGTCCGCTCAACACCAGCTTCGAATTTAAACATCACTCTCAGAACTCTCACAGCAGTCTCAGTCAAATGGTCTCCGAGTCGCCGAGTATGTATTTCCCACACCCTAGTCATAGATTGTGCTAATTGATGCAGGCGAAGCGCCGTCGATGCGACAATTGCTCGGTATCAAGGATGAGGATGAGCAGCAGAAAACGAGAGAAAAGACCGCGTACGTTTGACATCGGAAATAACAGGTTTATTTATTGACAATTTAGTGACCTTCTGGAAAGAGAGGTCTCAGGAATTACACTCGACAAGACGTCTTCAAATGATGAAGAAGTCGATTGCGGTATCATCTCCGTCAAAATCGCTGATCTCGGCAACGCATGCTGGGTCGGTCATCACTTTACCAATGACATCCAAACACGCCAGTACCGCTCGCCCGAAGTTATCCTAGGATCTAAATGGGGAGCCAGCACCGACGTCTGGAGTATGGCCTGCATGGTAAGCTGATGGCTTCCCCGAAATCCAGGAATCTTGTCTAATTGCGCAGGTCTTTGAATTAATCACTGGCGACTATCTATTCGACCCCCAGTCAGGTACTCGATACGGAAAGGACGACGATCACATAGCCCAAGTCATCGAACTACTCGGCCCATTCCCTAAGTCGCTCTGTTTGTCCGGTCGATGGTCGCAAGAGATATTCAACCGCAAGGGCGAACTGCGCAACATCCACAGACTCCGTCACTGGTCGCTACCTGATGTGCTGCGCGAGAAATATCACTTTACAGTCTCACAAGGTATCGCCATCAGCGATTTCCTCCTGCCGATGCTGGAAGTGCTACCAGAGCGACGCGCCAACGCCGGCGGTATGGCCTCGCACGCTTGGATGAAGGATACCCCGGGAATGGCAGAAGTCGACCTGGGTCTTACACCCGGAAGCAGGGGCGAGGGTATTGAAGGATGGGCGACGGAGGTGAAGCGAAGATAAGCATGATGATCCGATATAACGAAACTATTATATGTCTCAAGTGACGATTTTCCTTCATTTGTCATGATTTCATACGCGTCTTCATCTTGGGCTGCGGCTATTTGGTTCATGCTCCGTACATTATCAACGTCTACCCTCGTTCTTTACCCATAGAGCTGCGTTTCTTTTCCTTACTATCTGCTCGATCCGCTGCTTATCCTACTTATACGGTCAGTACCGGAGGGAATATATCATGGTCCGATCTACCGTCGCTGCTTTTACGGTCTGGGTTTATCTTTATCTAGCAAATTGTACGTATGGGATGAGGTGTTGAGATAGGCGCAATGTGATGCTAAGAGTTGAAGTATACTATCGAACATCCCCGTTCTCCTCTTCCAGGCCATACTCTTCATCACCAGCAACCTCACTGGGCAACTCAACAGGAAACCACCCAAACCGCCCAAAATCCACATAAAACTCCCCCATACTATCACTGTCTACCTGTACGCCTTCTTCGCGCAGCGCATCTGCTTGGCGCTGTGCACTTCCGGGGCCACTACCAACAATAGCCAAGATCAGCACATTAACCGTCCACCTCCAGGACCCTAGGCAGCAGTACAGCAAGGGAATAAGGGTAACAAGTATAGACATACCGATGGGAGATCATCCCCTTACTATTCACAACACGCTGCCAGGGTACATTCTCCCCGTGGAAGAAGTCGCCGCTTTCGGCTGATGGGAGGTGTTTGAGACATATGCCTACTTGCCGGGGGCGTTTTGCTGCCAGTCATAAAGCCTCTGATTAGCCAGGTATTACTGAAGGGTGTTTGTGTATAATAAGTCTGTAGGAGGTTGGTAAAAATGTGGGTGGCATACGTTCACCAAGCAGAAGAGCGATGTGTCCGTAGGATGTGACTCTTCCGTAGGGGATTTCTCGCACTGCGGCGTAGACGGCGTTGAACCAGTGCTCTGCTTCGTCTGATCGGGGCATGGTTATTTTTCTAAAGATGGTTTAGGAAAGGTTTGATGATTGTTTCGTCTGAGTCCGCGGATGTATATATTAGAATATGTTTTTGTTAGATGGGACGGATGAGCATATGGATATAGTAGTGGCGCTTGCGAGGCTTCTTAAGAAGAACACACAGACTAGAAAGAGAGATATGAGACAGTCGCACCACGCCCTCCACCCTCTTTAGAAATGTTGAGGTGAATGCTCGTGTCCGGGGATGTCCATGCAGTACGGAGTATACCAGTATATATACCGGCATAACGATAATCCGAAAGTGATCTCCAACCCAGCGCCAAGCCCAAATCCCAGTCTAACCAAACAGCTCCAGTTAGCTGTTCCAACTCATTCATTCAACAAACATCGCCCCCACTCGCCTTTTGACTTGGGGTCAACACCAACAATGCCGTCATCATCTCTCGCCGAATATCTTGCCAAGAACTACCTAACAGCGGACCCTGCGCCACCCTCCGCCGAGCGCCCGAAAAAGAAACGCAAGAAGACGAAAGCCGTTGCGGAGCCTACAGAGGGTCTTATTATCGCGGACGACGACCCGCCGGACTTGAGAAGCACTGCTGCAAATGCCGGCGAGAAAACCGACGAGTATGGGCCTGCTGTTGTGGGAGCGCGGAGCGCGGAGTTCAGGAAGGCGAAGAAGAGTAATTGGTTGAATTTGGGGGGATCATCTACAGAAGCAGGAGCAGGGACGACTACGAATACGAATACAGGAAAGGATGAAGCAGATGCGATACTAGCGGACGCGATGGCGGAAGAACGAGCGCGACGGGCTGAAGGCGACGAAGACCCGATGGTTGTTGACGAGGATGAAAACGACGACGAAGGGCCGCGCATGGAATCTGGCGCGCGGGCAGGACTACAAACAGCAGAGCAGACAGCCGCGATGGTCGCGGCGCAACAGAAACGGAAGAAGGCAGAAGAGGCGAAGTACAAGGGGAAGAAGGAGAGCGATGAGCCACAGGAGACGATATACAGAGATGCTTCAGGGCGGATTATAAACGTTGCGATGAAGCGTGCTGAAGCGCGAAGAGTCGAGGAAGAGAAGAAGATCAAGGAGGCGCAAGCGAAGGAGGCGCTTATGGGCGATGTGCAGCGTGCTGAACGGGATGACCGGCGGCAGGCACTGGAAGAGGCGCGCGCGATGCCGTTGGCACGGACGGCGGAGGACGAGGAGTTGAACGAGGAGTTGAAGGCGCAGAGCCGATGGAATGATCCTGCTGCGAGGTTTTTGACAAAGGGGCCGGAAGGGAAGAGCCGAACGGGGAAGCCTTTGTATAAGGGGGCATTTCAGCCGAATCGGTATGGAATCCGCCCGGGACATCGGTGGGATGGGGTTGATCGGTCGAACGGTTTTGAGAAGGAATGGTTTGCGGCGAGGAATCGGAAGGGAAGGATGGAAGCCCTGGAATATGAATGGCAGATGGATGAGTAGACTACATACATGTCGTGCTGGCGCGATATACAATACAAACAATGTACGAACAAATAGCATTCTGCGGAGTCAAGGATCAGGCTGTAGATCAGATTTGGAGAACTATTGGGGTAGCCTCGGCTCATCACCAAACCAATCTATTCTAAGCAAGCCAGGAGAGCACAGCGCTTGCGTGATCCAGGTGACAGTGATCAGGTGCACGTACGGAATAAGACACCTTCAGGTAGTGCATGACATCACAGCAAGTGACATTCCAGAGGTGACAACGTGCCTGAGGCTGGGCTCGGATAGGAGTATCAGTAAGCAGGAATGGCTCGCATCGTGATTGAGCTGCAGCCTCGGATCCCTCGGCTGACGAAAAGATAGTCCATGGTCTTCGACCACGCCTCTACGGAGTAGGCAGGAGATCAGCCTGGCGCAAGTGGCGCATCGCATTGGGATTTGCACATCCGAAGAGGGGGATCCTGTCGTTATCGCGGATGACTGCACCTGCCGCAATCAGCACAGCCGCTGCACGCCCGGGCCTCTCCTGTCCCTGATAGCATTATTGCCTAGCGCTGGGGAATATGATGATGGAGTGAAGGTGATAAAGACCCGGCTATGACTCGATTGACCCCGACTTCCAAACAAGGTCCCCGGCTGAGTCTGGTTCTTTATCTGACTTGACTACCCCTTTGTTCAGACCCTCTTTCACTGTTTCACTCATTGTGACTACATTTGGTGACTGGTACAAGCGGATCTGGTGACTCACCCGATCTATACCACGGTCACGGCTCAGGCGCCTATCTAACTCGTCCTGGGACTCCCTATCCTCTCCTCGCTCTCTCGTTCTCCCCTAAATACGACTGGTACCTAGTCAGGCATACGCTTGACACCTACAAAGACCCTGCCTCACCTCTATCTACCATACTACACTATACGCCTCTGTTTACCATGTCCGCCTTCCTTGATAAGAGCGACTTGCGCCAGGCTGGTACGGCAGCCAAGCGAGTGCAGAACCACAAGGCCAAATGGGTCAACGGTAGTCGAACCAAGAACCCTGTCGTTGAGGGCATCGTCCCGAAACTCCGCCCCCTGAAGGGACATCCGTAAGGGCTCTCCACTATCGGGAAAGACTGCGCTGACAAGACCAGTACATCCTGGAACCGACAGCAACGCGTGCAGAACACACAGCGCAACTATAGCCTTACAAAGGCTGACTTCCACAACGATGTTCGCGAGGCTCTCACCGAAGGAACGTCTGATTCCTCCGCGGTAGAAGACAACGATGTTTCCGTCCCACCTGTCCCCGAAGTATCCCAGCACGACGGACCGCTTGACTACGAGGTGTCGGGTCAGATGCTATTCAACGACATGGTTGATAAGGCCGTGGAGAAGTTTGAGGTGAAAGAGACCGAGAAGCTCGTCAAGGAGTACGAGATCATCACGCGCGAAAGCGAGGTTTCGATCGGGTACCTCGCTGACGAGGATGAGTTTGAGCTCGTCGACCATGTGAAGCTGTGAAGCAGTGGCACCTGCTGATCCTCCTGATGACTTTGTATTCTCTTGCAGCGTTTGTATTATGAGCGATGAACCGGCGTTTGGCTAGAGCTTTGAGCGTTCGATGATTTCTCTGCTGGCGGTTATCGACGCGTTGCGTTGCTTCTCGATTTCATTTGATCTCTGCGCTTTGTACCTAGAATGCGCCTTTGGTTGTTATTATTATGATCAGAATGAACATACATTGATGACTGGTCTTGGTGATGGTAGAGTGTACTCCGTAGAACGGTGAAGTGGAGAGCCGCGGTGAGGGGAAGATCAGCTTGGACCAACTGAACACGACCGGCAACTGAAAACTGAAAACGTAGAAATGTGTCCGGTCGATTTTGAATAGTTATATTGCAGAATTAATGGAGCCCAGATGCCTATAAATTCATTCCCAACTGAGTTGAGCTGAGTTCCTGAATGACGGTGGTTGCTGGGCTGGTGTTGTTTACAAACAAAAAGGGAAGCGGAAAAAGTCTCGATCCTTGGCCTCCCAAGATCTCCTCCGCACTTTCATCCATCGATCATCCTGTCTCGTGCCGATTCATTTCCATCAAGTCAGAATGGATAAACGAACCGCAGAGAGTCCGATGGACTTCGAGTGGCAGTCCAGAGCTCCTGGAGATGTCACCTCGCCGTTCTACCAGCTCAGCATGCAGCACGATAACAAGAAACGTGCGTCTTCGAAAACCACCCCGTCAGAAATAACCAGACTAATGACTATCAGGCTCACATAATGTTTTCGACTCTCCCGAAAAGAAACAAATGCCTGCTCTTCGCGAACCAAACTCGCAGCCGTTCCTTTTTTCACAACCAAGACAACAACCCCCCGCAACACCAAAATCCCCCTTCGCACAACCTGCCTTCATGACACCGCGGAAATTTGACCTCGACTTTTCTTCCGGCGCAGAGAACATGTCCTCGCCTGAAAACGCAGATAACGACGATACCCCCGAGCAGCCGACGAAATCAGGACACCGCAACTCGCTGTTTGGAATGTATGGACGGTTTGCGCCGAGTCCGGGGCGCGGCGAGATCCCGAGGTTGACGCACTATTCGAATGCGGCGGCGCGACGGGTGCAAAAGAGGCGTTTGAGGAATAAGGCATTGGTACAAGTGCATAGGGATAGTGATGATGAGGACGATCGACCGAGCAGTAGTGAGAGTCAGAACAAGGGCAAGGGCCAGGGCGACGGGATTCAACCAGCTCGGGCGTCTACATTTTCGGACTTTTTCTCTTTGCTCGAGGCTCATCCAAACGTTCCGAATATTCTGTCCTGGTGGGCTCAGCTCGTTGTCAACCTCTCGCTGTTTTCGTTAGCGGTCTATGTGGTGTTTGGGTTTGTGTCTGCTATACGATCGGAGTTTGACCAAGCCGCGGAGGAGGTCTCGGATACGATTTTGGCTGAGATGGCGATCTGCGCGAAGAGCTATGTTGATAACAAGTGCGGTGGAGGAGACCGACTACCGGCGTTGGAAACCGTCTGCGAGAATTGGGAACGATGTATGAACCGCGATCCGGCCAAGGTTGGACGCGCAAAGGTGTCCGCTCAAACGATGGCTATCATAATCAACAGCTTTATTGATCCGATCAGCTGGAAGGCGATTGTACGTTACCCCTCTCTGATCTCGGTTTAGCTAACAATTCAGGCATTCTTCCTTGCTACGATATCGACCGTCACCGTTGTCAGCAACTGGTCATTCCGCTCATTCAGAAGCCGCTACAACCATGACTACCACCCCACCCCTACCTACTCGCGACAAACGTCTGCACAACATCATTTGCCTCAGCTGCCCGGGCAACAGTCTCACTTCGGATACATGGGACAGGAAAATGCACCTACGTTCGAAAAGCAAGACGCGCCTTTACTGCTTGATCACAGCCAAAGCATGAACATCACCGATCGAAGCCGGGAGAGGTCTCGGAACCCCCGCACCCCCAGCCCTGTCAAACGGGGTAAAAGGTTATTGTAACCCTTCATATCACCAAGCATTAGCGACCGGACTAGGCGTTTCATTTGTACTTCTTTCTTCCCCTTCTAGGCGACAGACTTCGGTTGGACAGACTTCTACACGATTGACCACACTTCTGAATGCACTTCTTGTACATATATAATTGCATGATATTAGAATTGGCCGACTTTGTTTGTCTTTTATCTCTCGGGTATTTACCATCTAGAAGCTTGCGGGTGCACCGACCTGCAGATTACCAGCCACAGACACACTATTAATATGAAAGGTGATCTGGACGCCGCGCCTAGCCGACGCAGGGCAACATTAGCGCTAAAAACGGATATCGCAATCGCCCTGCAGGATTCGACAGCAATCGAGGGGTAAGAGGATCTCGATCCTCCGCAGCCCTAACTCCGATTCAAGCTGTTCTGGTAGGGCATCGACATGGCCCCAACTAGGCCAACCTGCGTCAGTATCTGGTCCCAACAATGCCTCTGTTCTTTGTCGACGGCAAAAGAGAGAACTCGATAAAGAGATATCGACATGGGCATTGTCTTTTGCACAATCGCCGTGGTTACACCCAACAACAGAGCCAAGAACGCTGATCACCAATACAATAAGCCAGCGCCAACCACAGGCCTGTCTTACTTTGCAGTTGAAGTAACCCAAGCCCTTGTACCTCTTGGAAGCTGAGTCTCCGCGAATCAATCCCACGCCTCAACGCTTCTATCAGCGCGGCACTCGAGCTTGCTTCTTTTCTCTCCGGCACTCTTATCTCCCCGCTGCGGGCAATATGCCGCAATCAAACGACGACCTTCCTATATGGACATAGTAGACGTGGTGTACGAGCCGGCTGGGCGCATGGCGGGTTGAATCACGGAGGCAGCCCTTGGCAGGGTGTGCTGAGTGAAGGTATATAAGGGTGGCAGTTTGTACAACAAACTACTGCTTCATCATCTCTTTTACGGACAAGCACCATGAAGCTTTCTGTCGTTTCCCTCCTCTCCGCTGCGACCTTGGCGACCGCGTCGCACCAGGGCGCTCAGACAATGGAGCACCTCATGTCCCTGAAGGCGCAGTCCCGAGAACGTGCCCGCGCCCAGGGTCTCTTCGATCTCAACCGGTACCCTGACGAGGGCCAGAAGGCCTGCACGGACGGCAAGGCAGGCGAGTACATGTGCGAGAACGTCGACCTGCTTAGTTTCATTAGCCACCAGGCTTTGGGCAGTTCCAACCGCGAGGGGAATGATGTTTGGGGTGCGTACCATAGAGTTCCGCTGTTCAGACGTCAGACCATAAGCTAAGAGTTTATTGTATTGTACAGGCTGGACGTCCTCTGAAGGCCGAGAGTTTGGTATCGTCGGCCAGGTCGATGGCGTTGCGTTCGTGGAGATCATCGAGGACGGAAGTCTCGTCTATGTCGGCCGTCTCCCTACCCAGACCGAATCGTCTGTCTGGCGCGACATCAAGGTCATCAAGGACCATGCATACATTGGCTCCGAGGCGGCAGGGCACGGTTTGCAGATTTTCGACCTGAACAAGGTAAGTCATCATGTTGAACCACTTACGCTGGGTGACTGACTGGGTGATCTTGTAGTTGACGAAGACATCTGGCGACGACCCTACTATCTTCTCCACGACAGATGACCTCACTGCGTGGTATACCGGCTTTGGAAGCTCGCACAACATTGTTGCGCATGAGGAAACAGACCTAATTTTCGCTGTCGGTACAGCCAGGAACCTCAGCTGTGCCGGAGGTCTCTGGATGATTGATGTCTCTGACCCCTCCAACCCCGTTTCCCCCGGATGCGCCAGCGAAGATGGTTACGTGCATGACGGTACCAACCTCCCCAATGTCTCAAACTCAATTTCTCAAACCCAAAACTAATCAAGCGATGCAGCACAATGCGTGATATACAAAGGCCCCGACGAGGCATACATTGGCCAGGAGATCTGCTTCAACTACAACGAAGACACACTCACCATTGTAGACATCACAGACCGCGAGAATCCCATCCAGATCTCAAAGACACCGTACGTGGGCGCCTCATACACCCACCAGGGCTGGCTGGTCTCTGAAACCGACCACTCATACCTCCTTCTCGACGACGAGCTCGACGAGATGGATGAGGCAGGCGAAGCGGCCAACGGCCACACCACAACCTATATTTTCGACATCAAGGACCTCGCGGACCCGAAACACACGGGGACATACCAGAGTCCGGTCCGGAGCATCGACCACAACCAGTATGTTATCGCCGGGCTGAGCTACCAGAGTAACTATGGCAGCGGACTCCGGGTTGTGGATGTGAGTTCTGTTTTCGACGATCCGACTGGGGCCGGGTTCAAGGAGGTAGGCTCGTTTGATGTCCACCCCGAGGACGATGAAATTGGCGGTGAAGTGGAGTTTGTTGGGTCCTGGAGTGTTTACCCCTACTTCAAGAGTGGGTATATTCTGTTGAACAGTATCGAGAGGGGCATTTACTCGTTGAAGTATACTGGACCCGAGGCGGAGAACAGCGTTTAACCTTGAGGGGTGTACACTCTACCCTGAGTACTCTGTAGTACAGACGCAATTGATTGAGTCATGAATGAGCCTTGGTCAGCCGACTAAGCCTTGATCCGCCTAATAAGCATATATTCGATTCGAGATCGGCATATTCGACAGCAACAGTAAGAACCCGGCATTTAACCTTGTTCCACCTCGGCCATAACCACTTGGCCATATTACCCAGTGAATAATAAGAATTCCCAAGGTTCTCATCTCGCCCCCAATTTCAAGACAGATAAAACCCGGCCTCGGTATACTATCTGCCGGCTGGGCAATCCTGCGCCCCGACATGTCGAATTTTTCGGCAGCCCTGAAACAAGTCACAGTCACAACCAATCTCCGCATCCGCAAACGGCCTGAATCTTATTCCAAGATGCATCGAACGCGGGGTTTACTTCCTATAGTGGTAATTGTAGGAGGGAAGATCTATTGCCATTCTTGCTAATCTTGGATCTGCCGTGCCCCTCCATGGCTTGAATCAGACCAAATCAGACCAAATCAAACACGGACCTGCAACAGAAATGCCGAGAAACAGCTACATATACAGAACGGGCTCTATAGGCCAAGGCCCGGCTGTCCGGCTGTTTCTGCCTGTGTGCATGTACCTCCGGAGTTTGCCCGAGGATGAAACAACCAGTTTGCCCGGCCAGTCAGTCAGTCAGTCACGCGTGTTTGAAGTGTGTAAAGGGCAAGCAAGATTCAAGACTCGTTCGGCATTTGCTTGCCCATCTGTCTGGGAGGAGCCCACTCGCTTACCCCGGAGATGATACTGGATATGTCCATCCTGTTATTATCTTCCTAGGCAAACGGCACTTTGGGGAAGTCCATGCCGCGGGATTTCTTCAATGATATCTTCAAAAGCCGGCATGTTCGAGGGAGGATAAATAGGTCCCTTGTCCTCGACTGGAGAGAGTGTTCATCAGCATCAGCATCAGCATCGGCAGGCCCAGCAAGACAATAAGAGAGCACCAAGTCTCATCCATCCATCCATCCATTCATTCATCCATTCACTCACTCACTCATTCACTCATTCACTCATTCTCCTTTCTTCAACCAACAGAATGAAGTCCTTCAGCACCCTCCTCGTCGCAGCCCTAGCCGGCCTGACCGCCGCCTCCCCCATGGCCGTCTCAGACCCCTACGCCGACATCTCCCTCGAAAAACGCCAGGGCATGTCCTCCAACGACCTCGAGCAGGGCGACTGCAAGCCCTACGCCTTCATCTTCGCCCGAGGCTCCACCGAGTCCGGAAACATGGTGAGTCCATCCAACCTCCACCTTCACCCTCCCTCCGGCTCCTCCGGCCCCCCCCAAACCCCCCTCACCCTCTTCGGCATAGTCAAGTATATATGCTAACGCTCATCTCGTACAGGGCTTCATCGTCGGCCCCGGCGTCTGCAGCAATCTAAAGAAGAAGCTCGGCTCGGACAAAGTCGCCTGCCAGGGCGTGGGCGGCGCGTACACCGCAGGCCTGGTGCAGAACTCACTCCCGCAAAACACGGACTCGGGCTCCATCAACGAAGCCGTCAAGATGTTCGAGCTCGCGGACAAGTGCTCGGACACGCAGATCTTCGCGGGCGGGTACTCGCAGGGGTCCGCGGTGATTGACGGCGCGGTGCAGAAGCTCGACGACAGCTTGAAGGAGAAGGTCAAGGGCGTGGTGCTGTTTGGGTTCACGCGCAACTTGCAGGATAAGGGCCAGATTCCGGACTATCCCAAGGACCAGACGAAGGTTTACTGTGCGGTTGGGGATATGGTGTGCAGTGGCACTCTGATTATTACGGCGGCGCATTTGACGTATGGGATGGATGCGGGCAGTGCGGCGGACTTTTTGGCGAGCCAGGTTCAGTCTTGATCTTTGGTCCGTGGGTCCTTTGATCTTCTCTTCGTCTTGAGGCAGGCTGGTTGGGCAATAGCTGTCTCTGTTGAGTCTTGTTGTCTTGTTGTCTTGTTGTCTTTTTGTCTTTTTGTCTTCTTGACTTGTCTTGTTGTCTGAATATGCAGGTCATATTGTCTGATTGCTATGCTGTCTATATGTATGTACTTGCCCACGCCACAAATGCAGTCGTAAATGTTCTCCCTCACAAGCTCATCTTCAATTAATTGCAAATTAAACAATCTGCTTCCCTCTCGTCTCAATCGGCAAACAAATCATAGCCACAAACGCAGCAAGCAACAGTCCACCAGAGGCATAGATCGGGGCAATCGGGTTCCCGCTAGCATAGATACCAATAATGGGAGCCATAAGCCCAGCAATGCGGTTCAAGCAGCTGGCAATTCCGACGGCCGTGCCGCGGTTCGGGGCGGGGAAGACCTCGGGCGTGTACGAGTACAGCACGCCGTACATCATCATCTGGAAGAAGGACTCGAGGGAGGAGCAGACGAGCTGGACGTTTGCGTCCTTTGTGGCGGTGAAGCAGAAGAGGAGGACGGCGGTGATGGCGGTCGAGACGATGAGGGTGCCCTTGCGGCCGATGTAGGGCAGGCCGACCAGCCACCAGGCGAGGAGCGGGCCGGGGATACCGCAGACGGCGGTGATGGCGTAGTTGCGGTAGGTTTCGTAGGTGGAGGAGTTGGCGCCGATGTACTGCGGCAGGAAGGCGTTGAAGAGGGTGTATCCCATGCCGATGCAGGTCCAGCAGAACCACAGGAGCACGGTGGACAGGCCGAGGCTTTTGGAGACGAAGAGCGGCTTGATCTGCTGCAGGGAGAAGCGTTCAAGGGAGCGCTGGACGGTTTCCACCACGCCCATGGACTGCTTCTTGGCCTGCTCTTCGGCACGTCCGCCAACCTCGTTCAAGACCTCGACGGTCAGCCAGGTCGTGGTCCGGTTCTTCTTGGCGATGCCCTGGACCGCGGCGACGGCCTCGTCCTGGCGGCCGCGCGAGATCAAGAACTTGGGGGATTCAAAGTAGGTGAAGAGGAAGAAGCGGCAGATGAACATGGCAAAGGTGATGGCGCCGAGGGAGAGCACGAGGTAGCGCCAGCCCCAGTTATCGGCCTTGACGCAGGTGGCGGCGTCTTCACAAGAGAAGTTGGGGATGAACGCCCAGGCGAGCATACTACTGTCGTTAGCCATGTTGATAAACGAGGGTAAAGAGCGTACCTCGAAATCAGAGTCCCAACAGACCACCATGTGGCCAACCCACTGAGCAGTTCACCAGAATCAGGAGGAAGACACTCGCAAAAGACTGCAGCATCGACAGGCAGGTTTCCACCCACTCCCAGACCCAGACAGGAATACAGAGCACAAGTGCCCACCCAGTTAGGTCCACCGCCAGCGGCAAGACCGAAGGCACCGCAGAGGAAGAGCGTGCAGTTGAACGCCGGTCGTCGGCCGATGATATCAGACGCAATGCCCCAGAACGAGGCACCGACAATCAACCCAACAAAGAGCGCGCAGGTGGCGAATCGAGACTCGTTTTCCGTGACGCCAAACTCCATCGACAACGGGGTCAATGTCAGAGCAACACCCTATACCGTTAGCAAGAGATGGGGGTATATCCACGGATCATACCTGCAACCAGAGACTGCGACTGTTAGCACACAAGAGCAAGAACGTACAGGATCGACTCACTTGTCTGCAATCCAACCAAACCCACAGAGGACAAACAGTCCCCATTGGTAGCGGCCCATTCCAATATCCTGGATGGCCCTGTTGATGATCTTTGCTTTCCCTACGCCGGGTTTAGCATGGCCGGCCAGTTAGGGTTTCAGCCAGGAGGTATAACATACGGTCATAGACGGTATCGTGGCCACCGGCAACAACACCAGCCTCGACATCTGCTTTGAGAGATTCAATAGTCAACGGGCCAGAAACGCCCTTTTCCTGCAGAGAGGATGAGTCGCTCGGGATATCTTTTGGAGGGGTCACCGTGTCCGAGTCCGAGTGCGAGTCGCGGGCGAGGGGCACGACCACTTCTGGGTAGAACCGGCGGTCGCTGTTGCTTAGGAGGTCCTTCCAGTTGGGCATGATGGCGCTTGGGACAGTATCCTGGGCGAGTCTAGAGTGTCGCTTGGGGTTACTAGATCCGCGTTGGGTCTGAGGTCCGACTGTCGCAAGGGTCGCAAGGTCGCAAGGCTGCAAAGTCGCAAGGTCGCAAGGTCGCAAGGGCCGCAAAAGTGCCGCAAGGGTATCGCTATCGTAAGTCGCTTGGGTTAACGTGTAGCTCGAAGACAGTAGGTGCAGGGGCTGTTGGCGTGGGCTGCTACTGCTGCTACTATGCGAGAGTAGAAGGTGAACTCAATAGCGTATTGATTGTCTGAAGCTGTAGTGAGTGGACGTGACAACGGAGAGGTGGACAGAGAGTGAAAGACAAAAGAAAAGAAAAAGACGAGGGGCCAAACTTAAGAGAAAAGTGGGATGGACCAAGATGGAGAAGCCAACCATGAGGCTTTTGGTCCACTGTGGTCCACTGCCGCATTGGGAAGGTCGCTTGCCTCTCGATCTGTCTGCCTTATAGTGAATATTCGTACTGGTCTCATTATTCCGTATACAGAGTATTTCAATATACTCGTACTCGTACTCCAGTCCTCTGTAAAAATGAACAACTCAGAAAGCTCGTAGAGAAGACTGGTTCGGTAACGTTACTCGGACCTGGCCGGGGAGAACCGATCGTGCCGAGAGCGATGAGTAATGGAAACAAAGTAAAGATTATTAAATAAGTATAAGTATTCATAAATGTTATTCTGTGCATTCAGTGTCAGTGTATTATCAGTCAGGTCATCTGCAGCGCATCCTCCCAGTGCCAATTAGCATCCTATCAAACTTGAGAAAAGTACCCAGGAAGCTCACCATAAAGTGCCAATGTTTTTGAATTAGTCTCTGAATTTATTGTAGTACTCTAGTGCAGTTGTCCATTTATACGCAGACGTCAAGAGATGCATCAATAGAGTTCATAAGGAAGAGCAGGGAAACTAGATGCTCTGAACGCATCTCCCATACTTGCACAAAAAAATGAGTCTAGACCATTGGCTATGTTGCATGATCTTTTACGAGTTTTATGGAGTATGTTAGGGCTTGTCGCCACCTCTCGGTCTGAACACTACAGAATACTCCATATACTGAGTAGTCCATCTCTACTCCATGACAGTAGGAAAACTGACAGTAAATCATGCAGAATTTTACGGTCATGAGGATAAGCATGTCATAATTACGCTAAGGATCGCCAAGGGACGCCGGCCTCTCTAGCTTGGCCCGGTTCCTGCTGCAATCCGTGCTCGCCGCTCGGGCTCTCGGGGATGCCGGCTTGATATCTGATGGATATTAAGTGCTATTCCGATTCCCGATCCTGTATTTCTCGTCTAATCAGAGCGCCCTATAAGGATAGAGGTTCTGAGTATCAAGTGCACAGCATAAATGCCCAAGAGTCTATCATGACAGAATAAGCCCCTCATAGTAATTCCATTGAAATACTCATATCATAATACAACATCATATTTATCCATTAATCCTTCGAAACACCCGGCTTATTCTGCTGCCCGCCCAGTTTGCCCTTCTCCTGCTCCTCGAGCATATCGCTATCGTACCGCGGATCCAGCTTGTTCATGATCTTGGACGAGTGCGGCTTGTCTTCTTCGCCTTTAAGGTTGGCGTCGGTTTCGTCCGCGTAGCCGCCCGAGGCAGTAGACTTGTCGAACTGGTTGGCGGCGAGTTTGGTGGTATCGCCCTTGTCTGCGGGGATGTTGGCGGACATTTTGATTGATAATGTGATGTAGATGTAGGTGTTGGATGGATGAGTAGACTGAGATGACGGCTAGGTTATATAGCTAAGAGTGACGTCGGTGTGAAGTCAGGATATAGTTTCGGTCAAGCCAAGTAAGATGGAATTAATATCTGGTATTAATCATCAACATCAGATTGGATTGCAATCTGTGTTGTGTCTGACGGTCTAGGGCACAAATATACAGTAACCTGCTGATACTCTGCAACAAACCCGACCGAGAGAAGTGAAAGTAAAAGAAAAGAAAAATAAAAAAAAAAAATAAAAGTGAATTAAAAAGCTTGGCTGAATAGGTACCGGTTACTATTAGTTCCATGGTAGAAGGCGAGTCTTAGCCCAGGTCATTGTTGATCGCATATCTACTGAGTACAGTATTCAACAAGAGCAGAGAAGTTTATCTTGTTATCATCAAGTGTCGATCATGGCTGCTTATCATCTGCTTATCATTGACGAGTTGCTCAGAATGCAGGGAGACACTCAAATAGTATGCTTTCGCAGTGCAGTACAGAGTCTACGGAGAATTTAACACGAGCTGCTCAAGCTTCTACGCGATCGACAGCTACTCCGGACTCCGCAGAATATTCTTGATCTTCTATTGATAGGCCGCTGTGCAACCCCACTTGAAGCTATCACGACATCGCGGGCTAATCATCGCAATACCTGATCCCACTGATCTTGATTAAAATCCTGCCGACTTCAGTTTCAAGTTCGGAGTACTTTCCAATCCGTACAGAGTAGACAACATTGAAATGGCACACTGCAAGTCAACCGCGTCGAGCAATGAGGTCGGGGAGACAGAGACCTGCACCGACGATCTTCACCATGACGACCGCAATCATGATCCATTGAATGCCCCTCTGAAGCGAAAACTGCACTCGCGGCATTTGCAGATGATTGCGATAGGAGGTACGCAGTACCACTTTACACTCTTTACATACTAACATACCTCAGGAATCATCGGCCCCGGCCTCCTTGTCGGCTCAGGCAATGCGTTTTCCGAAGGAGGCCCAGCAGGCGTGCTGATTAGTTTCTCGCTGGTTGGGATTATTGTCTATTTCGTGATGTATTGACCCATATACCGTCGTGATAAACGCTGCTAATTGTTCAAGGCAAGCCCTAGGCGAAATGGCCACTGCAATCCCAGTGACCGGCTCGTTTACAGAGTACGCGCAGCGCTTTGTCGACGACTCGCTTGCGTTTGGCTTAGGTTGGGCGTACTGGTACTTGTGGATTACGGTATGCCATTCCATAGTTGTGATGGCTAAATCTGACGAGCGTGGCAGGTCCTGGCAAATGAATATAACGCCGTCTCGCTGGTGATTATGTACTGGACAGACACCGTCCCGCAATGGGCATGGATCCTGATCTTCTGGTTTCTTTTTCTGGGGCTCGCGAATTTCGGGGTCCGCATCTATGGTGAACTGGAGTTTTGGCTTTCTCTGTATGCCTTGTTCATGTCTGCTCTGTGCCTTGCTGACGGGACCAGAATCAAAGTCCTTGCCCTCATCGTCTTCTTCATCCTCGCCATCTGCATCAGCACCGGCGGTATTGGGCCGCAGGTCATCGGGTTCAAGTACTGGCATAGCCCAGGCGCATTCGCGGACTCGATCAACGGCGTGGCGAGGACGTTTGTTGTTGCTGGGACGCTGTATGCGGGGACAGAAATGTACCATCCATAACCTTCCATCTACAATCTTTGAAGATCCTGATAAGTTTAGGGTTGGTATTACAGCCGGAGAGTCAAGCAACCCACAAGTCGCCGTCCCGCGGGCCATCAAGCAGGTCTTTTGGCGGATCCTCGTCTTCTACATCGGTACCCTTCCTCTTCCTCTTCCTTCCTTCCTTCCTCTCCTCTCAAGCTAACTGGTCAGGAACAATGTTCTTCATCGGCATCCTCCTCCCCTACACCGACTCGCGCCTGCTCAACTCCTCCTCCTACGGCGCAAACTCGCCCCTGACAATCGCCCTCGCCGACGCAGGCATCCTCCCCGCCGCGCACCTCATCAACGCCCTGATCGTCGTCTCCGTCATCTCCGCGGGGATCGGCTCTCTGTACGTCTCGTCGCGCACGATCCTGTTCATGGCACGGACGGGGAAAGCACCGAAATTCCTCGGCCGGACCAGCGAAGCAGGTGTCCCCTGGGTGGCGATTATCTTCTCGAACGTGTTTAGCTGCATTGTGTTTCTGACGCTGGGGGCGAACGCGGGGAGGGTGTATGAGGCGTTGATTACGCTTTCGGGGGGTGCGTTAACAGATCCCTTTTCATCCTTGTAGTAAGATTTGACGATGCTAACGGTTATGACAGTGGCAACATTCCTCGTCTGGTCCTCCATCTGCATAGCGCACATCCGCTTCCGGTCTGCCCTAAAAGCACAAGGCCAGTCGCCCGACTCGCTACCCTTCAGGGCCTTTCTTTATCCCTGGGGCACATGGTTCGCTTTGCTGTTTAACGTCTTTCTCGTCTTCTTCCAGGGCTACACGGCGTTCCTGAACCCGTTTAGCGTGGACGACTTTGTGATTAATTATATCCTGCTGCCGGTGTTCTTGCTGTTTGTGGTGGGGTGGAAGGTGTGGCATCGCACGAAGATTGTGGATGTCAAGGAGATGGACATCTGGAGTGGGCGGCGCGAGAGGGTTTGGGACGGGGACGAGCAGGGGAAGGGGTGGACAGCGAGGGTTTATAGAAGTGTCGTTGGATAGCGGGTAGAGAGTATACTGACTAGCAGTGCTATTTAAGGCTCTTGACCGAGATTTATTGAATGAATATGTATAGAAGACTCGTATCTATCCTCCCTCTGCTTAGGCGTCCGAATCTGCAGGATTTATGCACATGCAGGTATGTGACTGGCCCCATATCACGCATCAGCCATCCCAAAAAGGCAAATGACAAGGGTCGATCGAGTCGCTGAGAGATCCTGAGGGACTTTCGTTGGTGCATTCTTGTCTTTCTGCTTGATTCTACCTATGTATCACGCAGGTAGACTGCCGGCGGCCTATCTGTGCAACAGCCACTGGCGAGTTTCATCATAGTAGTACAAACCACAGCATACAAAACAAGTAAGCGCCGATACATTTAATAGTGGCTCCTGCAGCATCTCGATATAGATCCGCTTGATGTTTTAGAGTGCCCGGCAGATACGGATGGCTTTAGGTAGATCTCGGAATCTGCAGCAACGATTGATAGAAGATTAAATCACATCAATGAAATGTATTCCGCCCATTCAACAATATTGTCCGAGTTCTTCACCCTTGCGGAGCTTATCGTCGCTGCAATGGGGCTGTAACTGGACCAGAACAGACGGAATAAGGCCAGCCATGGTTGCATAAAACCAGGCTTGTTGAGTAGAAGATTTACAAGCTGTGCAACTCTTCATTGGTATCCAAGGATTATCTGACATATCCTATTAGCATTCAAGCCTGTACAACATGCCTTATTCATATTACCGTTCATACGCTCGAGCCAGTCCCAGCTGAGCTTCTACATTCCTGAGACGCCGCTGACCACCCTGCGCCGGCGACGGTTACACAGTTTTTTTTTTTTCTTTTCTCGTCTTTCTTTTCTTTCACTCGTTTGTTAGAGGCTCAGCAGGCAAGACAGCCCTCGGACGGGCGGCCGACGTGCCGACATGACTGCCAATCACCCTTGGATGCAGGGGTCTCGCACAAGTGCGTTGTCTCACTGGCTGCTGATCTGGTTCTCGAAGGGGTTATCCGTGCTTACTGCAGAATAGTCTTACAAGCCTCCTAAGGCATATCCATCATAGCTGAGATACGGCAACCGAGATGAATGTTGCCTCCCCCTTGCGCCGGCAACAGTCACCCGAGACACAGACAGACACAAACAGACAAGACAGACGAGATAGCCGCGGTTTGAGACTGAAACTGAGACTCGTAGACTATGGTGAATTCTTCCTTTCTTCCGAATCAAAGAAAGACACTTCAAGGGATGAACGAAACCCGGAATCCGGACTGCACCACGTTGACTGTACATTCCGGCCACGTTTCTTCCACGTTGCCCCCACGCTTGATATACTCCTAGCAAGACCTGACCCGATATCCATCAAGCGAATCTAGCTCTCACAGCATGCCGTCCACTGGGATCAATTAGTTAGTTAGTAGTTCAGATCTGTCTTATGTGATCCGATCCCACCACCGCAAAGCAAATGCCCTGCCTGCCTGCCTGCCTGCCTGCCTACGGCTGATGCCCGCTGCATATCGCGCATGCAAACTCGCCAACCACTCACAGCACGCGGCCCGTCAGCCTGATCGCCGAGCCCAAGACATTATCTAGCCCAGGAAGTAGATCAGGACCCGAGCTGACCCCCCGCATACGGGATCTGATTGGCCGAGTCGCATCGTCAAGAATGCGAGGACAAGCACGAGCACGCGCACGAGCACGAGGGGCCGCCCGGTCCACCCTCCTGGAATGAATGAATGGAATTAGAATGGGATGAACGGATCGACGGCCTCGTGTGTACGTGTGTGTCTCTGCTCGCGTGGCCTTTCTAAAATTGTCTATTTTCCAGCCAGTGCCGCTGGAATGTACGTTGCACTACACTACACATGAAGTAAAGAATGGGGCTAGCTGGCTAGCTGGCTAACTGGCTAGACAGTCGCCGGGTTTGGCTCTTCTCAGCATAGCCGTTGGATCGGCGCGCATTTCTACTGGTCTTACATACTCCTGCGCATCTTCTTATCCGGGCACCTAGGCCGTGCAAGGCTGGCGACGGGGATGATGTTATTGATCCTGGTCTGGGGGCCTTGTCTTAGAAGGCTTAGCAGGCTAGCAGGCCAGACAGGTTGGGGTGGATGGGCAAAGGGTTTAAATATGGGGCGTCCCTGTTGATATACTTTTCATATTATCTCATCACATCACATCATCTATTGAGAACTTCTTCCTAGACTAAGAAAATGACCGAACCCCGTCGCCGCTGGACAACATCCGAGGACGCCCTCCTCTGGGAACTATACCAGGTCCAGGAAAAGGGTATTCTTCACTCAATGCCACTACATTGAAAAAGCAATGCTAATAGAAGAAGCCCCCACGGGAAAATGCCAGAAAGTCAACTGGAACGAAATCGCACGCCACATCCCCGGCCGCACAAACAAGGACTGTCGCAAGCGCTACTTTAATCGGTTCACGGGGGGGTTGCGCAAGGTACATGCCTTTCAAGATGCATCTAGCTTGCTCGTTGCTCAGGATGCATTGCGTCCAGTTGGTGTGATTACAGGCTAACTGGACTAGGGCTCATGGGCGCAAGAAGAAGACGAACGGCTGTTCCAGCTCGTCGAACGATACCAGTATCGCTGGGCGACGATAGCGCAGAAGATGGAGACGCGGAGTGCAGACCGTACGTCCTGTCCCGCCCATACTATCCAAGTCGTTAACGAGTGCAGAATGTTCGAAGCGATGGCATCACTGCCTGAATCCGGAGCTGGAGCGGAGTCCGTGGACGGATGAAGAGGTTCGTTCATCTCATCTTGATACTTTCAAAGAGGCAAGCTGATTTGTAGAACGCCCTCCTCCTCGCAGCAGTCAACACCCACGGCAGCAGCTGGAAAGATATCCAGCGCTGCCACTTCCCGACGCGCTCGGCGAACAATATCAAGAACCAGTGCGCTGCCTGTCCAAACATACAGAGGACTACACTAACAGCTTAGATATACAATCCTCTCCCGCAAACACCTCCATCTCAGCCACATCCACCCGCAACCATGCTGCAGACCGCCGTCACAGGCCCAACCAAGCCCGCTCGAGCAAGGGTCCAGCTACGAGACGTACAACTACCCCTCGCTATCATCAACACCGCAGATGTCCGGGACCGAGTACCTGCCGCAGACGCCCGAGTCGGGGCTAGGCTTCGAGTTCGATCCGGCGATGGGCGACTGCGGGTATCAGTTCCAGCCGGTGTATACGGGGGCGGAGTGTGAGATGGAGATGGAGATGCAGGTCGTTGATCCGATGTTTGGGTTCGGTGATGGGGGGTATCAGTATCAGACGCAGCAATCGGTTTGTGGGCATTATCAGGCGCAGCATTTTGCTTTATAAAGTGTATTCGGCCTGTGAAGTTGGCATCAACACAGCATTCTGTGTGAGTGCGGAGTATAGAACGTCGACTTGTTACAGACTGATAATCAATCAATCAATTCAATTACATCGTAATGTAGGACAACACCAGCGCGCAGACAATTAGACCTGGACGGCCATAGAAACGTCATCGCGAGGATACCCTCCGTTGCTTTTGGTACATAGAGGCAAACAGTCAACGACACTCTAACATGTAAAAGTTTGAGGTATGAGCCATGCAGACAGCCGTTGCTGGGGTAATGTACCGCTCTACGAAATTACAGCTGATGGACGTTGGCATTGCAGCATCAAGCAATGTCATCGCATCGGTGGTGGAGGGAAAAAGAGGAAAAGGAATTCGAGCGGCGGAAGTTTTTATACCGAAGATTGTGGATGGGGCTAGCTGGTTTGGGTTAGTGGGGAATAGCCGAGATCTCCGTTGACTTGACATTGTATGCCTCAGGCAGAATTGACTTTGTTGTACTGTCTACTCGGTAAGAGTCAGAGGCAGTAATGAGCATTGAGATTATTGATTCTAGCATGACGAGATATAAGACAGCCTCATAAAGATGAGTATATTCAGCGCAATACGACCAAATAGACATCCAGCTTGATCTGGCTTCACATGGACAGCACTGGGATCACGCCAACTCAGAACTTTCTTTCCAGGTCTCGCATATAAATAGCACAGCGCCGAGTCTAATTGTTCATGGTACCTGTAGTCCTCTTGCTAGCGGAAGCTACGGAGTATTGGGAGTCGCTGTGTTCATGGGCTTGTCTACCTGGATCAGTTAAACATGATATTGTATGCATGATATTTCTTTCTCGGTTCGCTTTCAATTGCCTACGACAGGGTTCCATGGGCTCGTTGCATTATATTTGAGTCTGCTACTCACAAAACTTACCCCGGATCAGCACCTTTGTTCAAGGCGATTTAAACTTACAACACTCTGTACTCCGTATTCTCCAGTCCTTCTCTGGACAAAGTGAACATAATCTATCTTTCCAGCATGAAGCACTCAGAGCCGTATTCCTCAGACGATCTCTAAAGTCTTCTGGCTGAGTGATGTTATGCGACAGACTCGGGCAGGATTGTCCAATAATGCCTCATTGCAATCAGCTTATACAGACAAGCCGATTTCTCGGATGTACTACAGGCTATGACAGCATCGAATGTCGCCAGCTAAACTCAAGCCGAGTATCTGCCGACGCTACAATGCCTACCAACCGAGGATGATGACCGCACGCATTACTCTGTACAGAGTAGTTCGCTTCAGAACTGTGGCGATTCGAGTCCGGGGTGATCCGCGCTCGTCGGCGATGCAATGTCGGCTGGAAATGTCAGCAGCGAATGGCGTGGAAGAATCGAGTCAAGACAAGACGAGACAAGGTGACCAGCCTCCGTCACTGTGCGACTCGAGGTAGACCAGCCAGCAACTCGGGCGCATGAGGAACCGGTTCGAACAGACAGCTGGCCAGAGCTTGCAGAGCTTGCATGACGGGACATGGTGCTATTTTTGCGCCGGCGCGCCACTTGGATCCTGCGACGAGGGTCTGCCAGGAAATAAAAGCAAGAGAAAGTACTCCGTGCTCCGTACAAGCCGAGGGCTTGCGCAGGGGAAGCAGCCAGAGCGGCAGTGGCCACTCAGCGAGCCATGTGATGGGCTGACGGGGCTGTTGGATGCGACGTTGGAGAGTTCCTCCCAAGAACTGGCTGGAGCTGGCTGGAGCTCCAGTAGCGCCTCCCGAGGTAGACTAGATACCCTGCTGCCAATGCAGCCAATTTCGCGACTTCTTCCTAAACAGTCATCGAGTGGACGAGAGGCGAGTGAGACAGGTCAGGGCTGCATGGGGCCGCGTAAGGGGCAGGGATCTGTGAATGGCATCATCTTGCTTGCCGGAGAAATGTCCAAGGTTGAACGATGCGGCAATTGATTCGCCAATTGTCGGAGCCCGGATCTAGCGCGGTGCAGTTGGAGATTCAGTTGATTTAGTGAATTCAGATGGATCCAGTTGCCACAAAAATTGGCGAGCAGCCTTGGCGGATTTCAGTCTCAATGGCCAATTTCGCCTGTCAGGTACGATCTCCCGAGTCCAGCTGTCGATACTATGGATCCCTGGCCACACCAATTGTCCAGCATCCAGATCCTGGCAAGGATGAAAGACGAAAGATGCAACAAATTTCCGTTAATATGCCCTGATGGCGGGCTGACTGCCCAATGCGGCTTCTGGGCGCCGCCGACCTCTGGCTAGCGACGACAAGCTGCACGAGGCCGGTGCGCTTTGTGTAGTGCGGGGATGGATTCACAGGGCCAGACCTGTCTCACCTGCTGCCCGTTAATTCGATCAATCACCGCAGTGGAGCCTGGACTCGCACTAGTGGGCAAATGAGAATCCGGGGGCGGGTCGCATCTGTTGTACAGCGTCCTTGGAGCAGCTCGAGTCGCTAATTTCCGATCTTCCTGGATCAAGTCAGTTGTCTGCTTAGCCCTCGGAGCATGTGAGCCGTTCTGCGCAGCTATATATAGGGCTGCCCTCGCTCTTGGTCTGTCTGCATCAACATCGTCAACATCGTCCTTCGTTACTCGCCCAGGCACTCGTTTCTCTATCTTTCAACCTTTTAATACCAGCACCATGAAGTTCACCGGTCTTTTCACTCTGGCTCTTGCCACCACTGCCCTGGCCACCCCGGCCAAGCGCCAGTCTTCTCCCACCGAGCTCATCAGCACCATCTCCGACAAGGTCTCTGCCCTCGACTCTGCTGTTGGCTCCTACAGCGGCGGCGACCCCTCCAAGGTCCAGTCTGCCTCTGACGACCTTGTCGAGACCATCAACAGCGCCGTCAAGCAGGTCAACAGCGGCGACGACCTCTCCTCCAGCGACGCCCTGGCCCTGACCTCCCCCATCCAGGACCTGACCGACCAGGTCGACGGCGTCGTCACCAAGATCATCAACAAGAAGGACCAGTTCGTTGACGCTGGCGCCGGTGGCCAGGTCAAGACCGCCCTCAACGACCAGTACGACGCGGCCAAGAGCCTCGCCGAAGCCCTGAGCTCCAAGGTCCCCTCGGCCCTGAGCGACATCGCCGACGAGCTCTCCGCTGGCATCACCGACGCCATCCAGCGCGGCATCGACGCCTACAAGAACGTTGACGACTCTGCCCCGACTTCCAGCGCCTCTTCCACCTCCACCGCCACCTCCTCTGGCTCCTCCGAGACCGAGACTGCCACCTCCACTGGCTCCGACTCGTCCTCTGAGACCGAGACTTCCACTCCTACCTCCTCCACCCCCGTCATCCCCACCACCACCGCCTCCTCTGGCTCCGGATCTGGCAGCGCCACTGGCACCCCTACTCCCTCTGGCCCCGTCTTCACCGGCGCTGCCTCCATGGAGCGCGCCTCCTTCGTCGGTGCCGGCCTTGCTGCCGTCGCCGTCGCCATTGCTGTCTAAGCAATCCCATGCATCATGAATGGTGTATGCCTTTGTGACGCGCAATGACAGACCGGGATGGCTGACTGGCTTGTACATTCTCTTCTCGTTGATTCTAAAAAGGAACAGGATCGGCATTCTTTTCTGGTGTGGTGGCTTGGATGTGTGCGTACATAATAATATACTGTATCGATATTGCGGACTACGGGTCATACATAATGAAAGCCATCTGAATTTTAATCTGTCCACTGCATAACAGTAGATCTCGTACAGTTCTCTGTAGTTGAACAAAGTACTCAATAGCCCATACTCTTCCTACTCCAAAAGTACTCCGTAGACACATGTAGAATGCCGATCGCGATCGGCTCGTCGAATTGTCGGGCCTTTCCAGTTTCCACCCACGGACACCCCAGATCGGCAGGGACCGTGAACTCCATCAGTCCAATTTCATCCAATTTCGACCAGGCCAGGCATTCGGCGTTCCAGATCTGAAATTAAAAAAGTTTGGTTTGCGGAGTAAACTTTCGGGCATGACTCGACTCGCTTCGGACGGGGGAATTCGTCCACGGCCGAAATGTTGCTTCTCCAATGCAACCATGAATGAATATACTTTAGCCCCTGAGTGAGTGAATCTAAAGTCTAGAGTCTAGGCGTTGGTTTAAGCGAGCTCGGTTGTTTGTTGGATCGGATCTCAGGAGTTTAGTAAATGCTTAGTAGGATGTCGAGATACATCTCGTCTACTCCGTACGTACAGCAAACCATTCTGAAACGGTGTATTTTATCTGGTGCGTCTGTATCTGCATCTGCATCCCATACTTGTCGCAGGCTCCTACTGCTGCAGATAGGAAACACGTCGCAAACTTCAGACAGTCAAGCTCAAACAGCACAAACCGACATTTGCAGTGGGTCCAGTCCAGTCCAGGTTCAGGTCCAAGTTTGGGACTGGAGCACTGGACTGAAAATGAGGAAGCGAACTGCTGTTCGGCGGAGTTCCGGTTTCCAATCTGTGTCATGGTCGTTTCATGGTTCCTGCTCCACAAAGCTAGGACTTGGTCCGAGCATTGAGGTTTAACGGTGGCAATTATGTAGCAATCACAAGCTGGCAATGTTCCATTGTCGACAGTCGGCTATAGAACCGAGGATTCTACTCCAGTTGGAACTGCGAATACAGTCGCATGCCCCCACTAAAGATTGCTTGCAACCGGTCTGTTGTCCTCTCGAGAAGGATACCATATTGATTGGCAATGAACCAGCATCTGTTCATCGGCTAGTTGTATCCGGTAAGCTCTATCAAGTCTGCTCGAGCATGTCTGCAAAGGAAACAAAGTAGTCATTCGTGACGAAAAGCCTGATACCAGCAGAATAGACCATTGCATTATAGGGTTTGGCGAGGCTGGAAGGCTCTATGAAAGTTAGAGTGGAGGAACAGGAGGTCCAAAGCTAGAGAATTGTCTTAAAGAGAAGTTTGACAGTTCGCACAACAAGCTCTTACTGGTGCTCATCTGAGTAGTATTCTTAAGGCTTTGAAAGGTGCAGGTGAAGCATGACCTATATTACACCGCGGAGCAGTTGGCCCTGTAGTAGACAAGCATAGTCCGTTCTCAAACCAGAGCGTCCGTTACTTGGGATTCATGGGCATAATTATTATCCATATGAACTGGTTTAATCTGCAAAAGGTAGCGAAACATTCCTGACAAGTGATACTTATGATGCAGGATTCGAATGGAGGAAAGTATTCGTCTCATTGCATCCTGCTGATTGATCTTCCGGATACAGTTGATGAACTGCCGCCTTCTCGCTTGCCTTGACAGTCACACTCTTGTCATATGATAATCATCATTGTCAATCTTGTATACACCATCCGACAGATTGATATTATTCGGAGTCCTCCGTCAAGCACTAAAAATAGTACCATTGCATGATGTCATCGATCTACCCCGCGATCACTTCAGCTGCAACAGTCAACGCCAGGAACAGATCCATTATCCCAATAAACAAACAAAATGCCGAAATACGTGAGCCTCTCCGACTGTGGTAAAACCTATGCTAACACATCCAGACCGCGATCATCAAATACGACAGCCAAGAGGCGTACCAGAAACACGGCAGCGAGATTGAGCAGATGTGCGTCTTCCACTCTGGATGGAAACCCGTCCAGATGATTGAGATACTAATGCGGACGTCTAGAGCAACTCACATCTTTGCTGGCAAGGGAGCTACCGAGCAGGCCCCGTTCTTCACGACGAGGAGTATGCCGCCTTCGCATCGGACGTCGTATGCCAACACTTTAGTTCCGTGTGAATGAGCTCTACTGATGTGCATACAGGTTCAATGTTCCAGATGGGACATCGCTGGATGACTTGAATGGCGCTGAGCTGATTGAGGGGGTGCGTTGCGAGGTTAAAGCTGCATAGACTGGCTGTTGAGAACGGAGCTTGATGTAGTCACTGCATATCTCATACTGTCTGCTTAGCTACTCCAAGAAATATCTGACGGCTCTGTTCATTTATTCGGCCTAGGCAGCTATCTCATGGTCAAGCTAGGTTGTATCGATATTAAAACGTGAATTTACTTCCAGCACAGGATCTGCCCATGCATCACTCCAAACCAACCCTCCTCATCAGCAACCCACTCCCTCCACCCTCTCGCAATCCCCTCCAGCTCCTCCTTAGTCGCAAACCCCCCGCTAATAGCCCCCTCACTCAGCCCCGAACTCTTCATCCTCTTGGCCATAGACTCCCCCCAATACTCCCTCTCAGCAGGCGAACTAAAGCACCAGTTCCCAGCACTCCTCTGTATCTTCCCAAGCTCAAACCCAGCTTTCGCAGCCCACGCGTGAAGCAGCCGTCCCGGATGCGGATTACCTCCCTTTGCGGCCGCCATTTTGGTCGTGAGATCAAACCAGCCCTGGATCTCTTTGCTGGGGGGATACCAGGACATAGAATCCGACTCGCGGACGGAGACGATCCCGCCGTCTTTCAGAACTCTCCTCATTTCGCGGAGCGCAAGGACAGGATCCCGAATATGTTGCAGGACCTGGTGGACATGAACAATATCAAAAGATCCATCTTCAAAGTCAAGCGAATGGATGTCTCCAACCCGGAAGTCGATGTTCGTGACGCCTCTTGATGCCGCGAGGGTGCGGGCTTCGTCCAGCGGATCAGGAACGTATTCAAGCCCTGTGACGTGCCCGCCTGGAACAAGCTGCGCGAAGTCAACGGTGATACTCCCTGGACCGCATCCGATGTCGAGGATCTTCATAGAGGGTTTTATGTATGGGAGTAAGTGGGGGGCGGAGTTTTGAGCTGTGCGCCAGCTGTGGGTTTGGAGGACGGAGGGGGCGTGGTTTGTGGTGTAGGTTGTCATTTTGATGTATTTGTTAGATGGTTAATGAAGTGAAATGATGAAGTCAAGATTGAGTTGGAAGAAGGTTTATATAGCGGAGTTGAGGCCGGAGTTGAGAGGCGGAGGTGAGGCCAATGAAGTGGTTGGCTGCATACGGAGGAGGCAAAGTTGTGGGTCGCATCGATCTTATGGACTATACGAAATATTCATTATCATAACAGACGTTTTATAGGAGATCATTCATCACTTTAAAATGGTTCTGTGCCACAACCAAAGAACCATTAATGTTATAAATACAGTAGATTGGTCAATCGCAAGTATCTATATATGGCAACCCCACGACTACTGACTACAGAGTAGACAAGCGACCCTCACACCGGAAACATACTTGGCAGCGAGAACGACAGGGCTGCTTGATCCTTTCGGTTGATAAATTAGCTTCCGGTACGGTAGATCTGCCGCTCGAACTGCAATTAGGTTATGTGAATGAATGTCCCCAGGGCGTATCTTCCAGGCCAAGAACGAAATAATCACCAGTCCACTTGGCAGAGTTCGGAAATCCCTAGCCTCTCATACTAGTACCAGGTCACAGTAACATCAAGATAATCGTAGCCTTTATCGTAGTGATATCAGAGTGAAATGAGAGAACTTGAGCTGCTGCTACACCCGCATACACTCACGACTGTACAGTCTTGATCTAGAAACTGGCTTATAAAAGCACAATTGCGCAACTGCAATAGACTATGTCTTTCAATGATCAGCAAGGAACAATGCAAGGGCCGGATTGCAAAGGCTTGTTGTGTGCGACAGTGGACGTCAGCCTTATGGCTGCTGCATCAGGCAGCACTATATCCCTTTCTAACTCTGCATACTGTAAGGGGTTGATGTTCCTGTCGAGCAATAACAAGTATATCGCGTGCTCTCACGTTCAAGCAAGACTCAAGACTGAATACGAGACGAATTAATTCGATAGATCACGGCAATTGGTGAGGCGCGGACCGTGGAGACAGACGGGCCAGGTCCACCTTGAGGATCAATGGACAATCGCCACGATAATGCTGAAACAGGGTTGTCCGTGTCGATACATCTCAGGTACCAGAAGTGATGTTTTCTACAGAGTATGATGCTATCCTTGCCTTCAGGCAGGTAGTCGCATGACGACGAGGTCATCACCAGGTACGCAAGCACGTAAATTACGGCGTACTGTACATGCGTCAGGTCGGGGTAATCGGGGTTACGGATACATTTCTCCGAGCCAATCAACGTGGTGGACACTGCGCCTTGTGGCTGTGCACTCTGGCTTATTGGCGGCCTTGTCGTATTCTGTACTCCGTATTCAAAGAATGACGAAAAGAAGATTCCAGATCAGCGGCGGAAAAAGATGAAAGAGAACGTTGAGAGGGGTCCTTGTTAAGCTGGCAGGCTGCGACATGGCCGCAGGTGGCTTTCAAGGGGCAGGGCCGAGACTAAGAATTGGGGATTGACTGCAAATCCGAGAAGTCCATGGGATGACAGCGAGACGCGTCATAGTAATGTTGGGAGATAAAGCAATACTCCGTACAGATTAATATTATCAGTGTCCCCTAGAGAGATATAAGACTGCTCAGATCCTCTCCTTTACGGAGTACTGTCGACCAGAGTCCAGACTCACTGACGATCAAAGTGAGGCTTCGCAGTCTTGGCATACGTATCAAGCCTCGCCCTGTCTTGTCTAAAGCTTCGTTCTCTTCGCCTCTTCTTCACTTTACCTCTCCTTCATTCCTTTTCACCCTCTTGACTTCTATCCATCTCTGACCATCTCTCTTGGTCTTGAATTTATGCGTGAGTACCTGGCCCTTGTTCTCCTGAGATCGCCCTTATCTCTCTTATCTCCGTCCTCTCCACTCTGCTGTCTGCAGGGGCAAGTCTAGAGTTGAAGCTGATGCTAACTTCTCAGACCGGATCCGATCGTGGGCGAAAGCTCACGCCTCAACCTCTCCCAACGCTCAACCCCAGACCTCATCGCCAGAGACGACTGATCGCCCGGATGATCCCGATATAGGTGGTCAAAATGATCAAGTGAATAAAGAATCCGGTCCGGCAACGGCCACGCCGACCGATGCAGATAAACCTCAGAAACAGGGACTTGTCCCTAGTATGAAGGATGGCAGTCTCCGATTCCTTCACCACACCAAGACGGCACTATGCCACAGCTGGGTCAACGTCCTGCTGGTCTTTGTACCGGTCGGTATCGCCGCCGAAGCTGTGCACCTCAACCCGTCCGTCGTCTTCGCAATGAACGCCGTCGCCATCATTCCTCTGGCAGGACTGTTGAGTCACGCTACTGAATGTGTCGCCAGCCGCATGGGTGACGCTATTGGAGCTCTCCTCAACGTCACTTTCGGAAATGCAGTCGAACTGATCATTTTCATCATTGCTTTGGTCAAGAATGAAATTCGAATCGTTCAAGCTTCCTTGCTAGGGTCGATCCTGGCAAATCTCTTGTTGATTCTTGGAATGGCTTTCCTCCTTGGAGGATTGAGGTTCCAGGAGCAAATTTACAACAGCACCGTCACCCAGATGAGTGCTTGTCTTCTCAGTCTGGCGGTCACAAGTCTTTTACTACCGACTGCTTTCCACGCATCGTTCAAGGATTCTGGTCTTGCCGATAGCCAGACTCTCAAAGTATCTCGTGGAACCAGTGTCGTTCTTCTTCTCGTTTACGTCTTGTACATCGTCTTTCAGTTGAAGTCGCACGCATATCTTTACGCCAGTATTCCTCAGCAAGTTATTGATGAGGAATCGCACCCTGGTGTGCTGGCAGACTTGTTGGATTCGTCATCCGACTCTTCCAGCAGCTCTTCCTCTGATGACTCCGACGATACCACTACCTCCTGGAAAACTGCCAAGCGTATCAAACGGGCAATGAAATACAGGAGGAATCGCAAGGCAAGCGTCAGCTCCCGAGGAACTGCTTCGCCCGAAACCGTACCGAAGGCCTCCACCGTGGATGTGTCGTCTTTGCCTCCTCGGGAGATGAGTGCCACTAGTGCCTCGACCCCGAATCAACGAGACGACGCTGGGTATATTGCCGACGCTGATGTCAAGGATGATCATGACACTCGACGGAGAGACTTTGGCGATGACACTATCTCTAGTGTGGATCCGTTTACCAGCGCAAACCGACTTGATGGTCCGCATTCGAGAGATTTCGGCCAAGCGGCTAGTATCCATACCACCGACACCGATCGCCGAAGATCCAAACGCGAGCAGAAAAAGAAGCGCAAGGCGGCCAAGCGCGAAGAAAAGAACCCTATCGTTCCAGACGCGTCTATGCCTGTACAAAATGACCGAGTTGTTGCCCTGTCTACGGAACAAGGCGAAACTACAGAGCTTCCTCGGAAATGGTCTCCTTTCCGTCCAGCTCTGCCGTCATTGTTGTCGAATACTGTCTTTGCCAACCCGCGTCCAGCTGCTCACGATCCCATGGGCAACGTAAATGGTTTACGTCGTACCCATTCTCTCCCTTCACTTAGCCAGGCCCCTGTTCCTTCACGCCCGCCTCCTGTCGGCAATGCTGTTCAATTCGCCAGGGTTGCTGCGCGCATGCCTACCACTGTCAAGGTAAACCCCGACGGTGCTCCACAGCAGCTTGAAGAACACTCTGAACCAGAAATGTCACGTACCGCTGCGGTGGTTATGCTCCTTCTTTCCACTGGTCTTGTCGCAGTATGTGCCGAATTCCTCGTCGACGCCATTCCGGCCATGGTCGAAAGCTCGTCTGTCAGCGAGGCCTTTATCGGTCTTATCATTCTTCCAATTGTCGGTAACGCTGCAGAGCACGTTACTGCTGTAACAGTGGCTACAAAGAACAAAATGGATCTCTCCATTGGTGTTTCTGTCGGTAGCAGTATTCAAATCGGTATGTTTTTCTCTCCCCGTTCTTCTTTTCGGTACTAACTGTCATAGCAATCTTCGTCACTCCTCTTGTTGTCATCCTTGGCTGGATCATGGACAAGGACATGAATTTGTATTTCACGCTGTTCGAAACGATCTCGCTCTTCGTCACCTGCTTTGTGGTCAACTTCCTTGTTCTCGATGGGCGAAGCAACTACCTCGAAGGTGCACTTTTGTGTGCTGCCTACGTGATCATTGCTGTTGCAGCCTTTTTCTACCCCAGTGACAAGGACTCTAGCCAGCTTGGCCAGGCAGGCTAGACAATTCGCCGCTGTCAGTATGGTCTTCTGAGACCGAAATAAACGATATATCTGGCTGGAACACATTGGTGTGAATGGGTTTCTAATAGGATTTGTCGGGAATCAGAACTAGTGATCTTTTGAATCTGTCGAGTGCTTCTTTTGCTTTTTAGTAGTTTAACACCAGAATGGAATTGAATTACTACATACTAAACTTTGAGTCATTCCCGTCTCATAGTATCTATTCCCCTGACATGCATTTCATAGAGCTTCCGAATTCCTTCGGCCAAGGATCAGCTTGTCTATCCATCAGGACCGTTGATAGAGGTGGGTTTGCTAAGGCTAAGTAACTAAATGGTTGCATAAATGTCAGATATAGAATGCAGCATTAATCACAGACGGATAAACAGATAGACAAGGGGATCTTCCAAAACGCGTCTGGCTTGTCAGATGAGAATCACAAAATCTGCATTGATATATCATCTTTTGCTTACAGAGTATGTCCCAATCTACTCAAGTTACATCGTATCTTTGACGAAATATCCCCTGCCTCTCGCACTGCCCCAGCCCTTCTTCCCCGCTCAGCTTATTGGCCTGTAACAAATGCACTAGACAAGGGCTCCTCTTGGCTCATCTCCGTGGTTCTCCTCAATTTTCCTCCTGAAGCCCAACCCCCACCAGAGCAGATACCATAGTGGCGGAATGCTAATATGGATTCTCTGGGGTATGATGTTGTTACGTCCATTCAAGAGCCATACTCAGATCTTAGACTCACTTCCAGTTAACAGCTATTCACATGAACTCAGGATCAATCTGATGATTGTCCGCCGGGCGCAGATATTTGGACAATGTTTCCCATCTCTCTTATGCGGAGGTTGCATCGCATTGCGGCCCTCAGGGGTCGGTCATCCGGGCTTACTGAAATAGTAGAGTCTTGATCAGGGTTTACACATGACGATAGCCGCTGTTTACTCCGATTATTTAGTGCAGAGTGACGGTATGTAATAGATCAGAGCATGAGGTCGGTGTTATCAACAGAAAGTCTATACATTTCCTAGACCTATGAATTTCCAGCTACAGTAGGCAGGTTCAAACAGCTCAATAGTGATTGCCACTCGTCAATCAGTCCTCGTAGTCAGAGTAATGCGGCTCCGAGCCGGAATGGTGTCCCTCGTCATACTCCTCCTGGTCCCGGCGTCCAGCCTCGTACGCTTCCTCCTCGGCATCGCTGTCCTCAGCTGTTGAAGTTAGCACCATTCTTTTATCCAGTATCCAAATAGGTAGGTAAGAAGGTAGGTAAGAACATACTAAGCTCATGCCCCAGAATCGCGCCTCCAATACCACCGATCGCCAATCCAGCAGCACCCGCTGCAAGAAGCTTCCCGGTATCACTGCTCTTCTTCTCCTTCTGCTCGTACTCGCCCTGTGGCGGATACCCGTACCCCTCTTGAGGGGGCGCGTATCCAGCCGGAGGCCCAGGAGGCGGCGGCGAGGCATAGTACTCACCCCCGGGGGGCGGAAGCGCGCGGGACCCCTCTCCGCCGCCGTACGAGAGCTCAGCGGGGAGCGTCCACTCGGCGCGGCCGGTGGAGGTCTCGACGAAGAACGCGCGGCGGGCAGAGGGCTCCCATTCTTGGATCCAGCCTATGGGGAGCGGGGGAGGGGGGTACTGTGGGGGGCGGGCGGAGGGTGGAGCGGGGGAGTAAGGAGGGCGGGAGTCGTAGGAGCGGGTTTCTGAGTAAGGGGGTCGCTCGTAGGGAGGGCGCTCGTAGGGCGAGCCGCGGTGTTCTTCGTAAGGTGGACGTTCATAGGGAGGTCTTTCATAGGGGGGTCTCTCGTATGGAGGACGCTCGTACGGAGGGCGCTCGCCGCCGTAGTAGCCGGAGGATTCGCCGTAGTAGGACATGACTGAGTAGATATACTTGTGGAAAGAGATGGGTAGATAGATAGATAGATAGAAAATGAGGAGGGTTGAGATGAGGACAGCTCTTATATCTGTTCGTGAGAGTGATAGAGGGGCATCAGGCTCCACGATACTTCATTTCGCGCCGCATATGGAGAACTCCGTACGGAGACCTGCGTATCCATTTTCTAGCCTGACGCTCCTATTTTCTGACTCCTAGCCCCTGTCCAATATCCTCGCATCTCAAACATCCACTTCAACGCGTGACAGCAACCAAACAAGCCCGAGGCGAGACTACCGCTGTCCGCGGCCCTACAAGGCCAGCACAGCCATTCGTCAGATCCAAAACAGTGAGACGCAGCTGGCGCTAAGAACGGGAATACCCACTGGATCCTTCAATAGTTGCTGTGGCTGAGTGACAGTTAGCTAGGCAGCAGAATTCAATAGCCCTATCTCCCCTGGCCTGTGGCTTGCTTGCATCGTGTTGTGTGACGAGCTAGGCTCAGCCGTAGTAGGAATATGGGGCTTTGATATGGTTACTAGGCCAATCCCAGGACCAACAGGCAAAGACACAAGTCAAACGCAGCATGGAAACATACGGAGAACAAAGTAACTCGTGTAGCCTCAGGCATCAGCTGTCATGTCTCTGTCAGGGGCTGAGGCTGTGCAGATGTCTCCACATCCAATTAAACCCAAGCAACCCCTCACCAGCCACACCGGTGCATCCGAATGACACGTATCAGCCACGGCATGTCTGATCTCAAGGCATCCGGATTCCAGATATCGTGAGTCTCACAAGCCACGTGTAGACCGATGAGTTGCTGTGCTGGTGGCATGGCTAGCACTGGTCCTCGGAGTATACTCCGGACGAGAAGATTCCAGCTGTATGATGAATCTATGGAGTATGCCAGTGTTGCCAGGTCTAGGCAGTTTACTGCGCTTACGACTTTGCTAGAAAGTACAATGCAGCACCGCAGAGGTCTGCATCAAGAGTTTTCGAAGAGATGTGTCTGAAATTACTCATAGTATGGAGATGTAGAGTACGGAGAACTTCGTATTGCTTCAACTCATCCACTTCGTATCAGGGGCTGTTTTTGGCCGGCAGAATAGCCTCAACTATTCCTGAGTAGGAAGCGGCTGGACACTAGTGTTTGATAAGGGGGTGGGCCATTTCAAACTTCTGTCATCATCCGCCAAGTCACCCCTTGAAGACAGCGTTAATCCTGATATTGTCCTTATGGTAACTACTCGCAATTATCATTATCCTATATCTGGGACGTTATCACCTTTCATACTATTCGAGACACCAGTCTTAATATTACCCACCTGCCCGAGTCTCCTTAACAATTATCTGAGCGATTACCCGATCTGCCTGTCTGATTATCTTTGAATAGCTCCAAAATGCCTAGTAAAGCCTTCCATCCCGTTACTGTTCGCGCTCAAGTGGTTACCTTGGCGGCTATAGGCATGCCAGTGCCTCAGATTGCTACCTATCTAAGTCTTCCTCCCAGGACTGTACGGAACATAATAAATAGAGCAACCGAGCGTGGCTATAACCCGGCCAGCAACCCGCGAGTTGAGCTGGAGCATGTGGAGGATAGCCCACGATCCGGGCGCCCTAAAAAGAAGGCCGAGGGTACTGAGCAAGCAGGTTCTGCTTCTAGTACGCAGGGTGGAAACAGACAGGAGTCTTCAGAGAATCTTGCGTCTGAGGCTACTGTGCGGGCAGATCTTGCTTCTATGACTCTGGAAAGAAGTGAGCAGGAGACTTCAGAGACTGTTACAACGCAAGCTACTGAGAAAGAAGTCCCTGCTTCTGGTACTCAGGATAGAAGTGGACAGGAGAAGGCTTCAGATACTCTTGCATCTGAAGCTGGTATTTCCCATTCTTCTGATCTTCCTCCGACAGCTTAGGGGAGTTCTGAATAACTTCAGCTTCGCTTCGGGGGTTTAGATTCAAAATTTTAGCCTCTTATACGTGTTTCTGATTACTGTACTCTGTCGTAAAATAAAGGAGCGATGACTGGCTTGGTTGAGCAGAATGATCTTCTTTCACCACATCCCCCAAGACCGAATCCGCGAGCTCTGAGGTGGATTTCGTCAACCATGGAATACTGTATACCCTGAAGCCTATCAGCCTCAAAGGGCTTTGCTGTTTGGTGTCCATACTCGACAGAAGATGAATCAAGATTTTGCTGGTTTCCGTTACATAGCCTACCTCGTCTAAAAGATATAATTAGGATATAACGAAGATTTTCGTCCTCTAAGACCTAGTTAGAGGCAAGCTGGATGTGCTGCAGAACAAAGCAAGCGATGGACCAAAGAATTATATCAGTATCCATTCAACTTTGAAACCCTTTGTACTGAAAAGCACAGATAGGCGTGAATTGCCTGAAAAGCAAATGATTCGCAGTGTCGAGAGATTCCAACTTGATATCTCTCAACCTACTGATCGTCAGTTGGATAGAGTATGTCAAAATAAACAGTCTCTGCAGAGCCGCTTGGATATTTCATCACGAGGTAATCAGGTAAAGACTGAGATCTATTAAAGTCGACTCTGAAACTGCCTTTGTAGACAATTGCTCTGGATACCTTTCATCATAAAACAGAATCCCGACGAGAAGACCTACAAGAACACTCGAGTCCTCGAGGCGCTGAGACGAAAATGCCATTCCTCACGAGCCTCGAAGTTGATATACCCTAGACACCGTAGATACCACCTCCAAGACCTGCCAACATGCCCTACATCCAACGCCTCCCCAACGCCCTCATCCTCTTCATCACCCAATTCCTCGACAGCAGCTCACTCTCCTCCTTCATCCGCACCTGCAGACGATTCCACCAAATCGGCACCCCAGGACTCTACAAAGTGCCCGACGCCGAAAAAGTCCAAATCTTCAAATGGGCGCTCAGAAAGTCCGAGAAGCGCACTGTCGCCTACCTCGCACAACTCATCCGCGACATACCCATTGCAAAGGGGAAACTCCGCGCCGAAGCCCTAACCGCCGCATGCGCAGCCAGCAGCAAGGACGCAGTCGCGAAGCTACTGGAGGGCACGAACCCCTGTATCACAGAGGACGCAGAGGCCGGCAAGGCAGCGATTATTGAGGCTGCAAAGGGGCGGCGGCGAGATGATGCAGCGGCCATAGTGCGCTCGCTGCTCACGAACGGGGCGAACCCGCACGCGACGGACCTGCGGGGAAAGACGGCGCTGCATTATGCGGCGCAGAGGGGGAATCGGCTCGCCATCAGCCATCTGGTCTATGACGGTGCGGAAGTGCATAAGCGGAGCAAGACGGGAATGACGCCCATCTTGAGTGCCGCTGCGGCCGGATCATATACGGGGGTTGAGGCGATGATTATGGCGGGGGCAGATGTGAATGATGAGGACGAGGAGGGGGATTCGGTGCTGATCAAGGCGGCGAATTTCCCGGAGGCTTCGCTTGTGAGGTTTTTGTTGGAGATGAGGGCGAATAAAGACCATGTTAATGGGGCTGGCAGGGCGGCGTTGTCGTTTGCGGCGGAGAAGGGCGATGTCAGGGCCGTGGAGATCTTGGTCAATGCTGGCTGTCGTGTCAAGAACCGCGATGCTGAGGGAAAGGAAGCGCTGGATTATTGCTCGACGCATAGAAATGGTGCAGAGATTGGGAGGATCATCAGTGCTCGGGCTTCGCGTCCTGGGTTGAGATAGATCTGGATTTCTTAACCTCTTTTGTTATTTGCGTAGATTATAGATTATTATAACAGACCTTGTACTTAGCCAACCTCGTCTCATTTGATCATCCTTCAGGTTGTCGTAGTGGTCAAGATATGGTTGGTAGTATGCATCATGAGTGCCAACGACCATGAAGCTGCTCGGATGACGAGAGCATCTGGTCACTCATGTCTGAACTGATCTTGAGAAGACAGTCATAATTCAAGTTGCTTTACTGAAAGAATCTTCCACTGATAGCGAAGTGAGCAGAATACGTCATCTGTGTTAGGGCTCATTTAACTGCATCAACAAGACTTTTCACGCTTTGCCTGTTTTGACTTATTCACTTTGTGCAGAGAGTTCCTCATTAGGAAATTTGTAGGCATAAGAGGATAACACTGCGACTGAATGAAGACTTCTCCCTCTCTCTCTCTTTCTCACCCCGCGGTCAACACACATTCTCTCGCTTACCTTTCACCTTTTGTATCTTGTTTACTCTCTGGGTATGACTGAACTCTCTTGAGCTATCATTCCTTTCTCTACCTCTGCTATTCTTGTCTACAACCTTCACGATGCCCACCCTCCTCTCCCTCCCCAGCGAACTCCTCACCGAGATCTGCCGCAATCTCCCCAAAACCCGCCAGGCAGCTCTCATGAGAACTTGTCGAACACTCCGTTCAACCTGCGTTCACCAGCTGTACCTTCTCGACGACGAGGGAACCCCCGACCTCACCAACGCTCTCAAACACGCTGATCGCGCCAATGATGAGCCCTTGATGCTGAGGATCCTTGACAGGTCCATTGCCACGATCAAGGCTAGCTCTGTATGCCAGCAGACCGCGTTGACCATCGCGTGCCGTCGCGGTTTTCAGAATGCAGTGCGGGCTCTGCTTGATGGCGGCATCGCAGGAGACACATTTGGAGACGATTCAGCAGCTGGAGATACACCCTTTACAGTGGCAGTTGAGGCCGGACACTTTGCAGTCATGGATCTGCTCGTTCGTCACGGCGCAGACCTTGGAATCTACACCATTGAGACGAGTCTGCAGATGCTGGAAGATAGACCGACTTGGGGCCAGTGGCTAGTCGACCATGGCCTCGGCATCCGGCAGCGGGACAACGAGCAAAACAGTCTGCTGCACGTTGCTTGCGAGAGCGAGGATATCTCTCTGCATGTAGTTCGACTACTTCTGGACAACGGGCTCGATCCGAATGCAACCAATATGGCTGGCCACGCGCCCATCTATCTTGCTATTGGTAACGTCAACGAGAAGCCTCAAGACGGCATCGCCATCGTCAATCTTCTACTCCAGCGAGGGGTGGCAGTAAACTCGTCTTGCTATGACGGATGGTCACCGCTGCATATTGCCTGTGAGCTTGCCAATCTCGATGCTGTTCAGTGTCTGCTCAACGCAGGGGCAGATCCGAACCGGAAGCACCCTGTCAACGGGCAGACTGCTGTATGGTGGCTGGCGCAGCGAGACGAAGAGAGCTTGGATATCTTGCAGTTGTTGCTCAACTCTGGCTACAATCTATCCACCAACCGGGAGTCAATCGACGCTCTGATGCTCACTGCCATCCAGAAAAATTGGATGGAAACCGGCAACTATCTCCGTTCCCACCACCTGCAGAAGTTGCTGGACATGCAGTGTGACGAGCTTCTGTTCATCGGCGCCGCCTCGCTTGGAGACCTGCCCATGATGAGGCTGCTGGTTGAGCGCGGAATTGTCGACGTCAATACGCAATTCGAGACGACAGCGCTCATCGAGGCAGCGCGGGCGTCGAAGCTCGAGGTGGTTGAGTTTCTCATCAACGAAGCCGGATTCACCAACATCGATGCAACCGACTCGACCAACACCTCTGCTCTCTTTGCAGCTATAGACCAGGGACAAGAAGCCATCATCCGCATCCTCACGCCGCTCGCACATTTCGACAATACCCGAGACTATGATGGCAACACTCCATTGCAGGAAGCCGTCTATAACAAATCGCCTGTAATCTTGGAGCTTCTCGTGAACCGGTACATGGAGATCAACGATCCAAACGTCAATTATCGCGAGGAGCTGTCTTGGGCGATGCTGGTTGCTGTCCAAGAGGAGCAGATCGATATGGCTCGCTTTATCCTTGACAAGATGGTCGAGGCGGGACTGGAGCTCGGCGATTCGTACGCACCAACCTGCGAGGCAATTATCTGCCAGTATATGGACATAGCCAACTGGTTGATTGACCGCCGCGTTGCTCTTGAAAAGACGGACTGGGGCCATACCCCCCTCACAGCGGCCGTCTGGCGCGAACTGCCAGGCACCGCCGCGAGACTGGTCGCATGTGGTGTTGATCTTGAAACCGAAGGTCCAGATGGACGTGCCCTGTACGCTGCAGTTGCCAGTGGCCAGATCGAAATCGTCAAGCTCCTAGTCTCCCACGGCGCCGACCTCAATGCCGTCTGGGACGGAAAAACCGCCATCGAGAAAGCCGTTGTAGAAGACCACGCCGACATTGTCCGTCTCCTCCTCGAAGCCGGTGCCATCAGCGACGCGAAACTCCTACAGCGAGCGGCCTGCTTAAGCAGCGCAGACATGCTCTCGATGCTCATCGACCACAAGAACGCCAACACAGTTGCTCCAGTCAACGCCCTACCCGCACTGAATGTCGCCGCCCTCGAAGGCAAAGCCCACAACGTGCAGCTCCTCCTCCGCGCCGGCGTCAATCCCAACCAAGTTGACAGCTATGGCCAGAGCCCACTGATGGCGGCGATGAAGGGCGGAGACATCGCGATTGCCCGCATGCTCCTGGACGCCGGCGCAGACATCCACACTGCCAGCCAGAAGGGCTCGACGGCGCTGCTCTGGTGCGCTAGCCACAGCAAGCCCGAGCTTGTCCAACTCCTCATTGACAATGGCGCTCGCGTCAATCATGTTCTATCTACAGGATGGTATCCACTGGCAGGAGCCGTGCAGGCGTGCAAGGTTGAGACGGCTAGACTTTTGCTCGCCAACGGCGCTGATGTTTCGATTCCTGTTCCGGCTGATGGCGGGAAGACTGCTGGAGGCAATTGTCTGCATATTGCTGCGCGTATTGGGGAGGCAGATCTTGTTGAGTTTTTGTTGGACGCTGGGTGTGATCCTCTGGTGAGGGACTCTGCTGGGAAGACGCCTTTGGAGGTTGCGGCCAACGAATGGGTTGTTGCGGCTTTGTATGCGAAGCATCCTGCGGTGGTTTAAGACGGTACACTATAGTTTTGTATGCGTAGGGATGTCTAGCACTCTAGTCTAATGTCATAGGTTCTTTGATAGTGAAGTAGCAGGTCGCATACGATTTGGATTTCTATGTTTCAGTCTTTCATGGCAGGTCTCACCACAGAAGAATGAATGGTTCATCTTGAAGCTGCACCTTGATCAACTTTGTGGCAGAAGACAACGAGCTTAATGTTTCATGTTGTTAAAGAACGGTCTTTATAAATCCATCATGTCCATCATGTCCATTCCACCAGTTCTGCGTACATTTCGACTTCGTGATAACTACAACATGAATACTAACAGCCCCATTCTCCAGCTTCCTGAAGAGCTCATCCTCATCATCGCCGAGTATCTCTCGCACGATGGCCTCAAAGCATTCTCCCAGACAATCAAATGCTCCAGGAGAATCGCCCTTCCGCTGCTGGAGAAACAGAGGAAGTTCAAAGACCACTGCGTTCTCCTCTGGGGCGATAGTATCTACCAAGTCGAACCATTTAGGTACCCCAACGGCACCGTGCCAGAGTACCAGGCCGGGATCGATCAGAGTACTGTTGACAACAAGATCCTGGAACGGTATAATGCGCTGCTCTCAGCCTGTGAAGAAGGCGATATATCAGCCGCCAGAGCCCTGCTGGAGAGGAAGACATCACCGAATCCTCCAGGGACAGGGAACTGGTACACACCCATCGAGGCCGCAGCACGGTCTAACCATCTAGACATTGTCGAACTTTTGCTCGCATCCGGCGCTGACCTGAAAAGACTCACCTTTGCAGACAAGTACCGTCTCGTATGCGGCGAGAACTCCGCCAGTCAAAAGACAATAGAAGCCCTGGTTAGCAGCGGGCTTGATCTGCGTACAACTGATACTTTTGACCGTAACCTCCTGCATTCAGTTGCCCACGGCCTTGCGAGCCTCGGAGAATCTGCGCCGTCCCTAATCCAGCGTCTCCTCGACCTGGGCCTGGATACCGAACAGTTCGATGATACAGACCAAACCCCTCTTGCAGCCGCAATCACCTCCTGTCCAGCCGACGTAGCCGACGAGTCTCCCGAGCTAGAGGCGATCAAACTCCTGCTGCGCGCTCGTCAGGGTGTCGACGTGCCCTGCGACGCCAACGGCAACGGGCCCCTTCGAGTCGCATGCATCAACGGCAAAGCCACAATCGCGAAGCTCCTGATGACCAAGTATCATGCGTCCATCCGCGCGCAGCCAGGCCCAGGCGGAGCAGAAAATATGCTCGAAATCAGCCTTGTGCCGCCATTTGATCTGGCTGTGCTCCGGGTAGTCTTCGACGCGTGGTTCGGGAGCTTTGCATTCTATCGCCCAAACGTGCTCTTCTTCGCGGCCGCGGTGCTGAACGATATCCGCATGTTGCAACTGCTGCGTCCTCTGAGCACGCCCGACGAGGATACAAATACCAATGGGTTCTCGAAGGAGATGGCTCTGCTGGAAGCCGCGCGGCTGAAGAATGAAGAGGCTGTGGCGTTCCTCCTCCCTCATGTGGCCAGCGTCACTAGCCCTAATTTCTCGGGCTGGACGGCGTTGCGGTGGGCTCCTGAGTTTAGTGAAAAGACGTGTCGTGCGGTCTTTGCGCGCGCTACTCAGGCAGAGATTGATGAGCATGCAGAGGTACTGCTCTGCTCGGCGGCGCTGTATAGCTCGGACAGGATTGTATCGTTCGTTCTCGAGCGTATCACTGTCCTGCCTAGTGGAGACTCCATGAGCAATGTCCTGGAGTCGGTAGCATCGAACGGAAGACTCGAGATGCTCCAGCAGCTGCTCACACTCTCCCAGCAACAGGGATACACAATCCCAGACAAAAGCCTACATTCAGCACTCAGCCGCGCCGTGATTAAAGGCCACACTGATGTCGTCAAAGCCCTTCTCGCCCACAGCCACATCAACATCGAAGCCACAAACAGCGACACAAACACCGCGCTCGCCCTCGCCGTGCTCAAAAACCAGCCTGAAATCGTCCAGTTTCTAATCGACGCCGGCGCGGACGTCACCGTCCGACTCAAATCTCCTCGTTTTCTATTCGGAGGTTCTCAAACCGCCGAGGCCCTGGCCGCCCATGCAGCAGAGATGCAGTACGACCAGGTCCTGCGAATCCTGCTCGCTGCTAAGGCCGATCCCAATGCAGTGGATTGGTATTACGGCCGCTCGGTCTTGATGTGGGCTTGTCTGGCCGGGTATTCCTCCATTGCCAAAACACTCGTGCATGAATACGGAGCTGATATCCACAAACGCGACAACAGCGGAATAACCGCCCTCTCGCACGCTGCGGCGATAGGCAATGCTGAAATCGTCAAGTTACTCCTGGATTCAGGCGCCCAGACTGATGCTGTTGCTGTGGATGGGAGCACCCCGTTGTTCCTCACCTGTGCGAACCAACCTCTACCAGCACACTCCTCCATCGGACGAATGGTCATCAGCCGAGGAGAGCCCATTCCATCACAGGACCCAGCGAATCTCGAGAACCGTCTGGAGGCCACTCGGCTCCTGCTCGCCGCTGGTGCAAATGCACACCACAGCGACGCATCAGGACGCACGGCGTTCTCGCACGCTGCTGGGTCTGGTCTGGAGCAGTTCGTGCGGTTCTTCCTCGCCGTGGGGGTAGACATTGACGAGGTTGATTCGGATGGCCGGACTGCCTTGTCTTGGGCTGCGGAGCATGCTCTACCGGGTACGGTGCGGATCTTGGTTGAGGCCGGGGCGGATGTCTTTTAAGGCTGATAATGAGGGCAAGACGGCATTGGAGTATGTTGGGGATTGGGATGATGTCGTTGCGGCGCTTTATTCGCGGAGGGTTTGCAATGATGTGAGGTGTCAATAAGGTGCTTTGCTATCTCTTGCATATCAATTCTAAGACAGGCTTCCATTTGTCTCTAACATTTACAGACAAATCAACAGTAGCTGCTTATTGCTCGACAATTGTGCTCGCTGGCGTTGCTGTTTCAAAGCGTATATGCCTGTAATGCTTTCTACCTGACACAGTCTACTCCTATATTAGCGTGCCATTGTTCCTCTGGATTCCAAGACCCAGATCCGTCTTCCTCGGCACATTCTCAGTGAAGCGTGGATACAGTGGCGACTCACTCAAAAATTCGAGCCCTAACCCCTCTATGCCCAACAGCAGCAACAACAACGCTCACCCCAGCACTCTTCAGGTAAAACAATGCAATCTCGAGATAGATAACGTTACATTGTCACAACCCCAATAGATTAGCCGGGCACCTCCGCCACCAAAGCAAGGTCGAGCACTGGACGCCTCCTGCCACTGCCATTCTCCACCCCAAGCGGGCCCCTGACGATCTCCAGCCCTGCTATCCAATGACACTGGACAGGGCAAGGAACAAGCACAGACCAAGACATCGGCACAAATTCATTGGACGCCTGCAAGCCACTAAAGTAGCGGTACGACCTTGCAATCGCGGCTAGAACTGAGGTGGCAGGTGAACAACAGAGTACCCCATAGATGAATGGATTATGGAGCCATAGCCGGTGGGGAATCGCGATAACAGCGAGGAATGTCACGCGTTGCTGGCTGGGCAGCGGACGCCCCCTAGATTATCTGGCCGAAGATCTGCCTTTAAAGCGATCCCTTCCCCCGTGGCTGGTTCTGCTGTGCAGCTTTCGTTTCGCTGATCGAAAGACATTGTGGTTGCGATGCTCGTCCTCTCGCTGCTGGGCCTGGCCCTCTCTGCCTCTGTCTCTGCGGAGACCTTTGAGCGTCTGCGTGCTGTCCCTGATGGTATTTATCTCCTCCTACACACTTTCTAGGAGATAAGCTAACGAGATAGGCTGGAAATACGAGGGCACTCCGTCCGCCGACCAAACCCTGCGCCTGCGCATCGCCCTCAAACAACACGATGTCGAGGGCTTCGAGAAGGCGCTCGTCGACATGTCCACGCCCGGAAACACAAACTACGGGCAGCACTTCGGCTCGTACAGCGAGATGAAGCAACTTCTGCTCCCCACCGACGAGGCGACCGACTCGGTCAAGAGCTGGTTGAAGTCCGCCGGCGTGGAGCAGTACGAGCAGGACGCAGACTGGATCAACTTCCGGACGACTGTTGAGCAGGCCAACGAGCTCCTGGACGCAGACTTCCTGTGGTATACCTCATCTGAAGATGCCGAAGGAGACGCACGCATCCTGCGCACGCTCTCGTACTCCGTCCCCAGCGACGTCCGCTCGCACATCAACATGATCCAGCCCACCACGCGCTTCGGAGGCATGCACTCCAACCACGCAACCATGCGCACCAAGCCCGTCTTCCTCGAGACCGGCCGCCACATCATCAACTCCGTCGCGGCCGGCAGCCTCGACCACTGCAACGACGCCATCACCCCGAACTGCCTCGCGGACCTCTACAACACCGAGGGCTACAAGGCCTCCAACAAGACCGGCAACAAGGTCGCCTTTGCGAGCTTCCTCGAGGAATACGCGCGCTACGACGACCTCGCCGAGTTCGAGGAACACTACGCGCCCTACGCCATCGGGCAGAACTTCTCCGTCGTCAGCATCAACGGCGGCCTCAACGACCAGGACTCCACCTCCGACAGCGGCGAAGCAAACCTCGACCTGCAGTACATCGTCGGCGTGAGCGCCCCCATCCCCGTCACCGAATACACCGTCGGCGGCCGCGGCAAGCTCATCCCGGACCTGTCCTCGCCCGACCCCGACGACAACTCCAACGAGCCCTTCCTCGACTTCCTCGAGGCCGTCCTCAAGCTCGACAAGAAGGACCTCCCGCAGGTCATCTCCCACTCGTACGGCGAAGACGAGCAGACCATCCCGGAGAGCTACGCCCGCACCGTCTGCAACCTGTACGCGCAGCTCGGCAGCCGCGGCGTCTCCGTGCTCTTCTCGTCCGGCGACTCGGGCGTCGGCGCCGCATGCCAGACAAACGACGGGAAGAACACAACCCACTTCCCGCCGCAGTTCCCGGCCTCGTGCCCCTGGGTGACTGCCGTCGGTGGCACAAACGGCACCGCCCCCGAGGCGGGCGTGTACTTCTCCTCGGGCGGCTTCTCGGATTACTGGCCCCGTCCGGCGTACCAGGATGCTGCTGTCGAGGAGTACCTTGAGATCCTGGGCGACAAGCAGTCGCAGTACTACAACCGGTCTGGCCGTGCGTTCCCTGACGTTGCGGCGCAGGCGCAGAACTTTGCGGTTGTGGACCAGGGCCGTGTTGGTTTGTTTGATGGGACGTCCTGCTCGGCTCCTGTTTTCAGCGGTGTCGTTGCCCTGCTGAATGATGTGCGTTTCAAGGCGGGTAAGCCTTCTCTAGGGTTCTTGAACCCCTGGCTGTACAAGACTGGAGTGGAAGGGTTGAATGATATTGTTGATGGAGGCAGTCTTGGGTGCGATGGGCACAATCGATTCGGCGGGTCGCCGAATGGAAGTCCCGTTATTCCTTTTGCGAGCTGGAATGCCACGGAGGGATGGGATCCTGTTACGGGTCTGGGCACGCCAGACTTTGCCAAGTTGAAGAAGTTGGCGCTGGGTGCTTAGTGGTTGGTGGTTATAGGGTTGTACTTGATAGACCTTGGTCAGCATATACAAGCATATAGTATATCGTGCATGAACATCATTCATAAATCGTCTATAGCCGAATCTCATAAAATAACTTGCCAAAAAAGTAGCCAAAAGCCAAACATCCATCCAACGGCCGAGTCAGCCCTCAAGCTGACGGCAGCATCAGTCCCAGTATCACCACCCACCTGCGCCGGCGCACTATAAGCCGGCAACTTTGGATCCTCGATAGGCCCATCATCCAAGCCCATCCCCTCAGCCGTTCCATTCCTGCCCGCCAAATCCGCCGCCATAGTCCTGGTGACGCCATTCGGCTTCTGCAGGAACCCCTCGTTCTCGGCCTCCTGGATCGCAGCCCACCACACCGCCGCCATCTCTCTGTACCCCTGATCATCCGGATGCGTCCCATCGACCAGCCGGTCCTTGCTAATGAAGTAGCTCATTTCAGCAAGAATCAATCGGTCGCCGTTTTGGCGGCGTCGGGCCACGACGTTTCGGTACTCGGCGTTGATGCGGTTCATTACGCTCTGTGCGTGGGTGTTGGGGATGAGGGTCGAGAGGACAACGGTAGTGTTGGGGATTGCGGCGAAGATGCCATCGATGAGGCTATTCATGCGGTCGTCAGCGTCTGTGACGTGCACGTCCTGCAGGCCGTCATTCGTCCCAGCACTATTCAATTAGTATCTAGACGATCAACGGGGGGGTGAGTGGGCATACTTGATGAGAATGACATTGGGCTGCATCTTCATCGACCCTTTCGACGCGTCGGCAATACTGTCGATTGTGTCTCCAAAATGGCCTTCATTTTGCTGCACATTTGTCAGTTCTATCATCTACTTTCAGAGACAGTGAACGCACGTTATCCTTCATCGTCCCATTCTCCAGACTCCCCACCATATCAACCTGCCACCCCGCATACCGCAGCTGCTCACGAAGCGGTTTCCTGTACCCCGTCCCATCGCTCGATTGATAACCCACTGTTATCGACGCACCGAGTGGCATAACCCGAAGGAGGAACGGTTTCGAAGCACGGGGTTCGATTCCATTCCGATCGGCGGGGAGGGACGGAAGGGATGAGACAGTGGTGAGGAATGCGAGGAGAGTGAGAAGCAGAAAAGCCCGGCTGAACCCGCGTGTCAAAGCCGAAGTCGACGTGGAATTCGATGCTGACACCGACCGTGGGCGTCTCATCTCAGTCCCAAAACTCGGTGTGTACCGGACCTGCAATCGTTAGTGTTGTCCTCTCGAATCCGGGGCCTTGTTTCTCAATATATAATCCAGCAATGCAACGCCTCAGACCGGTCAGACAGTCCGACTGGTCCACTGGCTCAGTTCGATAGTCCTGGGTCGGACTATCGTGTCGTCAATACTACGGAATGGCGGATGCAAGGCGCTGACGATCGGCATGAATCGGCGATGAAGCAATGATGAAATGATGAAATGTTTACCTGCGATGGTTGCCGGGGCTCCGGCACTGGCGCTTTATTGGCTACTATTGGTCGATAGTTCGTGTTTTAGACCCAAACTAGACTAGCGCCAGATCCTTATCTCGCTGTGTTGGTGTCTGAATCCGGATTACTGCCTGATTACTGGCTTCCAGATTACTGGCTTACAGAGTTTGTTGCTCTTTTGTACTCTTAGGAGTATCTATCGAGTAGCCACAGGTTGATCGTCAGTGGCTTAGAATCTTGTCCATTCCTGAAGAGAAACGTGGCTGACAGTAAGCCATCAATGCTTCTGTACCACTTGTCAACGCTCTATCTTTGGGTACAGATTCTTCTTATAAGGATGATGCTGGTGCTTATGGCTTACCAATCCTGCTAGAGGCTTAGCTGTTGGTGCGACATACCATATCTATCTATATATTCCCTAAATCCAGACCTAGCAAGAGCAGTGAGTACTGAATATATTTTAGTAGAACCTATCCTACACATTCTAGGATGACCTTTTATATGAAGACAACCCTAACCTCATCGAAACTTGACGAGCAGCATACTTCTCGCCATCAAAAGTTGTCTACCGGGAAAGAAAGGCTTGCCGTGGTTTCCGAATGCACCCGGGTAGTCGTCTACGCAAGTATGTATATATATCTACTTGCTTTGTTCGTTATCCACCTCATCCATAGCTTTTCGAGTATTCTTCGATACAAGACAACACCTACCTAATATCAACAATCGATGACATAAAACGACGGAGTACAGAGGCATGATTGATTAACTAAGTACAATCACTTCACGGAATACTACCTCGGCATTACCGGCATTGGACACTTGAGTTTAAATCGGAAAGTCGGCCCCGGTTTCTATCAATATGTAGCCAGCCCTGTAGCCTCATTCCAATCAAGGTGTTCCCCCGCGTGGCGTTGCGGTACATGAAATGGTCCGTCCTTAACCCTGCATGCATGCGTGCATCTATCTACATGGGAAGAGCCGAGCGGGCCCAGCCCTCAGAAAACAGCACTAGCAGGCAGTCTACTCGGAGTAGTCCATGCTAAGTCCGGCCTTATAGCCCGAAGGTCAGTCGATACATCCACTCTATAGGAGGTACGGTACTGAAGCCCTCTCGATTTCTCTTCAGCAGCAGCAGTGCTGCCTACAGAATACACGGTACCAAACCAGGAACAAGACCGAATGCAATGGAAGTCACTCTTGGAGTACTCCAAGCTAGCCGCCTGTCCACCTACTCCCTATCTATGCATCTACTCCAACAAACCCATGTTCCCTATTTCTTGGCCTTGTTTCTTGGCCCTGGGCCTGGCCGTTAAGAAATGCCAAGATTGCTTTGCATGCTTGACACTTGGCGCTGTGGATTGAATGAGTGATTCCGCTATTCTTACTTTATTATTGGTGAATGTTCTATAGTGGCTCTGAGCCGTTGATATACTCCGTATGTCACTGGCTTTTCTGTGAATTTCAGGAAGAGAACTGGAATGTCTTGGGTCTGCTCTGATGGCGATGACACTGGGCTAATGTACTTGTAAGTGAGGTAGCTTGAGAAGATCTAGCCTCTATGAGATAATGTTGCTCTTGTACTAGCACTTGGTCAGAGATACGCGGGTAGATGGTACTCCATACTCATCTCTTTCTAGGCTTATTTTATAGATTGCACTTACATGAAGACAATAAAAGTTCTGAAAGATTGCATTTGTCAACCACTACCTAACTAGTCGTCCCCTCATCAAGCTATACTATTCCACTCTACGAAGGAGGGGGACCGCCGCTGCCGCCACCAGGGCCGGAGTTGGGGTTCTCAACACCACCGTTCTCAGTGTAGTACGCAGCAGGGGTAACACTGGTGCTCTGGCTAGAGTCGACCACGATGGTGACCCAAGAAAAGAGACCCTGGCTCACATCGTCACCAAGCAGGACATACTCCACAAAGGGGTCAATGTTGTCGTTGAGCTCCTGGAGAAGGATGCTGTCGTCCTCGTTGAGGACAAGCTCCTGGGTGTTGGACGCGTAGGGCTCGTTCTCCTCGACAAGGGAGATCAGGTCCTGGTCGAAGAAGAGCTGGCCGACGTGCGACGAGGAGGTAGTGTACAGGCCCGAGATGGTGTCGTTGTTGGTGTTGACGGTGGTGCCGTTCGGGTGGGAGAGGACGTGGATGTGCGGAGCACGACCCGTGTAGTGGCCGGGGAAGAGAGTGTGGAATTGGGCAACTCCAGCGTCGTCGGTCTGCTGCAGGCCGCGGAGGAAGGTGCTGTCGAGGTTTGTCTCGTCCGAGGAGTCACCGTTGCCGTTGGCAACAATGCCAGAGTAGACACCGGTGGAGTTGCAGTGCCAGAAGTCGAGGAAGACGTTGGGGACGGGCTCGCAGGTCTCGGAGTCGAGGAGCTGGATGTCGAGGTAGAGGTCGACACCCTCCTGCTCCTCAATCAGGTTATCGCGGATCATTTCACCAGTGACATCTAGTCAGGTTAGCCTCGCCTCTGAAAAAAAAAAGTGGACAAACGTACAGTAAGGACCCTGGGTGACATCCTCAGCCAGAACACAGGTACCGCCAGAAGCAAAGAGCTCCGAGGGGTCGGTGTTGAGGTCGACGGCCAAGTCGGAGTGGTGGCTGGTGTTGAGGGGAGCCGTGTCGCGGGCCTTGAGAAGAGGGCCGTCAAGACCACGGGCCTTGCGGATCTTCTTGAGCATGTTGTCACGGCGGGCAACATTGGCAGCCTCGACGCCACGGGCGTGGAGCTGGTCAGCGCAGGCGTTGACGTTGCGGGCACGGATGTGCTTCACGGCAGCAGCACGCTCAGCGGCTTCAGCCTTGACATCGTGGCCGGGATGGGCAGAGACAATGGTGGCCAGGCCAGCGGCACCGGCGAGAAGAGTAGAGAGTTGGACCATTTTGATGGAAGAGTTGCTGATGATGATGGAGCAGGAGAGAAGGGACAGCGGGGCCTTTATATGTCTTTCCCCGGCCAGATGTCGCCATGGCGAGTCAAGAGGTCGATATTGAAAACAGTGAGGATGCCCAGTCTTCAGGGATCAGCAACGCTCCACGGGATTTAACCTGAAAGGAGCGATGGGTCCGGATTGGAGTGCATGACTGGAGGAAAGGCGCCGGAGTGCCTGGCTATCTGACACGCTAAGACTAAGCTTGTCTGAACTGATGAAGTCGATCCAGAGGACCATACGAGTCGTCTCTCTGTAGTCTGTAGAGTCTAGCAGTTTGTCATTGATTCAGTGATGTTCTACAGAGTACTATCATCTCTACAAAGTACATCTTCTACGATCACCTCTACAGTATCGCAAAAGAATCCTGACGATGAAACGTCAATATCACTTCAGTAATACGTCTCTTCTGATTTGTTCGACCCCTGCATCCAGACTTTCAAGCACAAGCATACTCCGTACGGAGCACAAGTCAATACAGCCCACAGGCCGCGCATCCAGCTTGGCAACTCGTCAGTCCGCCCTCACGATCTCGGGATTACCTCAAGGACCGGAATTATGATGCTGCACTGCTTGGCAGGCCCGCTGTGATCGACATCCGCTTTCCCTGCGCGTCAGCGACTCCATCTTGGCGGCGTCTCCAGCTCGTGGTTGGATTGCCGATTCGGTGTCTGCCGAGCCCTAAGTTACAGATTGTCTCCTGCAGCCAACGGCGTGGCTTGGGTTGCAAATGACAGCTCGACAGAGGACCGGCGATGCCAGGTTTCTGGACGTTGTGATCTTCAGAGTTCATCGACCGAAGTTGTTCCGCATCGAATTTTCGAGACTCGGAATAAGACATGATTCAAGATCTGGTCTGTGCTGGATCGACATACAGACAGAATTACTCTCATCAGCGTTGCCTCGCGATCGCTGCAGTGAAGAACCCATGCCAGCCAATGGTGGTCTCGAATTAATAATGCTTGATAGCAGCGTATCACTGCATCTATGCAGACTTTAGATGAATATCCCTCCTCAGTACTCCTGCAGTTCCCAGGATCCAGGCTAGCCAGGTATCGGAATTAACGCGGTGACAATCCCGATTGAAGCCTTAAACACCCAATCTGTACTTCTACACGGTATCCCTAACGCAGTGGGACTGTCTCTGGTCTTCTGACAGATATTCTTCCACTAATTCCGACCCAGAGCAGAACCTGACACGAACGTTCTCGAACCACGATAATTCCGTGGCGCATTGGGCATTCCCGTCTCCACATTCTAATTCAGAGTCTAAAACGAGAGCCCTGGACATTCCGTAGCGTGTCGGATTTGACAGATTCCGAAATTCGTCAGCAGTCAAAGCCTCGGACTGATTGGTCGATATACATCCTGCAGATACGTATCATCGGAATCACCTAGATTATGGGCGTGCGCAGGCCAGACGACACTGGCCGATGGTATCCTGGTTGATGGTATCCGTTCTGAGCACGCTCTATAGACAACACAGCACTCTCTGCAAGGCAATAGCCCCTAGTTGCTTGACATGATTGAAGGACACTGCCGAGTCTGCTAGCGTGCATCATGTTCAGCGGCTGCTTGAGTATAGTGCTGACAGATGCAGTAGTCTGAAGCATGCTGAGCTAGACTTATTCTAACTAGTTGTATTTCTATCACAATGCATAATGTACAAGTCGTAATCAGACTATATGGATGGACTAAGAGCAAAGAAGCCTTGATCACTGCAGCTCCCCAAACCCATAGCCCTCCCACTTCTCCAAGACCGTCTTCTTAATCTCCTCCGGATAACTCTCCTCAAAGTCCGCCGCCTCCCAGTTCCTCCCCTCCGTATACTCCACCGGCAACAACGCATCACTAACAACCTTCCCTCCCTTGACCGGGGACGCACTTCCATGCCCATTATACGGAATGAGCGGGAACGCACGAACATCATCATAGAAGATCTCGTCCGTACCAGGCCGACACCTCGTACTGAACGCCCACATCACAGCCTTGTCGTCGTAGACGTCGATGTCCTCCCCGACAAGAACAATCCGGTGGATCGTGTACCCTGCTTTCTGGTTGAATATGAGGTCGCCGACTTGTTTAGCAAAGGCCTTGGGGGTGGTGCGCATGGCGCGCAGCTTGGCTGTGTCGATGCGCAGCGCGACCCAGGTGACCTGCGAGATGAAGGGGGCGAAGGCGTCCAGGACGGGCAGGTTGGCTTTCTGGCAGAGCTTGCGGATTTCCGCGGCGCCTAGGGAGCCGATCATTGTATGCTGTTCTTATTAGCCTGATGATCTTACGGGACGGGGTGGGTGGAGTACAGTTTCGTCAGTGAGTTTCCCGCAGGAACTCATGGGGAGAATGGCATTGTTTCGGTAGGTGATCTTGTTGACTTTGTACTTGGGGCAGAGATGCGTATCGCCAGGGAAGATGTACCTTTCATTATTAGTTTGGTTGATTCTCACGGTATGATAGACAACTCACCCATGCATCTCCCCAAACGGCCCCTCCGGCCCCGTCTCAGTTATAGACATAGTCCCCTCAAGTACAATCTCCGAGTTGGCCGGGACAAGCAGGTCATTCGTATCGCACTTTGTCAGCTCAATCGGCTGGCCGACCATGGCGCCCACGTACTCTGCCTCGGTCACGCCGTCAGGAATGGGCATGCTCGAGGCCATGATCGCAGCAGGGGGCACGCCGAACGCCAAAGCCCAGGGCATATCACGGCCTTCTTTCTTCCACTTCTGATGGATCTGCCAGATATGCTGGGGCTCGATGACCAGGCCGGTGAGGTGGTTCTTATCGTGCACCATGGCGCGGGCAATCGACCAGTTTGTCCACTTTCCATCAGGGGATTGGACGATGTGCATTCCTTTCTCGTTAGTAAATGGATCTAGAACGGACCTAGATATTTGAAGGTCACCTACCATAAGTCTGAATATAAGCACCCCCGTCCGACTTGTGAATCATCGGGACAGGAAGCTTCGTCAGATCGATCTGATCCCCCTCAATACTATTCTCCTTGCACGGCCCAGTCGGCACAACACTCGGCGGGATAGGCGGCAACTGATCGGCCTCTAGCATCTTATCCAGAATCTCCCGCATACTCGCCGTCGGGGGCAGAGCCAAATGGCGCGCTAGACGGCCGAACCGTTCCTTGGGCGACTTGCGCAGGGACCCAGGGGCGCCGAGGATACGGAACAGGCCATCTTTAGCACCGACGAGGTTATTGAAGAGCGGTGCCTTTTCATCATTCTCGCAGACGAGTCTGGTGATGGCTGCGGCTTCGAGGTTGGGGCTGATGGGGTCGTTGATTTCGATGAGGTCGTTGTCCTGCTTGAGGGCTTCGACGAAGGCGCGGAAGTTAAGATGTGGTTCGGTGGACATTTTGATGTGATTTATTCCAGAATACGTTTTTTGTTCTATGATTTTGTTTTGAAGTACCTTTCTTTTTATATACCTCTTCGGATGCCATGTCCCACCGATCTCGGGCTCGGTCTCGGAGGCTCGGATGAGGCAAACGGACGGTCCACTCAACCACACGGCAAGACATACTGGATGCAGAATGCAATCGGCAAACCGGATAATACGAGCTCAAGAGAAAGGAAGATAGTAAGAATCAACATAATGTACTCTGTAATTGTATAGTACTAGTTGAGATTATGTCACGTGACTCAACGACTGATTTCGTCAACTCTCGGCAATTTCGGTCTCGAGTTACAGTCCTATTAGTTACTACTAGGTACAGCCCTCCTAGTCAGTGATTACGGCCATTGTGAGTAGCTCGGCTAAGCGAGATGGACGACCCGAACATGCAACGTGAGGAGATTGACCGCGTGCTACACTCCAAGCGCAAGCAGCGCGAGTCCAAAGCGTGCTATCCATGTCGCCAACGCAAAGTCAAATGCGACGGATCGCAGCCCTGCCGGACATGCGTCAAGCGGGCCCATCCCGAGATCTGCGCGTATGATGTCGACAGTCCCAGGAAGAGAACGGCACAGTCCCGACGGGAGAGTCATCAAGGTCAGTCAAGGGATATACCGGTTCCGAGCTCTCCGATGGAAACGCCTCGGAGCTCGGGCCGTGCACAGGATACGTCGCATGTCTTTGCCGGAGATAACTCGCTGGTTTCGATACTGGGGCAGCAGGATCCCGATGGGAGTATGGCTCGGGAAGCGACCTCGGTGCTTGGTCTGCACAATACGTACTCGAGCTACCCGTTTATTGATTCGCGGACTGCCCAGGAGCGATGGGTGGCTCTTTTGGATATACTTCCTCATAGGAATGAGGTGTTGAAGTAGGTTTATTCCCAGATAGAGGAGCTTGACTCACCAGCAGGTTCTTCCATTTCTACCGGTCGTCGGCATACCCGTTCAATCCGATTCTTGTGGATGTAGACAAATTCGAATCAGATATTTGTGTCTATCTGGGCGCGTATGCGTCGGGTGAGCTGGCAGATCGAGACAGAGTATCAGAGCACTGGGCATCACCCAAGTCAGTCGGCCAGATCAGCCTGCTTCTCGCAACTCTAGCAGCCGGTGCGCATTTCTCTGACTTGGAGAACCCCCAGCGGTCAGAGGTCTGCCAGGATTTTGGTGAGTGAGACATGATTCTCGATGAAGCTGGCTGACATGACAGCCCGCCGCTCATTCCAGGCTCTTCGCCTTGCCAACTTTCTCTTCCGGCCCTCGCTAGACGTCGTTCAGGCCATGCTTGTTCTTGGTAACACGCTGCAGAACAATGGCCAGTCTGATGCTGCGTGGGCTTTTCTGGGAACTACGGTGCGACTGGCGCAGACTCTCGGCCTTCACTCGGAAAGGGGCACTCTACACTGGCCGGAGCATGCAAAAGTCAAGGCAAAGTCATTATGGTACGTACCCAACTCCATCTCATAGACTTGCTAATATTCTATCTTCAGGTCAATGACAGTCTGGCAAGATAGCCTGCTGAGTCTCTGCTATGATCGGCCTCCGATTGTGTCGACAAGAGGCTGGACTCCCCACGTCAATCCCGAACCCTCGGGCTTTTCATACCTGATGCTCATGCATTCCATCTGCTGGATAGCACTAAACATAATACAGATACAGGAACTCCCCCAGCCAGAACCATCCCCAAATCTCACCCTACTAGCCGAGCTCGACCAAACCTATTCCCAAGCCCAGCCGCACCTACGCCAGCGCGAGAGCTGCAAGAACCTCCAGGAGAACCTCGAACACCTCGCCCTGCGCATGCACGTCTCGTTCTGTGTCTCTGTGCTGTGCCGACCAGCCATTAGAAAAAATCCACAGGCGGGCGAAGACCCGAACTACATAACTCTCCGCGCACGCGCAAAGGAAAGCCTTATTACTGCATCCAAGGCCTTCCTTGACTTTCAAGCCCTGAGCATCGTGCCCCTACGCACCTGGTCCATGGTCCATACCGTGCTCAGCTCCACGCTCCTCCTCTGCACATGGCACGAAACAAGAGACGACGCGGAGTGCAGGGAGCTCCAGCAGAAAGTCATTGAAGTCTTTGCCGCAGCCAACTCTTCGGGCAAGGACACCGGGTCGTCTGAATACAGTGACTGGCTGTCGGGAAGACATATCCGGGCGTTGGTGGCTCTGAGGCAGAGCTTGAAGCAGCGTGCCGATAGTCTAGATAGTATCAACCAAAGACAGGCGTCTGCGGGGCTTGATCCTTTATTTGCTGGCGATGTGTCGCAGATGATGCCATCAGACGAGATGTTCGGTTTCCTACCTGATTGGGACTATTCGCCAGTGACGTACTTGGACTCCATCATGAACGGTACGTCTCTTAAGTCAGTGTGTAGAATCGGCTAACGGCACCAGTTCCACTCTTCGGCTTTCCAGAGGATACGTGATCGCCGGACTGTGGATTAGTACTGTGGTTCTCTCTCGGTGCCTCGGATTTCGGATCTCGGACAACGCCACCAAGAAGTTGAGGCGGGCTGGCCTTTATATAAAAAAGTGAAAACACCGAAGCGAAAAGCGGCTGTCACAGTCTAGATATCATTTCCATCAAGACAACATGTTCCAGAACCTCCTTCACGGCACCGGTGCAACCACACCACAATCCACGCGCCAGTCTCCAGAGCCAAACACCAACATGACACCACCACCACCAGCACCCCAAACCCACCGACGACGAATGATCGTCGCCATGACCGGCGCAACCGGCGCACTAATGGGAATCAAGATCCTCATTGCCCTGCGCCAACTAAACATCGAAACACACCTCATCCTCAGCAAATGGGCCGCCGAAACCCTCAAATACGAAACAGACTACCACCCGTCTAACATCAAGGCTCTGGCCGACTATACATATAATATCAACGACATGGGCGCGCCCGTATCCAGCGGGTCTTTCAAAACGGAAGGGATGATTGTCGTGCCCTGCAGTATGAAAACCCTCGCAGCGATATCAACCGGCTTCTGCGACGACCTTATCTCGCGGAGTGCAGATGTCGTGCTGAAAGAGCGGCGGAGGCTTGTCCTTGTTGCGCGCGAGACGCCGCTCAGTGAGATCCATTTGCGGAATATGCTGGACGTGACGAGGGCCGGGGCGGTGGTGTTCCCGCCTGTTCCGGCGTTCTATATCAGGCCCGGCAGTGTGGAGGAGTTGGTGGAGCAGAGCGTGGGGAGGGTGTTGGATCTGTTTGGGCTGGAGACGGGGAATTTTGAGCGCTGGGAGGGGATGAAATAATAATCCATAACTACACAGCTGTACTATAGAATTGATATCTGCATAACCATATTACAATAGATAATGCATAACATATAGAATAAAGGTTCGGCACTCGGTTCGGGGACTCGGCGGCGGCTCATTCTTTGCCCCTCTGCGGAGGAATTCCGGTCGTAATATTATAAGATATAAAGATCCCTCATGTTGTTATAATATCCCATAAGATCCCCTTCATAGAGACATTACCTTCATATTATATCTCACACCTCAAATCAAGTACAATGTTCTACGAACCCGGCGTGACAGACCATGGCCTCCCCCACGATCCATTCAAGGTCCCCTCCCTTCAACACCATCTTCTCTCCAAATACCCAAGTACTAAGTGACCAGGCCTGCGTAATCCCCCGCCCCATCGGCTGGATCTCAACAAAATCCCCCTCGGGCCAATCCAACCTGGCCCCCTTCAGCCAGTTCAACAACCTAACCTTCGACCCGCCCTACGTCATGTTCAGCTCGAACCAAACCCCACAGAACGAACGCAAGGACACGGTCGTGAACGCCGAGGCCACGGGGCAGTTCGTGTGGAACCTCGCGACGTACCCGCTCCGCGAAGCAGTGAATATCACTGCCGAGCAGGTCCCCTATGGCGTAGACGAGTTCGAGCGCGCGAAGCTCACCAAGGAGAAGGCGGACGTTGTGGATGTGGATATGGTGCGGGAGAGTCCGGTTAAGTTTGAGTGTAGGTATCATTCGACGATCAGACTGCCCGGGAATCCGCCGATGGGGAGTGTGGATGTGATTATTGGGAGGGTTGTCGGGGTGCATATTGCGGATGAGGTGTTGACGGATGGGATTCTGGATATCAAGAAGACGGAGCCGATTGCGCGGTGTGGGTATTATCAGTATACGGTTGTGCGGGAGACGTTTGAGATGGTTATTCCGGGGATGAGCGAGGATACGCTGTCTGGGTTGGAGGGCAGTGTGAGGAAGCATAAGGAGGTGGGAAAGAACAAGAGTGATGCATAGCATAAGAAACTTCTACACTTGTTAGCCCTAACTAGACTGCTGTGTCAAGGCCATCATAGCAACTCTTTATATTACCAGTGTTGAATATCCAACCTCGGACATGTATTTATTATGCCTACTACTCCCTAGGCACCTGTATATACCCCTCTATCACACCAACATCCCCCGGGTAAATCTCCTTCACTGGCACATCATCCCACGTAGCAACCGCCCTCTCACCAGCAAGAATGCGCTTAATATTCAACATCGTACTATACACAACACCATGACTGAACGGTTCCTGCACCGGCCCTTCACCCTCCCCTCCATCTTCTCCCTCCCCAGACCCATTAATATCCGACCCCTTTGCCGCCGTCCCCGCAGCCTTATACCCACCCGTGAGCGCCGGATACGGCGCATAGCAGCGCAAATAACCCGCACCACACATCCTCCCCAGAGAGACATCAAACTGCGCCCCGATATCAATCTGCTCGGCGAGGCCGAACGGGTTGGACGATAGCGCCGCAAGGATGCGCTGCGCGCCGCGGAAGCTCACGGCATACATGATCGAGCAGACCCCATCGGTGATGGGGCAGGTCATGCGCGCTGTGGGTGCGCGGTTGTGAGGCGGGGGGTCTCGCCAGTAGGGGAGGAAGTGTTCCGGGGACGGGACCGTCAGGTCCTCGGGGGTGAGGTAGTAGGGGGCTGTTAGGCTGCATTCGATGCCGCAGTGGCCGAGCCACAGGATGTCCCAGTCACCTCCATAAGGGGAGGCCCCTGCACTGAGAAGGGGTTGCGATTGCAGGGCGCGCACGGAGAGCGCGAAGCTCTGGAGTTGTGTTTTGAGAGCTACGTCCCAGTCGGCGTCGTCTTCCATGACGATTGCGCTTGCGAGGCGGTCTTTTAGAATGCTGCCAGGATTGATTAGACGGACTTTCTTCTATAGTGTACAGACAGGGCACGTACCGCTGCATGACATTGAGGTGAGAACGCCGGGCCGCGTACTCAATCGGTCTGTGTATCGCATGATTCCAGTTCTGCCTGGTCAGCGAGCTAATCTGCAAAGCGGATACAACTTACATAAGGATAAGTCTTGCGGTCGATCTGGTCGGGTGTAACAGCGTCAATGATCTCTATGTGGAATCCACTGGCTGATGCGCCGAGGATGATATTGTCGCGCTTATCGACCCTGCTGGGAAGATTGATGGTGAATATAGCCTGGACCTGTTCAAGTTAGCAATGCACTTAAGACAGTAACACGACATACCCCTAAAGTGTCATTTCTAATGTCATTTGTAATTGCTTGGATGTCGTCCGAAGGAATGGACACTGCGGGTGCTTCAGACCCTGGTGTCTCCGAAATAAACAAGATGCGCGACCAGTATATGATCGCTAGGCTGGCAGCAATGAAGACCGCATACAGAACAAGTCGTGAGACTTGTTTTGGGGTTGTAGGCCTAGCCATCTGCGCATTACTGTAGAGGACAGAAAGGCGCTGCGTTGATATGTTAACGTCAGTTCACGTCAGTTTACGTCGGTTCCAGCCGGGCTCCCCGAACCATCCCTTCATTCCACAACCACCATGTCAGATAGCTTGGCCAAGCAAGGCAGCTCTAATGTCAGGCACCGATGCATCCTTTGTATCTATGGTGGCGTGCGGAGACGCCAAGATGCTCAGTACACGACAAGGACCGGGGTGTGATAACGATCTCCAAGCAGTATAACCACATGAGACCAGCAACATAGACTAGAAAGCGACAGTCAATTCTCGAGCCTTATCATGCCCCTGAGATATGCATTTCCCAGTACAACGGTCTACAGTGCCGCAGTCAACCTGCATTAGTGCGACGCTTCGAAACCGCTGGCTGCAATCACTAGCCGGCAGTGGAGTCTCTGTTTACCCTTATACACTAATTGCGACAAACGATGGGCTATCCCAGTTTCCAGCTCGCTGGTTCAGTCGGGCCCTTTTCAAAGGTTCCTGCAAAGGGCCTCATGTGTCGTAGCAAGCCAATCAGCAGAATGCGACCACTAGCAAGTCGTATCCATGCCGTCCGTGGCGTCTGCCGGCTTGCTATCTTTTTAGTATAGCTTGGAACACGACCCGGACAGACGGAGACCCTTGTTAGCGTCTGAACAAGGGTGCTGGTGGACGCCAATGGTGCCCTAGACCGCGACTCTCTCGCGCCCAGGGTCTTTTCTCTATCACCATCCTCTTGGATTTCTCTCTCTCCCTTCTCTTTCTGTTCCCTCTATTCACCTAGTCATGCTGTATCTGATAATCCTGATTGCGATCCTCACCCTAGCCGCAGGACTAGATGGTGACGACAACTACTTCTCGAATCCCTCTCTCGGGTCGGGCTTCAGCAGAGAATGGCAGCTAGGAGACGACCAAGTCATTGCGTGGGAGACAACTCTAGAAAGGTTCAACATCTCCATCTGGCAGCTGAACACCGAATATCTCACAATGTCAACCCAGGGAAACGTCTACTGTACGTTTATCATTCTCCAAACCAATCCTCCTCGACTCTCCCCAGTCGGCCGCGTTAACAAGAGCCTGCATGTTTAGCCAAGATCTACGCCGAAGACCAGATCGCAAACTTCACCTGGACCGTCCAGCTGTACGGCTTCGACCTGGACGACTCGAACATATTTGTCTTCTGGCTCGACTCTGACGACGCGCATAGATTCTCCTCTGGCTTCTTCAACATCACCAAGCCGGACCCTACCTCCGAAGACACCACCAATACCACAGACACCACCACCTCCTCCTCTTCTCCAACCCCTTCAGCCTCTTCAGCCTCGAGTCCCGCCGACACAGGGACGTCCACCTCCCCGCCCCAGACTACCGCCGCCGCCCAAGATTCGGGGCTGCCAACAACTGCAAAAGTCGCGCTTGGCGTAGGGCTGGGCATCGGGCTTCCCATCCTGGCCACCTTAGCGGTCCTTATCTGGCAGAGGTCCCGAGCACAAGCAACCAGCGGGTCTGTCAAGGATTCCAATGACCCAGACTCGGACTCGGGCTCCGGGCCCGCTGAGTTGGCTGGGAATCCGATGCGATCCGCGTCGTCGAGGATGCCCAAGGAGGTTCCGGGGACGGATCCATCGTTGATATATCCAGAGCTGCCGGAGCGGTCGAATCTGTAGTGATGGTGTTGGGGATTATTGCGGTGGTTGTTAAGATGTATTACTAGGTGGTCTTGATATAATTAATTTCCATTCAGGAGGACGATTCAGGATGTGGTCATCAAAAATCCGAGGGATCAAGTAGACGAATGTAGAATTTAGTATCAGGTCAAATGTAGTGATGGCAAGCTGTTGGACCGCTGACTTGGAAGCACTGACAAGTTGAAGATACTTATTGCGTCAAAGCCAGGCTAATAAGTCCTCGAAGGTATTAGAAGATCTGGCGTGATTGAAAGATCTTGATATCTATGGTTAGCAGACCGGATATATTAAGGCAATATACTTTATTGCGTCACGCGTCTCTTTCATATATACGAGCCCTAAGTAGTAAACATCTAGTGACCCGTTGGTACTACACCGCGGTGGTATTATTCTAGAGTGAATAAGATCTTCAAAGTTGTAAACAACAGCAGTCTCAGTTCCTTGATCTACCTACTCTATACTCCGTACTCTTTAAGCCCCAGCTATGACGTACAGAGTACAATAATAGATCTATAAACGTTAACTGCTGTAGTTAACGTCATTGTGGAGCAAGACGTTACTAGAGAACTTTATTATCAAACAAAGGAATTACTCCGTTCAGGATATGAACTTAATCTGCTTCCGGGGTATTACCGAGTAGGCGCCATAATTGATGATCACCTTCTCCGCAACAAAGCAATTACAGCACAGAACGTCATCCCCAGATGAGATGTGAGATCAGATGAGATGCTGACCGGGCATTTCCATGTGCTTAGAATATCCCGAGCTGGGGTACATCTACAAGAAAAGCAATACTCCGTAAGATGGACATAAGGGTATGATATGATATTGTATATGCAAACAGACTCATGTACAATACACGCAATTATCAAGAACAGAGCATTCCTCATTAATATGTACCGTCAATCTCAAATATCCACCGAGAAGAAGATGCAAGCAAGATTTTAGTATCACTGCATCTACAGAGCAGCAACAACACCCATGACACCCATGATGCCAGCAACGCCCATGAACGGCGTCGCATAGGCAGCAACGTCGTCCGAGTCCGTGGGGTCAGCGCCCTCCTCATCAGTCGGGGAGGCGCTCTCGCTGGAAGAGTCCGTGCTGGTCTCGGTGCTCGTCTCAGTGCTGGTCTCCGTGGCAGTCGACGAGCTGTCGGTATCAGTCGGGCTGGAGGTAGTGTCCGGGCTAGTAGTAGAGGTAGTGTCCATGGAGGAGGCGGAGTCAGTGGCGCTGGCAATAGCAGTCGACCAGCCGTCAGTCAGACTGTCGACGGCGGAGCTGAACTCGTCGCTCTGGGTTGAGAAGAGGCTCTGCCCGTCGCTGTAGATGGAGCTCAGGGCGGACTCGGCGTCCGAGGGGGCGGCGGTCGCCCAGGTGGAGGCTTCGGAGGCGACGGACTCGGCCCATGAGGAGATGCCGGTGGGGAGGTCGGACAGGCCTTCGGTCAGGCTGTCGACGAAGGACTCGCCGGCAGTAGAGATGTCCTCGCCGATGTCCTGGCCGGCGGAGGTGATGGTGTCGAGGATGTTGTTGTCATCGGAGTTGGAGTCCTGGGCGCGCGCGAGGGCGGCGAGGAGGAGGGCGGATGCAATGAGCTTCATTATGATTCAGTTGATTAGATATGGATGTGATATGGTACTGTGTCCGCTGTAATGGAGGATCAGGGGTCTTATAAGTGTAAAAGCACCGCCGCAGCCCTGCCACGCCACAGCCTGACCTGACCCGGACTCCTGAACCTTCACCTAGAGAAGATCCCAATGACAGGCCATGAAACAAGTGGGGCGTAGTCTCCTCTGGGAAATGAGCGTCAGCCATGGCCCTATAATTAGCGTCGAATTTGCTGGAATCCACGGACAGTCCGGCCTGCCCTGGAGTGGACCTGGAGTGGAACTCGGCAGCCTTGTCAATTTCTTGCCACTGATGCAATACGAATCTCAGAGTACGAAGGAAAAGTTCATTGCCACCGGACCTGTAATTCGGACCTTGGAACCTGTACTTTGGAACCTGCGCCAAGCATGGAATCTAGCTGCCTGTCTTCTTATTCTTATTCTTTCCTGTTTGTGCTGTCGGCTTCGCCCGCTCTACCACGGCTCTATGATGCTATTACAGAAACAAGTTGCTTGACGGTAAGAACTGCTGTATGACGCGTCAGCACTGCCTGCATAGGACTGCATCGGATTGCATCTATTTGCATCTGATACGGAGAACCTCGTATTATTAGGGTCCAGTTGGGGGCCAGTAGGTCAGTAGGTCAGTAGGCCAGTGCCGTCGGGCCAGAGCTTCCCCAGTAAGCACGACGATCGAATAAGCCCAACTACATTTGCTATTAGGTAACTACTGGTAGGTGATTAGGCGTTACATCTCCTTGATGTTCTCTCTCTTCTTGGCCAACGCCTTGATGATCCGCGCCCCGTCGTCGCCCGCATCGCCAGCCCAGAACCGCCTCTCCTCACCAACCTCATCCTTCATCTCATGCAGCGACTCGTCGTTCTGCGGCGACGGCGGGTCCGTAGCAGTAGTGTAGACGCTGACTCGCTCACGGAAGCGAACCTTGGGCTTGGACCGCGGACTCCCGCCATTGCCCAGCGACGCCTCGAAGAGCTCCTTGCGCAGTGCATACACCCTCGCTGCACCGCGGCGCAGCGTCCCGCTGAGAATCGTGCGCAGGCCCGTGCTGACTGCGAATCGCAGCGCGAGGTACGCCCACTCTGCGACGAGGATGGTCAGCAGGAAGGACGGGACGCGCACGTCCGCCATGTCGCCGCCGCGGTACAGGTAGACGATTGCGGCGGTGGACAGGGTGCCCAGCCAGCTAAGCACCTCGAGCCCCTGCAGGCAGGGCCCGATCGAGTCGGCGCGGATGGGCGGCGGGCGCTGGCACTCGAAGCTGAGCTTGAAGAGGTCGCCGCGTAGCTCGATCCACGAGTTGAGCATGAAGCCGAGGGCGACGAGGGGCCAGGATGCGCCGAAGAGGGTGAGATAGCCGAACTGCACGCACATCTCGAGCGTGTCTTCGTGGACGTTGTACTCGTCTGCTTCGGCTTCATTGCGCACGCGCGTGAGGAATGCGCTCTCTTGGGGATCGTCGAAGAGGACTTGGTTCGTGGCTTGCGAGGCGGCGCGGCGGCGTCGGACAGCCTCTTTTTCGTTCTGATAGTCGCGCCATTTGTGCAGGACCAGGCTCTTGACATAGGGGAGGACGACCTCCTCGCCAAAGTCGAGCACTTGGCCGGTCAGCGAGAGCGAGATGACCTCTTGCTGGAGGCGAGATGGGTCGACGTGGAAGTCGGTCTTTTCGCCGCCGACGTCTAGATACTGCACGATGCGCGTTCCAAAGGGGACGTACACGAATGCAGTTAGGATGGTGGGCAGGAATGCAGTGATGAAGTGCATGACGAACTGCTTTGCGGTCTGTGCCAGGTCATACTGGTCTTGCGTCCGGTAGTTCTCGTACTTGGTCAGTCGGGTCGCAATCGAGGACAGCAGGTTATTGATGAATGGAAGACACAATGAGAAGAGAATCGTCGGCAGGAACTCAAGCCATCCCTTGAGCGAGCCCGAATAGACCTCGGAGATGAACACCTCCAGCGCAAAGGTCCCGACGATCAGCCCGCCGAGCGCCAGACTGGCGATCGATGCAAAAGGAATCAACAGCAGCTGCCGCAGGAATTGTCTATACGGTGAGAAGATCTGCACCGTCTCGCCTGTGATGGAGTCCTTGACCTCCTTCTCCCAGACATACTGGCTCCTTGTCACCTTCAGGGCCCCAACACCATGCACATTCCACCGCTGGGCAAGATCAGTCTCGCGGATCTTCCAGTACTCCACAAAGACAATGCCCCAGAGACAGTTCCCAACAGCAAACGGAATCGAATACGAGCCTGAATACCACCAGGTCACGACTCCCCAAACCGCCGGGAAGACCAGGAACGATGAGTACGACTGGATGAAAGCGTAGTAAAACGCAACCTTCTCTCCAAACAACGCTCGAATCGCATCCAGGTCCTCTGCTGTCAAGAGAGCCTTCTTGCTAAACCGCCTCAACAACTCCCCATTCGCAGCCTGGTCATGCAATGGAAACGCACTGGGGACGTTCTTCCACTTCCCATGGCCTGGTGTGATATGCGCCCCGCCCAGCGTCTTCTTCCACGTCACAGCATGGTACACCGATCTGAGTGACTCCGCCTGTGTCTCTGCCTCTGCTATCGTGTCGTCGCCGCCGGCCGGGAGTTCATGAATGATCCCGTACAAAAAGTCCTTGATTCTCGATTTGTGCACCAGGCTGCCGAGATGTGTCCACGGGACGCGGATGAATACTAGTAGAGAGGCGCCCTGGCCGTGTCGAACCTGGACATCGAGGTTTGCGGAATGGAGGTCGGAAAGCAGCGTTTCGAATTCGGAGAGGGCGCGGGCAGCGTCTATTTCATTAGATTGGATTTGGATTTGGCTGCAAGGAGGTAGGTTGGGACATGGGACATACCGATCTCGCTAAAGTCGTAGTGGACGACCCAGTCGACGCCAAAGTTGTCTGTCTGGGCATGTTCGGCTCTGTATTCTGAGACGGCCATTGCAGTAAAGGTCAATCCATGAATAAGGGTGTTGAATTGCTTGGAACAAACGCCGGGGCGATCTGACCTTAAGAAGGTGGGGTGCAATGCAAATTGACAATTGTCGTCGTCAGGGCTGCTGGAGCCAGAGGGTCCGTACAGAGTATCTTTACTCCGTAGATAGCTCAAGATCAACGGACTCTGTAAAGTAAAGAAAGCTGTTCCTTGCCTTGTTATTTACGGATGTGCCCCCTGCCTGAAGGGACGTCAACTCAGCCCTACAGGGCGGCTACCGCAACTCTCTGCTCGGAATGTGTGGATGTGAATTGTTGTTGCCTACGGAGTCTTCGGATCTGCTTATCCTGTTAGTCTACGGAGTATGTACAGTATGGAGTTGAATCTACTCTATACAAGTCGGGGTATCATGGTATCAGCTAGCCCTACATACAGCCACCCCATGAACCATTTCACCACTGAAGAAATCACCCTTTGATCTGGACATCTCACTGTAATGCTGCTGCTGTAATGCTGCTGCCTACGGTTATACAAGCCTCAATGAAGCAGACAGACCCACAGCTCCTAGCGAGTGGACCTGTGGCGCTGCATCTATCCAACCAATAATTGCGTTTGGGTCACTATAGGCATCACTTTTCGGATTTAAGCATTCTATAAGCATCATGATCCTCTGCATATAACCCTGGAGTCTGCGGAGCAAGGGCTTGTCTCCTAATCCTATCCCTGGTCTCCTATCTCTGGTCTTTACTCCTGATCGTCTACGGGGTACTCCGTACCTCCTGATCTTCAATCTTCAATCTTCCATCTTCACTCCTATATCAAAACAAAAGGATAGGGAATGCTCCCACTCATCGAACAAATGGCCCGTCGGATCTTTCCCGGGCAGAACCTCGCCTTTGGGCTGAGTCTGTTCCTCTTCACGTTCATGTTCATTCCGACGCTGGTCGTCCTGCTTGCCGTCGTCGTGTTTTTCGTCTTTTATTATCCGGGACTGAGAAAGGGATTCTGGCACGAGGAGTTTGAGCAGCAAGAGCCACAGGGATACGGATATAAAGACGTTTCTGAGCGGTTTGTCTCCGTGTGAGGATTGATGAATGAAGCTGATGAATATAGATGACACGCCTCTGACTGCCTCGACCTACCTCCAGATAACAGCCACCACTACGATTCATGACCTGACGACGGCTCAGCCAATCTGTACCATATTCTCATTATTTCCAGTCCTCGCTTCTTGGCTTCTTGGCTGCTGCTCAGGTCGACACGGATGTACTTCTACTGTATATACTATTTTCCCACCACAAGCGTCAAAGACCAACCATCGGCGCAATCTCATACTCTAATCAATCTAATCTATTATACAAATCTACTTCCCCACCGTCTCCTTTTCCCCCTCGGCTCGCATCTCATTCTCAACTGCAACATCCGTCTCCGTCTCCGCCTGGCTGTCGACGCCCTCAAGGGTAACCCGCGGCCCGTTAAACACCTTGCGCGCGTACACCACATAGTAGGTCATGCTCGCAATCCACACGAACCCGTTAATCACAATCGTGTAGTTCATTTCATCCGCTGCACAAGTTAGCCATCACCTAATCACTCTTAAAAATAACAAGGTTTGGAGAGTTTGGAGACTTACGACTCGGATTCTTCACCGTCGGAAACATACTCAGCACCAGCCCAAAACACAACCAGGCCACCGCGATCCCCGCAATCGGCCGGCTGAGGAAATCCCCCGTGAAAAACTCCCCGCGCTTGAAGCGCTTGCTCCAGACGAGACGGCACAGGATCGGCGTGCCCCAGGCGACGTAGTTGGACGCGACGAAGAGACTGAAGAGCGCGTTGGCGGCGACGCTGTTGATTAGTGCCAGAAGGCCGAAAATGATGCAGACTCCCGCGAGGAAGAGGATTGCGTTCATGGGCTGGGGCTGGTGCATGAAACCGAGGTTTAGGGTTGTGATTTTTCGGATCAGTGGAGAGAAAGGGAGGGCGTGGTCGCGCGCAAAGGCGAAGACCTGGCGGGAGGCTGCGATGATCTATATCATGAGTACCATAAGGATCAGGTTGAAGAAGAGGGACGTACCAAACTCATTCCAATAAGGAACTGGATCAGGATAAGAACAGCCATGAAGCCCAATGCGCCGTCCTTGCCGAGAGCATCATAGTATATCTACCCATTAGCACACCTTCACTAACAGACCAGGGAAAAGAGAGGTACCTGCGCCATCGGCTGTCCAAAGACAGTCCCCGACGTATTCGACACATCGGGATCCATCACCGCACAAATTACACTGAGGACCAAAAACCCAAGCACACACGCACTGCCCGCAGAGAAGAGAATACCCCTCGGCACAGCCTTGGCCGCATGCATCGCCTCCTCGCTCATATGCACACAGGAGTCAAAGAACCCAATCGCCCAGATCGGCGACATGAACGCAAGGACAAAGTTCCACCCAACCGGCCAATTACTCAGATTGTCGACCTGCCCGAACACAAACGACGCCGAGTTGAGTTCGCCCCCGCGCGCGAGCTTCCCCGTGGGCAGAGCGACAACCGTCGCAATGATAATCGCAACATTAATAAAGATACACGCCGTCTGGATACGCGGCATGATATTCGCAGCGAGGATAGCACAGACGGCGTGGATAATAATCAACCCTGCATACAGACCGTAGATGGTTCCATTAGAGGCAGACCATTCCCCATCGCGCGTGATCGAGATGCACGCGAGAATCAGCAGCGAGAGCGTATAATCCACCGAGCAGATCCCGCCGATCAGCCCGAGGGTATTCGAGTACCCGACCAAAAAACTCAGCGGGTTCTTGAACTTTTTCCCGGCAAAGTAGTGCGTCCACCAGTATAGACCTCCTGCCGTGGGCATCGCGGACGCCATGTCCGCCATGGCGAGCCCGACTGTGAAGATGAGGATGCTTGCCGCGACCCAGCCCTGGGGAATGTCAGCATTCGGAGTATACCGGAGAGGAGGCTGTCATACCCAAATCATGCCCGCGGGCCCAGCAGGCAGCGAAAAGGCAATAGTCGACGCGATGGACGGGACCAAGCCCATGATACTGAATGCGATCGCAAAGATCTGGAGCGTCGAGTACTGCCGGCGCAGCTCCTGCTTGTAGCCCAGTTTGGCGAGCAGCTCCTGGTCGTTGGGGCCGGCCATCTGGAGCTCGCTCTGCGCGTGAGCGTGGGATCTGGATCCGGTGGTGTCTTCCATGGTGCCCGTCCCGGATCGCGATCCTATCCTTCAATTAAGAAACGAAGTGAGAGCGATCGAAGGAGGTCGGGGTGGCACGAACTGCCAAGAAAGGGGCCCAGTGATCAGCATCGTGATACCCATGGATTGGGGGTCGAGAGTCGGCTGCAATTGGACTATTGCAACTAGCGGGTATTAGAGTGTGATTGGAGGCAGGCAGTGGGTCTTTTCTTCAGGGTTGCTTATACTCCGTACTCCGTAGTCGGGACAACTACGAGTACAGAGTATATAAAGTACATTACTTGGTATACTGCAGTTGAGCAATAGAGCGCTAGCAGAGGCAGCCCAGTGGATCGGTGTTAGCGGGACTATCAGCCCTAAGTCTGCTGTAGTATCCCAGATAGTCGCCGTTCTTATCTCGCGATGAGAAGGCAGGAATACAATCATTTCCATAAGAAAGATTATTGCGACCGAGTCAGATGTCAGCTTATTGGTTACTGCGAGTATTATAATCACAAACAAGCTGCAGTCAGACCATCTCGCTGAGGCCCTGGGGTATCCTGTCCAGACCACCAGGGAACAGGCATTGACGCAGCAGCAATGCCTCGAGAAGAGGGAACTGCCCTAAACTCCGGACACGGCGAGGAAACTGTATACTGTATCGCAGGATATAGAATCAGCAACTAGTTTAGGTGGAATTGTACAATTTCAACAAAGGTTGCTGACTTGCTGGATTGATGCTGTCAGGGCTTCCGTTAGTCCTTATACGCCATGGACAGCGTCATATGTTATGACCGCGAGTTGAGGCCGGGACAAACCGTGAGTAATTACTGACAGCTGATCAGCAAATGACTGACTCATGATTCAAGACCAGTCTACTCTCGTACTCCGGAGTATATACCAGTCAGGGCGATGGTGGGAGGGCGACGGTAGGAGTATCAAACCAATCAGCAAGATATAACCACCAGATAAGAACTCACGGCGAACTATTCTTTGTCTACTTATCTACTATCAGCATCGCACTTGTTCTCTGAAGGAGTGAAGATCCCCTTGATATGGTAATCGGCGGTATCCCATTGGCATCGTGATCAACTCCGCGGAGAAAGGCTTCATGGAACACGCCATTCTCGGCCGCACTCGGGAAAAAAACGGATGCAAGAAAAAATATTCGAATTTACAGTATAAATAGACGGCTTCAGCTTGATGTCTCAATCCTATCCACCATACTTGCCCTGACCCATTCTTTCCTGCCAACATGTCCCTCACCCCCGAGCAGATCCCTCTGATCAAGGCCACTGTGCCTGTCCTCCAAGAACATGGAGCCACCATCACCACTGTCTTCTACGACAACCTCCTCAAGGCCCACCCAGAGTTGAATACTGTGTTCAATGTGTCCAACAAGGTCCACGGCCACCAGCCCCTGGCTCTGGCCGGCGCCCTGTTCGCCTACGCCAGCAACATCGACAATCTGGGCGTGCTCTCCCCTGCTGTTGAGCGCATATGCCACAAGCATGCCTCGCTCGCCATCCAGCCTGAAGGCTACCAAGTCGTGGGCAAGTTCCTGCTCGCAGCAATGGGCCAAGTCCTAGGGGAGGCCCTCACCCCTGCTCTCCTGGAAGCATGGGGCAACGCCTACTGGCAGCTCGCCAACCTCATGATCGCAAAGGAAGCAGCCCTATACGAGTCCGCCAACGGCTGGACCGACTTCCGCGACTTTCGCGTCGTCCGCAAGGAAAAGGAGTCAGATGTCATCACCAGCTTCTACCTCGAGCCCGTCGACGGCAAGCCGCTGCCTGACTTCCTGCCGGGCCAATACGTCTCTATCCAGGTCGAGGTCCCGCAGCTCAACCACTCTCAATGCAGACAGTACTCGCTGTCCGACAAGCCCCAGCCAACATACTACCGCATCAGCGTGCGCAGGGACCCGGGACTGAACGCATCAGACCCTTCAGCACCCGCAAACCCAGGCTACGTCTCCAACATCCTGCACGACACCGTCAACGTCAACGACGTCGTCAAGCTCACACACCCATACGGCGACTTCCACCTCAGCAACCCAACCGCCACCACCCCTCTGGTCCTCATCTCTGCGGGCGTCGGCCTCACCCCTCTCACCTCCATGGTCAACGCCCTCACAGCGGCAGACGGCAGCGCCAACACGCGCCCCGTCCACTTCATCCACGGCGCACACACCTCCGCCTCCCGCGCCTTCACCGCACACATGGCCTCGCTCGCCCAGTCCCTCCCAAACCTCAAGACCACATACTTCCTCACCGCGCCCGCGGAAGCCGACAAGCAGGGCGAGACTTACACTTTCCCCGGCCGCGTCGACCTGTCCAAGATCCCCGAAGGCGACCTGTACCTCGGCGACAACGCCACCGAGTACTTTGTCTGCGGGCCGACGGCGTTCATGGCCGAGACCAAGAAGGCGCTTGTCGCGAGGGGAGTGGACGAGGCGCGCGTGCACATGGAGCTTTTCGGAACGGGTGGCGTTTAGCGGGCGAATTGCCTACAAGTATAGAGTAGACTTGCCTTCGGACGTAAGGCTTGGCCTGGCCAACTCCTTACTCCCGTAGACTTGGAAGGCAAAGCCAAGACGAGTGACGAATTTTCTTACAGCACAGAAAGCGACATATCCCGACTCTTAGAATCTGTTATGTAATTAGAACTGAATACAGCCAATCTCATCTCTTGCGGAAAAGGAAGCGTGCTCCATACTCGTAATGGTCTGACAGTTCCGATGGCCCACTGGATTATTAATGCACTTTGATTGATTCGCTGAGATATCACGACACATATTTTTGTTAGTGATATAGTACAAACAGCACAAGCTTACACATCAAGGCATTCCGTGTTCTGAAGGATCCGGGGTTCGAATCCCCGCCTTGTCATTCTTTATATATATTTTCCTGGTTGATCAAGTATTCTATTCCAAAGTTTGCTTGACTCGCTGCTAATGCATTATGCATCGTTCGCATCTGTCAATGTTCTACGGTTTGGGATTCTGTCAGTTGAAGATCAGAACTAGCTCTCTTTGACTATCCAGTCTCGCTGCCGATTGCAAGTATGGTCCGTCATCCAATTATATATATGCAAGTGAAGGCTGGATGAAGTGGCGACAGGGAACAGTAAGATTGATTGACAAGAGCATTCAACAGCCCTTGAACATAGCGCCTTCAATCCCGAGAAAACAAACAGTTTCATCCAGCACTGCGAAATAGGCGAGGATGAGAAGAATAGGAAACAATGCAAGCCGACGGACTATCAATTGACAAGACGCAACGGCTTCTGTCGCGCCCCTACGTTTCAGCATTTCTAGAAAACAACCATTCCATCCATCCATTTCATATGGATAAATCCCACCTCATTGAGATAGTCCATCGGCTCATGGCCTAGGAAGCACATGCATGGAGGCGCGACTGCGCAGACTCTACTCCGCGAAACTCAGGCGAGCACAGGCGAGCATACTAGTAAAGATTCTTGAACATAGACAAGGACTTGGAAGTGCACATCGCTTCTTCCATAGAGACGCGGATTCGTTCCCCTCTTTTGAATATGATCATGCCAGGTCCCAGACCCGGGTAGACAGTCCTCTGATCATCGCATTTGCATGTCCAGCCGCTCTACGCCAACGGATCTTCCGAGCTGCGACGGAAACACTCCCGGAATGTGTAGATCTGTCCATCCCCGCAGTCGGACCAGGAGTCGGTAGATGCTATGGTGTAGGCGCTGAATAGGCCGGGTTTGACACTACTCAGTCTGCCAGAATTCATCCGCGGTAGATCGAAGCTAAGAACTCTTCAGCAGAGATGCAAATGACTATACAAGGGCTGCGTACTCTGGCCTGCGTGGTCTCGTGCGCCGGGGAGGAATGAATAACCTCCTCCCCGTGAGGATGGGGCTGTCAACTGATCGCCAGAGTACTCCATACCAGCATTATTACATAGTTACTATAAAAATTCATGAATATAATTGCTATTCGAATGGTATGAATGTTTCTTGAATACATACGGCATGAATGATCACCTTTGAGGCTGCCCCAACACCGGCCTAGCAAGGCTGATCCTGCCAGGATCAATAATATCGACTAGCTTACAGCTAGTCTAACGGCCATGCAGCTGACCATCCCAGTTTCCGCCCTAACCATACCGAGGAGTAGCAGCACTGACAGCGGAAATAATCATACCCGGATCCAGGGTCCAGGTTCAGGTCGACGCGGTCCCCACTGGAAACCGGTATCCGGATCCGTTCTGGCGAGGCGCAACGTGTCTGGGATTTCGGAATTGCCAGGAATTGCGTGCAGGTGATGCATGAGGTGACGCGGAGAGTGAGCATCCGGTAGGGAAAAGTAGGGAAAAGTAGGGAAAAGTAGGGTTGATGGGCGTTGTGATGTTGTTGTCGGCGGGCTCCGATCTTTATACATACTTGTGCTTTACTACACTGTACGGGAGTATCCTGTGCTACATTCTGATGCTGAACGAGTGCGAATAATAAGCACCAGAATGCTCAGCATCATGGCTATCCAGCGTAGGCATAACGCTATGTAAGTACGAATAGTGTCGGCTCCGAGCCCCGGCCGAGAGCATCTGGACCGTTGCACCAATCGAGATCGATCCACTTTCTTATTCTCGGAATATTATTAGCAGGAGAATAATAATATTATTTTACTCAATGGTTAACGGCTCGGACCCGGCCGATCTCTGGATACGCAGCATCCGGCTGGGGTGACTTTGGGCAAGTCATCGCGCAGAGATTGTCATCGTTACGATCAGTATAAAGCTCTCTCTTCTTTGCCAGTCGATCATCACTGTATCATCAGTATCAATATCAGATATCATCAGCTCTTTCAATTGACCTCTTACCGCCAATGGCATTCAACCCAGACCCCCTCTCGGCCAACTGGTCCTACGACAGCGCCATCGACCTCTTCTCACTGAACACCATGATGCCTGAATCGTTCCCTCTGGATATCCCCAACGACATGTTCTGGGATACAAAGGAGCTGCCTGCAGACTTCTTTGCTGCCCCGACTGATATCAACGGGTTTACCGTCCCGCATGATGATCTCTCATCTGTATGTCCTCCTTATCTTCCCTCATCTTGTATATACTAATCGGATATCAGGACCAAGAAAGCGACGACCAAGCCTTCTCGCCTACAAACTTCATCGCCTCGCCCCCTTCCTCAGCGGGCGCTCTTGATATCCCCTCGCCAATACAAATCAAGCAAGAGCCCGAGGCCCTCTTCGAACAGACAGTCTGCCCCTCGCAGACCCAAGTCCAGCAGCCCAAACGCAAGGCCTCATCCATCTCAACTTCATCATCGCGCTACAGTTCCTCCTCGCCAGAAATCCAGCCGCAAACTCAACCCCGAAAGACCCGAACATCAACATCAACAGAGAGTAATGAAGCAAGCACTGCGCGCGGCCGCAACGCCGCAAAACGCGCCGCACACAATATCATTGAGAAGCGGTACCGCACCAACATGAACGCCAAGTTCGTGGCCCTGGAAAAGGCCATGGCCGTCAAGGCATCTGGTGTCTCGAAACAAGTCACGTCAACGTCAGCGTCCAACGGGAGCAAGTCGTGTGCGTCGTTGAAAAAGTCTGAGATCCTGAGTAATGCGATTGCGTACATGCAGGAGCTGCAGGAAGTGAATGAGCGGTTGAGGAAGGAGATTGCTATGAGGGATAGGGAGAGGAGATATGCCTAATCTTGTTTTTGTTCATTTTGTCTCTTTTTGTTCCGGACTACTGACTCTCCGGGTGGTTGTACTATACTAATTTACACAAGAAGAGGCGTAGACCCTTCTATGGCGTTTTGGATTGCTTTATGGGAAGGCATGGGATACCCGGAAAAGTTGGTTTGTCTTTCATCTGGTCGACAGTCCTCTCTACTGAATCTACTCAATCTACATTGATTGCATTTCATCTATACTGAGTAACTAGTGTATTTACCTAAAAGGCCAGATACAGTGCATTCGTACCGATGGCCAGAAATAGTATAGTTACTGTATTATTGTACTTTTGATCGGACGAATGGAACCGATCTGTCCACCGAGTGGGTATCTAGGAAAAGACTGACCTGTCAATCTGACACTGCACTCTACTCTCAACGGTCTAGACTGCGCCATAATACGTAAAGGATATGTATCCGGTCTGATTCGTCCGTCGGAAGCGAGATCGTTTACCTATAAGAGCTATCATAATCGGCCAGGACTAAACCAACAGTTCAATGGCCACTCTATAGAGATAAATCAAGCAGTACAGAAAGAAAGAATCGCTAATCGCCAGTGAGCCTCGACCGTCTTATCCTCAGCAGCGGTCTCCCTTATTGTCAGCCGGAAGGAATTGAACCCTGCACTGATAAGAATTTGCACCATGGAGCAAAACCCTTCTCCAGCTGATGTTCAAGTGTCTAGCCCTATCGGAAGTCAAGCATGCATTCCACAATGGATGTATGACCTGTACTGCTGCAAGGAAATCTGAAACAATGTCTGCTTTGTGTCATGATGGCGTCCGTGGGCTTCAGCTTCGGGTGAATAGAGATGCATCAGGGTGGATAGACGTCGTCGACGGTGGTCTAGTGGACAAGTCAATGTGCCAGTCAAGGAGTGTCTAGACAGCAGTGGTTCGGCTATTTGTGCCAGACTCTATCAATGCCTTGTAGCTTTTGATGTGGCTATCTAAGCAGACGAGTTTAGGCGAGGGATCGTTGATACGTAGCACATTGTAGGGTGCTTGTCTCTTTGTAGTGATCCTCACGGACTATGATGATGTTTACTAGGGTTGTCTGAAGACCAAGTGCAATAGGATCAATCTGTCCGATATCTCGCTATCTACCTTGCGTATATACTCTGAATGTAGCCCAACGAGTCATGGAGACCACAGGCGAGGGGGTCATGTATGTTAACCCTCCCATCCATGCTTGAGCTTCAGCTTCCCAAGAGCGTTGCGAGAGTAAAGGCGAGCTTCGCCGCGCCGCAGTGACAAAGACTATCCTTCAGCTGCGTCTCGAGTCCGGTTCAAGGGCGGTCCTCATTCGCCAGTGTCAGATCAGCTGGCCTATCAGCTACAGTCTAGATATTTCCCCTAAGCACAAAATATGGTATCTCCATGGGATAATATCCTGGATGGCCGCACGTGATTCTCATACCCTACCTGGTGTCCTATTGTCCCCGAGCACACCAAGCACTACAAGAACTCCAACCGGTGGAAGCCCATGAGACAATTATCTCTACTATATTTCACCTTGGGTTTTCGGGCTCTCAACTCACAGCCAGCTCGGTAGCTCATATACCGACTCACGGACGATCGGCACTGAATGCGGGGATGCCCAGAATGCTGGAGAAGGTCCATCCGCTTGAACAAGTCTAGTCCCTGGAACAACTGCACGGTGCTTACAATGACGACAAGCTCGGGACATCATTGTACCTTGAATAAACTGTTTTTGCGGGGTTTGGGGAATCCCTGTTGCTCCAGCACCACACCACTCCAACACCACTATATAAGCTGCAGATACAGTAGACTGAACATCATGCAGTGCAGAGACAGACAGAGAAAAAGAGAGAGACAGATCTCAAAATGGCCCTCTCAATCTCACAAGTCTCGTTCGAGCACCACCGCTCCGCCCTAGGGATCGGGGAGTCCACACCGCGCATATCATGGCGCTTCGACGGGAACGTCTCCAACTGGGAACAATCCTCCTACGAAGTTGAAATCCAACGAGGAAATCAAGCAGAGTCTTTCCCCGTTAACTCGTCCGACTCAGTACTTGTCCCCTGGCCCAGCGACCCTTTAGAATCCGGCGAGGAGGCAACGGTGCGCGTGCGCTCCTTCGGCCATGGAGCAAACGCGCCCTGGTCCGAGCCTGCTACTGTCGAGCCGGGCTTATTGAGCGAAGACGACTGGCGCGACGCAGTTGCAATTGCGTCTGAGCGGCCGACGGAACGTAATGAGACAAAGCGGCCGATTTACTTTCGCAAGGAGTTCTCTATCGATGAGGAGATCCTATCTGCAAGACTCTACATCACAGCGCTGGGTCTGTACGAAGCAGAAATCAACGGCAAGCCTGTTGGTGACCACGTCCTTGCACCGGGATGGCAGTCATACATGCACCGCCATGAATATAATACGTACGATGTGACAGGGCTTCTGGATAGTGGTGACAATGCGCTGGGGGTTGTAGTTGGCGAGGGGTGGTGGGCCGGGGCATTGACATGGGAGATGACGAGGGATATCTATGGAGATACACTTGGATTCCTGTCTCTGCTTGCTGTTACGACGTCATCGGGAAAGACAGTCTATATCCCTAGCGATGAGACGTGGGTGTCGTCTACGGGGCCGATTATCTCCTCGGAGATCTATAACGGCGAGACTTATGATTCTCGGCAGGAGATTGAGGGCTGGTCTGAGCCGAGACTGGATACGTCGGACTGGTTAGGGACGAAAGAGCTGGACTTTGATAAGAGTGTCCTGGCTTCTCCTGATGCGCCGCCTGTTCGCAGGATCGAGGAGCGCCGGCTAGAGAATGTCTTCAAGAGTGCCTCTGGCAAGACAGTCCTTGACTTTGGGCAGAACCTCGTTGGGTGGCTACGGATTCGCGTCAAGGGGCCTAAAGGGTCGACTATCAGTTTCGTGCATACTGAAGGTACACATACATACTTCTCTCGCCCAAGTCTCAGGGTTATAGACTAATTGTATACAGTAATGGAAAACGGCGAAGTCGCAACACGCCCCCTCCGCAACGCAAAAGCAACAGACAACATCACTCTCTCAGGCTCATACCAAGAATGGGAACCATCCTTCACCTTCCACGGCTTCCGGTACGTGCAAGTGACAGGCTGGCCCGAGGAGACAGAGTTGAGTGCTGAATCTGTGACTGCGGTCGTCGTCCACACGGACATGGAGCAGACGGGGTTCTTCAACACGTCGAATCCGCTGCTGAACAGACTCCACGAGAATATCGTCTGGTCGATGCGTGGGAATTTCCTGTCCATCCCGACGGATTGTCCCCAGCGGGACGAGCGGTTAGGCTGGACGGGCGATATTCATGGCTTTGCGAGGACGGGGAACTTCATCTATGATACCTCTGGGCTGTTGAGAGGGTGGTTACGCGATGTGCACTCCGAGCAGGTTGAGAATAACTGTTTGTCCCCTCCTCCTTCCTTACCTGTGCTGTAGCTATACTAACAAGATAGACGCACCGCCCTACGTCGTCCCCAACGTCCTAGGCCCAAACACCGGCGCCGCAATCTGGGGCGACGCTGTCGTCGCCGTCCCCTGGGAGCTCTTCACCACGTATGGCGACGTCGCCATGCTGGAAGAGCAGTTCGCCGGCGCGCAAGACTGGCTTGAGCAGGGCATCCCCCGCAACGAAGCCGGGCTGTGGAACCGGTCGACGTTCCAGTTCGGAGACTGGCTGGATCCGCTTGCGCCTGCTGATGAGCCCGGCGATGCAACGACGAGCAAGAGTCTTGTTGCAGACGCGTATTTGATTCACAGCACGGAGATGGTGGCGAATATCTCGGCGTATCTTGACTTTGGGGATAAAGCGGCGAAGTATACGCGCCAGCACGCAAACTTGACAAGGGAGTTCAGAAGGGCTTGGATTTCGGAAAACGGGACAGTCGCGAATGAAACGCAGACTGGTCTTGTGCTGCCGTTGTACTTTGACCTGTTTGCCTCGCAGGCTCACTACGACGCTGCGGTCGAGAGACTGACGGATATCATTGCGGACAACGAGTATAAAGTCGGGACTGGCTTTGCGGGGACGCACCTCCTCGGGCATACGCTGTCCAAGTACAACGCCGCGGATGTATTTTACCAGACTCTGCTTCAGGAGGAAGTCCCCGGGTGGTTGTACCAGGTGGTCATGAACGGGACGACGACGTGGGAGCGGTGGGACAGTATGCTCCCCAACGGGAGCGTCAATCCAGGCGAGATGACGAGCTTCAATCATTACTCTGTTGGGAGTGTTGGGAGCTGGATGCATGAGAATATCGGTGGGATCAGGGCCCTTGAGCCGGGGTGGAAGAAGTTCAGTGTGGATGTGAAGCCTGGGGGTGGTTTGACTAGTGCTGAGACGAGGTTCGTGAGTCCGTATGGGGCTGTTGAGACGCGGTGGAGAGTTACTGGAGACAGGTTCAGGCTTGTGCTGAGGGTTCCGCCGAATAGTCAGGCTGTGGTTGATCTTCCTGGACAGAGGGATGCGAAGGTTGTTGGGTCAGGAGTGCATCGGTTTGAGAGTACGCTGGAGTAGCAGTCATTAAATCACTTGCTGTTCACTCAGTCGAATATGTTGCTGTCGTGTAGAGGTACTGGTGAGAGGAGCTTAATGCATCCGTGATGGTTGTTAGGACATGCCTCAATCAAGACTACTGGACTATAAAATATTAATATTCAAATTAACACCTTGATCATCCATAATTTTGCGCCTTACTCGTTTAATAGAACCTTTGTAAGATTGTATCACGCACTAATAAACATAAATAAAATCCTCATTCTTCAGATCCGTCACGTCCTTGAACCCCTTATCCTCATGCACAGCTCTCTCCTCACCAACCTGTCCATCTTCCACCTGTCCTGCTTTGCCATCCAGGAGCTGAGTCTTCCTCAGCATCGACTCATCCACGACCTGCGCGTTCTTTCCGAGCTCTTCTCTCTTCTTTGCGTGGCGCTTGTTGAGCCAGTAGAGGTAGACGTCCGCGAGTCTATCCTTTGTTAGATTCGAACGGACTGGGGAGTAGAGTCTTACACAGCAATAACAGCAACAAGGATAAACAGAATCAAATTCGAGATCAAACCTGGTCTGTACTCTGGCGCCTGGTCAAGCGAGTACAATTGAGGACCGATGACCTATCCTGTTAGCCCCGCAACCAGTATCAAATTAGGGATTGTATAGGGCTACGCACATTCCCCGTACACATTCCAACCAGCACAACCGCCGACGTACACTTCCTCTTCGTATCGCCCGCCGTGTTCTGCGCCTCCCATGCATACACCAGCGGCGTGATCCCCGCGAGACAAGAAACAAGGTAATACCCAAACAGGAGAACGCCCTTTTGCTCTCGCGGCACGGTGAGCATGAGGATGGTGCCCACGGCAGCGATAACGGCGATACCTGCTATAACAAGTCCCTTTGTGCGGAATCTAGTCGCGAGCCATCCGCCCAGTAGGATGACCACGACCTGGATGGCGCCGAAGGGGAGGTTGAACAGGATGGCCGTGAAGTTTTCGTACCCGAAGGATGTTATGATGAGCGAGCCGAACGTTGAGATTCCGCCAGAGGGTATGCTATCCTTAATCAGTACCAGCTTTAATCCTATGACAGGGTGGTGGGAGTACGAGATGGTGACGATCAGCAAGAACCAGACCCAGGTCTTGACGTCGTAGAGGGTCTCCCAGACGTGATCCCAGCGCCATTCTCGCGATATCACGCCCATCTGGTTCGCGCGGAGTCGTTCGACGGCAATGACTTTTTCGTGCTCGGACAGGAACTTTGCTTCCATGGGTGAGTCGGGCATGAAGATCAGGACGATTAGTGAGTAGAGGACGGTGAGGAGGCCGCATAGCATGAAGATGATCTATCTGGTCAGTTTATTCAGGAGTCAAGGAGGCGACGTACCTGGTACGAGTATAGAGTATCACTTTGGATATGGCCCAATCCGTAAGTAAACAGCGAGCCAACAATTGAAGTAACTCCGTTCATCGCATTCCACATCGCTGCTCTCCTGCGAAAGTCAGTCCAGCTCTAAGAAAGAGACGAGTGTTCATACCAAGTCTGCTCGCCTCTCCTCCACCACATCTGCGTCACAGCAATACAACTCGGTGCTAGCAATCATCAACCCTAACCTCCCAGTATTATAGAGTAACTCACCGATCATACTCTCAAACGCACCCAAACAAAACCTCAGTCCCAGCAAACTCGGAAACGTCGTGCACGCCGCCATAATCGTCAACGAGCTCCCCCAGCAGAAAATCGCAGACCCAATCACCTTGCCAGTCGGCAGCTTCACCAGCACCAGCGCCGCAAGAGGCTGCATGACCAGCTGCGCGAGGTACAGGATCGAACCCAGCCACGAGTACTGCTGCCCTACGAGATTCGCATCGTCAACGAGCCCAAAGATCGAGACGTACGAAAGACTCGACTTGTCGAGCTGCTGGAAGAAATACGCGCCTAGCAGCAGGGGCAAAACACGCAGGTCGATCCGCCGGAGCACTGCTTTTTCTTCCTCGGGCGAGAAGCTATGGTCCCCTGAAACGCCCGCAAGGAACTTTGCGGCCTTTTCGGCGGTTTCTGTTGGTTTTGGGACTGGGGTGATCCGGTCCTGGTCCCGGTCCTGCTCTGCCAGCTCAATGTGCGAGGGGCCCTGCTTTGCCATTTTGCTGTCGTTGGAGTGCATGGATACTGACTAGTCCTGCATGGCAGGGAGGTCAAGCCTATATACCCGGCACGGTCTCATTTCCCCCGGCGCATTTAGACCTAGGATTGCAAGGGTGAGCTCCTCATCCATGCTAGCTTGCTTGACTCGTACAAGGCTGTATTGGCAGAATATATGCGGGCATTCACTGGTTGACCAGCTCCTCCCCGGATTGTACAGCAAGGAATGCGGGGTGATCATCGCCGCGTTCTCATTGATGGAACATTCCTGACAGCTCACCCGCCTTATTAGGCTATATCTAGTTGGAGTAGGCATGTAGTGTGTTAGACGGACTATGCTTTTCTAGTGTTGTATCGGGCTCTTCTACCCCGAGCATCCCCCCCACGTCACCAGGACTCCGTACTCTCTTTTATATGTACACCCAACCCAAGTCATCTCCAACAACCCGACGATTAATCTGCAGCCTGCTATAAGTGAAAATGCCCAAAAAATACGCCCTCGTCGGCACCGGCGGCCGCGCCATCTTCTTCTACACCGCAATCGTCAAAGACTTTTCCTCCAGCGCATCCCTCGTCGCCTTCTGCGACACCAACCAAACGCGACTCAACTATGCCAACACCAAACTCGAAGCCCTCGGCCACGCCGCCATACCAACATACCTCGCGCATGACTTTGACAGGATGATATCAGAAACACAACCCGACGAAATCATCGTCACAACCATCGACCGCACGCATAACATCTACATCGTGCGAGCCCTAGAATTAGGATGTAACGTGATCACCGAGAAGCCCATGACAATTGACGCACCAAGGTGTCAAGAGATCTTCGACGCAGTCAACCGCACAGGGAAGAGCGTCCGCGTGGCATTCAACTACCGCTACGCACCGCACAACACCAAGATCCACGAGCTCATTTCCTCCGGCGCAATCGGCGAAATCCACTCCGTGCACTTCGAGTGGCTGCTAAACACGCAGCACGGGGCAGACTACTACCGGCGCTGGCACCGCGACAAGCGGAACAGCGGCGGGCTGCTGGTGCACAAGTCAACGCACCACTTCGACCTGGTGAATTTCTGGCTGCGGAGTCGGCCCGAGAGTGTCGTTGCGATGGGGGACTTGAAGTTCTATGGGAGGGAGAATGCGGAGAGGCGTGGGGAGAGGAAGTTCTATGCGCGTGCGCATGGGAGTGAGAATGCGAAGGGGGATCATTTTGCTTTGCACCTGGAGCGGAATGAGCAGTTGAAGGCGATGTATCTTGATGCGGAGCATGAGGATGCGTATTACCGCGACCAGTCTGTCTTTGGCGATGGGATCAGTATTGAGGATACGATGGGGGTGATGGTGCGGTATCGGTCTGGGGCTGTGCTGACGTATAGTTTGACTTCGTATGCGCCCTGGGAAGGGTTCCGGGTGATGTTTAACGGGAGTAAAGGGCGGATCGAGGTGGAGGTTGTGGAGCAGTCGTATGTGAATTCCGGCGGGGAGCAGGCGCTTGAAGGGGCGCTGGAGAGCACAGAGATCCTGTTGAGGCCGCTGTTTGGGAAGCCCGTTAGGGTTGAGATTGAGCAGGGCCAGGGGGGGCATGGAGGAGGCGATCCGCAGTTGTTGAGGGACTTGTTTGGCGAGCAGGAGAGCAAGGGCTGGAGGGCTGCGAGCCATGTTGACGGGGCATTGTCGATTCTGACGGGCATCTGTGCTAACGAGAGTATCAAGACGGGGCAGGTTGTTAGGGTTGATGATGTGCTGAAGGTATAGTGCTACAGCCTTCTCACCACCATGGCCGCAAAGTATCCAAATAGAAGAATGCTCGCTGGAAACACCCACATGCTCAAGCCCTGCTCTGAAATCTCCTTCCTATCAATGGCATTGAGAGTAGAAGACTGAGACTGACGGTACGGAAGCTGGAAAGGTCAAAGTCAGTATTGGGGAAGTTGACTGGGTCTTGGGCTGAGAGTATGGCCGAGGCGAGGAATGGGATTCGCAGTATAGGATACCGCTTGGGGTGCATTGCTTCGGTGAAAGAATGATAGAGCACAAAGGCGAGGGCTAAGCAAGGGCTGTGTCTAATATTGAGCGTTTGTCAAGAATCTAGGGGGACGTCAACCCCGCGAATTCATCCCATGAGCCTGATAGGGAGAGCCTGTAGAGCAGTCACGGTGTGATTGTGCATAAGTCATGTTGTACAGGAGCTTTGTAGTGCTGAACCGGTTATCGGAGTATATTCATGACTCGTTAATCTATACATTATAGTTCATGCGGTCTTCCCTGACCCTGTTCCAAGCCTCGTGCGAAAACCATTTGCGCCATTGCATCCTCTGTCCGGAGGTAGGTGCGATGTCCTCTCAAGTACCAGAAGCCGAGAGAAATAACTAACATAACGCCAAACACCGCAATTGCGTAGTTCATATCCGCAGGCGCTGGGTCGGGAGAGCCCGGGAAGAAGAAGAAAACAGTCGTGATGATACAGTATATCACGCTGATCCAGTTGACAAGAGTCCCCCAGCGTCCGAGCCGGAACTCAGCTGGCGGGAGTTTGTCTCGGCCAACAAACATCAGAGTTCCAATTGGAATTGCATAGGAGATGGTCAGGGCGATGGTGCTGACGCTGAGAATGGCGTCGAGGACGGTATTTGCAAAGAGGTATAGAATACCAACGAGACCAATGATCACGCCCTGCATCCAGAGAGCCCTAGCAGGCACTTTCCACACCGTGTCGACGTGGGCAAAGTACGCGCTCCATGGAAGGCCTCCGTCTCTGGCAAAGCCCCATGTCAATCGAGATCCGGTGGTGAGGATACTGACGCCTTGGCCAAGGCCGTTGAAGATGAACAGAGCGATTAGAACAGCTGCGCCTTGGAGACCGACAGTTTCATGCATGAGCTGAATAAAAGGAAGGTCGGCATTGACCACGCCGTCCACATCCTGAATGCAAAAGAGGCATATTAACATGAAGATAAAACCGGTTATGGCTCCCAGCAAAACTGCCAGCCAGATCACTCTAGGGGCGCTGCGACGAGGCGAGGGGATCTCCTCGATCATATGGATAACTGCATCAAAAGCAGTCAGGCCGTATGCTGCTTGAACCAAGCCATTAAAGAATGTGACACCATCAGACCAACCGGTCCGGTTCATCCACTTTCCAAACACAAATGACGCTGGCTGAAAGGACAAGTGCGACTTGACGCCCACCGATATCAGAAGGGCGAGAGACAGGATGACGAATAAAGCAGTAAACCAGATACCGACAAAGTTGTTCAGCCATGGCAGGACTTTGTCTGACCGGCAGCTCACCACATTGATCAAGGTCATGACAAAGACAACACCAATGTAGACAACAAACTCGAGCCATCCCTTGTCGGCGACACCGGAGTCAGGACTGAACATGGTCTTCATTCCCAACAGGAACTCTGTCATAAAAGCAACCTGGCTAGCGGTCAAGCACCACCAGCCAAAAGTGTTGATCCAGGCCGTCATGTAGGACAGAAAGCGGCCGAACGGGGTGTCCCATAATCGAAAGACCCAGTATGCCTGGCCGAGTGCAGTGGGCATCGCAGAGGTCAACTCGCCTAGTGAGACGGCCACGCATAAATTGCACGCCGTGACCAGGACCAGGCCCCAAAGAATCGTGATGGAGGCGCCATTGGTAAGGCCGCTGCTCAGGTCTTGGGCAAATGTTGAATAGGTTCCCAGGACGCAAAAAGCCAGCGCTAGCATGCTGTAGATGCTGAATTTGCGGGACAGGGCCTGGCTGTGGCCCATCTGAGCAAGATCCTGCTCGTCGACGGACCCGCCCTTGAACTTGACATTTTCTTCCTCCATGTCGGCCTGAGCGATGAAATGATTCAGGACATGATGACCTGGACAGCGGTGCTTTATGAGTGCTGGTGCGGAGAAGTCCAGATGTACTGAGTAGAGTTTTCAAAGCGGAAGTGGAAGTGACATGTGGGTCTGCAGTGCAGTATATCAGACTTAGTACAGGTAAGTGATAACAACGACTGGCAACAATACTCCTCCGTATGACATTTTGGTCAATTTGTCTGTCTTTCTATTGTGGGGAGATCGCCGCTCTCTTCCCTGTTTGGCAGGTCTATGCGTTGGAGATGCTACGCTCTGAAGTTTATCCTTACCAACACCTTTACTAAAGATAACAACCCCGTAGCATCTCCAGATCTTCATGTTCACTCTTTCCCACTGGGGTAATTGTGGAGATACACTGTTCTCGTTCTTGATGGTTAGACGACACTGGTGCTGCTTTAAGCTAGACCATCGGCATAGCGAGTAGAAGCAATTACAATGCCACTAGACGTCGATATTCTCCATCACAATGGCAAAGCCAGACCTCTTATGGTCTTTGACATGCTGAATCTAAAGCGATACTGACAAAGGGCTCATTCAATCTTTGGATGTGTTAGCCTATTCGCGATACTCCGTAGGTCATCGCAAGCAGTCTCGGTTCGGCTGGTCGAATTGATGTTCCATGATAGAATTGTCAATACACTTGACAAGGAACTCGGAATTGGAAATATTGCCGGTGCTGAGCCAAGGGTTTGCATGCCAATATCCGGAGTAAGCTGGCAAAGCACTGAAACTGTTAGATCTAGACCCCGCGCAATCGCCATCTCATCCCCTTCGAGTCAAGCATACCTGTAGCCTCTCCGGCTCGGCGATCTTATTCCTGACGCCGGCTCTTTGAACGGGGTCTGCTGGCCTCGTTATTGTCCTTAATGAATCAGGATTTGTTCATATCGCCGATGAATCTACTCCGTAATTCATGATTGTCTGGTGCTGTGATGATACTCCGGCTATACAAGAACATGACGTCATTATTTGTCTTGATCGAAATTGTCAAAGGCGAAAACTCTCATCATTCTCACTGATTGATACTCCGTAGCTGCTTCTGCTTCATGTTGGTATTATCAAGGATCGGATACCGGCACGCTTGATAATCCTGATTGATTTGGGACAATGATTGATCAGCTTCGGAATTACGGCCGCATCCGGAGTTAAACTCGGACCCTTGAAATTGTTCAGTTCCTCTCTCGTCATCTCTCTTTTTCTTCTTTCAAACAAACTCCGTCACTCTCACTATGGCCGTCTCTGACGCCGGCGACAAGCCCGAGAGTAAGGGCGTTGGGTTTTGGGACCCCGCTCTTAAAGATGTGCGCCGTCAAGTCGCCATAAAGTGGGCGAAAACAGGTACGAACTAAGGAATGAATCCCTTGCGCAATCCGTCGCTAAATGGTCAGTGCTTATGCTCTGCGCCTTCATCCTTGCCGTCCTTTCATTATACTGGGCCGTCCAGTTCCGCACTGAGGGGAAACTGTCGAATCTGAAGGTGTGGGTGGTGGATTTCGATAATTCGCAAGATGCGCTCGTCGGGCCGGCCGTGACGAAGTTGGCGAACCAGCTCGCGTCGCAGGAATCAACGTTGGGGTATATCGTGAGGCCAGCGACCGACTTTACCGATCCGCTTGCTGTTGTACAGGGAGTCTACGATGAACACTGCTGGGCGGCGATCATTGTCAACTCGGACGCAACCTCTCTCCTCCGAAACGCCGTGAACAATGGAAACACCAGCTTCAGCCCCAGCGATCTCGCGCAATTCGTCTACATTACTGCGCGAGACCAAACAACCGTCGAGAACTACATCAATCCCGCCTTGAACTCGTTCGAGCTGCAGTTCCGATCGCAGTTCGGCCCTGAATGGGTGCAGACCCTGGCTGCGCAATCCACCAACTTCTCCGCAGCCCCCCCGCGAGCCGTCAATCCGGCCGTCGCATTCAGCACGCTCGATCTTCGCCCGTTCGCGCCCTCGGCTGCAACACCGTCCGTCACCATCGGTCTGATCTACCTGATTATCCTGGCGTTCTTCAACTTCCCCTTCATGATGCCCGTGCACGGCCTGTTTATGAAGGGCGAGCGACCGCTCAAAATCACGCAGTGGCTCCTCTGGCGCATCTGCTCCAGTATCGTCACCTACTTTTTCCTCTCGCTCTTCTACTCACTCGTCTCGCTCGCCTTCCAGATCCCCTTCTCGAACTCGCCGGCGCCAGATACCGTCTCGGCAAACAACCCAAATGCATATGGGAAAGGCTCGTTCGTGGTCTTCTGGATGCTCAATTGGGTCGGCATGTCGGCGCTGGGCTTCCCGTGCGAGAATATGGCCATGATCCTGGGGTTCCCGTACAGCTCGATGTTCCTGATCTTCTGGGTGATTACGAATGTCAGTTCAGGGTTCTATGCGCTGGACCTCGCGCCGAGGTTCTTCCGATGGGGGTATGCATGGCCGCTGCATCGGATTGTCGAGGCTCTGAGGACGATTCTGTTTGGAACGCATTCAAGGATTGGATTAGACTTTGGAGTGCTTTTTGCATGGATTGCAGTCTCCCTTGCGTTGTTCCCGTTTGCGTCGTTTATTATGCGCTGGAAGATGAAGAGGGGGATGTAGCTGGATCTCCAAACAAATTTACAAGTGTATAGATAGAGTACAAAGTATATAGACAGATACCATAAAATCAAATTAATATTAATAATTCAACTCAGTACTCACATTCTGCTCGGATCTCGGCTAGTGGATCGCTCTCCACTAGCACAGGGCTGAACATTCCGGAGTCTCGGTAGTAGGAGTATGCAATGCCAGCAGACTGTACTCCGTATGACAACACATTGCATAAAATACCAAGGAAATCAAGAGAATCAGCTGATGCCCAAAGTTAAGATGCTGCTAGAAACTCCAGAGGTGGACCGAGCCAGAGATTGGTTGCCAGGGAGCGAACTGTGGCCCTGTCTTGGTTAATTATAGAAGTCAATCTGAGACAAGCTGAGCTCATAAAATCATAAAACTCCTAAACTCCTTTCTTCTCTCACCTTTACCATCTTCACTTGTCTTCACTTATTTCTGTTGATTCAGTCATTTGATTCGAATCGACTGCCTCTCGTTCACTACACTCGCTTTATCCTCGCTTCCTCAATAAACCATATAAAAATGTCTTCTACTTCAACCTCCACCTCCGCCGCAGCAACCTGCACCGGCAACTCCTGGGAGATCCCAACCCAAGACATCGCCTGCGGTCTGTCCACCATCACCGGGAACTACACCTCCGTCATGGACACCTGCTGCGGCGACGCGCGCGTCGAGAAATACAACGACGGCTGCGGAATCTACTGTCTCGCGCAGGGCCAGGACGGCCAGAGCCTGCTCGACTGTATCCAGGACAACGGCGTCGGGAACCACGATGTTTTCTGTGGAGGGAATCTGACGCAGACGGCGACGGCGGCGCTGCCGAGTAAGACGGCGGATAATGATGATGACGACGATAGTGACGATGCTTCGAGCACGGGCGACGCGAGTGATGCTGATACGACGGATAATGCGGCGGTTAGTTTCAGAGGACAGGATGGGTTCGTGAGTAAGGGGGGATTGGGGGTTCTGGCTGTGATGGCCTGCTCTGTTGTGTTTGGGGCTGGGATGGTTCTCTAATGAATTCTACGCTGATGGATGGGGGTGAATGAAGGGGAATATTAGGCCGTTGCTGTATTTAATCTCATGTGCTGGCGGATATAATAACCTAATGGTCTGGCAACGTAATCAAGCGTTGTTCCACGGAATGTGTCACAGCTTCCAACATTCTCCGGCTCCTTACTGTTCCAAGCTCTGTCTTTCTATCTGGTGATCCTGTCAAGGTTTGTTCATTCGGCCCTGGTCTGGTCAGTCCTCCCTGCTTGTCATGCCACACAACGGCCATATATCACCATGACCGTGTCCGTGCCCAAGCAGAGCCAAATATGTCCGAGACGCAATGTCGCCAACTAGCCATCACGACAATGATCCAGCCCCAAAATCAGCCCAGGGCATTGAAATCCACCTTGAAAACACAAATGCTCCATCCCCAGCTCAACTCCCGCGCTCTCTCTCCTGGCTCGGCGCTATTGGTCTCGCATTCACCATCACGAACTCCTGGAAGAGCTATGCCGCGACCTTTGGCGCAATTATCATCTACGGCGGTGGAGTCACAGTCCTCTTCGCAGTGCTGATAGCTGCCCTGGCGCAGTGGGTTATATTGCTAGGTGTCTGTGAACTAGTTTCAGCCTTCCCTTCATCGGGGGTATGTCCACTAGAAGACAAAAAGCCCATGCTGGTACTAATATGCAAGCCAGGGCTGCTACCACTACACATACATCCTCGCGCCCAAATCAACTCGCAAATTCGCCTCGTTCACCGTGGGGATCATCAACCTGCTGGGATTCTGGATCGGGGGCGTCGCCGCCGCAATCTTCACGACGATATCAATCTTCGGCATCGTCGAGTTCGCGACGGGCTTTGTCCCGAGACCGTGCGAGGTCTATGGCGGGTTTGTCGGTGTCGTTCTGCTCTCCTGTGCCTAGCCCTAGCTTACCCTCCGCGGTCCAGTCCCCCACCTTCCATCTGTCAATAGACTAATCAACATGATATCTATCTATAGTACTGCCCATCCTCACAATCCCAGCCTCGAAAACGAAACACTTGACGACGCTCACTCTGACGCTCTCCCTGACCTGTCTGGTCATCTTCATTATCGTTCTCGCGGCCATGACGCGCACCCGCACTCCCTCGAATCTGACCCTCCACAGTAACCGCTCCGGATACTCGGACCCCGTGGGCTGGTTATTGAGTGCTAGCGTGGGGATGTATTCGTTCTCAGCTACAGGGACGGTTGTGCATGTTGCAGAGGAGGTCCCTAGACCGGGGCGAGGGATTCCGCTTGCTATGTATGTACCTCTGGTGCAGATTTCGTTGATTTTACATCCAAGACAGCGAGAGTAGCTGATATAGTATCCAGAAACACGACAATGGCCGTCGGTATCATCACCACGATCCCCTTTGTTGTCGTTCTACTTCTAGGCATCCATGATATTCAGGCCGTGCAGGAGGCGTGGATACCTAGTCTGGAGGCATTCTACCAGGCTACGGGGTGTAAGGCTGCTGCGGTTGTGTTGCAGGGGCTGTTGGTTGTACTCTTCTATAGTACGTCCTTCTCTGTTCCTAAAAGCTTTGTGTGATACCTGACTGGTTGTATAGCTGTTGTATCAACGCAATGGATCTCAGTGAGTAGAATTGCCTGGAGTCTTGCAAGAGATGTACGTTCCCAGCATCTCTTCTTATTGAGGATACTAACAGCAAAGAACGCCCTCCCCTACTCCCCCTTCTTCTCGCAAATCCACCCACACTTCAACTTCCCCCTCAACACAACCCTCCTCTCTGCCACTTTCTTCATCCTCTTTGGCACAATCTACATGTGGAGCACCACGGCATTCAACTCCTTCGTGAACATGGCCTCCCTATTCGTCAACATCGCATTCACCGTCCCGCAGGGCATTCTCCTATGTCGAAGACGCTATCTCCTCCCCGCGGATCGGGAATTCAACCTCAATTTCAACCCGGGCCTTGGTCTCGGTAGGAGATGGACTGGGTTCAGGGGCACGGGATATCTGGTGAATGCGTTCTCCGTGTGCTGGCTGGTATTCGTTGGAGTGTTGTTTTGTTTCCCGACGAGGATTCCCACGCAGAAGGGGGAGATGAATTAGTATGCTTCCCTTCCTTTTCAAGTCTGTTTTGCTTAAGTGATACTGATAAGTGCAGTGGTTCTGTCGTCCTAGTCGGCCTCTTCGCCTTGATCATGGGCATGTACTGGTGCAAACGGGGATCCTACAACGGCCCACAGAGTGAACATCTCGAAGCCATAGCCTCGTCGTTGTTGACTACTGCTTCTACTTCTGCTGCTGGATCACCCAGCGCACAGGAACCTCTCATGGCCTCGATTGCTCTCAATAATCTACCCTCTCCTTCTCCTCTATCTACTTCTCCTCTCTCCCCTTCTTCTTCCGTAACTACCCCCCTCCCTATCCCCCAACCTGACCTTTCGGCATCCTCGGCAACAAACACCAAAGACCCAGAATCCCCGCGCTCAACCCAACAATAAACGGCTGCAAAACACCCACGCCTTTCGCCTGCGCCACGGCGCCCACAGCAAAGGGCAAAACAGCGGCGCCGCTCGCGCCAAATGCAGCAGCGAAGCCGATGGCGCTGACATGCAGTGATCGAGGGAGGAGGCGCGTCGCGACGACAACTGCGCCGGGGAACATGGGGCCGAGGAAGAAGCCTTGGATGGAGACGGCGACGATGGAGGCGTAGAAGTTCGGGACGAGCCAGAAGATTAGGCAGAATGCGATGGATAAAACGAGGTAGATCTATAGTTGTCCAGAAATATCATCAGTCACGGTCCCAGAAATCAATGAATGAATGAATGAATGAAATACCGCAATCCCCAATTTCTCTCCAACCCTCGGCGTCACAAAGCCCAGTACAATCCTCCCTACTGTAATTCCCAGCCAGTACCCCGTCGAGCCCATCCCAGACGCAAACTCCCTTCCATTCCGGACTCTCATTAGAAACGTCACCACCCAGCCGCCAATGGCGACTTCGACGCCAACGTAGCCCAGTAAAAAGAATGCAAGCAGCCATGTAGCCCGCGCGTATTTGCGGGAGAACAGCGCGCGCCTGATACCACCTTGTTCTTGGTCTTCTGATGTTGGTTCGGTTGATGAGTTTGGTGTCGAGGACGAGGAGGTTAATGCCTGTTCATCCCGAAATGCCGCGGCATCAGAGTCCCAGAATGCCCAGAGGCAGGTAGCGAGTTCTATAGCAGCGCATGCTACCTGTTTAAAAAGTCAGCACAGTTTTCACTCATTCATCTTTAGGTTACCACGCAAAAGATGGTATAGGTAGAGGTAGAGGTAGAGGTAGAGGTACATACCATAATATAATAGAAATAAAACCAACCCACCCCCGCCTCCGTAATCAACGCCGTCGAAACCAACGGGGCCATGACCGCACCCGCCCCATAAAGACCATGCAAGAGGCCCAGCATCTGGTTCGAATCCTGCATATTCCCGATCCAGGCATTCCACGCGGAATCCGCGAGTCCGTTGCCCAGGCCAGCGAAGATGAACGAGACCACCAGGACGGGGTATGGCGGGTGCACGCAGTTCACGATGTATGCTACCAGATGACATCCCGGAGAGAGGAGGGCGATTCCGCGACGCCCAAAGTGCGTGTGCAGGCTGTGGTTTGTTAGGGCTGCGAGGGTGTAGCCGCCTATTGGGGAGAGGAAGACCAGGGAGACGGTTGTGTAGGAGAGGTGGTAGTATTCTTCGAGCTGCAATATAACAGTGTTACTAGTAGATCAGATATTATAGATATAGTGATTTATGGGGCCTCACGTATGGGATTAGAGGCTTGTTGCGGTGTTAGCTTAACTTGGACTGGACATGAGGAAGAGACATACTCCGTATGCAGAATCGTTCGCGCCCATCACCAGGAATGCCCAGAATGTAGCCAGAGTCTTGAATATATTCGACCGAGGGTAGTTCCAACGTTCAAGTTCGGGACTGTCATTGTCATTGCTATGAGTGTCCCGCGGGGTCGAAGCCTTCTCCGCATCGACATCGCGTGCTTCTTCTGGTGGTAATGGTGGTGATATTTCTGTATCTGAGGCTGTCATTATGTGAATGACCACCTCAACCACGACATAATGCTCGAGTTAAAGATGGGGAGGTCGCTTGACAATTTATCTGATCCCAGTTGGAGGTATTACCCCAAATGGAAGGTCTGGCAGCAATCACTTAGCGAACCAGAAGACAGACCAAGGCCCTAAGGAGTCTCCGCTTGCAGTTCCAGATCACGAGCTGGGCTAATAGCTGTTTATGGCACGGGGCAATGAGAATAATGGAAAAGTATGAAATTTTGTCTATTATGATATACATCATGCATAGCACATGCTCGTTCGTACAAAGCTCATGCGGCAAGAAAAGGGAACATATGAAATAGAACAACAACAAGGAAATAAGAGATATTAAATATGATAGACTGCCTGCATGAAGGAAATGCTGGATGTCGTAAAGCCATCTATTCGGGCTTGCGCGCAACCATCAGGTACATCGGAGTGAAGAGCTTCTTCTCACCACCGGCGACAAGGCAGTCCGCAGCCAAGGCCAGACTGTCGGCCGTCTTTTGCGTGCCCTTGGGAATGAGTTTGATGGTCTCCATAGCACCGACAAAGCGGTGGACAAGTCCACGACCCCACCACGTCATCCGGGCAATGGTGAAGAAATCCCACGGAGAAGTCATGTGCTTGAAGGAACCAGCAAGAGGGTAGTACCAGGGGATATCGTCTGGCCGGTCAGCCAGATCCTCGTTGTGAAGAAGCTCAAAACCGGCATCCTTGATGGCCTGGAGGCCTTCGGACACCTTGACCATATTAGAGATACCATCTCCCTGCTCGATACCGAGACGGATTGTGCGGTGCTCCTGGTTGTCGTTGTCGTACTCGTCGGTCATGAGCCACTCGTAGACACCAAAGATACCACCGGGCTTCAAGACACGCTGGATCTCCTTGTATACACCAACAAGCTCGGGGGCGTGGACGGTAGCCTCGATAGCGTAGACAGCGTCGAATGAGTTGTCAGGGAACTGCATCTGCATAAAGTCACCCTTGACGAAGCTCATCTTGTCGCTCAGTCCCTCACGCTCAGCGTAGCGAGTGGCACGCTGGATCTGGTAGTCGTTGTTGTTGAACCCGACAACATTGGCGTCGGTGAACTTGACAATCTCACGGGCAGGACCGCCGACACCACAGCCGACATCGAGCACCCGCATGCCGGGCTTGATACCCATCTGGTGGGCGAGGTAGTGTTCGTGGCGGGCAATCGCTTGGTAGAAAGGTTCTCCGTAGGCGAAGCGGCAGAAGTGGAAGGAAGTACCCCATCCGTACTCGTAGAGGTCGGTAGCAAGGTTGTAGTAGCTGGACAAATTAGCATTTCTTGACTGTCTCTCTTGATTTCGGGAACGTACTGTCGGGTCAACGTGGCATATTCAGCGCGGCGGGCCTATTGCCAAACAATTAGTTGTCGCTCTCAACATACTTTCGAAAAGGATTCATACCGCACGGGTCTCTTCTGTCTCGGCCTCCGCAGACTTGTTGTCCCAGTGCTTGAAGTACTCGTCAACAGCAGCCTTCTGGGCAGCGGCACTTTTCTGGCGCATGGCGGCGAAACCACCCTGGGCCTCGGCCGATTTTCCGTGGAGGGCGACGTTGAAGTCAGCATCGCGCTGGTGGTTCTCCTGCTCTAAAGACATGGGGGCCATTGTGAATGTTGTTGAAGTTGAAAAGCTGGAGAGTTGGAAATTTGGAAATTTGCGGAGTTTAAAAAGGGGCGAGCGGCGATTTCCAGATGTGAAAACAGGCGGGGAGAAAGAACAGCGAATTGAGGAATTCCACAACAGTCAAACTGCAGATTGACGACCTTTATAACAGCAGAACAGGCCTTGCTGTGATTTTCAAAGATAGACAGGCAGAAAAGAAAGATTGTGAATACGCACTGAATACGAAGGTAGAATTCGAGAATCTTGAGATTCAATAAAGGAGGTTTCTGTCTGGGCCAATAATGGCGGCGCCTGCTGGAGGTCTACGCACTGCGCTAGCTGCACTGGGCTAGTCTGGGGTGATCCAGAAGGCCCTGACAGCGGAGTTGGAGTTGCAGAATGATCCTGGCAGAGCACTGACTTACGAAGATACGCAATTGAGGTCGGATTGTTTGTATCCGAGTGATCTCACTCGAACACAGTGCTACCTAACGGTTATACAAAATCTGTTCCTGCAGTTGTGAGATCGTATTCAATACGACGACAAGGATCGTCAGTGCTCGTCACGCTAGGACCGGCCGAGGTGCATCACGTGCAATTTGAACTTATGTAATACATAGCCACACCAGCCACATCAGCCACATCCTATCGATAACTTCACAAGCAAGTTGAATCATTCGAGTCTCGCTATCACCACATCAAGCCGGCATGCCTCCCCAAATCAAGCAAGACCTGAACAGGTCAGGATGGGAGTCTACGGACTTTCCCTCCGTCTGCGAAAACTGTCTACCCGAGAACCCCTACGTCCAGATGCTCAAAGAAGACCACGGTGCTGAATGCAAGATCTGCACCCGTCCCTTCACCATATTCCGATGGAAAGCCGACCGCACCGCTCGCACCAAGCGCACAAACATCTGCCTTACCTGTGCCCGGTTGAAGAACTGCTGCCAGTGCTGCATGCTCGATCTGTCGTTTGGTCTGCCAATTGTTGTTCGTGATGCCGCGTTGAAGATGGTGGCGCCTGGGCCGGAGAGCTCGATCAACCGTGAATACTACGCGCAGGGCCACGAAAAGGAGATTGAAGAGGGACGGGGTGCAATTGAAGAGTACGAAAAAACAGATGAGAAAGCTCGTGAATTATTGCGGAGATTGGCGCACAGCGAACCATACTACCGGAAGCCGCGACAGCAGATCGAAGCGCCAGAAGATGAAGAGACTCAAGCTCCGACCGACGCACCGGTCGTCAAAAGCCGATACGGTAACGCGCCAGGACCTGTTCGAACAAGTGAGAGTAGACGGGGAACGGCACTTCCTGGTCGAGGACGCGGCGGTGCACGCGGCGGGCGCCCAGGCCGACCATTCCCCGGCACTGCGCAAGTCCCGCCGACGAAAGAAGATATTCTTCCGCCAGCGGACCCTAATATTACATCCCTCTTCGTCACCGGTGTTGAGGATGACCTCCCCGAGCACGCTATCCGATCTTTCTTTGTCCGGTTCGGCCAGCTCCGTTCCCTCATCTGCTCTCACCGCGCTCACTGCGCCTTCATCAACTATGCCTCTCGCGAGGCCGCCGAAGCCGCTGCTCATGAGTGTCAAGGCAAAGCTGTTGTCCAGGGTTGTCCTCTCCGAGTTCGATGGGGTAAACCCAAGGCACTGGATAATATGGATCGGGACGAGCGATTGAAATATGCTCGGGAGGGTCGGACAGCCGTAGGGTCTCCGGCGCCGGATCAGGGAACAAGGGCTATTACTGCAGGATCTGAAAAGGAACAGCCTAGCCACAATTTTGCCGTTGCTCCTCCGCCTGGTAGTGGGGAGGTTCAGTACTCCAGTTTGTCCGGTGATTAAACTTTCGATGATTGCTATGGAATTTGAGGCTTCAGGTCATTCGAAGCGGGCGTTGTGTTATGCATTTTTCTTAAATAACTTCTATGAATACCCATAATGAAAGAAGCGGTATTGACCGGACTACATTGAATACCTTTTTGTTGTAGAGCACTTGAAGTCGCTTGGCATCCGAATATATATTATGGGCAAGTCCTCAAACGCCACTTGTTTTAAGTGTCATTTGCTACAGCACTAGTCCTCAGTTTATGTTTTCCTACAATTCTTCTCCCACAGTTGATCTATTGGTACAACTATCTATGATTGAGTTTTCATGCCTGGCCTGAAAGCATCAGCCGTGGCCGACAACGTTTGTCGCGCTTAATCAATCAAGTCACGCAACGAAGAGTCAAGATATAATAAGTATGCTCTTATTGAAATCACAATCTATCGCTTCTGGAACCAAACGCCAAAGGAGAGAGAAAATGGGTATACTATAATACAATCCGTATGCTCCCATATTATACATCACACCATCTCATGTATATCCAATCCAATCCAGCTGAAGAAAACCAACTATGCCGAACAAGGCTTGTCAACCTTAACACTCTTACCCCCGACCTTAATGGAGTCGTTATCGCCACGCTCGATTTCATCATGGATGTTGAGTTCTAGCAAGACGCATCGTTAGCATCCGAATTATCCAAACCCTCAAAACAACTGGATTGTTCAAGCATTTGAGGAAGTACATACCCCACTTGGCACTCTCATCCCCCGCCTCTCTAGCACCCTGCACAATGTTATGGCGCAGGATACTGGCAACTTCGATTGCGTGGTTGATCTGCATGGGCGTGTCGATACCTAGCCGGCGGTGCTTTTCGAAGTTCTGACGCGCTTCTTGACGAGCTGCAAGGAGGACCCGGGTGTCATCTGCAGCGAAGGTTAGCATTTGGGTAAAAATAAAAGCGTGACTGAGTATCGGGACTGGGCAGTAGACTGACTTTGGAATGCGATCCGGGTAGCCCGGAGGACTTGCCGATAGGCGCTCAGAGCTGATATGGCGGGTTGTGAAGACATTGTGTTTGCTTGGTTTATAGACGATGAAGGAATGAGAAGAGTTCCTGGCAACTTGTGGCGATTCAGGAATGATTTCGGCGTTGTACCTGAGAGCGTGATGGGGCGACGGGACGATGGATGATGGCAAACGGATCTCGGAGATCGCTGCCGGGTTTATGAGCGGAGGAATAAATGAAAATGTCAATGCAGATGACCGCAGAGTTCAAGTGTCAGGTATTTGGGTCTCTTCACGAGTTGGCAGCCGTTATTCTCAAGATTGTCCTGGTCGTCGGCTTGGATGACCTCCGAAACAAAGATCCGGTGATTGGCTGATTTCCGGGCGGCGTGAGCGGGCAGAAAAAAATATCGATTGCCGCCCACTGGACTTGATTTTTGATTGTTGATCTCGACGAGCCTCTCTTCAACCAACCCCTCTCCCTAAACCTTCATCTCCTCGAAGCGCAAATCGACCGCTTCTTGCAAGATGTCTACTGCACAGGTTATTAATGTCACCCTTCCGGTTTTGACCGCCGGCTGGAGTGCCGACAAGGACTTCAAGGCTGTCGGCAAGCTGTCTGCCGCTACCCAGAGGAATCTGGAGCCTGTTGGCCCTCACTTCTTGGCCCATGCCCGCAGAGTATGTTCTTTTACCCAAATTATATGGTGTGCAATATGGAATTTGTGCTAACAACAAACAGAAGCGCCACCACCGCACTTTCTCCGAGGATGAGCGCATCCAGGCTCAGCAGAACGTCAAGAAGACTGAAGAGGAGGAGGACGATGACATCTCCGAGGACGAGGACGCTATGATGCTCCAGAGAGACGCCAAGGACTGGAAGGTATGATTAATCCACGATTTTGAATGGGCAACGCTAATCAAATCAGAGCCAAGACCACTACGCTGTTCTCGGTCTCAGCAAGTACCGCTGGCGCGCGACCCCCGACCAGATCAAGCGTGCTCACCGCAAGAAGGTCCTCCGTCACCACCCCGACAAGAAGGCTGCCCTCGGTGACCGCGACGAGAACGACAGCTTCTTCAAGTGTATCCAGAAGGCCACCGAGCTGCTCTCCGACCCCGTCAAGCGCCGCCAGTTCGACTCCGTCGATGAGGCTGCTGAGGTTGAGCCTCCTAGCAAGAAGCAGACCCAGAAGGGTAACTTCTTCAAGCTGTGGCGCCCTGTCTTCGAGGCTGAGGGCCGTTTCTCTAAGGTCCAGCCCGTTCCCCAACTAGGTGACGAGAACAGCACCTTTGAGGAGGTTGACGCTTTCTACAACTTCTGGTACAACTTTGACAGCTGGCGTACTTTCGAGTACCTCGATGAGGATGTTCCCGATGACAACGAGAACCGTGACCAGAAGCGTCACGTTGAGAAGAAGAACGCCAACGCCCGCCGCAAGCGCAAGACCGAGGACACTGCCCGTCTCCGCCACTTGGTAGACGACTGCGCTGCCCTTGATGAGCGTATCAAGAACTTCCGCAAGGCTGCTCGTGCCGGCAAGGACAAGAAGCGTCTTGAGAAGGAAGCCGAGGCCAAGCGATTGGCTGAGGAGAAGGAGAAGGCCCGTCTCGAGGAGGAGCAGCGCAAGAAGGACGCTGAGGAGGCCGCCAAGGCCGAGCGTGAGAAGGCTAAGAAGACCAAGGAAGCCGCTAAGAACGCCGCTAAGAAGAACAAGCGTGTTCTCAAGGGTGCTGTCAAGGACGTCAACTACTTTGCCGAAGGTGGCGAGCCCTCTGCTGCTCAGGTTGACTCTGTCCTGACGGATGTTGACCTCATCAACGGCAAGATCGACAACGAGGAGCTTGCTTCTTTGGCTGAGCGTCTTACTGCTGCGGGCAAGGATGCCGCTGCCGTTAAGAACGTCTACACTGAGGAGATCAAGAGACTTGTTGGAGCTGGCAAGGCCAAGGAGGGCGAGGCCAAGTTCTTTGTTTAAGCGATAAAACTAGAGCAGGTGGATAGACATAGACTCTTAGCGACGAATGGATGAGATATGATTCTACATGCAGAGTAAAGTCACCAGTAGACTTCTGCCTTCGGGAACCGGCACCGCGACCGTCGTAGCTAAGTACTGCCAATATTGTCTGCGCATGCTTAAGAAGCTTATCCGTCAGCCCATGTGCCCGATCGAGTGGTTGGAGAAGGCCAAAATCGAGTCGGAGCGCCCCAGCCCCGCACGTGCTCGCGGGTCCCCACTCCGTTCCTGTTTCTCTGCTTCTATACCACATTCTTGGCCACTCACCAACCATCGATCTTCCCCGTGCAGGCATACAGCTACGCGAGGTGGACTCAGGTGGTTGCTCGCATGCCGCGATGTAACCAATTATCATGGAAGCATTAAAGATCTCGGGCCTGGACAGCGGCGACACCGGCTAAGCGATGGCAGTTGTCTGTGCTGTAGCTGACAGCGTCCGAGAAGCTATATAAACAAAGAAAATTTCCAGGAGATCGACCCTGTCTGCCACTGTCCAGCCAAAAGGTCTTCTGCCATAATCTTCATCGGTCAAGTTTGTTGAAGTGAAAACGGCACTATGTACACTAAGACCCTTGTCACCCTCCTCGGAGGTCTCTCGCTCGTCTCAGCCCAGACTTCCTCTGAGCAGACACCCTCACCAGCTGAGATCGAAGCTGCCCAGGCTACAGTCAAGCCGTACTCGCCCGTCTCCAACGTGCACGGCAAGACCTTCCAGAGATTCGTGAACATCTGGCTCGAGAACACTGTATTTACCCCATCTCACACTTCTGATGCCATTACTGACTTTATGACAGGACTACGATGTCGCTGCAAATGAAAAACACCTGGCCAGGCTCGCCAAAAAGGGCGTCACCCTCACCAACATGTGGGCCGTCACTCACCCCTCAGAACCAAACTACTGCGCCTCTGCCGGCGGCGACACCTTCGGCATGGACAACGACAACTTCAACCAGATCCCGGCCAACGTCTCAACCATCGCTGACATGCTCGATACCAAGAACATCACCTGGGGAGAGTACCAGGAGCACATGCCGTACCCCGGCTACCAGGGTTACGAGTACCTCAGCGCCTCAGGCGACAACGACTACGTGCGCAAGCACAACCCTCTCGTCCTCTTCGACTCGGTCACAGAAGACGCGACGAGGCTGCGCCAGATCAAGAACTTTACTACATTCTACCAGGACGTGAAGAACCACCGTCTGCCGCAGTACAGTTTCATTACGCCGAACATGACCAACGACGGACACGACACAGATATCTCGTTCTCGGGCACTTGGACGTGGGATTTCCTCATTGACCTCCTCGACAACGAGTACTTCACAAAGGACACGCTTATCCTGCTGACCTTTGACGAGAACGACACCTACGAAAAGGGCAACAAGATCTTTAGCTTCATCCTCGGCGACGCAGTGCCCAGGCACCTCATCGGAAAGGAAGACAACACCTTCTACACCCACTACAGTATCATCTCGTCGCTTTCCGCAAACTTCGGCATCCCCGGTCTCGGCCGCTGGGACTGCGGCGCGAACCTCATCTCCTGGCTCGCCGAGAAGGTCGGATACACCAACTGGGACGTCAACACGAAGAACCTGTACCTGAATGTTTCGTACAACGGGCCTCTTGCCGACGGTGACTATGCGCAGAAGACCTACGAATGGCCTGTTCCGGCCATTGAGGGACAGTGCTCTGGGGGCCATGGAATCCTGGATGTTGTGAAGAAGACGTATGCTGGTCTTGAGCCCACGCATGACTACTCGAGCCCTCTGCCCTTTGATGTTGAGACTGGGATCGCTGTTGGGATTGAGTACAGTCGCAAGACGAGGGGTGGTAAGCGCGAGAGGCGTGTTACGGGACAGTAGGTGGCTATCATAGCCCAGCCCATGATTGTTATGCTATAAAAGTGAGATAGAGATTAATGTATGATGTTTATGTTGTGTGTATTTATAACAAAACCTAAATTTAACCGTGAGTCTCCCGAATGTGGAAGCTCTTCAACTGGTAAAATGCTTCAAACGCCTGCGGGCCAAGCGAGCAACCCAAGCCGGAGTTCTTCCAGCCAATCCAGGCAAGGTCGGGACTAGGGTAATCGCAGCGGTTAAGATAGACAGTTCCTGCTTCGATACGTTCAATCAAAGCCTCGCCAGTCTTGATATCCTTTGTCCAAACACTAGCAGTCAAGCCGTATTCGCTGTCGTTCATGAGCTTGACTGCTTCGTCGTCGCTCTGGACCTTCATGATGGGAATGACAGGGCCGAATGTCTCGTCGCGCATGACGCGCATTTCGTGCGTTACATTGGTCAAAACGCACGGGGCAATGAAGCTGCCTTCCTTTGGTAGCGACTCAAAGGTAGGGTTCTTGGGTGTCGAGTCAACAGCACCTTGGGAGATAGCCTCGTCAATGTGCGACTGAATGTTCTTGACGGCTTGGTGGGATATCACGGGACCTGTGGTAATGCCCTTCTCCAGGGGGTCACCGAGTTTGTAGCTGGGATTGATTGTTAGTGGAGTTCTAGACTAGGGTAAGGATACATACGTAGCCAGCTCCTTCTGCACCTCAGCCACAAAAGCATCGTGGACATCGGCATGCACGTAGACTCGCTCAATAGCGCAGCAACTCTGGCCGGAGTTGAAGACTGCACCATCGACAACATTCGACGCAGTGTACGCCAAATCCGCATCAGCACGAACATAGGCTGGATCATTACCGCCAAGCTCCAAGTTCAAAGGCAGGATTCGGTCGGCCGTAGCCTGGCGGAGACGGATACCTCCCTGTGTAGAACCAACGAAGGAAACGAGCTTGATTTGGGGGATCTTGACGACCTGGTCTAGAACCTCCCACGAGCCCAAGTGGACCACCTGAAGGACATTCTTGGGAAGACCGGCTTGCTCAAAGTATTCTAGGAGACGGTCACCGACGAGAGGAGTCTGGGGAGATGGACGGAGGATAACAGTGTTTCCGGCGAGAAGGGCGGGGACGAGAGCGTTGATAGTGATCAGATAAGGGTACTATTAATCAGCCTTGCAATTCATATACTTGTAAAGAATACTCACGTTCCACGCGGTAGCAAGAAGGACCGGTCCAACAGGTCCCTTCTTAACAAACCGTCTGAACCCGTTCTCCTCTTGCCCAGGAACCGTCTTGAGAGCACCATCCGCCTTCTCAAGCAAGTACTCGGCTCGCTTGCGCATGGTGTCGACTTCACCGGCAGTGTATGAGATCGGGCGACCCATCTGCGTAGACAATTCCTTGGCAAGAGTCTCCTTGTTGGCATCAATTATCCCTAAGGCCTTGGAGACAATGGCTTTGCGCTGGTCGAGGGACAGCTCCCTGTAGCTGCGGAAGGCATCTTCGGAGGCTTGGGCGACCTTGCTGACTTCTTCAGCGGTGGCGCCGGGGTGCTCGAAGATCACCTTGCCGGAGGATGGAGAGAGTGTGCGGACTTGGTTTGACATTTTGTATGAGGGATTGTGTGAGGGAGGTTGCTGAGGGTTGAGAGAATGACGATGGCGATCTTTATAAGGCGATAAGAGGTGGGGTAGTGGGACCTGAGGTAATAACGGCACAGTATTTGCTTGATAAGATTGAGAGTCGTTTGCTTTTCCGATTTGAGATTGAGAATGAATTTGAGTAGGAAGTGGTAAAGATATTTTCAACAGGAGGCAAATCATAGAATGCCCATGGTTAAAAAGTAGTCCCTGAATGACTTCGTCCTTTTTCTTCCCCGCACCGCCACTACATCTTCACCACCTCACGTATTATGCTAGTCTACCGTATAGAATCCTTTAATCCATAAGTAGTGTGAAATTAATATAATACAAAATTGACATAGATTCCGAATGATACAAAACATGCTAAGCTACCGAATCATTTCATGAGCAAAGTCAGAGGCGTCATTAAAGGGTATATAGAATCATGAGCGGTGCATGCTGATCAAGCCTCGGATTTAGCTCCATCAGCCTCGCCATCCTGAGCACCGTTTTGTTCCTCACTCTGTAGGCCGCCCTCCTGTTCTCCGTTTTGGGCACCGCCCGCTTTCTTGCCCTTGGTCGGTCCCTCCGCCTCGGACTGCACCACTGGAGACTGGATAGCACTCTTGCCTTCCCGCTTCTTCTTCCCGCGGTTGATCAACCGATTATGAAACTCAGGCTCATCGACTTCGGGGTCTTCGTTGAGCATTCTTCTCGCCGACTCCCGCCCGATAACCGGCAATCGATCAACACCTTCGAAGCCCTGGGGCACGAGCTTGGGATCAAGCAATCCCACTTGAACCAGCACGCTGGCTTGGTCCCAGTAGACATGCTCGCTGTAGAGCTGCTTTGCGCGCAAGCTGACGATGCTGACTAGCACAATCTCGACCTTGCGGTTTGTCGGCGGCACGCCAGGAAGCATCCAGGGAATTTCCTGGGTATGCTCGAAAGAGACGTAGAGTTCGTCGACGACGCGGTCGGCACCTGTCGTGCGAGAGAGGAGACGCAGGTGCATGGACGGAGGAAGCTTGTTGAGGAAGTGCTGGTCGTAGAAGCGACGGAGAGCGCGCGCGCCAGTTCCTCCGCTTAGGGTTGGAGCGTAGGTGACTGTTGGGGTAAGGTTCTTGACATAGTGGCTCATGGTGTCATTGAGATTCATAGAGAAGAATTTGCCTGCTTCGTTAGCTTGCCTTTTATCGATTTATTTTGAGATCATACCCTGCAAATGCTCCTCATATGACTTCTCCAGATCACCATCTCGTCCGTATGCCCTGCGCAAAACCTCAAGCGAGCGAGTGAAGGCAAGGTCTGCATCTAGACTGTGGTACTCATCCAAGTCAACCTCTGCGAAGCCAGGCTGGGCATCAGAGTATGTGTAAGCACGATGTCCAATGTCGAGGAGCTCTCCAGTTCCAATTCCAGGATCGATCCGCCGGGTCGTTTTCTTCTTCTTTCCTTGCAGGCCCAGCACTGTTGGTGTCGTGACAACATCAATGACATCGCCAGCCAGGTGCGTCAGCATCCGCACAGACGGCGAGTATCGCGAGCGAATGTCAGGTATGTAGGAAGGATAGTAGCAGACAAGCGCGCACAAGCGGCTGACATTATTCGGCTTGAGAAAGTAGTCCAGGCAGAATGCCGCAGCGTCACCGAATGCTACGACAAGTTAATCATTATCTACATGAAATGGACTGGATCGGCTCACCAATGATACCGTAGTTGTCTCCTACACCCAGTCCTTCCTTGACAGTCATCAGGCTGCGAGCATACTCCTTCTCGTCCGCGTTATATGGGACGTAGATGCAGCTAAACCCTTCCTTCTGCCATGCCTCGATGAAGTCGGCATCAAAGTCGGGCGTCTCAGCAGTAATGATCAGACGAGCGTTCCTCGAGTTGGAATAGAGAAAGCCGCCGCTTGGGGCGTTAATAGTCAGTGAAGCCATCGTGATCGGTGTCAAATCTCAGAGTTGTGTTCCTGAATTGAAGTTTGGAACAGGCCTTTAAAAGAGACCGAAGGGTACGTCATTTGCTGTCATACGTCATGTCACCTGGGCATTCAGTCACTCTGAACGGCAAGGACTCTGAGTGGATCACTGGATATAGCAGCACGGAGTAAGGCGCTAAGACCCGGCTCCACTAATATGGGATCCTAAGATCGCGATGAATTGCTTTTTATACACTTGACAGATGGGACCCCGCACTCAACCACGGTTAGAACATTCTTCAGGATACTCCGTAGGCTTTAAGAAGCGACACGTGCATTGTCGCAGGAGAGCTTAGACTGTCTTATCAGCTCAATTGCAATTCGCCGGAGATAAATTAGTTATTACTCATTGATATACTCCGTAGGCTCTCTCTGCCTTGGAACGGGCCAGGCGTGCGGAGAACATTCTGGCGACCCACGAGAGAAGGCACTACACATTTTTTCTACCATCATGAAATTTTCTTCCTACTCTTTCGTGCTTGCTGGCTAAGCTCGAATCCAAATTCTGCCGACTATGTCCCTCGTGCAGCATGTTTCTGCAATCGAGGGCGTGGACCGCGCCGCAGAAGCTCCCGAGGACGACCTCCTCTCTGTCAATGGGACCATCGGTTATGGCTCGATCAAACGAAAGATCAGCTATGATCTCTTTCCCCAACCAGTTCCTGTGATCGAAGAGATCACTACAACCGCGCCTTATAAGGTTTCGACGGCCAAACGACTAGGTAATACCGGACGCGACGTTGCAGAGTTTGACGACTAACCTTGACAGCCCAGGTGCTTGCGACCGTACTAGCCTGTTGGCTCGGCTCTGGAATCATCTTCGGATACGCCGCGCTGAAACCTGTTCTCGTCGCTCAAGGAGTCTATCGCAATTTGTGTGGTGCGGACGAGCTGAATGGGGAGTTTGATACTTGCTATGAACAGGAAATACGGTAGGCCAAGGCCGTTATCGCGATCAAGCCAATTGCTGATGTTTTCAGGTTAAATTTCTTCTTCACCGTCGGCTCAATTACCGCGAATGTTTCCTCCCTCCCGGTCGGCTCTATCCTCGACCGTCATGGATCTCGAGTTTGTGGGTTTGCGGCTAGTGTCGCGCTGGCTGCGGGCAGCTTGTTGATGGCATATTCCTTTTCGCATCCCGAGTTCGACGGCTATATTGTTGCAAACTTCCTTCTCGCGCTTGGAGGGACCTTTCTCTTCGTCCCTTCATTTCAGATAGCGAATGCATTCCCAAAATATACTGGGACCATTGTCGCTCTGGTGACTGGCGCCTTTGACGCGTCCGCAGCTGTCTATTTGTTCTATAGTCTGCTCTTTGAGGCGACGGGCCACAGATTCACGCCAGACAAGTTCTTTTTGGGTTATACAATAGTCCCGGCCCTGATACTGCTGGTTTGGATCACTCTCATGCCGGCCCAAGATTACCAGACCACCCATCAACTTGAGGCTCGGATTGAGCAAGCCGAGGATGCGGCTAGAGACGTTCATGATTCGGATGATGATATTGAGAGTGAGGGCGAGCTCCGCCGAGTGAGAAGCGAGCGTGCTGATCGCCGCCGCGATAAAATGCGCAAGCTCGACAAGATCCTTGGAGATGAGGACGAACGAAAGCAAAGGGAGCAGCTGGAAGAAGAGCGCCAGCAGACCAGCGCGGTCTGGGGTGTGCTCCATGGTCTACCTGCGCATAAACAGATGGCTACGCCTTGGTTCATACTCATTACTCTTATGACCGTTTTGCAGATGCTGCGGATGAACTACTTTATTGCCACCATCCGATATCAATATGATTACATGCTTAACGAGGAGCTTGCAGCTGAGATCAATTATTTCTTCGACATTGCTTTACCTGTCGGAGGAATCGTTTCCACCCCGTTTATTGGGCTGTTGCTCGATCATCTCAGCGTTCCTTGGACACTGGCCGTTATAGTCTGCCTCACCACTGCAATTGGCATCTTGAACTCTATCCCCGCACTATCGACAGGGTATCTGACCGTGGTTCTTTTTGTTCTTCTACGCCCGTTGTACTACTCCGCCATGTCGTAAGTCAACAAACCTACTTTCAAGCACTTCAACTAACATGGACAGCGACTACGCAACCAAAGTTTTTGGCTTTGCAACATTCGGCCGCGTCTACGGTACTATCATCTGCTTCTCGGGCCTTGTGAATTTCTCGCAAAGTGGGCTGGACGCATTGACTCACGGACCTTTTGACGGCAACCCGATACCCATAAATATCTTTCTGGCATGCGCGGGTTTCGTTGTCGGCGTGATACTGGTAGCGTTTGTGACAATTGCCGGGAATAGGAATCGGGTCAAGCAGCGGGAAGAAGCAAACGGAGAGCGCCAGAGGTTGATTCCCGTGCAAGAGGAAAGCACCCTTAATTATTTGTAATTTGTGTTGGAACTGGCCGTGGTCGTATATACTTATTGTACGGCAGGGGGACTATGGGATTGAATAATGACTGATGGCTTGAGCTGCGTTTGTACGATAGGTTGTATGCAGTTTATGCAATTGAGCTTCATTTTTATCTACTATCCACCAGTGCTCATCCAGTTAAGAACAGACACAGGATCCGGCCTACAACTCCGACCTCCCCACGATAAGCCCCTCGGTACCACTGCAGGGTGCAGACCAGATCCACCGATAAGAAATGTTTCCCGCGGGAAATGTTGTATCGGTTCATCTGATTGGCCGGGGAGTGACGTTATCGGGAGCTCGAGCAGTTTCCCGCCCGCGGTCTACTAACATCACTGTGAATAAAATAATATTATTAACTTCTTCGCTACAGCTTCATTTCTTTTTTTCTTCCTTCTCAATTCCAATCTCACTATCCTCATCTACATCTCTTTCCCTCTCCCCCCTCTTTTACCGCATTTCCGACCGTTTGTGTTGCCGTATGCCGTCGCTATAAGCCATCCCTAGCGTAACCAGATACAAAGCCGCAAGAATGGCTGCTTGGTGCCTGCGAGGCTCTCGCCAGCTCGCTCTGCGCTCCCAATTGCGCTCTGTTCCTTCGTCCGTGGTACGAAGTCGAGCTCCTGCATACCGTGCTCTGCACACCACATCACAACAGTCACATAACGCCCGACGGCCTGTCTACACCAGCTCACTAGCAGACCATGGCGTTCCTCACCCCCGTGACGTCTTCCAACCTCTCGATACGTTCCCTCGCCGCCATATCGGCCCCTCTCCAGATGCTGCCGAAGAGATGCTTGCTGTTCTCGATCCCCCAGCTGCATCTCTCGACGAATTCGTGAAGCAGGTGCTTCCGCCTGATGTCCTGTCAAAGAAGGACTTGGACGTCACATCTCCTAGCGCCGACAATGGCCTTCCCCGGAGCAGCGTGCACAGAGGTCTAGGGGAGACGGATATGCTGAAGCTTTTGGACAAATACCGGGAGCAGATCGATGTCTCGGGAAAGACTTATATCGGTGCTGGCTACTACCCTACGATTGTTCCTCCTGTGATCCTTCGCAACGTCCTGGAGAACCCCGCGTGGTACACTAGTTATACTCCCTACCAGCCAGAAATCAGTCAGGGTCGTTTGGAGTCGTTATTGAACTTTCAGACTTTGACCGCGGATTTGACCGGTCTTCCATTCGCCAATGCCTCGGTTCTGGATGAAGGCACTGCTGCGGCTGAGGCTATGACCATGTCTATCGCTACATTGCCTATGGCGAAGCAGAAGAAGACTGGCAAGACTTACGTCGTTTCGGACCGGGTTCACCCGCAAAGCATTGCAGTCATGCGCTCGCGTGCTGAAGGATTCGGCATCAACCTGGTCGTCGGAGATATCCTGGCCGACGACTTCAAGCTCGTCAAGGATCAGGGTGACAAATTGATTGGTGTGCTCGCCCAGTACCCTGACACTGAGGGTGGTGTCTATGACTACCAGGCCTTGGGAGATGCGATACACGCGTCGGGTGGTACCTTCAGCGTGGCAACAGACCTCCTTGCTCTGACTGTCCTCAAAGCCCCTGGCGAATTTGGTGCGGACATTGCTTTCGGTAACGCCCAGAGATTCGGTGTCCCCATGGGATACGGTGGTCCTCACGCTGCTTTCTTTGCTTGTGCCGACAAGTACAAGCGCAAGGTGCCTGGTCGTGTCGTCGGTGTCTCCAAGGACCGTCTGGGAAACCGTGCCTTGAGATTGGCTCTCCAAACCAGAGAGCAGCACATTCGTCGTGAAAAGGCAACCAGCAACATCTGCACTGCTCAAGCCCTGCTTGCGAACATGAGTGCCATGTACGCTGTTTACCACGGACCCTCCGGATTGAAGACGATTGCTCAGCGCATCATGTCCATGACTGCTGCTCTGCGGGCAAAGCTTGAAGCATTGGGATACAACGTTCCTGCCAAGTCCAACGTTGCAGACGGCTCGGTGGTTTTCGACACATTGACTGTTGAGTTCTCTAACAGCCAAGAAGCCGACGCTCTTGTCGCAGCTGCTCGTCAGAAGTCAATCTTCCTCCGCCGTGTGTCTCCTACCAAGGTTGGAGTCTCCTTGGACGAGACCGCCGGCCGCGACGAGGTCAAGGCGATTCTCGAGGTCTTTGCCACCCACGCCAAAGCTGAGGCCACTCTCGAGAACGAACTAGAATTGGCTTCCGTTCCTGCCAGTCTGGAGCGTACATCCTCCTACCTCACACACCCTGTGTTCAACACCCACCACTCGGAGACCGAGATGTTGCGGTACATTCGTCACCTCGAATCCAAGGACTTGTCCCTGGCTCACTCTATGATTCCTCTCGGTTCATGTACCATGAAGCTCAACGCCACAACCGAAATGATCCCTATCTCATGGCCAGAATTCTCTCAGATGCACCCATTCCTTCCTGCCGACGTCGCCAAGGGATACACCCAGATGATTGATGATTTGGAGCAGCAGCTTGCGGACATCACCGGGATGGCGGAGGTCACCGTCCAGCCCAACTCTGGTGCTCAGGGCGAGTTCGCAGGTTTGCGCGTCATCAAGAAGTACCAAGAGGCTACTGGTTCCAACCGAAGCATTTGTCTCATTCCAGTATCCGCTCACGGTACCAACCCTGCCAGTGCTGCCATGGCCGGTATGAAGGTTGTCACGATCAAGTGTGACACCAAGACCGGTAACCTTGATCTGGAAGACTTGAAGGCGAAGTGCGAGAAGCACCAGGACGAATTGGCTGCTATCATGATCACCTATCCCAGCACCTTCGGTGTCTACGAGCCTGGTGTCAAGCAGGCTTGCGATCTCGTTCACCAGTACGGCGGTCAGGTCTACATGGACGGAGCCAACATGAACGCACAGATCGGCTTGTGCTCTCCTGGAGAGATCGGTGCTGACGTCTGCCATCTGAACCTGCACAAGACCTTCTGTATCCCCCACGGTGGTGGCGGTCCTGGTGTCGGTCCCATCGGTGTTGCAGAGCACCTCCGACCTTACCTGCCCTCTCACCCCAACAGTGAATACCTCCAGTCCAAGCGTACTGAGCACTCTTCGCCCCCAATCAGTGCCGCTCCCTGGGGTAGCGCCAGTATCCTTCCCATTACATTCAACTACATCAACATGATGGGCTCTCGGGGTCTGACACACGCAACCAAGATCACCCTTCTGAACGCAAACTACATCCTCTCCCGTCTCAAGGAGCACTACCCCATTCTGTACACGAATGACAATGGCCGCTGCGCTCACGAGTTCATCCTCGATGTTCGCAAGTTCAAAGACACCTGCGGCATTGAAGCCATCGACATTGCCAAGCGTCTGCAAGACTACGGCTTCCACGCCCCAACCATGTCCTGGCCTGTCGCCAACACGCTCATGATCGAGCCCACAGAGTCTGAGAACAAGGCAGAGCTCGACCGTTTCTGCGACGCTCTCATCTCCATTCGCGAGGAGATCGCCGCCGTTGAGAGCGGCGAGCAGCCCCGCGATGGCAATGTCCTTCGAATGGCACCCCACACACAGCGTGACCTCTTGGCCACGGAATGGGACCGCCCGTACACCCGTGAGAAGGCTGCTTATCCTCTGCCGTATCTCGTTGAGAAGAAGTTCTGGCCATCGGTTACAAGAGTAGATGACGGTAAGCCTATCCATCCACAGTTGAAGAAGCATGCTAACGATAACAGCCTACGGAGACCAGAACCTGTTTTGCACATGCGGGCCTGTCGAGGACAGCGAGTAGATATGATACCCATGATTAGACTTATGAGTTGTGTTCCTTCAACATTGGAGCTGGTGGCATTGTTCAACATCCATGGACCGGCGTTTTGTTTATAAAATAATGAAGATATTTCTAGATTATACAGTTCAGCTTTGTTGTAGTTACAGTAATATTGTTAACAGCCTCGGCTACTCCTTATCTTATCGAGCGCTTATCTTATCAGAGCGGGCCCGGTCGGACCAATCAGAGGCCATCGGAGGGAGCCGTCTGTCACTCTTAACATGCGGAGGTCGCCTCGCTGATCTCTCTGTATAAAGAAAGCTCTCGTCCGCTACCAACTATTGGGAGCTTCTCACTGTAACGAAGTGCTGCCGGTTTGAATTAGACTCTTCAGTAAAGCCATTTCTCTCCAGTCCCTGATCAAACAGCCGCTAACGGATGACGCAGACTACCTCTCCCTGTCCAGGCACAACTGGTTTGACTAGTCGAGTAGGCTAACATGGAGCCGGTCATCCTGTTCTACGGAACATTCGTGGACCTACCGCGAACCAAGTCTGGCAAGAAGCATGCGCTCTCCATCAAGCATGGCGCACTCTGGGTATCGTCGTCCACGGGTCGAATCAGCGGTTTCGATTGGTCCGTTTCCGGTGAAGAGGAACTGCAGGCTCTGATTCAGAAGAACGGTTGGAATCAATCAGGAGTTGAGATCGTGCGATCTCGAGAAGATGAGAATGAGTTTTTCTTCCCTGGGTTTATTGGTACGTCGTCCATATCGAGCATTAGCATGCTTCGGGATTCCGAATACTGACAAAGAAAAGACACACATATCCACGCCCCCCAATATCCCAACTCTGGCCTCTTTGGCTCTTCAACACTCCTCGACTGGCTGGAGACATATACGTTTCCTCTTGAGAGCTCTCTATCAGATCTTTCCAAGGCCCGTAGGGTTTATGACACCGTCATCTCACGCACACTCGCAAATGGGACAACCTATGCAGCATACTACGCCACCATCCACGTCCCTGCAACAAATCTCCTTGCAACACTCTGTCACAACCGCGGCCAAAGAGCCCTCATTGGCCGTGTCTGCATGGACAATCCGGCGTTTTGCCCAGAATACTACCGCGACGAGTCAGCAGAACAATCCACGGCCGCTACAAAAGAAACGATAGAGCACATTCATTCCCTCAAAAGTGATCTAGTTCAACCTATCCTCACTCCACGCTTTGCACCAACCTGCTCACCCGAATCACTCGCCTCGTTGGGGAAACTCGCAGCATCGCACTCGCCCCCTCTCCACATCCAAACCCACATATCCGAGAACCTCTCCGAGCTCGCACTCGTAAAGGAACTCTTCCCCTCATACGACAACTACTCCTCCGTCTACGACGCCTTCTCCCTCCTCACACCCCGCACGATCCTAGCACATGCAGTGCACCTCACCCCATCAGAAAAACAACTGATCGCGTCCCGCAAGACAAAAGTCTCGCACTGCCCCTCGTCAAATTCAGCACTTGGCTCTGGATTAGCGCCTGTGCGGAGCTTGCTTGATGCTGGGATCCAGGTTGGGTTAGGAACTGACGTCTCGGGCGGTTATAGCCCGAGTATCCTCGAGGGCGCGAGGCAGGCTTGTCTTGTTAGTCGGCTTCTCCGACATACTGCATCTTCGGTGGCGGGTGGGTCAGGAGCAGCAGCAGCAGCAGCATCGGAAAGCAACACGCAGGTTGCTGCGCCTGAAGTCAGCTCAAGCGATGACGAAAACGCAGAACATCTAGAAAAGGAAGAGCATAAGGATGAGAAGAAAGGTGGAAGAGAAGTCCTTTCTGTTGAAGAGACGCTGTACCTAGCCACGCGCGGCGGCGCAGCAGTCGTCGATATGCCAGATGAGTTAGGCGGGTTCGAGGTAGGGATGTACTGGGACGTACAGCTGATTAGGTTGGGTCCGAGCACTGAGAGTCGCGAGCCGCTGTCTCAGCTCAATTCCAGCTCTACTTCTAGCTCTGATTCCGTGGTGGACGTTTTTGGCTGGGAAAACTGGACTGAGAAAGTCCATAAGTGGGTATGGACCGGCGATGATCGGAATGTCAAGAAGGTTTGGGTTGGGGGAAGGCTTGTACACTCGCTTCAGGACAGTAGCATTATCCAGAGCGCTCGAAATGGCCTGATCGACCCTGGTAGTTGGCTCAAGACACGAGACTGGGGCCGGTGGGCGGTTGGTGGCATGGGTGTTGCGGCAGCAGGGTTGGTTTTTGGGCGGAGATGGAGATAGATTTTCTCTGAATTCGTTGTTTTTCTATTGGACCAGAGGTGTTTCTGTTGGGAGTCTGGTCTCTAGATGGCGAGAGTGGTGTCGTTCTATAGAGCTCGTACATAGATTTGTCAATTTGCAGGCTCGTATACAATAATCCAACATAATTCGAAAAGATGGCCTGGAAATGTTCCACGGCTACAAATAGGATAACAAAGGTATATGTCTCTACGCTTTACATCATAGTGGATTTATACAGTTGCAAAGAGGCTACAATAGAAACATCAATATATACAAGAACTAACTCAATCTTAAGGAGGTGATGTGCCTTGTCCTCTTCATTCACAAGAGGGTATGCATGTAGAAGGGACTGCATCATTCCACCCACACAATTCAGGTAGCAAGGCCTGACACAGGATCTCTCTTTCTACTGAAAGAGCTCAATGCAATCAAAGATCTACAAACGTATGATTAGCCACATCCATTCGGCAAAAAACACCAGACCGGAACATCTCAAAGAATGAGCTAGCAAAGAGAAACTTACCACATTCGGACTCAAGAACGTGTCTCCTGAGCTTCCAGAGATAATGCTGATAGAAATCTAAACCAAGTCAGTCATCGAACTAACCAATAATAACCTTTTAACTGATAAAGAGTTAGGATATTTGGGGACACTAACCGTGTTCTCTCCTTCAACAATGGTCCCCGAGGGGATATCGACATCATACACCTCATTAAAGCCGTGGTACGCGCCGCGAGTGACACCCCGCGAGTTGAGGTTTGTTGGAGCAGCGGGCGCGTCGCCCTGGTAGTCATTTATCTAGGTGAGTTAGCATTTTTTGTCCTTCTTACTGGCGCCATCTGGGGTGTGTAAGGATATGATACGTACCGTAGCCTGCGGCCGTCCACCAGCGAAGGAAAGCGTCGTTCCAATCCTCAGCGTTGCAGCACCGGTCTGCTCTGACGTGGCAGTAAAGACGATAGTAACGGGGTTATTCACGGCCTTGAAGACGGCCATAGGGAACTCAGTGAGTGCAGAGCTGCCGACGGTGTACGTCAACGGGCCCCAGTCGGACATGCGCGAGTCGGAGGGGTGCATGCGGAGCTGGTTTTCGGCGTTGCGGAAGCCGGTTGGTCTATTCATGTTAGATTATATGTTGCATCGAAATTTTGAGAGGTGTATGGGAAACTAACTGGCCATCCCATTCTCCAATCTTGAAGATGGTAGTGCCGGTCTGCACGGACCCTGAGATATCCTTGCTCGTGGCGGATCCGGCCGATACGGTCACTGTCTCTTCAGCTACAGAAAACTCTCCCTGGTAGTATTTCATCGTGTACGTTCCGGGCTTCATGGCGGGAGAGGTGAAAGAGCCATCCGAGGCCGTGTAAGTCCAGTACTGAGCGTCGTCGTTGAACCAGTGAACAACCCAATCCAAGCTATCGTCGGCGCCAGATGCAGTTCCAGTAACTGTTCCTCTGCCGTCCGCGGCAACGTATCCCTCGATATCGAGGTTGGCGAAGAAGGATGTGTCAATGTTCGTACCGGGAGTGCCGCTGCGACTGAAGTACATAGAGTATGGTCCATGCAGCCCCATGCGGTAAGACTCGGTTTGAACGTGGCCTGAGTTCATGTACCAGTAGAGGGCGTTGTAGTCGCCGCCGTTGTTGGAGTTGATGTCACTTAACTCATTAGTTGAGCCGATGCTAGGGAAAGGAAAGGATTATACCGGTGGAAAGGACCGCCAGAAGAAGACTCATATTGGTTGAGAATCATACAGACCCTGTGCGCATCTCCTGCAATGCCTGTACGGTATCAGTGGCTGTCTCGAAGGATCTTGAAAGGGACTCACAGTGTCTGTGGTCATCGATGAAACGCTCGCTGGAGTAGAATTTGCTGCGAGTCTCGCCATCCACGAGGAACTTGAAGGATTAGGCTATGACTTCCCATGGTGTATGCAACTTACCACATCCGATCCCTCAATAGCACTACCACCGGCCGTGTTCGAAACATCACCGAAAGGCTCCTCGTTAGGCAGAAGATCGGAATTCAGGCGGGCGATGAATCTCATCTCGCCAATCTCGGGCTCTGTAGAGGTCAGATACTGTTTACCATAAGCTGCCAGCGAGACTACCTTCAGTGATGTAGGTCGCCATATGAATGATGGAGTCCCCATTGTGCACAACAAAGTACTGAATCAGAGTGCCCGTGTCACAGGTTACCTTGATGTAGTCGCCTATACTCATCAGCATATGCCCAAACTTCGTCCATGCTACATACCATCCTGAGTCGCTGATACCGTCGCGGAACCAAGTCCAGATCCAATATGACTCCCTTTACCAGAGTACTGCAGCTCCGAGCCATAATAAACAATAGATGTAATATCACAGCTTGACTGGTCAACCGTAAACTTCAAAGGATTCGACGAGCCGGCATCAATGGTATAGGAATCGCCATTGTCAGTGAGGCCAAAGGCGGCATTAGCAGCCCTAGCCCACAGACCAAGCGAAGAGAGAATCAAAGGCTTGGACAACATGTTGATCACTGATGTGCGAGGTATGATGATTCCAAGACGATGATCTCAGCGGTAATGCTGAGCTTAAATCATTTCTACCGTTCACAATCCGACATTTTCAGGAGCCAACCTTAGCCCCTGTCGCTTAGAAGACTTCGCTGCCCTTCATCAAGCAGGTTCCACCAATCTTGGCCGGAGATCGAGACAGAATAAAGCTCCGTGTCGAGTTAGATGGCGGAGCCGAGCATTAGAATAGATTGAGAGCAGTTATTGGTGCTCTATCGGAGCGTCGCCCGGGATTATTGAAGAATTGCGGAGATGGTGGGCTTCCAGGTACCGGTGCGTAATTTATTTGTGACAATAAACCCTGTCTATATTTGGACTTAATCTGGAAATTTTGTCACTATAATCGTTCTTTGCAGGGCAGCAGGTGAGTGCTGTCCACTATCCATGCCCGAAGCTCATAACGGAGGAATATCTATACACGGAGTTATCGTTCCGGTGCCTTGTTCAAAGCGGACAGTCCGGTCATGGCTTTGATTTGGTGGTTGGTAAGGTGTTGTTCGTTTCTTGCCTCCATCAGGTAATGGCGGACGCTGGACCCTGGTTACTAGACCGTTCAGAGTCGAGGAACCAATAATCCAAGCCCTCAATAATTCCGTTGGACTTTCAAGTTTCAGGCTCAGTGGATTCACACATTTTGCTGGTGTATGGTGACATCTTGGAGCTCAACCCGCCAAGAGGCCCGAGTGTTTCCGAATTGCATGAATTAGAGATGCTCCAATCTCTATGAAACGACCACGAGACGTCCCTGCAGGCGAATGCACCTGTCGTGAATGAACTTTCTTCCCCTTAGATACGGTGCGCAAGTGACAGACTTGAGTCTCCCTAGCACCCGCCCTTTTGCACTGAGGTCTCACTCACAGAATGATGGCATGACGAAGCTCGTCCAGCATCCGTCGGGACGCTGATCTGCCTGGGCACTGCAGAGAATGGCTTAGGGCTGCGGTCGGAAGTGCTTGATCTGAAGTCGCGACCTCGGTCCGCTCAGCGTTCGCCACGAGTAACATTTATCTGCACAGTTTGATTCTGCAATCAACATAGCCAAGACATAGCACATAATGGCAACAGGGCCTGTCAGGCAAATCTTTGTGAAGCAATGCTGACGACCCTTGTGTGTGACTAGGGTACGGAATACATCCCTTGCATTTATCATTGCCACATTCCAGTTGTACGACCCGCATTGCGATCCCGATCCCGATCCCGCAAGCAGCGGGATCATTGTTTGTTTCCGGCCGTGGCAGGGCTTTACAGAAAGTGTTGTCTTTATTCTTAGTAGTTGATTTGGCAGTCTGGCCCCTATTGGCGGACGCATAGTTAGGGTCATGGCGGAGATATGGACCTTGTATCATGACCATGGTTTGCTAGGATTTGGATCCGGGGAATTCGAACAATCCTTTTGCTGATTGTTTTGTCTCATGTCCATCTCTTTAGGACATCCGGACTGTCCGACGGCCGGAAGGGGTGAAGGACGAGGTGGTCAGAATTGAGGCTATGTAATCTGCGTCCGGGATTGACTCCGACTAGGTATGTTCGCCTCATTCTCGAAGATTTGAATTCTTATTCTGCATCAGCATGTCGCAAGATCACTGGTAAGACATACTATACGATAGTGCTGCTTTTGTCGTCAATATGATCTTGTTCCCCGGAGACATCGAGATCGGTTTCTGATCTCAATCAAATACCCACCTTCGACCGCACACGACGCATGCTTGTCGGCTGACTTCCAACTCTTGCTGATATGGATCAGTAGAATCTTGGAGATGACGAGGCAGTCGGCCCGTCGCTGCAGCCGTCGACGTTGTACAGATATAGAAATAGTGCTTCTATCCACGAGGCTTTTCCGTAGCAGAAACCAATTGAACGTTGTGGAGACTTATATCCGTGGTTCTTTTCTTCTTCAGATGTATATGACATTGTTCATTCTTCGTTGTCTCTTCTTGCATATTTGAGAGCACAGTATGCGATTCGCTCTGTCACTTTCGACTGCCCTCGTGGCACTTTTCTCTGGCTCTGTCACTGGCGTGCCACTGCGTTCTGACTTGGCCAAAAAGTTGCAGCTCGCGACTGAGTTGGGATTGGATACAGAAACCGTTCTGAGGGATAGCCAGACCTTTCGAACGGCGGCGACGCAGGCTGACATCCCAGCGGAATATGTGACTGTATAGTTTCTCCCATGTCGGCAGAAGTATAAAAAATAACACGTTCTGCAGCTTCCCATCGACCACGACAATCCATCTTTCGGCACATTTCAAAATCGATTTTGGGTGAGCGAAGAGTACTATGAACCGGGAGGACCAGTTATTATGTACGACACTGGGGAGCTTAATGCGGAGACGAGCACATCACATCTCACGTCGGACTTTTCATTCTTCCCAAGGCTGCTGAAAGAGTTCAATGCTATTGGAATTATCTGGGAACATCGGTTAGTCTGACCATGGATGTTGAAAAGTGAATACTGACAGGATCAGCTATTACGGTGACTCGCTGCCCTACCCAGTCCATCCTGCCACCCCGCCAGATCATTTCAGGTACCTTACTACGAGCCAGGCTTTGGCTGATATTCCTGTTTTTGCGGAGAACTTCACCCGTCCAGATCTCCCGCATGTAGATCTGACCCCAAAGTCAACCCCATGGGTCATGGTAGGGGGATCTTATGCCGGTGCGCGAGCGGCACTTGCTCGCAACGAGTATCCGGATACGATCTTTGCGTCCTTTGCATCTTCTGGCCCGGTCGAGGCGCGGGTTGATATGAGTGCTTATTATAAGCAAGTTTACCAGGCAATGGTGGCCAACGGTTTCGGGAACTGTGCCCGAGACATCCACGCCGCTCTTCACTATATCGACGACCAACTCTCCCGGAATGGAACATCCGCAGCAATTAAGAAGCTCTTCTTCGGCGAAGGTGCGGAGTACAATTCCAACGAAGATTTCACTGCAAGCCTGGCAACTATATTTGGGTATTTCCAGTCGCAAGGGTTTGAGGGTGGCAAAGACTCTCTAGATGAATTTTGCCGTCATATGGAGTTGGATCCTTCAACAGGTCAATATGCTGGCTCAGAGGGCCTTGCACCAAGACATGGAAATGAGTATCTTGCTAAACGTTGGGCTGCGTGGCCAGTTTTCACCGAGATGGTCAATGCCAACACTGGGACAAACTGCAGGGGGCTGGACAAGTCGACTGAACGATCTTGCAAATTGAATCCTCCACCGTCAGACCCGAGTTCCATCGCGTGGTCCTGGCAGTATTGCTCTGAATGGGGGTTCTATCAGAGCAACAACGTGGGAGTACACTCCCTCCTCTCTCGATACCAAACACTCGAGTTCCAGCAAGTCATGTGCAATCAGCTGTTTCCAGACGCCGTTAAGAGTGGCATTCTCCCCAAAGAGCCGCGTGTCCATTCCCTGAATGAGCATTTTGGCGGCTGGTCCATTCGGCCCTCAAATGTGTACTTCAGCTCTGGCGAGTTCGATCCATGGCGTACGTTGGGAATGCTGTCCGAGGAGCCTTTCTCGCAGCAGCTTAACGTCACACAGGACATACCTCGCTGTGGAGTCCCACCTGCTGATGATACAGTCTTTGGATACATTGGAGCCAACTCATTCCACTGCTTTGATTTTCAGATGACCGACATAGCAGGCGAATCACGTGAGCTATTCACTCGGGCATTGAAGGCATGGCTGCCGTGTTTTGAGAAGAAGTAAACCCTGGATGGGTATCACCGCTGTACATGGATCAGCACATATTCTGTATTTTATCATAGCGCACATAGCCCGAATACCACATGTCTGGGACGGATAGATAATTGCACCGATGACAAGCAGATGATGATGTCTTAACAAACGGAGTCGGGGGGTTGACAGGCCCAGAGCCACGCTAAACCGCATCCGGAACAGCTTGCGACCGGGGCTGATTCTCCGGCTGTTCTCCAGAGGCTCCCTCGTCTCCACCTTGCAGGCCTTGGTGTCTGGGCTGTCCATTCACAATGCTCTTTTTGTGATCCTTACTCCGTACAGATCGTTCTTCAGCGGCCTTGTTGGTTATCTGAGCTGGTCGTTGCTTGCGGGGCTGGGCCTTGACCAGACTCTACTTATATAACGAAGAGGCGTTCCAGCTGCCATCCTCGATCTTTCATGCTCTCCGGAGACTAAACTGGTAACACCATGCTCTCACCATTAATTCTCATATTGGGCGCTCTTGGCCTTTCTTTTGTCGGCATCAATCTAATACTACAAAGCATTGACCGACGCAGGAATGCCAAAAAATGGGGTTGCGAGTCCCCTCCTATCGTACCATCGGGCTTCTACGGCATCCCTATGTTTATCGAACTCGGGAAAGCCTTCAAGGAAAACCGTTGGGTTGAATTCGTCGCGACGCTGTATACCGAATATGGACGGACCTTCAAGCAGAAGCAATTGGGAGTCTTCTCTATATCAACCATTGAGCCGGAGAACCTAAAGGCTGTGCTAGCCACCCAGTTCAATGACTTTTGCTTGGGCACGAGACGTCGAGAGTTTGGACCAACATTGGGAGATGGGATCTTCACTTTGGATGGCGCGGGTTGGTCACACTCGCGAGCCTTACTGCGGCCCCAGTTCACGCGCGACCAGGTACGGAGATTCCTTGCAAGTCGTACAAATCGCTAATCTAGTCAGGTTGCGGATCTAGACCTCATGGATTCCCATGTCACCCATATGATGGAGCTCATTCCCAAGGATGGGTCGGTTTTCGACATACAGAGGCTATTCTTTCTGATGACTACAGACTCTGCGACTCACTTTCTCTTCGGTGAATCGGTTGGTGCGATGCAAGGCAGCGGCGTGCTCGGAGATTCCTCCGTGGGCAATGCTGAGGGTTTTGCTGATGCCTTCAACACCGCACTCGAGTATCTGAACAAGCGCTCCTTGGCCCTGAATTTCTACTGGATGATCAACCCGAAGGAGTTCCGTGATGCAAACCGTCGTGTTCACGAAGTCGTTGACCACTACGTCTATCAAGCAATCGAAGCCCAGAAGCACCCTGAAAAGAAGGAGCCCGGACGGTATATCTTTGCGGAGGCCGTTGCCGCGGATAGCGCCGACCCTAAGGTCCTCCGTGATGAAATGCTGAACATACTCCTCGCCGGCCGAGACACAACAGCCAGTCTTCTAAGTTCTGCTTTCTTCTATCTCGCCCGCCACCCAGACGTATGGAAGAAACTTGCTGGAATCGTGATTGAGGAGTTTGGCGATGCCGAGAATCCCAAGGGAAAAATCACTCATGCTCGACTCAAGGATATTCCTTATCTGCGATATGTTCTGAACGAAGGTAAACTACTTGACTATGTTCGGCTGATCGATCACGCTAATAATGGCCTAGTTCTACGCCTACTTCCTCCCGTTCCTCTCAACTTCCGTGTCGCCACCCGTGACACTTCCCTCCCAGTCGGAGGTGGTCCCGACGGAAAGTCCCCAGTCTTTGTCAAGAAGGGTCAGCTAGTCCTCTACAGTGTCTATGCTATGCATCGCCGAACAGACCTCTATGGGCCTGATGCCGAGACGTTCCGGCCTGAGCGGTGGGAGGAGAATGCGAAGCGTGGTTGGGATTATCTTCCCTTCAATGGAGGCCCGCGCATCTGTCTTGGTCGTAAGTTCCATTTTTCCGTCTTTTCACTTGGATGTAAAGTCTAACTCTGCAATAGAACAATATGCCCTTACGGAAGCAAGCTACACCATGGTCAAGTTACTCCAACGCTTCTCGACAGTCGAAAACGGGGAGCCGGAGCGACAGCAGCCGCTCATTAGGTCAACACTGACCATGTGCCATGCTGATGGCGTTAGAGTGAGATTACATTAGTGCTCGAATTACGCGTCGACGAATGAAATGATGTTGTGGTTTTACTCTCTATGTTAAGGCGCTTTATTTTATATTTACCTATAACATGTTCCTACCTACTTCATACGGTTGCTGGTATTTTTCTTACGGTTAAAGACGTATATGAAGCAAAGAATGCATGTTATTTAGACCCAAGCCCAGCAACTCAAGCCTTGGGGCATCCCTAGCACCAAGAAACGCACGTGATTCATCGTCGTTGGTAGAGGCAGTCAAGGCCCGACTGCATGTTCACTCTTCAACATCCTATCAGTCGAATCATCCAAACACGAAGTATACCTGGTCCCTAAAACTCTTGAATAAAAAAGCATAGCGGCATTCGCATCTCAACCCGATTTATAATCCTCTATAAAGATTCAGGTAGAACTCCGTGCCGCCCCGCTATACCAGAACTATACAGCAAAGCCGCCAGTAATATTGAAAACTTGCCTAATTCAAAGACCTCAAGTCCAGCCATGGCAGGTTCCAAAATTCTTGTCCTCGGTGGCACCGGCCCTGCAGGAATATGCCTGCTACGAGAACTGGTATACAGAAAGCATGAGACTGTAGTCTATGCGCGGAATCCATCCAAGATCGATGAAGATCTGGCATCAAACGAGTTACTCGAGGTGATATACTTCAAACCCAGAGAGATTCTCTTCTAATAGTGAAACCATCCAGATCATCAAAGGCGAAATGGATGACCTTGTCTCCCTGTCCACGGCTATGTCCAAAGCCCGAGTCGTCATTTCTTTGTTAGGTCCCAGCATCACTAGCAAGATCGAAAGCCCAACGCTCTTTGCAGACATGTACACAAAATCAGTGTTCCCTTTAATGCGTCAGCACGGCGTCCGCCGAATCTGGGCGATGGGCACGATATCTATTTCTCAGCCTAACGACCATCGAACACTCTTCACCACAGCAATGGTTTTGTTTGTTCGTATATTTGCCAACACTGCCTATCAGAATGTATTGAACATCAGAGATGCTTTTGAGAAGCATGCTGAGGGTCTGGACTGGACTGTTTACCGGATTGCGATGATCCCTGGAGGTCAAGATGAGGATAGCTGGTGGGAGGATAGAGACGATGGAGATTCATTTGTTGGATGGGTTGGGGAAGCTGGGTGGACGAATTCGCAGAAGAGAGGGTCGCTTGCACGGTGGCTTGTTGATGCTGCGGAGGGTGCAGCGGAGGAGTGGGTGAGGAAGATGCCTGCCGTTAGCAAGAGGGGCTGACCAGCCTTGCAGTCCTCTTAGAAACTTGCTGGGTAGCTATCTATGCCATTAGTATCCAAACGTCGCTGAGTGTGCTGTCTTCGATATCTGGAGTATATGATGCACCGCCACAATGCCCTATGTGGCTGGTGTATATGATGTGGCGCAGCTCCACATGTCTGACGCGCGAATCGCGAATGAGGCTGGAATGCGACATTCATCCTCATCCCAATCCCGTTCACCACTCTTGTCCTCCACGGTCTAAAGCGGATCAGCCGCCGGTCCGTCTTGCTGAGATCACTCTATATAATTAAGAAACATTTTAAGCTAGACTTAGCTTGTCCCCGCTCCTCCTTCTCCGCCAACACCGGGTGGAAAATGGCCACGGGCTCAAAATTGGCTATCATACCAAAAATGGAGCAATCGCCGTCTGTCAAAAATGATGAACTCAAGAATAATGTCCAGTCGATCAGCACCGAGACAGACTCTAGTGTTCTCCCCAATGCCGCACCAGAGGACGATGCTAAGCCCGTCATTGACCCAGAACTTCTGGATTCCGAGCTGCAGCTTGTGTCGTCCCTTGCGAAACTCCAGAAATTGGAAGAAATGGTCCGTCCTAGCTCATATTTCCTTCCAATTGTATGTTTGGTTCAAACAGCTCATGCATAGCAGATTCATCAACTGCGGACGCTGCTCCCGGGCCGTCTATTAGAGCCTCTAACCTCAATCATCAACCCCAAGGTTGCAGCAGCGAATGGGATGCCAAGATCCCCTCAAGAACTATTTAATCAGCTCTCACAGTCCGCGCGCGACGGTGTCGGTGAGGTCAATGACTTCAAGGCGTTATGGCGCAGCAAGGAAATGAAAGGCGTCTGGGAGCGTGTCGACACTCTGATCTATGAGAATTCCGGGCAGCTCCTGCAGTCGAATGGCATGTGGCAGGATGACTATGGCGAAATGCTGCAGGATATTCAGAAGCAAGACGCTGTCAGGCAAGAACAGCTGCAAAGGGCCAAGGAGGAACAAGAACGTTCGCAGCTTCAGTCGGCCGCCGGGGGCTGGAAGGCCCTCGTTGACCAGTATTCACAGACAGGTATTAATGGGCTGCGCGTGATACCGGGAAAGAGTGATTCGTTCGGTGTCTTGCTTACAAAGGTAGGCTTAGCGTTCAAGATCCAAGCCATCGGCACGGGCCAGGAAGGGGTTCCGGACTTCAATGTCTCCAGCCGAGCACCTTCTGGCGAGCCTACAAACGTTGAAACTGCAGTTCTGGATTGTCTCAACTCGCGTCCGAGGAAATGGGACCTTGACTTTCTTCTTGTGAGTCATAAGCAGAGTCTATTCATCTAATCTATCTGTCAGTCTAACAGTAACAGGGCATGATCTCATCCTATTCAAACATATTCCAAACGCCATGCGTGAAATGCAACAAAGTGCAAGACAAATCAGCAAATCTACCAATACTCCGCCGTCTAAAATCTAACGAAACCCAGCCGAATCAACAACCGACATTCGAAGCCTACCACGCAAAATGCCTAAACTGAAGTCGTCCCTCTGTTTCGGTACCTCGGATGCCGATCCTCATGAGGCCCATGAATTAAATCATGAATATAGCTGGAGGGGTATCTCCGCCCCAAATAGTCCCTATACTCCCTAGGGACGATGTGCGCCGAGTCATTACAATAAACCTTCCAAGACCAGCAGTCAATGTCAGGAACCACGTACTTCCTCGTGCGAAAATCATATCGTTCTGCAGGACCCCGCCTTGCGCCGAAGGCATTGTCCCGCTCCTCCTGGATGCGTATCTGCAAGCACTCATGACAACGCCGAACAAGGCATGTCTTCAAATGGTCTTTCTCCCACAATGACCATCCCGTTCGTCGGAATGGACGGTCCCCATTGCCAACTCCTAGTTCTTTGGGCTCTCTGAGTATTGTCGGTACTCTGCGGCCTGTCTCACGGTCGTATGTGAGGCTGATGATGGGGGGTTTGTGAGGGCAGCTGCGTCTGCGGCCATGGATCTCCGGAAAATCGTACTCGTTCGACCGCCCATCGATGCGCTCAACGTACATATCCGGCCCCTTCCCCGTGAGGACGTCCTTAAGCCGCCAGCTGCGTGGCCAGCTGCTGGGGTTTCCGGGCCGTGGGTCTTTGGGCCAGAGGAGGGCGTATTTCGGACCCATCTCGACTTTCTTTCTCCGCTGAGTCTGTGACTCGCTGAAGATTCGTCGGGTGTATAGGAGTGGTGTGGTTAATTAGGAGGGTTCTCCGTGTTCGGTTGATGGTTGACTTAGGCTCTCTAATGGGGCTGAGATTTCAGGTACTGGACAGGCTAGGCAGAGCTCAACGACGCTCGAGTACAGGACAACGAAGGACAGAAGCAGTGATAGTATGGTCAATTGAAGTCTATTGTGGATTGAATGCAAAACACCATATCAGGTTAGGTCAAGTCAGGTCAGGTCAAGATAGAAATCAGGACCAGCTACCGATGAGTACCAAGCAAGAAAAGAGGCATGTTTATATCTACCTCTGTCTGGCCCTACCTACGTAGGTCCCAATGCTCTTTCTCTTTCATTTCTACAAAAGAAGAACTCCTAGAGACCTTTCTCCCATGTACCTTACCCACCGGTCATCACTGTTCATTGTATAGACGGGTAGCTACTCACTAAGCTGAGTAGGAACGTAGATCAGACCTGCTAAGCAAGCAAGCAAGCAAGCAAACACCCACCTACAGGGACCCACCCACCCAAGACGTTATGAAAGAATTCGCATCCATTCGTTCAGATCAGACGACAATCAACTTCCAGACGTAACTTACGAAGATATGTATGGCTCAGCTTCCAAGGTTCCAGATTCCAGAAACAGAGCTGCATCTAGAATGTTCGCCCGACGGGAAGGTACATACTTGATTCATATTCTGGAGAGACCCAGACTTCCAGCTAGAAGGAAAGCAGGGTCTCAGTGATCCATGGACAAAGGAAATGGGTGAGGTCTCTGGTCTGTCTGATTGTAGGTGCTGAGCTTGAGAGTCTAGGTGTGGATCTCATTGATGCATTGCATGTATGCGGGTCCTTCAGCTGATGCAAAAGATGTCTCTTCTGCAGGGTCTTTGCAGTACCTTGGTGATGTCAATGCATACTTAGTGCGTTGATGCAGGAGTATCCAGATAACAGAGGTAAATATCATGTTTAGTTTATGTCATTCTAAATGTATGTATCGGTCATTCCATCTTGGGGAGCATCTCCCCGTCCATGAACCCATTATCCGGAAGCTATTATATCACAAGCGGAGGTAACGTAGAGACGATAAGACAGGCACCTGTCAAAGGAAACAGACTGAGAACGAAGAATCGCAATCATTAATGTTCCACCAGAAACAACGTGAACTTATTATAATAATATCAAACAAAAGCACAAAACGCCAACCCGCCATATTCTCCGAAATCAAGATCAGATCAATCGCTTAGAACCGCTCAGCTGCATGCAACATTTTCAGAATGCATAATATGTAGAGTAGATATTCATAGAACAGATATGGCGACTAGTCTCACGTAGAAAAGACGCCGAAACTACTAGCGAACCAGGTAAACGACGCGATTGTGACCAAGCCCATTGTGACGGCTAGTTTCAGGCCCAGGACTTCGGTGGACGAGAGCGCGGAATTGCATGTTGCGCAGACGAAGTCTAAAAAGTTAGCACCTTCTATAACTTGGATGAATGGGGAAGCATACCAGGTAAGTCCGTGTAGGGCTGCGGCGTGTACATTCCGAAGTAGTAGCGGTTCTGAGAGCTGAGCTCACCCGCACTAGCAACGTCGTCAATGTCCTTGCTCTCATCATACACAATCAGGGTGTAGGTTGCGGTGAGCAATGGAGCGGTAGCATTCGCCTGGTACTTTCCGGTATCCCAGGTCACAGTTTGAGTCTGCTCAACACTCATGTTGCTGGAGATGGTGTAGGTGGCACTGTTGAGACTGCACGACGCGATAACATTGACAGCCGTCGGTGTGATCGATAGAGATGTGTAGTTCCAGACAAAGGTAATCTTCTCGTCAATCTTGTAGTATGTCGTTGAAGCGGATGCCGGTGTCAACATGGAGATACCACCCGGGGGAAGACGGGCGTCAACCGAGGTGGAAGAGTTCGAAGCGCTAGTGGTTTTCGAGTCTGATGAACTCTTGGTGTTTGTTGAGGTGGTCTTTGCGGTGTCCGTCTCCTTGCTGTCGTCGTCAGAGGACGATGTAGAAGTGGTCGTTTCCTCCGCTTTATCATCTGCCGTCGGGGTAGCTCCAGTCGTTGCACTGTCGGCGGCAGTGGTAGTATCCGAATCTGACTCTGAGTCTATTAAGATAAGTAATCGAAAAGTGAAGAATATAGAAAAGACGAACCATCTTGTCTGGGCAAAAGTTGGCCGTGCCCGAATCCATCAAACTGCCAGGCCGTTGAAAGCACGGCCAGCAACAACAGGCAAGCAAGCGGGAAAAGCGAAGTGAAACGCATAATGTCGAAGTCAAACTCGACTGTTGATGCCTTGTCTTAACAAGCGGGGTGTCGTCGATCCCCTGACTTCAGTGTACTGACGTCCGGTGGCCACAGCAACAACCTTGAGGGGCGTGATAAGCGCGACGAATTGACGATAATGGTAGAATCAGATATCGGACAAGCTGCGGTTGAGCAATCGAGATGAAGCGTTAAAACCAGGCGGCTGGGTCGATGTGGAACGAAATGGTCTGTCTGTACAACAATCTTCGGGTCTTAGGGGTCTCGAAGCGAGCGGAGTGGCCGAGAACGAGTGTAAACAAGCGAGCGACTGGGCGATTCGTAGAGGGTAGGACGAAGGATTAGGATGGAGAGGATGCACACAAACGTGAGGAAGAGAAGGAACAGACGAAGAAACTGATTCCCATGCAGCAGAGCGTGAGAAAAGGACTGCGAGACGGCGATGGCGAGAAAGAATCGAAACAGACCAGCCGGCAGATCAGATGCTTAACCCGTTTGGGCCAAACTGTGAGACATCGTCTATTTTTGTACTTCGGCCTCAGGCATCAAATTATATACTCCGGACTCCGGACCTCGGCCTCACGAGCTCTGCTTCAACTCTAATGCCATGAAGAGAAAAATCAATTCTGTTCAATCTTGCGCAGACGGTCGCAGCTTGTTTTACATCCCAAATCTCTGCAGCTCTGCATCCGTGTCTTGATACCGTAGTCTGAACACGACTCGAATTGGACCCGTCAGCACCACTTTATACGGAGTACTATTGTCAATAATTGGCATCAAATAATCTACGAGTCTCACCAACCTACTCCATACGGCAGCTCGTAAATAGAACCCGACCAAAGTGATTTGACTATAATTTCAGCATAGTTATATAGGACATAATATGGATCATGAAACATGTGGGCCGTTCCAATTCGTCTCAGGAGTCAGGACTCAGGTCCAGAGGCTGAATCCCTGGACCGTCCAGCTCTACCATTCCAACTCAAACTCTATGATTCACCACTTGCGCCACGCGCGTCATGAGGTTCGGATAAAAGCGATCGGAGTCGGGTGGCGAGGTGTCAAAAATATGGTTTCATGGTAACGGCTCACTGGGTGGATTCCGTGACGAGCTTCACCTCACTGCAAGAGGCGGGATACTCTGGCGTGTAGTATCGGTAGATGTAGAAGAGCTGGGGTGCGTTGTGGTACCAGTCGCATACTAAGCAACGATTAGCCCTTGAAGCGTCTATTAACTGATAAGTTGAGAATCTTACCCAACCAGCCACCGAAACCCATCTCCTTCGACCATTGCAAGCCAGTGCTGTTCACGGAGAACCCTTCTTGGCCGTATCCAGCATTAATGTTAACGAATTGCCATGCTGAATCTGTCAGTTGGAGCTATTTTTGAAGCGAACATGGCAAACTCACCAGCATAGTTGGTAACACCCTGAGGAGATAGGCCCCAAGGGAAAGTAGTGCCGAGATCAAACTGAACTGATGTGCCGTTCAGGTAGCCAGCGCTTGCTGTGCCGACGTCTTTCGTGAGGACGGCATCGTTGAGTCCAGCGCCCGTGTGGTATCCATAGACGTAAAGATCGTTGTGGTCTGGGTTCTCAGCTTCGGATGTCTTCAGGTAAAATTTCTCAGGAACGTTGCTGTCTCGGCGACCGGCAATGAACGGGCTGGCGACAGCAGCACCGATGAATAGCGAGAGTGTGCTGCAGAACTTCATTTTGGCTAAAGAAGGTTGGAGGACAAAAGCAAACAAAGCGTGAAGACTGAACAAAAGACAGGAATGTGCTGACTCCTGGCTTGGGGAAAATCCCGCCTTTTCTACCAGGGGAAGTGGCAATGACAGTGGATGGTTCGCACTTTGCAGTGACAAGCACAGGCAGCGGTAGGAAGGATAAACAAGCCCGAAATCTTAATTATGCACTTATCCAGAGTTCACCAGCCCATGTTCCAGTGGAAGGGCCATGTTTTTGTGGGGAGAGGGGCAAACTGAGACATGCCTGCAATGATCCTGGCATCAAGACGATCTTTTGCCAGTTCTCGTCAAGTCTCATCAACAGCTCGGACAATGTTGGTGGAGCGTGAGGAGCTGAAGATCACGCGGTCCACAGCACGTCCTGGGATTGTTTGATAAAGATGCGCAGTAACAGCATCATACCAGTCTGCTATCTTCGAACAGACAGTGTACAGAGTAGGTTACTGGAAGTAAAAGTAGGGTCAGCGATGTGCTCTATTTCAGAGATCTGTTGAATTCAGCCCATCGACGAGTCATACAGTTTCCTTAGCTTGACATCGCCTCCGCATAGATCGGGGCGAAAGTCACGATCGACGCCCGACGGAACCCGAGCTTGGCAACGAACTGCGGCACAGTATGCAGATTGGAATATATTGTCAAAAATCACAAAAGCTTCCATCAATTCCTCGATGGTCTAACGGTCATGATTTCCGCTTGTCAATCCTCAAAAAGGAACAAGCGCGGGAGACCTGGGTTCGACTCCCAGTCGGGGAGAATTTTTTTGCCTTTATTTTTTTCGGTTCAAGGCTTACTCCGTAGTTGTTCGACTAACAGCAATAGTGATATGAGTTCGCAGTCCTGAAACCTACCAGAGCTGTCAATTCACATCATGATCATCATTCAGCATAGCATTCGCCCAAAATTCCAATTTTGCTGATTCTGGATTAAAGGATTGCATTGCCTTATCTATCAATCACGTTGGATACAGGCCTGAAACTATATATTTTGGACATGACGTTCTTAAACTGAAGACAATGGAAATAGTTTACGTCTGGTCGGAACTCATGAAAGCATGTAATTACTATCGTTGAATACATTGATATTTTCATATGATACATGTTTACATCGCTGTCTATCCATAATATATATATCATCTTCCCTTGACATATTCAGCTTTCAGCGACCACTTCCCTCTACCATTCCTACCACCTTTATCTAGAACCGCAATTTGCTTAAGCATTTCCTTGAACTCAGCCGACTTTTGCGGTGTGGTACAGAATCGGTTGAAATGGTCGATCAGATTCTGCGTATAGACCGAGCCTCCATGTGCCGTGATATAATCCCGAATCATGGTGATGAAGTCCTTGCCGCTGGGGTTATTGCCAGGCACAGGACTACCAGTAGCACTCCGAGATGAAGGCGTTCGAGATGAGAGATTCGCAAGGATGCTAGCTGACGAAGGACCAGCCATGGCTCGTCGAGCTGTACTGCTTCGAGCACCGAACGGTCCGCGCACAGGTGCAAGTCCAGGCGACTCTTCGGGCCGTCCCGCAGAGCCGAATTGTCCAGTCCAGGTTGGAGTTCCAATGGGGACGGATTTGGCTTCTTCGCCTGCGCGGCGAAGTTGGTCTGCTGCTTCGGCTGCGACGCGTTTTGCCTCGGCTTCGATGATTTTGGGGTCTGCGCGAATGACACGTTTGCCGTTGACGATTTGATCGTGTTCAAGGGCAGAGTGGACGCCCGAGCGAGAGAATATTCCTTCCATTATGCGGGATTCCGAGTTTGTGCCGGATTCCTCCTTTTCGGGCTTTGACTGCTGCTGGGGTTCTCCTTGGAATTGCTCGATTGAGGCGACGCCAGTGACTTTGCTGATATCTTGCTTTTCTGCTTGAACATTGCGCCGGTGATCATCCTGGCCATGAGCAGGAGCAGACTTGTCGTTTTCTTCGTAAGTGACATCGGCTTCTTTGAATATCTGACTTGTTTCTGTTGGTCCTTGATTCTCTTCGCCTAGAGCGAAAAGGTCGTGTAGGTCACTGAGCTGGAACGTTTGGCGCTGCTTGGGGTCCTTGAGGATTTTATTTGTGAGGAATTGCTTGAAGATCTGACGGTGATATATCTTTTCCTCGATAGTTCCAGCAGTCATCAAACGGTATATGGTCACATCGCGCTTTTGTCCTAACCTCCACGCTCGTTCTCTGGCTTGTACGTCTGTTGATGGATTCCAGTCGGGGTCATAGATGATTACCCGGTCTGCACCGGTAAGGTTAACGCCCAAACCTCCTACTTTGGTGGTAAGAAGAAAGACATGTAACTCAGGGTCTTTGTTGAACTCGTCAACCATAGTTTGTCGGTGCTGAATGGGTGTAGTGCCGTCCATACGGCGGTAGTTGAAGCCAGAGAGAGATGTGACAAACTTTTCCAGGATGTCTAGCATGATCCGGTGTTGCGCGAACAAGAGTGTCTTGTGGCCTGTATCTTTCCACAACTCGAGCAGCGACCTGACTACTTGCATCTTGCCCGATAACGTTGGATTCCCATAGTTTGCTTTCTTGTAGAGCAGCTTGTGATTTTGGAGATCTGGGTGGTTGCAAATCTTTCGGAGAATATCGACTCCATAAAGTACCTGCCTTCTGCCCCTTAGGATAGACTGCATTTCTTCTGAGCCCAGGAATGCCTTGTATGCCTGCCTCTGTGGCTTGGTGAGTCTGCAAAACAGGACTTGCTCACTCTTCTTAGGTAGATCGGCTGCGACGTCCATCTTGAAGCGCTGTAAGAGGTAAGGACTGATAGCATCTTTGAGAGTTTCTGCACACTTGGCTGCCGTCTGTACTTGTAAGTTTGAGGCATTAGCATAACCCCCCTGTCTGATAGGAAATTCAAACTGGTTGCGGAAGTTGACCAGCGTTCCCAGGCGCATCGGAAAGACAAAATCAAACAATGACCAAAGCTCTGTCAAGTTGTTCTGCATCGGCGTTCCTGAAAGAATTATCCGATGTGGAGTTCTGAGCTCTTTACAATGTATGGTGATGGAGGTGTTCGGATTGCGGATCTTGTGGCCTTCGTCGAGAACAGCGCCGCCCCATTCCACCGGTATCAACAGAGATGCGTAGCTCTGCAAACCCGAGTATGTAGTGACCAGCACATGCCCTTCTTCGACCACTCGTTTGACGACCTTCCTGGCCGCTTTCAAGCCACTGCTAGAGCCACCAGACCCATAACCGGACATGAGAGCATCCTCACGGTTACTCTCGCTCTTAATGTTGACCATGCCACTGCCAGACGTATGCAGAATTGAAACGCGAAAAGGAGGCCACCAGCGATGAAATTCGTTCACCCACTGCTTCATGACCGTCGCGGGGCAGACGACAACGATGGGCTTTGTCAACTTTTTGCTATAATGAAGACCAGCCAGGAATGCGATGGCCTGTATGGTTTTCCCTAAGCCCATCTCATCACCGATGATACCTCCAACTTGTTGCTGGTGTAGCTCCCACATCCATTGAACTCCCGTCTTCTGATAGTCAAACAATAGGGGATGAATATCACCCGGGACACGATAACCATTGTCCAGCGGTAAATCTGCTTCTGTAGGATGGGGCATAAACCACTCTTCGTCTTCATGAGCTTCATTGTCCGCTTCGTCCATAGCGGAATCTTCATGCGGAGCCAGCTTTCGAGCACGTTTTCGCGCAGCGCTCCTTCGACCAACCCAGTTCTGAAGCCGGGACTGGTATATCTTCTCATTGCCATCATCCAATCCGCTAAAGTCTTCCATTTCATCCTTTCCTTTTGGTTTTTTGACAGTAGTCGGTTTCTCCTCTGTGATCATGAAGTCGTTGTCATCTTCGGAAGAAGATTCCGGTTCTTCCTCCACATAGCTCGCTGTTTCATCGTGATCTTCTGACGTATGACCATCTGAAGATATCTCCATGGCAGAATCATGATCCTCCGTCTTGATCAAAGCATTTTTCGGTTGCGCGGGTTTTGCTAATTTTCTCCTCTTACCGGGTCGCTCAGAAGACTCATCGGCAACGCTGGATTCACTGGTCTCATCGAAACCAAATCCCGGGCGTACTAGATTGCGGTGGGAGACAGCCGATCGCGCTTTCACCTGTTCCAAAGCCTCCAACTCATCACGTTCATCTTCAGCATCAATAAGCGCATCCTGGAGACTAGCCAAAGGACCGGTGCTTGGGCCAGTGCCCATTCGCGAGAACGGAGTGATTTTTCCAGTTCTTATGAGGTAGTCTCTGCGTGACTCATTGGGCATTCTTCCTGTTCCGCTCGCTTCGAGGTTTGTCTCCTGCTCTTGGCGCCTCCCGCTGATACGCTCCTGAATCTCTTTGAGATCGTTTGCCAGCGCGGAGTTGCGTTCTTCCAACTTTCCAAGGTCATTTTGAAGGCGCACTCGCGCTGATGTGCCAACTGGTTGTGAAAGACGTTGATGTAATCTCAGAATCTGTGATTCGAGTTTTCTGAGGTAAAGGATAAGCAGGTATCATAAACCAGACGGATGGACCATACTCTTTTTCAAGCTTCGTCTTGTCCAATCTCTTATTGTCGCGCTCTTCGGCCTGCTCCATGAGCAGTCGATCGGCCTAGACATAGTCAGGTACGTACCCAGCATGGAATCAATGAGATATACCTGACGCGTTATGTCACGCTCTAAAGCATCTTGATCGCGGATATCTGCCTGAAGCTCTTTCAGCCGGCTTGCTTCGTCAGTTGGTCCGGAGCCATTCTCCATTGGCACTGGCTCATCTGCCGGTGAAATGATGGAATTCTCGAGGCTCCCATTCTGGCTCTTGTTTTCTGGAGACTCAGGCTTGGGGTCATGTTCCTCGTTCTTTACATTATGATCCATCGCGAAGAGAGCAGATTATGACCTCTCAATTTCAGAAAGGCCACTTGATGTACTTGACAGCTGAATCGGTGAATTTGAGCTAATAACTGATGCAATTAAGCAGCTGATGACACCCTAGTGGTGAGGGCTTGCTATCTCGAGCAACGGCAGGAACCTGAGTATGCGAGTAGCTACCCCGATGGGCTTGTCACGGTCGACCACCTGCAGAGAGAACACATGTTATGGAACCGTTATGAGGCTCGATCAAAAGTTCCGAAATCGCTCTCATTCCTCGATAATCGTCACTGTTAGGTGACCATCCAGTGACTGTAGCCTGTGGCTCACCGCTTACATACAGCGGCAGAATACATAGTATTAGTCATTGCTCCACGCGTTAAACAGCCTCCCACGTCACATTCGACTATACTCGAAGCAGCGAATCGCGATAAAGAGGATCACGAGAATTGGATTTCTTCAAATTTCCCCAAATCTCGTGAAGAGATGACGAGACTGGCTTTTGAGGCGTGGGACTTGGAGTTGGCCTAGCATTTGTTATGGTGGCCAGACGCTATTTAGCGCCACCTCCAGTGGTCGTTTCATTGGAAATATGCCGGGCAGCCAGAAAAGAAAAACTTTCTACCTGAACGACCTGACTACGGAGTATGGAGCTCACTGTATGGAGTATGATGGATCAAATTTGTGTTCACGGACGTGAATTGGGTACCAACCTACACGGCTCAAGGGGCAGCTGAAAGTATACCCCGGCGGAAGCGAGATCATCCAAGAGGCTGGGTAGAAAGAACTAGAGGGCCAAGCACTTTAATATTCAATCAAATCCATTTGTAAATTACGCGCAGCTCTTTGGAAGGTCGCAGTCTAATTTCGTGAAAAGCCTGATGTTGATATTTGTCTCCCTCCCCGGCTTGGATAACTTCGTGTCTTCTACGCGTGACTTAACCCATCCACACCACGGTACTTAGGTACTTATATTCAATTGTGAGATCAGCAGCAACTTGTCGGAGTAAGCACCTATTACAGCGAGTCTGGCCGTCGTGAGCTGGCATCAACCAAAAGCACCACCACCACCGGCGGCGGCCTGAGGCCTCCAAATTCCAACATCGCAGCGCTGTCTCCGCCTCCACGAACGTCCTCGTCTCCCTCTCTTCCTCTTTCCCCTCTTCTCTACGACTGCTTATCGACGACATTCCCACTGTGCCGTTATTCTGTGCGTGAGTTGTCTGTTTGGTCTTCCCGTTCTCTCCGGGACTTCCAACAGTCGACACTCTCCACTGCCATTTGACTTCCCAGCCCCTTCAGGCCTGAGGATTGTGGATTGCGACCGCCCTTCGTCGTGTCCCTCGCCATCATATGCCCGGTGGCCCTGACTCCAGATTGACGATTTTCGACGCCTGAATATAATGAGGTACGGTGACGTCTAGATTTTACGCCAATTCCCTCGCTCTGTCTGTCGATACTACGAAGTGTGGTGATCCGTGTCCCACGCCGTCTCCGCGCTGCGTTCGTCGACCGTCCCCGCTACTATACTACCCCGATTGCAGTGCAAGTGCGCTGTCACCATCTGCGAAGCGATCGTCTCAAATCTGGTCCAAGATCCCCAATTTGCTTATATATGACAACATGGATCCTCAGTGGCAGTCATATAAAGATCCCTTGGCTGGTCGTCCTGCGCAGTATAACAATAACGGGTTGACGTCGAATCCGAACTCTCAGCTGCCCTCGAACTACGGCGGCCAGCCACAATCATCGCAAGCCCCGGCTGGTTACACCTACGAACCTTTTCAGACGCCCGGAATCGTTGCCAAACCGCCTCCATCCAAATCAGTGTCGATGGCCTCGTCTCCTACAGCTACACCCCATTCCCGGGATTACGCCGCTGATTCGGATGCCGTTATGGAGGATGCGGATCCATACAACCGGGCGAAATATCCTACGAGGCCAAGTCACCAAAGCCGACCGTCCTCGCAGTACTTTCCCACCGAGAGTTCTTCTGCCGCACGCAGGTACTCGCCGATGAATGTTCTGTCCCCAACTCTGCCCTACAACTCTAGTCCGGGGAAGTCTGGCAGTTCTTACGGTTTCCCGCCGGCGGCGCATTCATCTCGACAATCGCCAACGAGGACACCGAACTACTCATCACCTCCTCAGCCGTTCCAGTCGCCTCCATGTAAGTTTGTGATTTCTGCGAAGAACTCATACGTTTCATCACTAACCAAACCTTCGCCATAGCTGCATCGCGTCCTCCGAGGCTACCGCCTCTACAATCGACAGACACGAGCTCCGATCAATTCTTTGGACCGTCGTCGGGCCCCCAACTTAGCTCACCGTTCGCTCAAGATGGAAGGTCTCCCCGCCAAGGAGCCGGGGCCGTTCAGCAACCAGGACGTGGACCGGTGCCTAAATTCCAGAAGTTCAAGTCGCTTCAGGAACTTCAGCCTCGCATCCATGCTCAGCCTGCTTATAGGCGCGCCAATCCTGAAGGTGGATTCATCAGCGTAAGTTTTCTGTGAATCAGTTGGGGCGTTGATCTGATTTCATCTAACATCATATAGCCGCTTCAAGCGTTGACAAACCACCTCCCGGCTACCTATCGGATATGCAATCCGAACTTCCATTATGAGTCGTCCAGGAACCCTCGGCGAGTCCTCACTAAACCGAGTAAAGGTGTCAAGAATGACGGGTACGACAATGAGGATAGCGATTACATTCTGTACGTCAACGATATTTTGGGAAGCGAAGAGGCAGGGCACAAGTTAGTCACCCGAATGAGACTTCAAGGGATTCTTTTGTTTAACGCACTCTAGGAATCGTTATCTCATCCTTGACGTCCTTGGCCAGGGAACATTTGGACAAGTGGTCAAGTGCCAAAACCTGAAGACACAGGAAGTTGTTGCCGTGAAGGTTATCAAGAATAAGACCGCCTACTTTAACCAGAGTATGATGGAAGTGTCGGTTTTGGATCTGGTAAGCCACCATGGTTGAACAGCTATGAATTCCCACTAACTTTAGAACAGCTCAACAGCAGATATGACAAAAACGACGACCACCATCTTCTTCGACTCAAGGACACATTCATTCATCGGCAGCATCTGTGTCTGGCATTCGAGTTACTCAGCGTCAACCTTTACGAATTGATCAAGCAAAACCAATTCCGTGGTTTGAGCACTACGCTCGTGCGCGTTTTCGCTCAGCAACTGCTCAACGCGCTGAGCCTCTTGAATAAGGCCCATTTGATCCATTGCGATCTGAAGCCGGAGAACATCCTGTTGAAAAAGTCAGTGCTGAATCCTGTTCGTTGCAACTGGTAAACTGACGAATTATACAGTCTTGAAAGCCCAATAATCAAAGTTATTGATTTCGGGTCAGCTTGCGATGAACGGCAAACCGTCTACACGTATATTCAGTCCAGATTCTACCGTTCACCTGAGGTGCTTCTAGGATTACCATACTCTTCAGCCATTGATATGTGGTCTCTCGGTTGTATTGTTGTCGAATTATTCCTCGGCTTGCCGCTTTTCCCCGGATCTTCGGAGTACAACCAGGTCTGTCGGATAGTGGAAATGCTAGGTATACCGCCGGCCTGGATGTTGGAGATGGGAAAACAGTCTGGTGAATTCTTCGAGAAGACCCAGGACGAATTCGGACGAAAGAGCTACCGCCTCAAAAGCCTGGAGCAATATTCCCGTGAACACAACACCAAAGAGCAGCCCAGCAAGAAATACTTCCAAGCGTCAACACTGGAAGAAATCATTCGAAGCTACCCGATGCCACGAAAGAACATGAAGCAAGCTGAGATTGAGAGAGGTATGACCGTCTACTACATATTAAAGCCACCAACCACTGACGTTTTGAACAGAGGTCAACAACCGAGTTGCGTTCATTGACTTTGTCCGCGGTCTTTTATCGATAAATCCGCTCGAGCGCTGGTCGCCTCAGCAAGCCAAGCTGCATCCATTCATCACGCAACAGAAGTTCACTGGGCCATTTGTGCCCCCGATGAATCTGAAGTACTCTTCACTCAACAAGACTCTTCCGCCTGGTATTCAACAACAGCAGCAAGCGGAAGCCGCGAGCAAGCAAAGGGCGGCACATGCACAATCTGCCGCGCAAAGCGCGTACACAATGCAAATGAATCACTATCAACCTTCACCACATGCTCAGCCGCCGCCGATGTACCAGGGAATGTACCAGCAAGCTCCGCCGCCCTATCCGACGCAACCCCCGGGATACGGTCACCAAATGAATCTTATGCCCAATCAAATGCCCCAATCCCAGTACGGCCCTTCACAGACCCTCTATGCCCAGGCGACAACGAGGGCCGGTCGCCAACGTGCTTCGACGATGGATCCGCAGGGGGTTCCACCTACCATTCAGCGAGTTGCAAGCCATCTCGACCCCAACGCGCCCATTCGGTTGCAACCAAGCCCAGCTTACTATCCGCCCCCAGCAGATGGGTATGTTGACCCTAACGCTGCAAATCAACGACGCCGAGGTAGTCGCGTGGGTGGAACACGAAACCGAGATTTCATCCGCACCCTGGAGGACGGCGCACTTGGAGATGGTTTCATGGGTCAAAACCAGTGGCACTAAGTTACGGTCTGTCAGGTATGCGATGAAGGTTGCGCAAGAGTCGTATCATAGGCTTTTTCTTTCTCCGTCGGGCGCGACTATGCTTTTTATGTGTTAAGTCGCCGACGATGTCAACGCAGAATCGACCCAAAGCTTGCCATGATTACATGGTTGTTCGGAATCTGCTCGGTTCCCACGAGTTCTTCTGTGTCTTGGCCTTGTTATAGCCCTTCCAGAATTGGTGCTGTATCAATTATTACTGCACATCTAAATGCCCTTGGGGGACTCTCAAAGAAGAGAGGACCTGGTTTACGTTGACAGCAAAGACGAAGGATTTCATCTTTCGAGCTCCGTGACCGTGGTCAAATCTACAACCGACTGGAGTTCAGCTAGCTTCGAAGCTCCCTTTTATGGTGACATTTCGGAGTCCTACCCTACTACCAAACGGTTCAGCACTCGAGTACTCATATCGGCATCAGTGTCGTGTCGCCATTTGTCCACCGCCTGAATTATGTATACATTGCTTTCGGCATAACCAGGCGTTATTAGGAAGACCGCAATTTGTTTCCCTGCCGTGTTACATCTATCCCCTACTTCTACTCATTTCTTCGCGCTTGCTGTTCAAGCAGCCATAGAGCTGTTTTTGTATGTTTTTCTACGTCATGCATTATTTTCATTGCTTTTCACTCCATTGACGGGGATAGCATTACTATAGCTTGGATACTCAGGCCAAAATGCCAGTTTCACTGCAGATTTCGTCCCTAGTCTTCTGGGAGTTTCCATTTCTGATACCTGGATGATGGGGAGTGTTGCTGGGTAGAAGATTCAGGCGACTTGATCTGCGCTGGCCGTGAAAGGCCTACCAAGATGTGTACAAGCGGTATTAGAACTACAGGATGACCATCCGAGTGGCCTGAAATATAGCCTTGCTTAGCAGATTGATCATCCTAGTCTTGCGATTCGTATAAATTGAGCAGACCTCTTAGGTTCACTCGGCAAGCTTTGTCTACTCGCGGGTGTATGTATATACTACCTACCGTACCAGAGCTTTAATGGCCGTTGTATAAATGAAATAACAGGAGAGAACATCTATCTTCATGTTGGTCGGTTCACAGGCTTTGATCAGCATAAATTGGTTGCAGCTAAGAGGCACACCTTGACTGGCGACAGACGTCTCAATAGAATTCATCCTCACAGACTTCCAATGCATATTCGGGTAAGAAGGTCCATTTCCATACCGACTTCTGCCCCGTTGTAGCATAGGCTTCGAAGAGTATTCGGTCCAAATTTTTAGCCTATAGAAAACCTTCTACTCCGAGCTCGAAACCCGCATAGAAAACACATTATAGCAATGAATCCACTCCGGAAAGTATAAAAACATTTGAAAATTAATCAAGTTACAGAACAATATGAAAAAAGTAGCGTATAACAGTCTTTGTTGTATGGCGGGGAATCGGTATTACCAAAAGCGGTTAGGCGCGGGCTCGCTTAAATTTGTGTGGCTCGCCGCCCTCCCAGACCGATTTGACTCTTGCGGCTGCGAATCCTCACAACGGGATTTTCCTGGCAACCAGACACGACCTCTACGGCCGGCGATACCGACGTTTCCCATTTCCCCGCGAGAGAAAGTCGAAAGTCGAAACCCGCAACCATGTCGCGCTTTTTCTACGGCAACGACAGCGACAGCGACAGCAGCGGCTCCGAGGAGGAGGAGCTCTACAGCGATGACGAGGTTGAGAAGTCCGAGGAGGAATCCAGTGAGGAGGAAGATGCTTCTTCGGAGGAGGAGTCCTCCGATGACGAGGATGCCGGAAAGACCGGTGCCAATCGTTTCATGAGGGATGCGAGTGATAGCGAGGAGAGTGAGGAAGAGGAAGTTGTCAAGGTTGTGAAGAGTGCGAAGGACAAGCGGCTGGAGGAGTTGGAGAGCTCGATTAAGTTGATTGATAACGCTCAAAAGATCAACGACTGGGCTGTTATTTCATCAGGTGCGTGGTTTAGTCTTTGGGAATGGGACACTCAGGATGGGGGGATATGATACTAATGTTGATATAGAATTCGACAAGCTTAACCGTCAGATTGTCAAGGTTCTCCAGTCCGGCCCCGTTCCTAAGATCTACGTCAAGACCGTTGCGGACCTCGAGGATTTGGTCAACGAGACCGTCACCAAGCAAAAGTCGTCGAACAAGAAGATGAACGCTAGCAACGCCAAGGGTTTCAACGCCATCAAGCAGAAGATCAAGAAGAACAACAAGGACTACGCTGCACAGATCGAGAAGTACCGGGCAAACAAGGACTCTTATATGGAGAGCGAGGACGAGGAAGAGAAGAAGAAGGCCGCCCCCACCGCCCCCCGTGTCAGCAAGGTGAAGGAGCAGGAGCGCAACGAGGCCCCCGCTACTTTTGCTGGAGATGACGATGGATTCGCTACAGTCGGTCGTGGCGGAAAGACCCTTCAGTACACCCCCGAGAGTATCCTGAAGCACCTTCGTGTTATCGTCGAGTCGCGCGGAAAGAAGAACACCGACCGTCTCGAACAGATCAAGACCATGGAGAAACTTTTGGAGGTTGCTCAGACTCCCTACCAGCGCATCCGTGTCTACCTTACCCTCATCTCTACCCGCTTCGATCTTACCACGACATCCACCGCTGCCTACATGAGCGTCGAGCAATGGAAGGCTGCGGAGCAGGAACTCGCCACCCTGCTTTCTGTTCTTGAGAAGGACCGCAGCTACGTTGTTAGCGAAGGTGCCGAGGAGTGGGAGGATGACGAGAAGCAGCCCACGGTTGCCCCTGGCCAGACTTTGTACATCCCAGGCAGCATCGTTTCATACGTTGAGCGATTGGACGACGAACTCACAAGGTCTTTGCAGCACATTGACCCTCACACCGCCGAGTACATTGAGCGCCTGAGTGACGAGAAGGAGTTGTACGCCAACCTCGTACGGACCCAGATCTACGTTGAGAACCTCAACAAGCAGGAGAAGACGGACCAACGCCAGGACAGCCTTAACCGCGTGGTGATGAGGAGACTCGAGCACATTTACTTCAAGCCTTCTCAGGTTGTTACGATTCTGGAAGATGGCATGGACAAGGCTCTGCCTTCAGGCCTCGAGACGGATATCACCACCCGTGGCAGCACCACCGATGCCGAGGCCCTTGTTCAGACGCTATGCACCTACCTGTTCAAGAACAGTGATGGTATCCTCCGCGCCCGAGCAATGCTTTCCCAGATCTACTTCCTCGCCCTTCACGATCAATACTACCGTGCTCGCGATTTGATGCTCATGTCTCATTTGTCCGAGAACATTGCCAACTTCGACGTTAGCTCTCAGATCCTCTTTAACAGGACATTGGTCCAGATTGGTCTCTGCGCTTTCCGCGCTGGTCTCATCTACGAAGCCCAGAACACCCTCTCCGAGATCTGCGGCAGCGGTCGTCAAAAAGAACTCCTCGCCCAGGGTATCATCTTGCAGCGTTACTCGACTGTCTCGCCCGAGCAGGAGCGCCTTGAACGTCAGCGCCAGCTTCCGTTCCACATGCACATTAACCTCGAGCTGCTCGAGTGTATCTACCTCACCTCTAGCATGTTCCTCGAAGTCCCTCTGATGGCCCAGACCTCCTCATCTCCCGAAATGAAGCGCCGCGTCATCTCTAAGACTTTCCGCCGCATGCTTGACTACAACGAGCGTCAAGTCTTCACCGGCCCCGCCGAGAACACCCGTGACGGCGTTATCATGAGCGCCAAGTTCCTCGCTGCCGGCGACTGGAAGAAGGCCGCTGAGATGCTCAAGTCCATCAAGATTTGGGACCTCATGCCGCAACCCGAAAAGATCAAGGAGATGCTCTCCCAGCAGATCCAAGAGGAGGGTCTCCGCACATACCTCTTCACATATGCCCCCTTCTACGACAGCCTCTCCATCTCCACCCTGTCAACAATGTTCGAGCTTCCCGAGAAGAAAATTGCCGCCATCATTAGCCGTATGATCTCCCACGAGGAACTCGGCGCCGCCCTCGACCAGGTCAACGACGCCATCGTCTTCCGCAAGGGTGTTGAGCTCTCCCGCCTGCAGTCCCAGATCGTCACTCTTGCCGACAAGTCCATGAACCTCCTCGAGGCCAACGAGAAGACCCTCGAGCAGCGGACGCAGGGTATGGCCAATGCTTTCCAGCGCGATCAGGGGCCTGGCGCCCGTGGCGGTCGCGGCCCCCGAGGTGGTGGTCAGGCCCGTGGCCCCAGATTACCTGGTGGCCAGCAGCGCCGACCGGGTGGTCAGCAGTTCGGCGGTGGTGCATTGGGTGGAGCGATCAAGGCATAAATAAAATAAGGTTGTTTGATAATGGCATGTCTTTTCTTTTCCTTTTCATGGTCTCACGTTTTCATTGGAATATGATTCCCGCACCTTATGTATGGTTCACTAGAGAATTATGTTCAATTCCTCAATCACGTTAAAACATGTGTTCTATGTAGTTGGACGAATTGAAACGACCTGGCTTGGGTATGGAGAAAACTCCAATATCCCCGTAAACCCAAATCATGCCTGGCGTGGATCCGGGTTCGGCTCGTCCTGCGCTTTGATGAAATCAACCTTTGGCGGATCAATGCGACTTCAACAAGCTTTCATTGGCACTGCTGTATTTCAGGCAGTAGCTTGCTCTAGGAAGCTGACTCGCAAGTTAATGCACCTAAGCCAGGTGCAGTAACTCCAGACTGATTCTCTGCATCAAGTAATCACTGGAGCAGAATTAAAAGAGAGAATCGAGAACCCTCAGCAAGTCAACCTTCGTCACCATCGCCTAAAAGATTCTGAGGCGACCAATATTCCTTCTCAGGGGATTGAAGATCAACCCAAACCAGCCCATCCGCTAGAAGATCGTCCATGACTGTCTTTGCGCGAGCCTTCTCCCATTTCAAATTAAGCTGTAGCATTGACACGCTCACATAACCCAGGATTTGAATGACTTCAAGTACAGTGGCTTGATCCGTATTCAGCTCCTTCGGGATTGAGCGAATGTATTGCTTGCTACCGACAAGGATAATGGAGAAGCCTGATCCCAGTGGCTCGAGAGACTTGACGGCGCGGAGAACATCGTCACTAAAGTAAAATTCAATGTCAGCCAGGGAATATGTTATGACTCGATGGGAATGCGTACTCCGTAACCTCAAGACCACTTCCAATAGCCTTCCCCTTCCCCACGCGCTTCCGACACTCCTCAATTCCGAGCAACCCACCATTTTCACTTCTAGTTTCCCGGCAAAGTTCTACGACTCGAACAGCAACCTCAAAGTAGAAGTCATTCATGTCCCCGCCCATAATCTGCGTCCAAAAGCTAGCACCATCACCGAGAGCATTGCGTCGGTTCTTGCCTTTCACGTTGCTCGCTGCGAGGGGGTCAACGCCGATGACATTGCACATACGGGCAAACTCTGCGCGGAAGCTCGGGTTCGATTTGATTGTTGAGCTGTGCTCTAGCGCGAAGTTATGGAGTAGGGTCTGGAAGACGGAGAGCTGAGTTTGAAGCGATGAAGTATGCGTTGAGCGGAGTGTTGCGCCATGGTTGGCATATGACTGGGTCGCATGGGTGCGGTTCGCAAATGCCCCAAGTCCAACACCTCGACGAGAGGCCATGATAGCGATGCTGGAGGAGAAAGCTGCGGGGTTGGAGAGATGGGGTCCTTGACGATGATGCTCGAGCTTATCGCGGTATCAGCTGATAAGGATTGCCCTAGAGGCACGATAAGGGCACATGACCCAACAAGGAATGGTGGCCGCCAGAAATACCCTAACCGAACCTGGTTAGTGGGTTTTATCCACCCACAACCTTTCTCCTCTTCAGCGGAAATTTCTCTCTCGAATTCTTCCATCGACAGCCTTCGCCAACCGCCCAACTCGCGAATCAACAGACCGTCGCAATGGCCTCTACTGCTGCGTATGTTGCCTTTGAACACCCTCTTGTCGACTGATTCGTCCCATGAGCCTGTAAGGTTCGGTTTATAGTCGTCCTTCTCGCTGGAGAGGCCTCGCCCAGAGATGGTCGCGAGGCACCAGCTCGATTTTTCCCGCGGCCTGTCTCGCCTGCGTTCACATCGATGGAAACATTCGTGCTTGGACAAAGGAATTGAGAATTGGCATGGGGTATTGAGGTTGAAAGCACACTGCCTTCTCCTTGAAAACAATTGTTGAGAGCTATCGTCCCTACCTCTACCTTCAATGGCCTGAGTAGAGCGAACAGCGTCTACATAATCTTCCTGAGCGTTATGCTTAGGGTCTTGTCGGATGAGGCTTGCAGTGTTCCCGCTGGACTGCGAACGTCGTGCTGAAAATGCTTGACTAGTAGCAACTGAGAAAGCGTGGAACCACCAACCTCACTGATTAAAACCATTTTGTCGGGTGTTATATTTCAAGCCTTCAGCATGAGAATGTGGCACTGTAGCCGCAATTCTTACACTCGGCGGAATGTTAGAACTTGCGGACAGACTGAACTGACCTTCACAGCACCGTCCCCACTCAGGACCAGGTCCTCGTCCCCGAGACCCTCCTTAAGAAGCGCAAGAGCCAGGAGCAGGCTCGCGCTGTTGCCCGCGAGGAGGCCCAGAAGAAGAAGGCTGTAAGTGTTGAAAATTTTTCTTTGCATTTTTTTCTTTTTTTTACGGTGATGACACCAACCATCACGCGACTAGATTACCAGTCGATGCTGTCGCTTTTGTTAACCATCTTTCGGGGCTGAGAATATGCCAATGCTTTTGTTTCTATCATGTTATGCAGCGACCATTGCTAACTGGAAACCAGGCCAACAAGGAGAAGCGCACCGTCATCTTCAAGCGCGCCGAGTCCTACGTCAAGGAGTACCGCGATGCTGAGCGCGAGAAGATCCGTCTCGCCCGCGCTGCCCGCCAGGAGGGTAACTTCTACGTTCCTGAGGAGCCCAAGCTCGTCTTCGTTGTCCGTATCAAGGGTATCAACAAGATTGCTCCTCAGCCTCGCAAGATCCTTCAGCTCCTCCGTCTCCTCCAGATCAACAACGGTACCTTCGTGAAGCTCACCAAGGCTACCCAGGAGATGCTCACCATCATCAACCCTTACGTTGCCTACGGATACCCCAACCTCAAGTCCGTCCGTGAGCTCGTCTACAAGCGCGGTTACGGAAAGATCGACAAGCAGCGTGTTGCCCTCACCGACAACCAGATCATCGAGGAGCACCTCGGCAAGTACGGCATCGTCTGCATGGAGGACTTGATCCACGAGATCTACACTGTCGGCCCCAACTTCAAGCAGGCCAACAACTTCCTCTGGCCCTTCAAGCTCTCCAACCCCACTGGTGGCTTCCGCGCCCGCAAGTTCAACCACTACGTCCAGGGTGGTGACTTCGGTAACCGTGAGGAGAACATCAACGCTCTCATCCGCCAGATGAACTAGATGTGTCTCGGGTTGGTGTTCGGGGTTGGATTACTGGCAGGGCAGCTTGTCGGTATAATGGTCTGAATTCCGAGTTGAAAATAAAAGCTTAGCAGTTATGATTGCACGTTATACCCCTCAATTGTAGTTTTACTTTCTTCATTCTTGCACGTAGTTTTTGTACATTTTATTCGCGTAGGATGCTTGTCTGGTTGCGGAATTAATTGTGTCGAGTTTTCGCTATATATATTCCGGGAATCAGGACGCAAGGCGTATGCTTTCATCGCGCGGTTGTATCCTCTAACATCTAAATCTTAACAACCTCTTGCACCCTCCTACCCTTATTGACAATCAATCTAAGCTGTTTCCCTTCCCACCCCGTTGGCTGTTTGTCCGCTGTTGCTGAATGAGGAACGGGCTTGAAGGCCCCTTGCCGAAGGGTCTCGCTGTAGAGCTCGTAGGAAGGATAATCTAGTCCATTAGTTGTTACCCCAGTATAAGAAGAGCTCGCGACCATACAGCCATCAACAAAGTGGTTCACCTGCTCCTCTGTCATCCCAATGCCTTTCGTGGCTCGAAGCGTTCGCTCTTGTTCTTGTCGCCAGTCGTAGACGAAGTAGTTGTCTTGGGCATCACTGGAAGAGATTAGCAAATGAACTAAATGTGAGTCTCGATGCGGCACGTACATATGGATCAGCGCATCAAGTTGACTACCGAGTATCGATTAGCTCAATCCTATTGCCCAGACCTTCAGCAGAAGACTTACTCAGTGAGAACATCATATTCTCTCAGCGCCTCATTGACAGCTTTAACATCCTCGAACTTCACATGGCCCAGTCTCCCCTTATACCCTTTATCCTGTTCCTTCAACTTCACGGCCTCCTCCCATTTCTGTCTGAGGACATCTTCGTCCCAAGCCCTGAACCCAACACTCCACCCTTCGAAAATCAAAACCTTGACCGGCTCCTCACCAGGCTTATTGATCGTCTCCCATTTCTCACTCGGCACGCGATCCCCCTGCCCACTGAACGCGGACTTATCGTACTGCGGGAGTGACGTTGGAGTGCCGGCGCGCAAGGACGCAAAGACTGATTGCGCGAGCGGGAGGTCGTGCGTTGCTGGCTGGCCGCGGTGTTGGAGGAGTGGGTTTGATGGATTGCGCTTTGCGAGGGAGACTTGATCTTCGTGCGTGAGGTAGAGGTCGTCGAGGGAGAGGGTTACCACTGGGAGGGAGTATGGTGCGGAGCGGAGGGTAGATTGGAGGGTTGATACCTGGGACAATGAGCATTAGCACGACTTTTTCATCAGAGATCCACTTTGCAAAACGGAAAAGGACGTACAAGAACGGTTTTTCCAGCACCTTGCACACCATTGAGTCCCAGGAAGAACGGCGGGGTCTTGGAGGGGTCGTTGCCGTACTGCGCCTGGTGAGCCTTTAGGCGCTCGAGGAGGAACGGGATGCAGTGCTCGGATTTGTCGTCGAAAATTTCCGGCATTTTGATCCTTGAAGTAACTAAGGTTCTAGATTGAGAGAATATTCGAGCATTCAATAATAATTTTGGAAGCATGTTCATATATATTGTTGATGTAGTCGGGGGATGTCCGACCGGACTTAATTCCTCCGGCTGGGGACGGAGTGTGGGGACAGTGATTGTAGTTTTTTAGAATCTGGATGTGAATACAGAGACAGAACGAACTGTATGCTGTTGATCAGTAAGCAACAATAATCGGCTACAACGTTAGATGAGTAGTTACTGTCGCTGCTGGCTTGAGTATGACACTGATAATCGCCGGACTACGTAGTATCCGCCCCTTGCATCGTCCTACCACCACAGTCCAATTGTGCGAAGTTTCGAAAGCATTGCCAATGAAGCACTCGCAGATTGTACTTAAGGGCATCGACAGAGCCGCAGTGGGGAAAAGAAGAGCCCGCGACAATAGCAGTGTATCGTTGATCATTTCAGAGCCAACTGCCCGCCTTCTTTCGCAAAACAGCCCCAGTCTTTTGCAACGGACAGATAGCCGGATATTGACATGCCGCACTAAGTGCGACACGCAATAGTCACGGCCGATTGTAGTACAGATGGATCCTCAAGTCGGGAGGTCGCAAAACAATCTTTGGACGATCTTTGACAACGTATCGACCAAGACCGCACTCAACGCTCGTCCAGGTGATGCCGAGTGTTGTAGATGATGATGGACCATCTCATATCATTCAATCTGCGCAAGACCGTACGCAGCGCTCTCTCTCCGAGACGGATCTGACTCGGAGATGACCATGGCTGTTTCGATGCTGATTTTCAACAGAGAAGGCTGGACTTCTGGGAGCGCATCGTTAGACACAATTCTGAAGACTTACCTTCATAATTAGGAGACGTATGCAATAGGATAATAAGGTGAGTTGGTGACCGTTGAACAGCATGAGAGAACCCCACATTGTTCGGTGGTGACATAAGACCTCGGAGCTAGGATCACATGGAGGAGACGCGAAAAGGAGCTGTACCTTTAGCTATGCAGCAATTGGTGCCGATGATGGTCAGAAGATCGAGGAGATGTAGACCAGAAATTATTAAGGCATGCAGCTTCGGCATGTGAAGTTATGACATCTGCCTTCCGACCGCGGTGTTTCTTAGCACCAGAAGACCGAACATGGAGAAGCAAAGATACCTCGGCTCAACCGACGCAGCTTGCCGAGCACAGCGACCGTCATCTTCAGTCGTCTCTCCCCAGATTCATCTTCACTTCTTCTCCCCAGACCTCCATCTCTTAAATAAATATACCCCCATCTCCTCTTTATCTCTACCTTTCACCTCATATTATCCTATTATACCCCTTCATCTCCTCACAACTGGCACAATGTCCGAGCTGCGCTTTGACGGCCAGACCGTTGTCGTTACCGGTGCTGGCGGCGGCTTGGGTAAGGCATATGCTCTGTTCTTCGCTTCAAGAGGCGCAAATGTCGTGGTAAATGACCTTGGTGGTTCTCATAAGGGCGAGGGCAGCTCAAGCAAGGTAAGCTATCACATGCCAACGATCCAGTCGCTCAAATCTAACCAGCAACGCTTCTAGGCTGCCGATGTGGTTGTCGAAGAAATCAAAGCTGCCGGCGGAAAGGCAGTAGCAAACTACGACAGCGTCGAAAACGGAGAAGGCATCATCGACACAGCAATCAAGAACTTTGGCCGGGTCGATATCCTCATTAACAATGCCGGTATCCTCCGGGATATCAGCTTCAAGAACATGAAGGACCAGGACTGGGATCTGATCAACAAAGTCCACACATACGGTGCATACAAGGTACGATTCTTCGCCTGGAATTCAGTCAAATGCTGATTTGGTAGTGCGCGCGAGCTGCGTGGCCTCATTTCCGGAAACAAAAGTATGGTCGTATCATCAATACTGCGTCCGCTGCTGGTCTGTTCGGTAACTTTGGACAAGCAAACTACTCTGGTATGTCGATCGTATCTCATGCTGAACGTAGCTAACAAATCAGCTGCCAAACTCGGCCAGGTCGGTTTCACCGAGACTCTCGCCAAAGAGGGCGCCAAGTACAACATCGTTGCCAACGTCATTGCTCCCATTGGTATGCCAACTACGCTCCAAGTGCATGAGCTCTGCTAATTCAACAGCCGCGAGTCGTATGACCGCTACTGTCATGCCTCCTGAGGTTCTGGACCTCCTTAAGCCCGAATGGGTTGTTCCCGTTGTCGCTGTTCTTGTACACTCTTCCAACACCAAGGAGTCGGGTTCGATCTTTGAAATTGGTGGCGGCCACGTCGCCAAGCTCCGATGGGAACGATCCAAGGGTGCTCTCCTGAAGACCGACGCCTCCCTTACCCCTGGCGCCATTGCTAGAAAGTGGGCCGACGTCACCGACTTCTCCAAGCCCGACTATCCTACCGGACCGGCAGACTTTATGGGGCTCCTAGAAGATGGAATGAAGCTGCCGTCTGCTTCTCCTGGCGAAGAGCCAGACTTCAAGGGCAAGGTTGCTCTTGTTACTGGCGGTGGTAACGGGTATGTTTGTCAATCTGAAGATTTACGTTTACTAATTTTGTAGTCTCGGCCGTGCATACTGTCTTCAATTCGCCAAGCTCGGTGCCAAGGTTGTGGTCAACGATTTGGTCGACCCCGAGCCTGTTGTCCAGGAGATCAAGAAGGCTGGCGGAGAGGCCGTCGGTAACAAGGCCTCTTGCGAAGATGGCGCTGCTGTTGTCAAGACCGCTATTGACACCTATGGCCGCATCGACATTCTTGTCAACAACGCTGGTATTCTTCGCGACAAGGCTTTCACCAACATGAACGATGACTTGTGGAACCCCGTTCTCAACATCCACTTGCGCGGAACCTACAAGGTTACCCAGGCTGCCTGGCCTCACATGCTCAAGCAGAAGTACGGCCGTATCGTCAACACTGCAAGCACCAGCGGTATCTACGGAAACTTTGGTCAGGCCAACTATGCTGCGGCGGTATGTAAACCGGGACATAATATGAGGATGTTGCTAACGTTTTAGAAACTCGGTATTCTCGGATTGTCCCGTGCTCTTGCCTTGGAGGGCGCCAAGTACAACATCAAGGTCAACACCATTGCTCCTAACGCTGGTACCAACATGACCCGATCCATCCTCCCCGAAGAGATGGTTCAGGCGTTCAAGCCCGACTACGTTGCTCCTTTGGTTGTTCTCCTGTGCTCCGACAACACACCCGAGCCCTTCTCCACCAAGGGTCTGTTTGAATGTGGTAGCGGTTGGTTCGGCAGCACCCGCTGGCAGCGCAGCGGTGGCCACGGCTTCCCTGTTGATGTCAAGCTGACTCCTGAGGCTGTTGCCAAGGAGCTTGAGAAGATCGTCAACTTTGACGACGGCCGTGCCGACCACCCTGCTGACATTCAGGCCGCCAACGAGAAGGTCATGAACAACTTCAACAACCGCAGCGGCGGTAGCGGCGGTAACGACATCCTGGGTGCTATCGAAACCGCCAAGAAGGCTACCACCGACGGAACCCCCTTCGACTACACCGAGCGGGACATCATCCTCTACAACCTCAGTCTCGGCGCCAAGCGCACCGACCTCCCTCTTGTCTATGAGAACAACGAGCACTTCCAGGCCCTCCCCACCTTTGCTGTCATTCCCTGGTTCAACACCGCCACTCCTTGGGACATGAACGACATCGTCAAGGACTTCTCTCCCATGATGCTCCTCCACGGCGAGCAGTACATGGAGATCCGCAAGTTCCCCATCCCCACTGATGCCAAGACCAAGACCTACCCCAAGCTCATTGACGTGATCGACAAGGGCGCCGCCGCCCTCGTCGTCGCCGGCTTCACAACCAAGGACGTCGCCACAGGTGAAGACCTCTTCTACAACGAATCCACCGTCTTCATCCGCGGCAGCGGTGGCTTCGGTGGCTCTCCTAAGCCTACTGCTCAGCGACCCAAGGCCGCTGTTGCGGCTTACAAGCCTCCCCAGCGCAAGGCCGACGTTGTCGTCGAGGAGAAGACTTCCGAGGACCAGGCTGCTCTGTACCGTCTCAACGGCGACCGCAACCCTCTCCACATCGACCCCGAGTTCAGCAAGGTCGGCGGTTTCAAGACACCCATCCTGCACGGTCTCTGCTCTCTCGGTGTCTCTGGCAAGCACGTCTTCTCCAAGTTCGGACCTATTAAGAACTTGAAGGTTCGCTTTGCTGGTGTTGTGCTGCCTGGCCAGACGCTCAAGACCGAGATGTGGAAGGAGGGTAACACTGTTCTGTTCCAGACCACCGTTGTCGAGACGGGCAAGCCTGCGATTTCAGGAGCTGGTGCGGAGTTGCTGGAGGGTGCTAAGGCCAAGTTGTAAAATATGATGATTGATTTATGTTAACGCCACTATGATATGGCTTGATTGATATAAGAATGTACATACTCCGTTATAGCAAATGTTCTATCATACTGAAGAGTAAATCCATCCTTGGGTAGTCCGCTCGCGGTTCAAAGCCAGAGTGGCCTTTCCATCTGTAGAAGATTCAAAGAGACATTCACTGCGAGCATGTTTGTTTTCCCTTGAGTAGTTTGCTCAAGATTCAGGCCAGACTGGCATTTCTATCTGCAAGTTCAAAGAGACAATCACTGCGAGCATATTTGTTTTGTCTTGCCCAATGACAGCTCAACGCTATACCTCATTCACCTTGATATCGACAGCCCATCTCAGTGAATTGGTGTTGAACCTGGCCAACGCTAACCCGTTTCTGTATACAAACCAACACAAGGAGCCCTCAGTGAATTGAGCAGAGACTCAGCAAAGATGCTTAAATTGCTGCTTCTTTTTCTTCTCTCATTCTCTTCTTTTTCTCTTCATATCCATCCAGAAGTCCAACTCCAAGCCTTGCGTTCTCTGTTTGATACCAGCCCTTGTCCTTGTGTTGTTTGAGCATACTGTACACCACACCACACCAACCAACAAACCAAGCAATCAAACCAAAACAACAATGAACAGACTCATGATGCAAGCAAAGGCAAAGGCAAATGCCAAAGCCAAAGCAAATGCGAAAGCAAAGTCCGTTTACCCCCACCAACCCCCCAGCCTAACACAACACAACTCTTCCATGATCCAGAATCCTATAAAGCTAACAACACCAGGACCTCATCCACACCTAACCCAGACTCCAAGCCCACAATTGCAACGGCCTACCTGGCAGAGTGCTCTGCAGTCCTGCGCGAGAGGTTCGGCGAGGCGCCGGACAGCGCAAGGATGTTCGTTGAGATGCTCTCCGCCCTGAACGCAGTGGAAGGGCATACCCAACAGAAAACCGACACGACAGATGGGAAGGGCAAGACGAAACTTGCTCTATCCAGCGCAACCCAGACCAAGGCCAAAGACGCAGAGAAGAAGAAGAAGAAGAAGAAGAAGAAGAAGAAGAAGAAGAAGAAGAAGAAGACACCATTACAAGCGTTCGAAGACACAATCCTCTCCTTCTTCGACGCCGGCCATCAAATTGCCTCCCTCAAGGCCCAAGCCCTCATTGCCGGAGCCGTCGCCGGCAAGACCCAGATCCCGACACGCATCCCCCGTGTCCCAGGCCTGTCGCTGGACGAGGGCCTGGCAAAGTGTTACCGGGATTACTCTTTCGACAGCCATAGCCTGGCTGTGACGATTCTCCTCTTGTTCGCTGCGCCGGCGGAAAAGAGTCATATGATATCCGCCTTCCGGTTCCTGTCGCGGATCCCGCAGGATGTTGTTACATATGCTGCTCTGAAGAAAGCAGCCCCCGAGTGCCTCTCCAAGCGCTTCGCTGCCGCAAAGCAAGCGGCTTTGAATGGAAAGGTCGGGAAGATGACTGTCCTGGGCGTGCAGGTCATCGACGGTGGTTGCCTGCGCACTACGAAGGCCAAGCAGAAGCAGACTGCCAAAGTCACGTTTGAGCACGCTTTCGTTCTCGCTGTATCCCGTGAGGGATGGCGTCTGTACCAGGGATTTGGTCAAGGCAGTGGGGATAGAGTGCTCAAGGCCCGCCTGGACCAGTGGATAATGGCCGGTGGAACCCGGCTCCGGAACTGGGATGAGGGCAAGAAGTGGATTAAGTCGTTTGAGAAGTTCATCGCCAGTGCAAAGGGCGGGCGATGGACGAAAACGACTGATCAGCTCCATCACGACTTGTTCTTGAAGGAGTTTGAGCTTGAGGAGGGGGCGGTTTTTACCGATTGGAGTGACAAGGTCGACTTGTTTGAACCTTTTCTGAGGATTTATGAGCTTCTGGATGTGCAGGTGGCGGATATCCAGAAGTTCAGCTTCCTGGATCAGGGCACACCAGTTGATGATCATGACCATGATGATGCCGTGTGTCTGGACTGCCAGTGTGCGTCGGGATCAGAGGAGCTTGGTACTCCTGGTCCATCTAGGTCCACCACTGATTCCAAGAATGCCATGCTTGATGACAGAACCGAGCATGAGGGCACCAAACAAGACGACCCTGCCCAAGCTGAAAATCCTGAGCCCACATCCGCCAATCCATCCGCCAAACGCTCAAACAATAAGAGCAAGAACAAAGGCGGGAAGAAAGCAGCCACAAAAGCTGCCAAAAAGGCTGCGAGGTGCGCGGATAAGGAAGGGAAGGGAAGGCAAACGGCTGAGCAAGCCTTTAACCAAACTGGTTCCCCTACTCCACGCTCGCCTGAGGATCTCGACGAGCCCACTGGATCTGACTCTGACCACGACACCGAGCTGGATCTTGAGTCAGCTGCGACCATCGCTGAAAAGGCCAGCCCTGAATGCGAAATGGATACGGTAGAAGCAGAGCTCAGCGACGCCCGAACCGAAACAGGCCACGGTCAAATGGGCGGCCTCCTGAGTGCAGAAGTCAGAGATGAGCAAAATGCAGACGAGGCCATGGACACGGGAGTGGATATCGAGCAGGACCTTGACGCCAATGCCCATAGTGCTGGGCCATTATCATCAAAGTCCAGTTGTGGAACCTCCCCTTCGTATCACGCTGTCACCGAAAGCCTCATAGACGGGCTTCAGTCTTTGCCGGGGGAGCCAGAGGTGGCCGAGTCCGAAATTGAGCACGAAGGGCCCTCCTCGCCGGGGTATAGTACCCCCACAGCCCCTTCAACCGAGCATCAGGACAGCGGGTCTCCATGGTCCTATATACCTGATTCCACCCATCAGGTGATGCTCTCAACTCTGGGCCTGGGGACTGTGGATGAAGATGCCCCGAGTGCAGTTGGAGCCCCAGAGCCACCTACCTACCGGCAGCACGCTCACGACGCAGCTAGTTCTGCGTCTAATGAAAACCACCTTGCTGGGCCCGAGCAGCAAGCCTCCCAAAATGTCAACCCTGAACCATACGGCTGGAACTCCATTTGGACAGCCGAGATTAACGAGTTCCGCCGAGTGACGGGAATGCAAGGTCGAGGCCACGGCCAGGGGAGGCTGCTGGGTCCTAGTCCCACCGACGAAGAACTGGTGAGGTTTCGCCAGGGGACCCGGCCTCGACTTGGCGACTGGTGTGATTTCCGTTGGAGTTGACGAGGTGCGAGGAGGAGAGAAGCATAGGGTTGGCATTTGATGCTGGGCTGCGAGGGTTGTCAAGTAGAGTGTTTCGGTGCCGTTGTTGGTGTGAGAATCTTGAGTGAAGGTGGAAAGAGATGTTGAGGCGATTGGCTTGTACTTTTAGACAAAGACAGGCATTTCAGTCTTACTTGCTGGAATGCCGCAGATTACACTCAGAAGCTGTTTGAGATAGAAGTTTGACCATCAGCCTGAGACACATTTTGGTGGGAAAGGCCACCGTTTTAGTGCTGCTTCTGGTGACAGCTCATCGCTCAGCGTCTTCATATACATGTCAAAGAGATATTTGTTCATCTTTTTTGTGGATTCCCATTGCCCAACTGGGATCCAGCCGCTGTCATCAGTGCCAAGTTGGCCCTTGACAATATTCCACAAATATACAGTGTCTTGGTAGAGCAGGACCTGCTCATTATGCCTTTGGAGCTCATCTTCAGTAAACTCAAATGGACAGCTTCCTGGGAGCCCCATATTTTCCCAGTCCTGAGATAGTCGAATAAGAGAGTTTCGTAGAGGAACCATAGAGCCATTTGAGAACAGCTGGCAGCAAGTGAAAGGCTCCCACAGCCGGCGATCCAGCTTCATTGCATCGTAGATCGGCTTGTTGTATGCAAGGCAAGACATCTCATAGTATTTAGATTGGGCGGCCAACGCCTGACCCTCGGCAGCCTTTTCCTTTTGGTCTGAATCTAGCTCTTCGAAATTTTCCGGTAAAGAAGGGATTTCAGTCCCCGCGCTATAGTTTTTCGGTGGCCGAAGAAATTCAGGGAACTGCGCCTGGATAAATAAGGGAGCAGCTTGCGCTGACTGCCAGTCAATCACGCCTTCGATTGTAGTTGGATCATTGGAGGAGACATAGATATTTCCAAGGTGCAAGTCAGTATGCCAAATTACTGAACCTGCTTCTTCCAGCACTCGCGGATCGGCTGAAAGGATAGGCAGAAGTAGCATTGCCTTCTGCAAGAGACCACAATATTCATCAAGAGACTGACTATCGCTGAACCGATTTAGATGGCGCTGGACTTTGTCCTTGTCATCTGTAGCTCGGACTAGTTCTCGACGTGGTACAGAGAGCGCGAAATCTAAGATTGAAGTCCCTACCAGTGTTAGAAGTCAACCATACGAAGCATATCGCAAAACTCACAAGGCCCAACGTCTGGTCGACTGCAAAGCGTATGATTGACAGCTCGGTTGCATGAAGGTCCAACGCAGAATGTACCAGTCGGGTCCAAATCCAATGGAAGTGTATGGCGTGAACAAACAGACGGCAAAGAATCCCGCAAAAAGAGGCTTCCATACGCTGGTAATGTCAGGCTCTCAAGCTCTGTCTCCATCTTCACGATTCCATCAATTAGTTTATAGCGTTGCAGAGTGTTCATGGTCCCCCATCTTTCTGCAAGTGCAATTCCACGGATCTTCTCCATGATGATATATTCAGCGCCCACTGGGTTTGTAGGATCGGAACTCCACGCATACACTTCGGGGACTCGAATCGACAAATGAGACCGTACTAGACAGTCAGGGCATCAGCTGGTGGAACTAGGCAAACGTACAGAACTTCAAAGTAGCCACTTCAGACGCCGTAGTCAGAAACGGTGTTCCATCATTTGGACAAGGGAGCTTCGCGATAACCTCATTGCCATTATCCATTGTGAGAAGGAAAGCCTTGTTGAAGTTGCCCTCTAGTTTGACAATGTGGACGCACTTTGTTTCAGGACCAAAGAGTGCAGCAGCTTGAGAGCAAAGATTGGAGATGTTGAACTTGACATAACGCTGCTTTTGTTGGTGCTCTTCATTGATCAACCATCGGCCAGAGGTATATCTGAAAAAGCTGTCCTGGTTGCGTGGTTGGACACCTGCCATTCATCAGCACTGCAGCAATATAAGAACAGATGGACAGACTAATATTGCTCATCAACCTAGAGTGGACAGGGCGCTGCAAGGAACAAAGGAGCGACGACTTCCACATGATCTATCAAATATCTATCTGCTATGACACTGCTAACAGAGGTTTGGAAATTTGAATAGTAAAATGCAACATAAACGATGTAGACCTGATGAGAAACTCCCACGCTGGAAGCTACAAAGACGAAGTGCACTGAAATGAAAGGCTGAAATCCTGTCGGCGAAACTAACCGCATGAAGAATATCAGTCTTCAGTGTTACTTCTACAGGCTTGGCTTGGCTTATAATCAACCTGATATCGAGGCTTTCAAGAACATAAGGCTCTATCTTTATTATAGCGGGTCCCTCCAGCGATTCCGATTGGCTGGAATGAGGACGCATCTTAGTCGTAAGGATTCTGATCGTAAGGATTCTGATCTTCTCCGGCCACTTCGACTGGCTGAGACAGTATCAATGGCAGGCATCTCATCTCCCCTTCCCAGAGCTCTGGCAGCGCGACGGCGGAAAATCCCCAAGGCGTGCGATTTTTGCCGCGAGCACCGAGTGCGCTGTGAGGTCGATACACCATGTCCCCAATGCGTGGCCAACAATGTCCCTTGCCGTCGATCGCGGCCATCACATACACCGCAAAGGAAAAGGCAGACCCGCAGAGAAAGTGAGATGATCAGCTCTCCGGCGAGGCAATCAAGCCCTACCACGCCGCCGGCAGAAGTCCCACCGACACCCTCGCCAACAGCAAACCTGGCATGGACTTCCCATCAAACAGATTCGACACTCGGCTTTGTTGCCCGCATCAATGATTTCTGCTCCGGAATGTCGCAGCTTTTCCTGGATACGACTCCATTATGTGGGGACTCGTCACTGTCTGGCCATCCCGACTCATCGCCGGGCGAATGTGATCTATCGCCGAGTCAAAGCAGTCATCTCTTCAGGATATTTTGGTCTCAACTGCGGCCGCAAATGCCCATTGTCGAGTGGAAGGACCTGGAGGGGGCTAACTCGCCGTTGCAGGATGCTATCATGGCCTACTCTCTGCATCACATATACCACTCGCAGCTGCATACACGGCTGACAGGCCTCAACTGGCCACAATTCCATGAACGCAAGGCAATGGTTGGGATGCCCTACTTCCAACGCTGTCTATCCTCTGTGACTCAACTCGCTACGTTTGCGGGCCCATCAATATCCGTCTTGCAATGCTACTGCTATCTTTCCCTGTATCTGCTCGATTTAATACAGCATCAAGCAGCATACAACTTGGTCGGTTTAGCCCTCCGCATCGCGCAGTCGCTCAACTATATGGATTCTCGCACCGGATACGCGCAATGCCAGCTGTTCCGCCGGATCTGGTGGACATTGATCCATCTCGATTTCCGATGCTCACGACACGTGGGGAAGCCGGTCAATATCCATGCGCAGGAACTGATGTGCCTGCTGCCTACAAGAGAGCCGCGGGATTCCTGTGCGGATGGGGTGGTGTACCATAATGAGACTCTGCGCTTAACAGCTGCAGCGCTGGTTACGAATGAGATTATTGACCGTCATTCATGTCGACCCGGTACTACGGACATCGAGGCGAGAGCGCAGTATCTCTCCGACCACCTCTTCCACTTGACAAAGTGGCGTGAGGATCTTCCCCCGGGACGACCGTTTGGAAACATGCATTTCGATGTCCCTGATATACCAACTGATGCTCATGTGTCAACGGACTTTAATACTAGGGAAGGACATATGGAGCAGTCAGCAATAGAGACCCTGCTGGACACCCAGCTCCTGCTACAATATCACAATATCATCATGAGTCTCCACCGGGTCTTCATCCAGTTCCCCAGCCATCCACTCGTACCGAAATCCCAACCCAAGGCCGGCGCCCATGCCGCAACTGCCCTCAACCATGCTCTGACTATGATCCGAATCCTGCATGGCCGATCAGCAATGCATGAGTCTCTGCATGGGATATCAGAGCTGTACCAGTACCAGTGGAATGCCGTCATCACCATAATCGGATTCATGCTCGCATATCCATACTGTCACAGGTGTCCACGAGCCCGGGAATACCTCCATCTAGCTCTGCAGGTCTTTGACACCGCGGGGCCCGAGAATACGTCGGCTGTCCGAGCAGCTCTCTTGACCCGCCGTCTCTGCAGCAAGGTTGACACTCTAGTGCAAGTCCTGGGAATTGGGACGGCAGTAGCAGATATATCGTCTTCAGTTCCGACAGGCGAAGACCAGGGCGAGAACCCCGACCACGGGCTTTCCCTACCACCCTTTAATGATGACTCGCTTTGGTCCTGGGCTGAATTTACCAATATGGATGCGTGGCCTACATACTGCGATGAAGTCGGCGAGGCGTTTACAACCTAGCTGTGAGATATTAAATTAATTTAATATAATCATTCCGAGTGGTCATATGCACTACGTAGTAACTAGAGTAGAGATACTCCGGAGTACTTGGAGTTCAGCCTGTGGGGATACGGGCCTGCCTATTGGAATCGCCGGGTTGCTCACGCTGTCTCCACAGCCCTAACACTATACATACAAAGTACCACGACTTGAAGATATAAAGCGATGATTCCTGCTGTCCTATCCATGAACCAAATCAACCAAATCAAACCTTAACAAGAATGTCCAACATCCTCATCACCGGCGGCTCCGGCTACCTCGGCGGAACCCTCCTAGCCCGCTGGTCAGAAGCCAATCTCCCCAAGCACGGGAAACTCTTCAGTCTAGTCCGAACCGATGAACAGGCCGAGAAGTCCCAGAAATTGTATGGCGTCCAGCCATTGAGAATCGACCTGGAAGATGAAGCCGTCGTCAGGCATGCCCTCGTGTCCCATGAGATTTCAATCGTGCTCTACATGATTGATTCGTATCGCCTCACGAGCCAGATCCCGTTTATTAGGGCTCTTGCGGAGGTGAAGAGGGAGAGTGGTCGGGATGTGCATTTTATATATGTTTGTCTTCTCTATTCTACTGACCTATCGAATCTCTAATAACCTTGATTAGACCACCGGGACAAAGCAGTTCTCCAGCCTGGCTGGCTCTCCAGTCGAGCACGACTTGCTTGATAATGACCCTCGCCTCTTGGATATCCATAAAGCGCAGAAGGCGCCGCATCCAGAGTTGCAAACTGTACGCATTCTTGCCCAGCAATCATGCAAAGACACTAACTGTCAAATCACAGGCAACCAACACCAACGTCGCAGTCGTAGAGGCGGGGCTCGAGCACGGCGTCAAGGTTTATACCTTCTCTCCGTGCATCGTTTGTAAGTTTTCCATATACTAGGGAAACAAGGCTAACACAGCATTAGACGGCAAAGGCGAAGGATTCGGCAACAAGATCTCCATCCAAACCGTAGACGTCGTGATTGCCGCCATGGCAGCGGGCCGGATGTACGAATTCGACCAGGAAGGACAGGTAAATATACACCTGCAAACTCTCTCACATTTATACTCATGCTAACTAACCATCAGATCTGGCCCGTATGCCACCTCCACGACACAATCTCTCTGTACTTCGCAATACTCAACGCAATCCTCCAAAACAAGAACCCCGGCCACGGGAGAAACGGATTCTACCTCGCGTCCTCGGGCAAAGTTGCATGGCACGATATCTACGCCGGTATTGCCAAAGCCCTAGCCCGGCGGGGGAAGATTGCCGATGAGCGGATCGAGGTGATGGACGATGCGGCGCTTGCGCAAGTCGCCAAAGCCCAGGGGGTTCCTCCCTCGTTGGTTGTTGTTAAGATTGGTGGAAGGTTAGTTCTCGGTTGTGGTGGATGTGGATGTCCGTGCTAATTCCGTGTAGGTCGACTTATACAGCAGTGAATGGAAAGTCTCTGGGCTGGAAGCCACAATTCCCTCCTGAGCATATACTAGAGAGTCTTGATGAGGAGGTTGAGATTATTCTGGAGGGTCTTGGATCGAGACATCTGGGCATTCGGTAAATGTGTATGAAGGTGTTATAGCTTGATGGCGATAGCATCTTGATAAACACCCTTAAACCATGTGATGTCCTTTTAACTATTTACCATTATGGGAAGGACACCGTTTGAAGGCTTCTCAGTCTCTATATAAATATCTCTTAACATTAAAGAGATATTGTTCATCCGTTGCAGATTCCCACTGTTTAACTGGAATCCAGCCGCTATCATCAGTGTAAGTTGGCCTTGATAATATCCTGCAGGTATACTGTATCTTTGTAGGCTGGACATGCTTGTCATGTTTTCGAAGCCCATCTTCTAAACTCAATGGACAGCTTCCGGGAGCTACTATCTCCCCAGTCGTGAACAGTCGATCTGGATTATTAGCATTTCAAGAATATAACTAGATAGATAAAGGCAGAAATTAGCCAAGCAGTCAGCTACAAGGCAGGACCTAAAGTAAAAAGAAAGGCACAAATATTATGAAAGTATTCCCACAATAGTACAGAATAAGAAAGCGCAGTCTGTATACATATTTACACACATTCACGCAGACAACAACAAGGTCCGGACCCTCACAGCCTCGCAACCCCATTCACCTGCAACCCAGTCCAAGACAAAAACACAACAAGTCCAGTATTCCAGATGTTCTCTTCACTGTCCTCTTCACACGAAAGACCAACCAGACCAAGACATCAACCATGTCCTCCCCCACGTCCAACACCACAACAGTCTACCACACTCCGCCTGAAGGCTCTTCCTCCGGAGACGAGTTCCACACTCTGCCCAACACGCCCGACATGTCTGAGAGCGACAAGCAAGCTGAAGCTACGGATCATCAAAATAGTGGTGTAGGCAGTTCACCAGCTGATCCTGCCTTCGACATTGGCGCCTTCATCAGAGCACACCTGGGCGTCAAAACAGGTACATCCCGCGAAGCAGGCGAATCTCCAGGAAATGCAAACACCAAAGCGCATACTCCACCAGGTCTTCCTTCCGAAAACAAACCCCTTCGAGGCGAACAACAAGTCAAAAACCAGTACCCGGCGTTCTGTCTGACTGCGGACCGGGCTGCGACGAAGACTACCGCGGCGTGGGATCCTGCTTGGACGGGGGAAATAGAAGAGTTTCGAAAGACAACTGGTATGCGGCAGCATCATTCTCAACACTCAGACCGTAAGACTGGTCCTGGGCTGAATGATGCAGAGGTTGAAGCGTTCAGGAAGAGGGTTAGGGAGAGGCTTGCGCTGAAACGGAATGGAAAGGGAATGGAAGACGAGGAAATGGATAAGATTCGGTTTTCTTGATCGTGGCGATGGCTGGATGGAGGAATATTTGACAAGAATTTGCTACGAGATTGTTGGTTGGAATAGAGCAACCTGGATATGATGATTGATAGATACCAAGTATCCAACATCGTTTTGACACCTATATACGTACACTTCTTCGACACTTATATACTACCACGAAAAACTCTCCGAATGGAGATATACCTCGCCCTGCCCCCCACCATGCAGGATCCCATGCTGTGCATCCGCAGCGGCATTGCGGACATCATGCAGCATGGACGTCGGCCCGCAGGCAAATACCGCGGTGTTCTTCTGTCCACTTGCAGCTGTAGCTGTAGAGATAATTGACGAGAGGTCCGGACGGCCTTTCTCGAACGTGACCGTTTGGGGGTCAGGGGCATCAGACGAGCTAGATGAGAGAGGCTCGATTGTCTCTCCTGCTGACAGTGACTTTGGCGCGGGCAGAGCATTCTCAACATCCTTTTCCTTCAGTGATGGTGAAGCAGACGACGTAACATGGATCGAAACATGCACATCAATACCATCAACACCATATCTCCCTGTAATCTTTCCAACCTCCTCCCGATACCACTGCGCAAAGTCCTCCGTCTGACACGCATACACAACCCTGACCTTCCTATTCGCCTTCTCCCCACACAGACAAAGCTGTCTGAACGTCTGCAGACCAGCCTCAAACACACCCAACGAGAACCCACCACCAGATCCCCCCGAAACAACAACAACCTGCTCCGCACGCTGCAAAACATCTCCCTCAACACCCCCATACGGCCCCTCAAGCAAAACATCCACGCTAGCACCAGGCGTCCTCTCCGCAAGAGCCGCCAACCGCCCCGTAATCCCGCCCTTGGGCTTCACAAAAAACACCATCTCGTTAGCCCGTTCTTGCTCCTTGATATCGTGCGCGACAGAGCAGATAGTAAACGGGTGGGCGGTGAGGGAATGCAGCGCAAGGCCATTTTTCAAGCTTGCGAAGCGGATGAAAACGTGTTGGCCGGGTTTCCAGTTTAGGATTGTGCGGATTTTGATCTGTAGGAGGTTGTTGGGGAGGAGGGTGAGGGTTGCGGTGTGCCGGCCGTTGATGAGGTGGGTGCGGACCCAGGCGGAGCCGAGGGAGAAGACGTATAAAGAGCCGGCGGCGATGAAGTAGTCCCTTTTTCGTTAGTTATAGTAGAGGGAGAAAGGGGGAGGGAGATACCAAGAGGAAAGCCGAAAGTCACAGTGGAAAAAGAAGAACAGGATAAACAGCAGCGCTATAACAAAGTGCGTTGCCTTGAAGAATTCATAGTAGCGATTCCTAATCATTAGCCTCATCACCCAAATATTGAAGAGAGAAATACCTAATCCAAGGAACACTCATAAACGTCAACCAAGCCTGGGGAATCAGCGCCGCCACCCCAGTCCAATACGTCAGCGTGGACTTCCACTCAGACACCATCGTCCCCTTGCCGATATTATACACAATAAACGGGAACGTGTGCACCAGGGCCAGCACGAACATGGCGTAGCTGAGCCAGTGGTGGTAGATCTGGAGTTTCTCGTGGGGGACGCCTGTCAGGGCTGTGATGAGGTTTGCTTTTGTGCTGAGGACACTATACAAATTAGTTTCTTTTTCCTTTGGTATAGGGTGAGGTAGAGTACAGGATAAAAGGCAGCATTGCGACAGCCATCCACCCCGCGCGCGTTGCTATCGGGGGCGAACCACCGTACGAGACGGTGTCTGTGTTGGGCCAGTAGTACGGTTTAGGGCCGAGGGTCATTCCTACACTGTTAGCATTTATCCTGTAATAAAAGAAAAAGAGAGATACCCATGAAGAAGACAAACCCCGCCAGCAATAGCCCTAAAACACCCAAGCTGGCTGTAACAGCCCAATACCCCGATCCCACCCCGGGGACTCTGAAGCCCCGGTACGAAAGGAACCGGCCAGCGGCAGTGAGTTTGCGCCATAATGAGTTCTGTCGAATAGAAGACGGCGCGTATTTTGAGGTAAAGTGGGCGATGGTGAAGACGCCGATTGTGGCGCAGAGAAAGTACACCGTGTTGAGTGCGTAGACGCGGTCTGCATTATACCTTTACCAGTCAGAGGGATTATAGTATTAGACTTCAACATACCAATATCGCCAGTGCCCACTGCGATAGACACACTGCTCCGGCGTCAAGGTGCAGTTGTCAGCTCTGCTGGAATGGAGCATGACCGGGCGATCGAGCCACGGCAGCCCCGAGGGCATGTCCATGTCCATGTCCATCATCTTGCAATTGAGGAATGATTGACAAGGGAAAAGAGCAGATTCGGTATCAAATAAGTTCACAGCATGATTTATTAGGGTGACAGGTCAGTATCAAGTCTGCTGTGATTGGCTGGCTGGTGCGCGCAAATGAGCACATTATCCACACTAGTCCAGATTGGGCGATTATAAGAGATTATAAGAGATTATATGAGCAGATTATCTCTGGGAATGAGCAGATTATTACTCATATTCTTAAATAGAGTAACCATAAATGCCACGGACGAAAACATCAATCAAGCTGAAATCGGAACTGCTGCTACGATGGCCTCCACCTTTTCCTCGCGCTCCCTCCACAGGCCCTGGTCGCGCAGTGCCGTGTATCCTCCTCGCAGCGAATCTGCTTGCACGCCCTTTGCCCTGAGAACGCTCGTTGCGACACGGGCCGTGTCTCCATGATAGCAGATCACAAGGACATGCTTTCCCTGTAGACTGTCCACATTCTCATTCTTGAACAGAGATTCAAGCTCCATCCACTGCTTCTCCAGCACCGCCGGGTCCGAGAACGGTTTCGGAGTGTGCGCGTTTAAACTCTGCAGCGGAATGTTGACCGACGAGGGGAGATGCCAGGTGCCAAAGTCGGATCGTGTGCGGATGTCCAGCACGACGCAGTTGTCTCGCAGTTTCAGACCGTCCAGGATGCTCGGATTCGGGGTCTGAGTGTAAAAGTGCGTGAACAGCACAATCGGCGTGCGCTCCCAGCTCTCGTCGTAGCGGTACGTGTCAACATTGACCAGATTCTACATCGTCAGTATACTTCATCAACAATGGAAATACGCACCTCGTTCTTGATCGGATGGAACTTGTCCTCTCCAAGCCGGTCAAAGTACTCGCCGATATACTGATACGGCAAGTCGCAGCACATAAACACACACCGCACCAGCCCATCCCTCTTCAATTCATCCAGCTTCCCTTCTCTCTTCCGTCGCTCCAGCATCTGATACAGCCCTTTCAGATTAAACCCGGAGCTCGGCCCACACACAATCCCCTCGCGACACAGCTCCAGCGACACCGCAAACGAGTCATACGACCCAACCTCCTCAATCCCATCAACGGCCTCCTTCCAGGGAAACTCCACGGGCCTCATCAGCGCAAACGAGCGCGGGCCAGGGACCCGGTCCCCAGGCGCCGTGCACACCCCAAGCCGTAACACATCCGGCTTCACCTTGCCAAAGTACGTCCCCAGCCCCGTCATCGTCCCGGACGTGCCCATCCCGGCCACAAGGACATTAATCTCCGGGAGCTGCTTGAAGATCTGCGGCCCCGTCCAGCGCACATGCGACTGCCAGTTCTTGTCATTCTCGTACTGGTTCGGATTGAAGACGGAGTCTGAGGTAATGGCTTTGCGCCGCGCAGACTGGATCCCGCCTCGCTCGTCGTACGGTTCGGGCTGCGAGGGCCCGCCGAAGAGACTAATGTCCAGGCCGAAGAACTGCATGAGGCGCAGCTTGGCCGTGCTGGTTTTGTTGGACAGGTAGGCTCTTGTGTCCGTGATGCCGTGCATGACTCTGGCGATCATGGACATGGAGATGACGGTCGAGCCGGACGAGTACTCGATGATAGTTCTGGTAGAAGGCGGGGCGGACTCGAGCATGTTCATTGCTGTTATATCATTAGCAGCAAGCCTTGTATAGCTTGGAGGACAGACCAGGCATGGCTTTCACGTTGTTGGCGGGGTGCATGGTCATCATCTTTGCGTAGACTCGCACCCCGTCATCGTAATAGGGATTCAGATGTGCAGGCAGCTCGACTAGAGGCAGGGGAGGCTGGCAGTCTGGGTCAAAGTACTGCTTGAGCGAGTCCTTGCCAGAGTAGACGTTGAGAGGGTTTGCCATGATGATACTTGCAGAGTGCATGCAGATGTCAATGCGGAAGAACAGCAAGCACAGACAGCGAGCAGACAGCGGGCGACAGCGAGAAGACTATATACCCTCCTATCAAGTAAGAAAATCCACAACGCTCAGGCCAGACCAATGGACCCTGGCACTCAATCAAAGTCAGTCCGCAGGGTAATTAAGTTCTGGTAAAGATAGACAAGATCAGCAACCAAGGTACTTGCAGAACAGCAGCCAGGTCCTCATCACGGCTGAGGACCTTTGCGTTGGTTTGAGCAGATTATGTCGATCGCCGTATACATCTTGGCGTCTTTTATCTCTTCTCTTCTTTTCTTCTCTCTACCTTGTCCATTGTAGTGATAATTCTGTATTCACCATGTCCACCAAGCATGTCTTCAACGAACAGACAAACTATGTCCCCAAACGCACAATCATCACCATCTTCCTGGCCTGCTCGACCGTCGACCTCATCGCCCTCATGGACCAGACAACCCTCGCCGCCAGTCTGTCCGTCATAGGAAACGCCCTGGACGCAAACGACAAAGCAGCCTGGATCTCAGGCGGATACTTCGTGTACCCAACCCAACCAAACCCAAGCACAATGACCCTACTAACATTGTTAGAACATCAACCTGCTTCCAACTCATCTACGGACGCCTCTCGGACATCTGGTCCCGCAAACTCGTCCTCTTCACGGGCCTCGCAATCTTCTTTTTCGGCTCCCTCGCCTCCTCCCTCTCCCAAACAGCCACGCAGCTCATCGTCTTCCGCGCCTTCACCGGAGTCGGCGGCGGCGGCCTCATGACCGTCGCGCAGATGATCGTCTCCGACGTCGTGCCCCTCCGCGAGAGGGGGAAATACCAGGGGATCCTGGGCGCGGTGGTCGCCATCGCGAACGGGATTGGGCCTGTTATAGGCGGTGCCTTGAGTTCCATTGGGCCTGGGTCGTGGCGGTGGATCTTTCGATTGAATCTTCCGCTAACTGCCTTGACTACCTTAGCAGTGTTTTTCTTCATGCCGTTGAAGAAAGTCACAGGCGATTGGAAAGTTAAGCTCAAAGCCGTGGATTTCGTCGGCGCGGGGCTCGCGCTCGGCGGGACGGCTGTGCTGCTATTAGGGCTGAACTGGGGAGGAGGCGAGTACGCTTGGGACTCGGCGCATGTCATTGCAACCCTCGTCGTCGGGTTCGTCGTCAGTATGCTGTTTATGGTCTGGCAGTGGAAAGGCGCGGCGTACCCTCTTGTGCCGATGCACATTTTCAAAAGCAGGATTGTGAATGGCGCGTGTCTGACTATGTTTATTAACGGGTGGAACTTCCTCACGCAGGTGTATTACATCCCGACGTTTTATCAGCTGGTCTTTGGGTATGGTGCTGTCAAGGCCGGCGCGATGTTGTTGCCTGTGACGTTGATGCAGAGTATGTTTTTTCCCTTAGACTGATATACAAGCTAATAAGCTGCTGTATAGCCGTGAGCAGTACCGTCTCTGGGCTGGTTGTCCACCGCGTCGGACGATACAGAGAATGTATTCTCTTTGGGTGGATGATCTGGGCTGTGGGATTAGGGCTGTTTTCGACGCTGGATGAGAACTCTGGTGTAGGCAAGCAGATCGGGTATGGGATTCTGACTGGTGCTGGAGTAGGGAATACATTGCAGCCGTACGTATCAATGTATCATCTGGTGAGGGAGAACTAACAAGATAGAGCACTTATCGCGATCCAAGCAGGCGTTGAGAGGAGAGACATGGCAGTCGTGACAAGCTTTCGAAAGTACACATCCCCTCTCAAAAATATCGAAGAAATATACTAACTTGACAGCTTCGTCCGCAACCTAGGCGGGACTCTCGGACTGGCAATAGCCCAAACAATCATGTACGCTTCTTGCCCTCTTCTTGCCTCTTCGTCTATACCACCAACTAATACCGAATAGAAACAACCTCCTCCTCTCCTCCCTAAAACCACTACACCTCAGCTCCGAGTCGCAAAGGTCCCTCCTCGCAAACCCATCAACGTACCTCTCTACTCTCCCCGCCGCAGAGGCAGCGCACGCCCGGTCGTTGATCATCCCTGCGTATAAGCGCGGGTTCATGATTATCTTTGTGATTGGGGCGGCGCTTGCAGCCGCGGCGTTCTTTTTGGCGGTTGGGCTTATGCCGCAGGTTGGACTTGGGAGGGGGGATGAAGAGAAGTTGAAAGAGGAGGGGAGGAAGTGGGTTGATGAGAAGGGAAAAGGGAATAAAGATGGAGAGGTGGAAAAGGGAGGTGAAGTTCGAGATGGAGTGATGGAAAAAGGAGCTGAGGTTAGAGATGGAGAGGGCGCAGCTGAAAGACGCACTGAGTAGACTATGATCATAGTATTTCAGATATTGCCATAGGTCCAGACCGGTGATCTATTGAGCGACGGAATACCTAAATGGATTCTACTTCTGATTGAGTCATATCTTCCTTAGTGATGTCTTGGAAAAGTATAAAACGGCGACATCATTTGCTGGCAACACTAGCTGAGGCTTAGCAGATCAACTCTGGATCAGCCTATAAAACCAGCCTATCAAAGCTCACAGGCCTAATAACAAGCTACTCCGGAGTAATAAGTGATGAGATAACGCTGTCAGCACTATTCAGGGACCTGGGGGAACTAAGCCTATTTGGGAGCCATTCCGCGCAGCTGGCGAAGCTGGCGACCAACATGAAAGGTATAAAGCATCCCAATTCTCCCATCATCTCATCTCATCATCTCATCATTCTATCTAATTTCATTCTCAAATTACAATCACATCATACCCAGCATGAATAAACCAACCCTCGCCTTCTTCGGTGCCACCGGCGGCTGCACTCTGGCCTGCCTCGCACCCGCCCTGGAAGCCGGCTACAACTGCGTTGCTTGTACGTTCTTACACTCTTCTATAAACAATACTGATAAATAAGTGGTCCGAACCCCCCAGAAACTCACCAACCTGCTCGTCGCGCGCAACATCCCAGCATCCCTGCTCAGCCAACACCTAACCCTAATCGAGGGCTCCACGGAAGACACCACCGCCATCCACAAGACCCTCTACCCAGCACACCTCCCGCCAGCAGCAATGATCATCTCCGGCGTGGGCGGAACAATGGACTTTTCCTCGCCGCTATCCCCCAAATTCGTCGGCGCGACAGTCTGCCAGAACACCATCCGGAACATCCTCTCCGTCCTGCGCAAAGAGCAGGCAAGCGATGCGCCGATCCCACGGGAAAATAAACCCGTGCTGATGGTCATTTCGTCAACGGGACTCACGGAGAAGAGGGATATCCCGCTCGCGATGGTCCCGATGTACAAGTACATGCTGGCGACGCCGCACGCGGACAAGAAGGTGATGGAGGGGTTGGTCTTTGAGGAGATTTCCCGGCCGGAGGAGCAGAAGGTGCTGAGCGACTATGTGATGATCCGGCCGAGTTTCTTGACGAATGGGGCGGCGGGGAAGAACAGGGTCCGGGCGTTGAAGGGGCATGGCGAGGGCCAGAATACGGCGGGGGGGATTGCGTGTCCGTTTGTTGGGTATACCATCTGCAGGGAGGATGTTGGAGGGTTCATGTTTGGTCTAGTTAAGGGGATGGAGGGGGGTGAGGGCAGAGAGTACTTTGGAAGTGTTGTTTCGATTTCTCATTAATTTTTAATACTTTTCGTTAACTTTTCATATTGCTGAGTCTGTCGATCTTCCATTCACCCAGGCACGCCCTGCATTAGTGCCAAGCTGAGGCTGTGGGTTGATGTGCCGGGGGAGTTTTATGAGAATGCGAGTCTGTGGAGGTTGGGTGATTCGGGGTTGATCCGGGATAAGAAGATATAACTACGCTGTCTGTCTAGTATTAGATGATGATGTACTTTATGTTTATGAGTAACGATGCAGAGATTGAGAGGTATGATTTAAGGAAACCATAGATAGGGTATTTAAAGCATGTAAAACAGGTTGTCCTAGGTGAACCATGAACTCCTCCCGATTCCAACCAGATATCTCCAGGTATCAAGTGATGAACGCCAAGTACTCCACAAATAAGTTACAACACCCATCAAAGCTTTGTAGACTTGGAGCTGGCACCACCAAGGAACCATCTGGTCAATTTAATGAGAAAACTGTCGTGAGGCTTGCCAAGGTCAAAAAGAGGAGTTGTACGCATGACAAGTTGCTCGCCATCATGATAAGCCTCTATAACGCGAAGATGATGCTCCCCAATAGCAGAGAACAGCAGAACCTATATAGAGATTAGCCAGGAACCTTCCACTTGCAGCAATGTCCTGTTAACTTACAGGTGCAATGACATTTGGGCGGAGCGCAGAGGTATTCAGCCGCCGATGCATGATCCGAATGGCCGTTTTGATCTCCCCATGAAAAAGCGCAGCTTCTTTGGCACTCGCCATTTCACTGAACATCAGGGCTACAATATGAGGGCCGCCGCTCTCAGGCATATGGTAGGCTGACTTTAACTGCCACCGGGAACCTTGGGTCACGTCCACGAGGTGACCGAAACCAAAGTTACCCCAGCTGCAAGGACACAAGGTCAGTCAAAACATGTTGAGACAAAACATCATGCGAGACTTACTCTGAGTATTGGACACCAGGGGGGAAAGCCTCCTCATTTGGGAGAATGCAGTGCTGGAAGAATTCGTTCACGAGAAACGCAAGCGACCGGGCATTGTAGTAGAGGTCTTGATCCAGCCGGATGGTACTCTCAGAGTCTGACTCCTCGGGAGGCTCTATAGCTGAAGTATACTGGGCAAAAAATTGGGGGCCGTCGCTTTCTTCAAGGGTCATTGGCAGTCGTTGAATGCCCACTTGTTTGAGATCGGCGGGGAAAAGACTAGGGCCGAACTGGTCGAGAGCATGGTAGATGTCAACCAGCTTATGGCGAAGACTTTTTCGAGCAGCAAGAAGTTGGCAGTCCATATTGCTGGCCAGAGATGAGTGGGAGAAGGAGATAAGATGGAAGAAACAAATGCTGGCACTGGGTCGGTTGGGTGACTAAGGAAGGTTTATTACAATCTGTATAGCTGTTTCTACTCTGGCCATCAATGCTTGTTATTCGTCCATGTCCGCAGCAGTATCAACATTCACAGCCTCAATCTGAACCCTTTGACCTCGACAATTTGACCAATGTAAGCTCACCTACGTACACTTTCTGCTTGAACAGATGTCTTGTAGATATCTTACTAGAGGTAGGTAGCCAGAAGTTCTATCAACAAATTCTATAAGATAGTAATAAAGTAAAGTGAAATATTTAATATTTTATAAATACCCTAGGTCCTTAATAATAGGTAACTTCTAGTAAAATTCTTTAATATTATGGTTATCGTTTCTCGTATAGGCAGATAAATGAATACTATCATATACAATCTACCCCCCTCCAACCCGCCAGACGCAACGGAAAAGAAACAACCGGGGGCTGGGGAATCCGGCCAGCCCGAATATTAACCTGCAGCGACGGGTGAAGCAGCCTGGGCGCCGCCAGTTGTGCATCGCGTGCTCTCCGCAGCGCCACAAACTCCTCCCTTGCGATCCCACGCTTCAGATGCTTGTTCTTTTGCTTGTGCTCGCCAACAGTCATATACGGGACAGGAGCCTTGCGCTCCTCTGATGGGTAGTCATGCCCAACCCAGAGCTTGGTATGGTCTGGTAAGTTGAGAAGTCTGCGCCCCGAGGTGAAGAGGTTCTCTGCACTCCCGCCGGGAAAGTCGCAGCGTGCGGTGCCCAGATCTGCATGGAAGATGGAGTCGCCGCAGAATACGTGGTCTGACAGTGAGCTTGGTTCCGTTCTTGGTATTACTGCAGTTACTCACCTTCAATCTGGTACCCCATGTGGTCTGGGGTGTGGCCTGGCAGATGCATCGCCGTAGCTGTGAGATTGCCAATGTGAAATGTTTCCTCGTCTTTGAACAACCTGTCAAAGACACTGCGATACTTGTCCGCCGGAATCCCATATCTCTCCCCAAACACCTGCTGGACCTGGCCGATGCGCTCGCCAATGCTGATTGGGGGTCGGAACCCTTGCTCCTGCGCAAGACGAGCTTGTAGATACGTTGCGGCCGTGAGGTGGTCTGCATGGGCATGCGTTTCCATAATCATGACAATCTTGTACTTCTTCCGCTTGATGAATGATAAGAGAGAGTCGGCGCTCGCGGTGCTGATTTCCCAGGCAGCTGGGTCGTAGTCCAAGACCGCGTCGATGATTGCAGCCTCAGATGTTGTTGGATCTGCAACCACATACTGCCACGTCCCAGTCTTGTTCTCGAAGAAATTGTGGATGGCTGGCTCGGCCGCTGGGGAGTTCGCCCTGGCACTCTGGCGTACTGTGCTTGCTGTGCTTGCTGCAGAATGATGCCTCATGGCCCATTTGCCTGGATACAAACAGGCTTGCCTTGGTAGCACTGCAGGACGACCAGCAAGGGGATATTTGGATAAAGTAACAGTGTGCCGCAGAAGGCCGGTTGGTCTGCATAGCCCGCAAATTGTTCTCAGTGCCATGACTGCCTACTAGATACAACAAGCAATAGATAGAAGAAGAAATGAGTCTACGCCCCGACAGGATCTGATGACGTTTTCATTCGGCCGTGGCGGCGACCTGGGCATCAATCGGCGTTTGATCAGGCAATCGGCGACCATTTGCCTAATTAGGCAATATGTATCAGTCTCAGATTCTGGGGCTAGTCTTTGCTTTAACCCCGATGGACCCGCAACAGGATCTAACCGGGATTGATTCAAAGATCGACGTCTAAACGCCGGCCTGGCCTGGAATATGCTGCGGCTTTCGTGGGTCTAGTACAATTATATACTAAGATGGAGCAGGTAAGGTCAGAAACATTGTCTATGTCTCAACAGACTTATTCTAAATTGTAAGAAGCTAATAATAAGACAACTAGCACCTTAAAGTGTCTGACTATCTTAAATAGGAAGGTCCCCTGAGTATAGATGGGCTAACAGTCAGATATAAAAATGCTAGATAGTAAGGACGACGGGCTTAGCCTAGAAGCCATCATCTGTCCCTTAATGCAGTCAAGTTTTCGCCTCCTTCCACCAGCTGTCTGCATGATGATGCACATCATGGTGTTCGATGCCACCCCGATTCTTCGCCTTTTCCTTGTGGTCAACACCAAGTCGAGCATTCCGACCCGACAGTGCTTGATCCAAATCAATCTGCGTCGACTCGGTGAGCGAACCCATCAAGACTGGATATCCAAGCGGCAGCTGGTCTCCCCGGTCGATCTGCCAAAAGTGCCAGGTCTTGCCATACAGCCCAACGACCTCTTTCATGGCCTCCGTCTCGGCCTTTTCCCACTCTTCGGGGTCTGCCTGTGCCGGCTTCGGCAGCACCAGCATCCCCGACTTGACCTCAAAGTCGTGCGAATGCCAGAGCTTCTTCTCGTCGTCTGGCAGGGTCAGATAGACGTGCTTCGGGATCATGTATTCCACGCCAATCAGCCGGGCATCCTTCTCAGGAGACTCGTAGATCAGACACTGCCGCAGGTCCTTTCGGACATGGGCGCAGTAATGGGTTGCTTCAACGTAGCGGGCAACGTTTTGCTTTGCAGAGTCGGCATAGATATGCAACGCATGGAGGAATTCGCAGATATTGTGCAGTGGCTTGAACTCTGCGTTTGGCTCCGACATCGTGGCGTAGGTTGTCCGGTAGTAGTATCAAAAGGTGTTCGATGAGTATGTCAATGATCACTTTCTTCGAGTTCTCTGCTACCAACTTATACCTTTGCTCTGTCCTGATGTAAACCTGAAATCATAGCATCAGCATTGCCAGTCGGGCTTCATGGGCAAACGGCGACTACTCTGAATAGTCTCGTACGAGAGGCGACTTTAACGATCCAACGGCCATACCAAAGTACAAAGTACACATTACCAACGGCGACCTTGTCTCGGGAACCATTATGACGCCAATCTGACCTCTGGAGGGCGGAGTTAGCAAGTCGGCGACCACAGATCCGAGCCGCTACAGAGTAGATGCGATGGGAGGCTGATCGCCGACACCCGCACAGCAGCGAATGACAGATAGTCAGCTTGATAACCATGGTTCCAGTCGGTTTTGGTCGGTTTCGGTCGGCTTGCGTCTGCTGGCTGGCATCATACTCCACATGGTTAATAAGAGCCCGACCTCGCCGACCACGAAAGTCTCAATTCAAGGTCTGATAATATGACTAATGGTCACCGGACTCTTAGTGAATGAAGCCTCTATATGCCTTGTTCGATTGTCTTGTCATTGGCAGTGGCTTGGTGAGCTCAGCTTAGCCGAAGAGCCTCGGGGCCGCCAATTCCCCACGGCCTCCACTGATGCTTTGCGGGGAACTACTGTCCCTAATGTGATGCAATCATTCCAGAAATTGTGCCCATATACATCTGAAGAGCTTTAGTATTATAATCAATGGCCTCACAGCATGAGAATTCTCAGGTCAACATACTCTGCAACACTGATAAACCACCCAAGCAATCCCCAGCTCGCACTCAGCGTAAGCGCGCCTCCAAAGCCTGTCTCGCCTGCCGGGCACGGAAGATCCGATGCGATGTCTCCGTCCATGGAAAGCCGTGCATGAATTGCCGAGTGGCTGGTGGAGAGTGTGTAGTTACTGCAAGGCCTTCAAAGTACAGTTTTTGGCCCAAGAAAGCAGCGCAGAGATCGAATGACGAGCACCGCATCACCCCCCTCAGTCCTGTGTCGAGACTCGGGCGTGATGGGCTATCAGAAACGAATTCCTCGCATCCTCAGGCCAGGTCACCGGGCAGCCAGCCCCAGTCTCTGCGTAGCAACGAGACATGTGGAAACAGCCCCTTTCTGGGAGACATTAATACAGACTTCTGGCAGAGCATCAGCAATTCCTCGCCGTCTCTACCAGGGCAAGGAACAGGTATTCTGGCTTGGTATGATACCCAAGCACATGTAGACCTGTCTGTTCTATGTAAGTGGAATGCTGTCCATATGAGTGATAACTGACGTACTGTAGTAAATACCGACGAGCAGAATCAGACCAGTCCAACATCAGAAGCCCTAAACGGCAGTCTGCTTCAGGAAATATGCGGTATACTAGGCGCAGGGCAGACAAGAACTACATTGACAAACCACTCCCGACACCCCTTGATCAAGCTCGATGACTTTTCTCAGAATGCGGCGCAGGATATCGAGTTTATGCGAGCCCACGGCTGCTTTCTGATTCCAGTAGCACCGGCACTGGGCGAGTTTATGCAGCATTATTTTCTCCATGTCCACCCGATGCTTCCGATGCTCGACGAGGCAGCGTCCTGGAATGCCTTTGACGGCGTGACTTCGACTCCCAGCCTCGATTTCCCAATCTCTATATTCACCTTCCAAGCGATGCTTTTCGCCTGCTGCAGTGTATGTTTCAACAGCCACCACGCCTCTAACACTATCATCTGACGTGGTCAGTTTGTCCCTCTAGATGTTCTTCGTGCCGTCGGGCTCGGAAGCATCAGAGAAGCCCGCAAGGTTCTGTGTCGGCGCGCAAAGGTACGTGCATCAGGGGCATGAACGTGGCAAGTCAGGCTGATCGCGCAGCTCCTGTTCGACTTCAACGGTAAGAGAGACCCGGTCGCTACAGCGCAAGGCGCCCTGCTGCTCTCATACTCCCCGGACACAAACGATCGAACAACAAACACCTCCTGGCTGGGGATTGCAATCCAAAACGCCAGGAAGGCAAACGCCCACGCGTACAATGTAATACCCACGATGACGGAACACGAGCGGCTGCGCAAGAAGCGGCTCTTCTGGTGCTGTATCCTCCGGGACCGGATCCTGCCTCTGGGCGTGCGCCGCTCGATATACATCACAAACGCCCACTTTGACTTTGCCAATAATCCCGCACTTACTGTTGATGATCTCAAAGGCGAAATCACTCGGTCAAGGGTATACGACGCACGGACGAAGCAGCTACTCGCCGAGCTGGCCGTGAGTCTCTGCGGACTGGCCGTTGCTCTGACCGACGTGATCATGATTCTCTATCCGGTTGACCAACTGCCAGTCTCGTCGATTGCCAGCGATGCAGCTCCTCGAGTACAATCGCACATTGACCGGGCAAGATCTAGTCTCACTCGCTGGTACGAGAGCACAATCGTCAGATTTCCCACCCCGGCTGGTATCGGCGATGCACATGGGTCGCTGGTCCTCTATACAAATCTGATGTATCTTTACTATCAGTGAGTGCTTTTCTTTTTGTTTTTAGTCTTCAGCTAACCATCAGCTCCGCTAAAATGGCACTTTGCCATCACGAGCTGCTTGTCTGGAAAGTAGGCAACGGCAGGCTTGATAGCAGCGCGCCCCAACTCCACCAGGCCAAGGGCTCGCTCGAGAGTGAAGCAGCATGCATCACAGATATAGTAAAAGAGCTTTTACAATTAAAACTGATTAAATACCTGCCCATCACTGCGTGAGTGTATCTACCTACCTACCTACCTACCTACTCCGTGCTCTAACCATTTACTCTATAGAGTGGCATACATTGCCCTCCCCCTAGCCCTTAGTATCCTCGACGTCAAGCTCTCCCTCACAGACGTCCAATCCGCAACCCGCCAGCGCCGACTGCAGATCTTCGCAGAGGCCATGAAAAGCCTACAGGCCTACTACGACGGCACAGACCGCGTCTCAGACGCCATAGAGCGTCTTGTGCATCACCTTGCTGCTGCTCCCGGGCCCAGCTCCAGTTTTGAAGGACATACCAGACAGCAGCCTTCAAGACAAACTAAACAGAAACACCCCGTCAGCGAATGGAGTGACATTCTAGACCGTCTGCCGGGCTGCTACCTGCGGATCGCCGTGACGCTGGACCTGGCGATTTCGACGGGCGAGTATCCAGACGAGCAGGCGTTTCCGGCGTGGTTGCAGACGAGGAGTTTGGCGAGTTGTCTTCCGCTGTGTGGTGCAGTGAGAGGGAGAGAGGGGGAGAGTCGTAGGATGGATTCTAGGGTTGAAGAATATCCCGAATATTCATCTTCGTCTTCCCAGCCACGGGCACTGCAGTGGTGTAATGGTGAACACCCGGCCGGGGTATCAGTATCACGACTAGAAGTGGAGGGAACGCTCAACAATGATACTGCTGCCCTGGAACCCGATGCAAGAGACTGGCTACTAGATGCCCAGATCTACGGCGTTCTGCAGGACTTTTACTAAACTGGAAGTAATCTGAGATGGATTCATCATTTCACGTCCTACCCAGCAGGGCTATATCTGCAAGTCAATGCTCCCTGGAAGTAAATACGAGATCCAGCCCAGCAATCGACATGGTGAAAAAGTCCTTGGACTCATTCAGCAGCCGCTGGCCGTTCTCCCCCGGCGCGAAGCGAATGTCCATCTGCGAGACAAGCAGGGCCGTCGTCATCCGCAGCTCCATTAGGGCTACCTGCTTGCCTACGCATGAAAAGGAGCCTGCAAGAATCGATGTTAGCTGCTATAATATACCGCAGAATCTATGAGACATTGGAACAGACCAAGCGAGAACGGTGCAAAGGCCGCCTTGTTCCTGACGAGCTCTGGCTTCGTGGACCAGCGTTCGGGGATAAACTCATCTGCTTTCTCGTAGCAGCTCTCAACTAGAGAAGTTAGTGCATCTCCCAACACGGTTCATGAGACAGGTGATCACTTACGACGCCCGAGTGTATACGTTGGCGCAACGACAGTCGTGTCTCCAGGAATAAACGTCTCGCCGATCGTGATACCCCCGGGGGGCGTCAGTCTAAGCACGCCCGACGGAACTGGTGGATGAAGCCGGAGAGTCTCATTGATAATTCCGTTCAGCAGCTCGGCATTTTGCAGAGCCTTGAAGGAGAAATTCTCATCAGCTTCTTGGAGCAAGCTCAGTTCCTGCCGGAACTTCTCCTGTAGCTCGGTGTCCTTTGCCAGGTGGTAGAACAGGAACGTCAATGTCGATGCCGTCGTGTCGCTGTTTCAATGTATTAGCGTGATTTGAGATGGATTTATAGTGAATGGAAAGATTACCTCCCCGCCACAATAATAAGCCGAGAGTCGCTCTCCAGCAGAGACTGCGCAGCCCTATGCTGGCTCTTGTCCGCCGTCTCGCTCGCCTCAATCAGCCAGGACATCAAGTCCGGGACATCCATTTGCATCTAAAACCCAGGGCTCAGTCAGAGACATACGACAGCTGAATTAAACCAGTCCCTGTTACTCACCCCCCTCCTCTTCTCCACCTGCTCAGCACTCCACGCAACAAACCTCTTAAACCCACCCCCCAACCCAGGAATACTCGTCAAGAGACAAAAGGCCCAAGGCACAGGACCCAGCAAGCCCAAAGGCCGCATCCCTTCCTTGAGCAGATCGAATGCGAAATGCGGCTCCCCGTTGCGCAGCATCTCAAAGGACCGCCCAAACGCAACGTCGCCCATCACGTCGAAGCTGTAGAAGTGGAACCAGTCCGCCGCACTGACGGATTGGCCGGACCGGCTGGTGAGTTGGGAAAGCAGGTTGCGCGAGTAGCTGGTTATGCGGTCTTCGTAGGTTCGGAGGGCTGTTGAAAACAATGTTAGCACGGTCAACACTTGGTTAGAGCAGGAGTACGGAAGGGGAAAACGGCGGGGAGTACCCTTCACACCAAAGCCGCGATCCCAGATACGGCGTCTCGCGTCGTGGGATTTCTTACCCCGTAGGGTATGTAGCGAGATGACTGGATGGTTGGCATCGTACCAAGGAGCCTTGGTGCATTTCGACGACGGGCCCAGCAAGACGGGGACGGCATCGGCATTGAAGATGGTAATCTCGCTCGGTCCTAATAGGGTTATTATCTCCCAAGTACTAGGGCAAGCTGAGATGATACACACCAGTGCGTACATAGTCCCCGTACTGCGCACGCAGACTATCCAGCTGCATAAAGTTATCGGATCTGGGTCCCAGCCTCCAGACATGCCACAGCTTGGATACCCTAGCCGCAGATGGGCCAGGGAACCTCTTCAGACGGTGGAAGAGGACTCTATACAAGACGATACTGGTGTAGAGGGCAGCGTAGAACGATCCCACCAGCTGAGCAGTCAGGACGGCGGCCTGCCCCGCGTCCAGGGGAGTATACTGCCATAGACCCAGTGCTATCAGGACCGGCGCTGCAATGGCAATTCGAAATAGCCACGGAGCCTCCAGGTGGTGTTCGCCGTGGACAAAGTACGTCCAGTGGATGAGGGCGCCGGCTGCTGCAGAGGCACACAGCGGACTTATTGCTGTTACAGAGAGAGTCGAAGTGGACATTGCTAAGGTCGTGACTGACTGAAGGCAATGGGAGTACACGCTTGTATTTGTACTGCTACCACTACTCATAATCCGGGGAGTCACCTGTAATATTGCGGGGATGCGCCGATCAAAGGTCGATCTGGGGCCACAATAGCCGCTGACAATGAACCGAAGGTATAACAATAGGTCGGTAGTTCTGACATAATCGATGATTTCCGATTGGCTGTCTATGGATTATACAGATTGCTTATTACCGAGATACTATTACAGTCCCGATCTCCGTGATCAACCAACAGCTGTTTATGTGTCTATATATACCGGCTCATGTCTTGATTCGCCTGTTCCAAATGACCACCAAGCCATCATCGCTCGCCAATCCAGGCAAACGAAGTTGCATATCTGTTGCATAACTATACGCTGTGCATCGGTCTTTGGTCTTGCTGCCCATTTTCTACGGACGAGGGTATATTCAATAGGATTCAATGGGAGTGGCTATGCTGCAGTAAGAAAGTAGATTCTCGCACAGTCCATTTGAAGAATCATCCAAGCACTTTAAAGATGTATCTTATCTTCAAAGACGTAACTTAACTAGTGGAACCCTCAGAGCAAGCTCTCCAATAGATACCAATCCTCCGCATAACCCTCCGCATCCGCAGCCCAGCAGAGAGTGTCAGGAACCAGCACCGGCGATGGAATCCGTAACTGCGCGCCCTGTCCAAAGAAGAAATCGCCCAGCGCCTCCATCCATACCGGGTGTTCTGCGGCGGCGCACGACTGCGTATCTCCTGGAGTCTGCACGGCCCGGAGAAGACGGTTGTCTGCAGGCGAGCAGGACGTCAAGTTCTGCTCGGTTACTTTTTCCGTCGACAGGGAGAGATCTATAAACCGGACGAGGGCTACATATACCTTGATGTCGAGCGAGGCAGAGACACGCTGCTTGGATAGTCCGAAGAGGCGGTGGTCATCATCATCCCCGTCGGGACGTGGAGAGCAGCCATGGCGGCAGCGTTCGAACAGGCTGAGCGCCTGCGATATGAGATTCACCCCCAGCTTCGAGTGGACCTTGGATTGCATGAGACTGTGGACTTCGGAGAGCATCGCCCGGGATGTATGGTTGTAGGTTCTCTCCCCTGGAAGGACGGCGCACGAGTTGCTGATGCTGAGGAGGATTTCTGGGAGTAATGTGCATGCGGCCCTGATTCATTATGAGCTTTCACTTTGCGGTGCTTGATCCTGGTTCCAAGGTACTTACGCGCTTATTGGTAGTTTCCCCGTCAGACCGAGTGTCTTGAGTTGGCGGATCTTGCTCACGATCCGCTCGGTTGCTGAACAGATTTCCAGCTGGCAGTCTTGTACGTTTTCGACGTTGACGAACGGAGACTTGCTAAGCACCGAGACCGAGCAGACCTTGTTGCAAAGGGCAATGCGCGCAGATCTGTCATTGTCATTATGCGATGGCATTGCATTAGGGCACGGTACGTACTGGTAGTAGATGCCCACCAGGTTGCAAAACAGGGTGATGTTCGGATGCAGCGCTGTATAGTCGCCCTCCAAATGCGCCATCCACTCCATCTCCCAGCAGTGAAGCGTGAATCTCGCTTCGTCCAGCCGGCGCAGTAGAGCGTGTCCACTTCTTGCGTCGCATTCTGCACGCCGCGGCTGTTGAGGATACAGCAGCGCGACTAGATCCGTCACAGTGATCACAAAGTGGCACAGGCATCTCATCGTCTGCGAGAGAATGTGCTTGACCCTGGGGCTATAGGATAGTAGCCCTACCGTCTTCCCCAGTACATCACCAGGCGATAGCAAATGCCGGCAGACGCCAGGCTCAACCTTTGGGATCTGCAGCGGACGCCGCATGCCCAGGGCGATGATGCGGTCGCGGATGAGGCAGCACCACCAGAGCCGCTTCAGCTCGGCTCTCCTCGTCGCTGGGCCGATGCAGTGATACTGGTGCGCTTGTATCAGCATGGCGTGCCGGACTGCAATGTGTAGCCAGCCCGAGTTTGCGTAGGGTTCCTGGTCGGAGGTGAAATGGGAGAGCAGCACTGCAGCCTGGGAGATGGCCAGCGCGTCTTGCTCGACTCTGCTTTCGTAGAGGATCTTTTCTAGTTAGCCTGTGGCGTGCGTGATTCCTGGAGGTCGGTCACCTACTTTGGCTTTTGTATAAAAGTCATTACGCGCCGAAAGAAGCGAGTCATAACCGCACCGGCGGGATACATCGACGGGTATAAACTGCCGTTGCAATTAGATTCCAATATTCCCTTTCTCTGTTTCTTTTTCTGGATAAAAAGAGTTTACAAACACAACTAGCCGCGAATAGCATCGCCTGGAAGAGCAGCAGTGGAATCTGCCCAGCGGCCCCCAGCGACATCTCCAGCGAGTGCATGAACTCCCCCTCGTCCACGAGCGGAAGACACGGATGGACGAACAGAAAGTAGTAGCGCATGATCGAGAGCACGACGCTGCGACCCGGTACATCGAGACACCCTTGCCCGTGGAGGTTTTGCACCTGCTCTGGATCGAGATGCAACAGACCCGTGGCGCTCAGCGAGGGATAACTGGAGTATGACAGCCACGCTTGTAAAGACTCTCTTAGCTAGGCAATCCTCTCCTAGAGAAGGGAGGTGATGCACTCACTGGTAGATTCTACAGGGAGACTGCTCGTCGTCCTCCCGTGCGATGACTTTGGCCTCACTCGAGCCAAGGCGTCCTCTGCTGAGAATGTGATATCGACACTCGACGGCACAGGGGGCTCCGGCTTCGCGGCTTTCCGCTGGCGAGCACGGAAGATCCGACATGGGTTCCTATCCAGGCGACAGTTTGTGCAGGGGAAGCCGGTCAGGGCGCCGTCGCAGCGGACTTTGCGCTCGTGGCATCGGATGCATGCGCGAGAGGCACGCTTGAGTGGGAGGCGTGGTCGTGGGTGCAGAAGGCTGTCCATGATACCAATTGATGAACGGATCTGAGAAATGCTGGCAGAAGATGGATGCACAAGAAAACGCATCAAGAAGCCTATATGGAACCCGGCCTTGTGGCTGACATCGGTAGTTCTGACATAATCGACAATCTGACTGACAATCTGACTCTGACAATCTGACTTATATTATGCTTGAATGACTGTCCGATTGGCCACTCGGTACTGGATCATGCCAATCCCCGTAAAGAACAGCTCCATTGAACTTAATCTTGACTTGTCCTGCTGCGTCTCCGATATCCCCGCAGTAGAGCAACCGCCCAGCCGAGCAGCCCAAACCCTAAGCCACTGTCCATATGTCCATATAATGCCGACTCGATAATTTTGAGCCATGATCCCATTCCCCTAGCCATACATATACCTAATCTTCCAAATGACCACCGCCCAAGCCATCATCGCCCGCCCGCCCATACAACCAGGCACGCTTCAGCTATCCCTCGAACCCATCAACCTTGACCCCCCCGCGGCAGACGAAATCTTCGTCGACATCTGGGCGACGGGGATATGCCATACGGACGTCGTGCTGGGCTCGGTTCCTGATGGGACACTGGGGATCCGATATCCAAAGATTCTCGGCCATGAAGGTATTCCTTTTCCATCTGGATGATAGTCTGCTGATAGGTCCAGGATCTGGGATTGTCCGCGCTGTGGGAAGTAATGTGGAAACCATCCAACCGGGAGACGCAGTCTTGCTCTCATTCTACTCCTGCGGTGCGTGCGAGCAGTGCGAGACAGGACACCCTGCATACTGCAAGGAGTTTGCCAGCGAAAACTACATTGGGAGACAACATTCCACCAAGATACACTCAACCGGGGAGAAAGTATTCTCGAGGTTCTTCGGCCAGTCGAGTTTCGCCTCATCGGCGGTTGTGAGCAAGCAGGGCGTCGTCCGCGCAACAGAGCTGCTCGCTGATATTGGAGAGCTGAAGATCTTTGCGGCGCTTGGGTGCGGGTTCCAGACGGGGATGGGCGCTATTGAGAATATTGCGCGGGCTGGTGCAGACGATGTAGTGATGATTCTGGGACTCGGCGCTGTGGGCATGGCTGCGCTGATGGTACGAGTCTCCTTCTATCCAATAGCATTCGTTCTAAACCACAGTAGACAGCCAAGATCCAAAACTGCAGAGCCATTGTCGCCGTCGACCGAGTCCACAGCCGCCTGGATATAGCAAGGTCGCTTGGAGCCACGCACACTATCGATACCAGCAGCCCCGGGTTCACCACGCTCGACCAGGCGCTGGCGGAGATGCTCCCTCCAGGTGTATCCGTGGTGATTGAAACGACGGGCGTTCCTGCGCTGCTCAAACAGAGCATCAAGGCGTCCAAGCCGAGGGGGAAGGTCGTCTGTCTTGGGATCCCGCCCTGGGACTATCGGTTGAGTATCGACCTGACGCAGTATATCAATGTATGAAACGTTGCTCTGCCTTGCGGTCTTTAGCATACTGATGTTTTAGAGCGGTATGTCGATAATGGGGTGTATTGAGGGAGACTGCGATCCTCAGAAGGTCAGTCAAACTAGTATCATTCTTATCCTCAAGCTGAGCATGCTCACAACGACAGGCAATCCCGCAGATGATTCAATGGTACCGCGAAGGCCAGTTTCCCATCGACCGGCTGGTTCAATGCTTCAAGGTATCTTCTCCTTCTTAGCATGTCTGCCTACTGACTGCTACAAGGCAACCGAGTATGAACAAGCAATGGCCGCCATGAAAGACGGATCGGCGATCAAGCCAGTCCTGGTCTGGACTGAAAAGTAGCAAAAATAATAGTAGAAGGCGTCTATCGATTCTATAATACTCATGGATATTTGTTTTTCATTATGAATAATTGATGGACTTGCCTGAGTACTTGGCCACAGATAAGCTTATTCTGTCTAATATTCCGTTCTACCAGTTATAATCTGTCTTCTCATCTACCAATCCTGCACTATATAACCCAGACTTTAAACATGTCAAGTACATACGACCATAGGGTGAGGAAAATAGGGCTTCCCGTCCGCTCAGCCGTACTCAAGCCTCACGCCGGCTGGTTAGTAGTATGGTGGGTGACCACATGCGAATCCCAGCTGTTGTATGTTTTTCTTACATTATTTTTTGGATCAGGATTGGTGGTTTTGGGTTGTTGCATTGCGATTGGGGACTGGTAGGGATGCTTTGCTTTCACTGGGCAGAGTTAGGGTTAGATCAGATTGGGATGAACAGGGACTTAATTATCAGATTCTAGCCAAGATTCTAAGACTGTCTAAGTACTCTCTATATACCCAGGTGGTTTTCCACCGCCGAGATAATCTCTTCACTGCTCGTACGAGACTCAATCTTCATAAGAATATGGTGATCCGGTCGAACCAGAATTCCTCCATGGTGAATCTCTGATGCGAACCACGACTGGCTGATTACGCTGAAATCTTGACCAAGGCGCCACACGTTAAATGGAATCTTTTTAGTGTTGAAATGCTTCTCGGCATTAGAAAAGCGGTCGTTCTGGTTCTGCTCACCGAGGATCAACGTAAACGAATCAGGGCTGCATAGATCCAGTGTACTCCACTGGAACTGGCTGGCCTGGGCGGCACTGAGCTCTTTGACATAGGAAACATCGATTGTATCTAGGTTCCTCGGAGCCGAGCCTGGAAAAGAGATCCAGACATGGGGCAACCGGGCTCCTGCAGTAAATTTGGGACGGTAGTGCGAGGCATGAGCAGGCGGCTTCTCTGAGCCATATACATATCCGATATGATGCTCTAGCTAATAGCAAGCGCTCGTCAGGTTTGGTCTTTGAGACATTGGATACACTCACATTGTCAAAATGTTCCCTCTGCCCTTCAATGCCCTGGTCCACCATTTCCCGCTGCTGAGGATCCTTCAAAGCCCTATGGAGGCCCTTGCGAGCTTCTGCAATATCCGTCACGCCTGCCATGTTCAAGCTCTTGACCAGCTTGAAAATCATCTCTCCGTTCTTGACGCTTTGCTTGGAGTAGTTTTGCGCGATCTGACGGCGCTCAGCTGTGTATGTGTGCAGGATCGACGGCGCTGCCATGCGGTGGTGCACCATGGCAATTTTATAGGCCAGATTATGCACGTCTGCAAGTCCACAATTGAGCCCTAGGCCGCCAGTTGGTGGGAACGAGTGAGCTGCGTCTCCAGCACTGTGTGAAGATTAATGAGCAAAGACGCATGACAAGATAGGCAGACTACACTCACAGGAAGATATTGCCCTTTTGAAACGTCTCTGCAATCTGCCTCCGGAACACCCACGGCCTGAAGCTCAAGATATCAAACAGCACATCCTGACCGATAGCAGCACGAACCTTGGCTCGGCACATCTCCTCCGTCCACGATTCCACAGGGCACTGGGAGGTGTCAACTTCGCTGATGTGCACTTGAGTGCCGCTCAGGTCATAGGCAATAATGAATCCTGCGGCAATTGGGTCCATGATCCAGTGCAGCATGCCCACCCGGTCTCCTACGACGGGCCGGAGATTGGAGCTGAAGTGGACGGTCATCATTGTCTGATCCGAGTCTTCGCCTTCAGAAGAGATCTCTAGGAGCTCGCGCACTCTGCTCTTACGCCCGTCGCAGGCTATGAGATGTTGGGCCGTGATTTTATGGAGAGCTGTGCCTCGAGTCTCTTTAACTGTTGCGACAACCTCGTCCTCGCCCTGCAGAGTTGGCATGCAATACAAGACAATAATCAACAGTAGCAGAGGTGGACGGTACCTGCATCAACCCATGGATGCTATATCCCTTCTTGAGGGTGATATTAGGATCCTGCTCAATCAACCTGGTGAGGTGCTCTTCCAAGGCCGGCTGTGGAATGTTATGTATCATCTAATTCGTTAGACTGGCTACTGTCTGCTTTCTGGAGAGTGGAGATACCTCCGGTGTATCATCCAGCACGGCCACATCCATACGCTCATAGGGTAGCCTGCCCACCAGTTCCCCAGACAGGCTGGTCACGAAATTGACCCAATATCCATCTGCTCGAGCAGTCCCAAGACGACGGATCTGCTTCTCGCCGAGCCCATATTGCCGTAGGATCTCCAACGACCGGGGGTTGATTGCATGCGCTTTTGGTGCACCCAGGCGCTGGGGATAGCGCTCCACAATCAGCGAGCGAACTGAAGGCATCAATTAGTGACATCCTGGTGTGTATGTAGAAAACTCACCATTAAGTCGCGACAACAACAGTGCCTGCAAAAGACCGACAGGGCCTCCACCAACAATCAGCACAGGCACAGCATCAGGAATCTCATCATTCTTCGAAGCCGAAGGCCCAGGTCCGGAATCACCCATTTTGACTTTTGCAGGTATTGAATCAACAGCCAGTCTCTCTTTAAGAGGTTTCGCAGAGACCGGATATACGGAGTAGACGCCTCTTTACCTCGGGCTGTGCGGGGTGCGGAAGAGGGTGGGATAAGCATAAGCACGCCGGTTCTCTTCTCAAATGCGACTGGTCATCGGATATCCCGAGACTTGGCTGCCTGTCATATTTAATAGAGGATATCAGACTCCACGGAGTATCAGTGGGTGGGCAAGTGGGCAACTCCGTGGGCAAATGGACAAATCTCCACGGAAATGCTTACCGTGGAGTAAAGTCCTACTGCACTCTTCACTATTTTCTGCTTGGACTGTACAGTATGTAGTACTTAGGTGATAGATATTACTTCTTTCATACGAAATATTGTAATTGAATTTATAAATACGAGAGTATACTGTTAAAGAAGATATCAGAAAGATACTATTCACAACAATATTGTAAATTGATTAATGCATCACTAAGGTATCAAAGGCAGCAGAACATAAGAGTCCTTGTCACCCCCAGCATGAATGACATGAACTCCCTTGTTGCGCAGCTGCGGTCTCGCATCAGAAGGCCGGAGATGCTCCTTGAGCAGCACACCAGCAATTGTCAATCTCAGCTCCTCCCCCGGATTACAGACCATGCCATACGGCCACAATGCAATGTCCAGCGGTACCACTTGTCCCGGACGAAGACGCTGCTCGCGCTGATGCTTGTACACTGGCTGGAACAAGGTAGACTGTTCTTCATCGAGTTCCCGGTGGCTGGCGCGCATGCAGCCCTCTGGCCCCTTATCGAAATAATGCTCGTATTTCTGGGGATTGGCCTGATGCTGCGAGACCAGTTCAGCCTGCTCCTTTGCTGGGTCGTCGGCCAGTCTCCCAACGTCGACCATCTGGTGTTCTAGAATGCGGTTCGTGGTAGGGTCATATTTCGATAGCAGCACGGAGACATCGATGTCGTCGGACCCTTGGGCTTCCATCCACAGCCGCACTTTGATGTACCCTGTGAACTCGATTGTGCGCGTGACGGGCATCTTGAACTGCACCCGGCCTTGGGTAGCGTCGTAGGATACTGTCTCGGTTGATGTCGGAGTTGTTTCCTGCAGTGACAGATCCGACGCATTCAGGAAAAGCTTCCATGGCACCTGGCGTGCTAATGGGAATGAAGACTCAGGGCGATTCACAATGTCCACTCCTCCGGCATTCAGGATGCTGAGGCGCACCGGCGGAGTAAACCTCCAGTCATTATTGACGCCTTTCAGATAGTAGTCGTAGAACTTGCGCAGGTCCTGCAGACTGGACTCGTCGTAGAGATCTGATAGACATGTTAGATGCAACCAGATTCAACCACTCCTAGGGCATTACATACCTGGCCACTCATGCGTATTGTGCACTCGGAGCCACTTCTCACGGCTGCCCAGCTGCTGCCAGACTCGAAGCGTGCCGCTAACATGCAGCGGATTTGTCCAGCTCGCAACGAGATACACGGGGCACTGGATCTTCTTCGGATCCACTGCAAACTGCTTCCAGAACTCATTCTTCAGAGGATACTTGTAAGTCATCGCATTCAGATCAACAGCCTTGCTCCCCTTTGCCGACGCCACATCCCCTCGATGCAGTCCATCCATGAATCCCGGATTCGGGACGCCGCCACGTCGGATCTGGTCCTCGTAAATGTCCGAGATGCCCTCCCACGGCGCCAGACAGGCGAGGTGAGGCGGATTCTCGGCCCCGGCCCAGTACTGTGTCATGGTCAAGTAGCTGTTCCCGGCCATCGATACCTTGCCATTGCACCAGCCCTGCGCGGCGACGAACTCAATGATATCGTAGTTGTCCTCCCCTTCCTTTTTGGAGGGCAGGATGGCGACCTCGCCCTCGGACTCCCAGCATCCCCGGCAATCTCGACTCTGTTAGTTTTCGTTCATCCTCCAGAAAGAGAAAGACTCACCCGTGTGGACTATCGCATATCCGTGGTAGCACCAGTAGCCCGGATCAGGCCCTTCGAACTTCTCGAGCCCGGACGTGGCTTTGCGCGGACACCCAAAGCGCCACGGCCACGCGTCAAAGTGGTGTCTGTTGGGCCCGCCGTCCTTGCCAAAGGGACCGGCCGCGATGATGGCCGGCACGGTTCCCCGAGGTGCGTGCGGAGGCCGATAGATATCAGCGTAGAGAACGGTTCCATCTCTGGTTTTTATCGGCACATGCTTGTCTAGCAGGATGTCTGAGACTAGAGGACGATGGCCCTGGACGTAGACTTGCCCGGCCTTGAGAACTGTTGAGGAGGGACTCGGCGGGCGAAAGTGGTGTGCGTTGGTGATGGCCGCAAGGGGGAAGTATTCAACCTGGATGTCTGTCATGTTGATGTGGAATGGAATGGACAATATCGCTCAATATACATATATGGATATAGATATATATATATGATACAGCCACCCCAATCTACCCCATCTACGCTCCACACTCTCCACGGAGTTACGACTCCACGGAGTTCATCGGCAGATTCTCCGAAAGCCCAGCTGTCGTATATCATCTATTCTGGTACTGGTTATTGATTATTGAGATCGCTACAGTATAATGCCAGCAACAGTGTAACTATACAAACGGCAAGATGACTCGACTAGGGTATTTCCCCCCAAAGTGAACATGGTGCAATCCATCATTGACGCCGCTCTTTCCACCTCCAACAAGCGGCTGAAACGCTGCAATCGTGGGATTCCGACCAAGGACATCGACTTCCAGTCCCTCCCCTGCCTCAAAGTCCATGCCCATCGCCCACAGGCCAATTTCAAGTTCAACCACCTGGCCCCGGGGAGTGGGCAGTTCTCTGGTATGAGGATGGAACGGATATTGCGGATGGATTGACCTCGAGGCGTCGATTTCGCGGTGTGATGCACGCAGCATGCCCACAGCCCCGGGATACAAGATGAGATCGCTCTTGTCCTTGTCGGCAATATCATCCATTGCCTTGACGGGGGCATGGCGCCAGGGGACATTGAGGGCTAACAGCACCTTGCCAGTCGTATCCAGCTTACGGATGATCACAAAAACGTCCATATCGTCAGTCCTGTCGCTGGAGACGTACAAGATCGCCTTTGGGAGTCCAATCAGCCGGCTGGGCTGGTCAAAGATATGCCGGAAAGCTGCAGTCTGCATCGTGGTCGACTCGTAGCTCACGGAGCCCTCTTCCTTGGGCAGGTCAGACCGCAGAGTGCTGTTGTCACCAAGATAGAACTCTTTGTAGGCTGTATGAGGCAGTGGGAAGTCATCGACTGCAATGTTATATTCCGGGTCCTTTTCACCAAACTTCAGCGCCGTCACGCGCACCCGGGGCGTATCCTCCCAGCCATTCTGGATGTCTTTCAGATACCGGTCGAAGAAGGCCTGCAGCTCATTGGCCGAGTTCTCTTCCACCCAGAGATCGTGCCATTCCTGCCAGGGTGCGATGCGGAACCACTTCTCCGTGGAGGCTATCTCCAACCAGCCGCGAATGGAGCCCATCACATGGACATTGCTCGAATAGCTGCCCGTCAGGTACGTTGGGATAGAGATCCGAGTGAGATCCGGCCGTTTATCATCCCAGTATGCGTCTCGCAGTCCCTTACTGCGGCGAAACATTTCTCTGAAATCCTCCATCCCGTGCCGGCCCTGGATGAAGACACTCGAGATGTAGTCGAAAAAGTCGCCATGCCACATCCCACCTCTTCCAAACTGCTCTGCATACAGATCCGAGCATGCCTCCCAGGGCGCAATCGCCTTCAGTGACGGCGGCTTCTGCGCAGCCACAAAATACTGCGTGATGGCCAGGTGCGAATTGCCCACCATCCCAACCGCCCCAGTGCACCAGTCCATCTTAGCCAACGCCTCAACTACATCGTACCCGTCCTCGCCCTCCTGCGTGCCCATAATGACAACGGGTCCGTCCGAATCTCCCGTCCCCCGCGTATCGGCGCTGATAATAGCATACCCACGAGGAATCCACTCCGCAGGGTCCGGGGCCTCGAACTTCTCCAGGCCAGAGAGATGTCCATCAGGGACGCCCACATTCCACGGCGTCATCATGTTCAGCATACAGAGGCCGCTGAATTTCTTGCCAAACGGGCTGAAGCCCAGCAGGGCGGGGACTCGATTCAGAGGGCCCGTGTCCGGAGAGCGGTACACATCGCAGTACAGGCGCGCGCCGTCGCGGACGGTGATCTCGACATCGTGCTCGACGAGAATGTCGCAGGGCAGTGCGCGGGATCTGTATTTGTTCCAGCCCTTAGGGAGGACTTCCTTCTCGCCGGCCTTGAAGCCTTGGTAGTTGTTTCGGCCAAAGGTGGGCGGGTCGATGGGCTTTGTCGCAATCAGGACTGGTGGAGGCATCGTGAGGAGAGAGTCAGTTATTAGGCTATTGGACTGTTACAGAACTGGACCAGTGCAGGCTCATTAATATGTTCTTCTCCGTCATAGTCCGTGGAGTTGTGGAGCTCTAGAGCAGCCATGCATGTACTCCGTACTCCGTACTCCGAGACCCACGATTTCCGTGGAATTTGCTAATCCGAGATTCAAGATTCAAGAATAAGTACACTTGCCCTGAGGCTTCACGAATCTATTGCCTCGTCTAAATTCACCGGCCACATCTGCATTGATATCAGGGGATCGGGCCCGCCGTATACTCCAAAGAAATCTCCAAACCGAAAATCAATGTCCGGGTTTACATCGCCAACAGGATCCTGCAGTACTCCATCGACTGGAAGATCACTCCCTGGCTGAGAACCAGGTGCTGTCTCGGCCATCAGCTGGCTCCTTCGCTTCATGACGGCGATCGCCCGAGTCAAGGAAGAGCAGAGCTCGTCAAAGGAAGCTATCACAAACGGGACTTTATTTATCTTGGAGAAGCACACACGCAGAGAATTGATCAAAGCAACGTCTGATTCGGACGTCCATTGCGCTGGGTTCCTCATTACGCCAACATACAATGTGAAAATCACATTCATCACAAGAGGCGTCATCCATCTGCAAGACTCCTCAGCACTGGAACAAGTGTAGGCTACATATGGAAAGCATACCTTGAGACCGGCCAGCTCGACGGGGCAATCAGCATTTCATTGACGAGACGGCCCAGTGACCGCGCCGAGTTTAAACAGACTGCATCTGCAGCCACCATCCGTGGCTGGGCACGCTGGTGAGGCTGTAGGGGGATCTCACCGAAGAGGGCTGCGCGGTGGATGACGAGCATGGTGTTGTAATAGATGCAATGCAGAAACGACGGCTTGACGAGCACGAGGTCCGAGTGCGCAACTGAGATCTGCTCGTCAAGCTGCAGGGACCGAGGCAGCGCCGCTTTCCATGCCAGGAGCTGTCCATCCAGGGCCTCAATCTCGTGGACCAGATGTGGGTATTCCGCTTCGTGGTCGGTTCGACAGAAAAGCCTTGAGACGACCGCAGACTGGATCTGGCACAGCTGCACCAGCCCTTTTAAGAACTCGTCTTGGTCGCTCGTCGTGCCAGAATGAAGCAGCATGGCCATCTCCGCGGGCGTATCGACATCGCATTCAATGTCGTTAATCGCGGACGGTCTCCCCGTGTCGAATGACAATTTCCTATCTTCTTAGAAACATGCCTCACTCTTGGAAGGAAACTCACTTGTCCAAACAATAGCACACCCACCAGATCCGAGTTCGAAGAGAATACTCCTGTGCAATAAAGCGTCTTTCCCGGGGCTGCGTATGGCTGGAAAGTCTCCGATGCATGCCGATAGACTGAGCAATGCGCACTGCTGTGCCAACTGCAAGCATCGCCTGGCCGTCTTTATGACTGTTCATCAATTCAAGAGCCTGCGTATCTGGTTAGCTGTCGAACAACAACAGGCCAAGTACTACAGGCCGAGTACTGACAGACCATCAAAAGCAAAGCTTGCACACTCGGTAGATATGGCGTTGAGACCACCCGCCCGTATAACTCCCAGGCAGCGCCAAAAAGACGCTGGGCCTCGTCCTGGGCGTCGTCTTGCCTGGAGCCAAGAGCCAGGACTGTATATATCGTGCAGACCAACACCGGATCATTGGAACTGCCCGTGTCGTAGAAGGAATTGAACGAGGCCGTCAGCACCGGCGGAGATACCACTGGGAATAGAGAGTTGACAGAGGTCAAATAAGCTGAAAGTACTCGTCAGTACAGCTGGTCATCAACACGTTCTTCATACCAGTCAGATACCGGTCTGCCGTGCCCTTGTCTACCATGGGATAGTACGTCGAAGGCAGCATCGGGATCTCCTCAGCAAAGTTCATGTACGGACGAAAGAAATCCATCACCCGGATGCGGATCTCGTTGTCCTGGAACAGCTCCTCTGCAGACTTGCACAGGACCTGCGTCGACATCTTGCCGGCATACTTGTGCCGGCGCGTCAGCGAGCCCTTGCCAATCGTCACAACACCTTGCAAGCTTCGATTCGACAGGCCGAACACAGTCGGCGAGGTGACCAGCGGCGTGGCAGGGCGTTCTGGACTGGGCAGAAAGCGAGGATGCGTGGTGCCATTGCTCGGTGTAGTCGAGCGATATGTCTGGGGCTCAGCATAGACTGGATGAGAACTGGGTGTCTCCTCCCCCAGCGATGACTGACTGCAAGGCCGGCGCAGAATGGACCCATCACCTCGCGTCGTCTGGCATTCTACACCGTAAATCTCGCAGTTCCGACAGCATGCCGTCCGGGTATCGCAGCGGATCTACAGAGGACCCCGGGTTAATCCTGTCTCTCTTACCACTTGGACACTTACTTTTCGCTGATAGCAGCTGTCGCACTAAGGCTTGCACATCAGGACAGATCATTGCAATCCATGGGTTACGGAGTATTTCTTACGGCTTTGGGTCTTTGTCTGCGCACCGGAGGCATTCTTGTCACGATTCGTGATGGAGGGGGAATCGTACAGAATCGGATGGAGTAGTGCCGAGCCACTACGGAGTCCGCCACAATTGCATTTCTCGTGGCTTTTCTTCTCCACGGAGTTTGGCTGCTTTCTGAGTAGGAGTACGGAGTAATCTGTGGGTCTTATGGCTTTGATCTAGTCCCCACACTTTCCACTCACCCCGTGGGGATTGAATCGGATTGAATCCCGGGTTGTATAGATAAAGAGCTCAGGAGATGGCCAGTGTAAGGACTACTCAATCACCATTAGCAGTCAGATATCTCTGGCATCTCAACAAGGCCCCTCCAGCCCTCCGTGATATCGCCAACAACGCCCACCCACCCACAAGGGTGGAAGGACCAGGGTCTCCGCAAGCTCAACTGTCTGCTCATTGGGGCTCGGCTTTGATGCTTCGTTGATCAACAGTCTCCTCTCCAACGACCGGTGGTTCAGTGACCTGCCTGGTTCGCTGACACCTTTGGCGGCGGCGCCTGGCCATCCTCTGCTCCAACGTGGCCATGATCCGCTGTTCCGTCGGCCAGGCCTTCACCCCCACAGCCGGCACCTTCTTGGCAACTTGTCTTCTCGTCGGATTCTGTCTGGGCAGCTCTCCAGTGGCGATATTGGCGATATTGCATTGTGTACGGAGTACATTGCCGCCCTTGTACCCGTTATTGCTGTGATTGGCTGCCCTGCACCGGAAACCAAGGGCACGCCGCCGCACTCTGGAAGAAGTGGCCGCCATTTTTGATGATGCAATCATTCTGGCTCTTGGTACTCCTTGGCATGACAAGGCCAAGGGCGATGGGGGGCAGAAAATCGAAGCGGGGGGCGAACATTGCGAGTTTGCTAAATCTGCTGTGTAGGAGGATAGCTGGAATCTCTTCATCGATTGTTGGAATCTCTCCATCTAGTGTTGGATCCGTTCCTTTATCACAGCCGGACTTGGCCAGATAGATGAGCTGTCGATATATGTAAATCATTCCACGTGGAATCAATCTATTATTACCAGTCGCAAGACATCTAGATCTATCTGATAGTATAAATCGCTCTAGAAAACGCCGCAAGCCCCATAACCAAGAGAAAATCAAACAAACCAACGCCAGAGTGGAGTGTCGTTACGTATCATAAGCTGAACAGTCAACAAAAGAAGGAAATCAGACTCAGAGGTCATTCTCAAGCCACTCCATCAGCCCAGCCCTCATTCTAACATTCACCACGCCTCCAACTCCGTAGGCGGGTACAATCTTCCCCATCCGAGCTATACTCGCAGCGAAATAGTCCCTCCTGATCCTAGAAAGCCTCTCCCTCCACCCCAGTCCACCGGGGGGTTGCCGGTTATACATATCCAGACCAAGCAGGTGCATAGGGGACGTGATGAATTGAGTCAAAGCAGGACAACTGAACTGCGCAAGAGCAGCCTTCATCCCCGGCGTGGCGGCAATAAAGTCCGGTATTGAAGGCGCAACGAGGGCTGGGATGTTAAACGACGCGAATATCGTAATGCTATCTCGCAGACAGAACAGTGTATACGAGATCTTCGGCACAGTCGGCGCTTTAACACCCGGCGCAGTCACAGCCGGCGTGGGATGGCACGAAGCTGCCGGCGTCGTGATCCCATGTAGTGGTGGGAACGTCTGTGGCGGCGTCGTTTGAGCCCCGAAAATCTTCGCAAACCGCGCATCCTTGTAAACACATATCCCCATGTTAACCGCCGTAGTTGTAATGAACTTCGCTGTCCCCGGGAACACTGTCGAAAAGGATTTATCCTTGAACGTGGACATGGCCGTGTCGATTGTGTTTGCGGTCAGGTACGTGGACGTGTAGAGCGTGTAGATTAGGAGGAACGGGGTGCCGAGGAAGAAACCCGATGGTTTGCGGATCATCGAGCGAAAGGAGGAGGATATCGTTTGCGAGATTGGGATGCTTTTGGACGCCTTTTCGATGATTGCGCTGCTTTCATTAGTCTTGATAAGCCTTGGGTGTATAGCAAGAGGGAGTACCGGTCAATGACTGTGATGACAGGGCAGGTTAGAGCACCGGCTGCTGCGGCGCTGACGATGTCGGCACCGAGTCGCGCACCTAGACGGTTTGTGTTCCATCTTGACGTTGATTCTGAATGTGTTGATGTTGTTGAAGGGGCCGGGACAGGAAGAGGCGCATTTTGGGCGAGAGCTGGCATCTCCGAGTTAAAGCACTACCGGGGCACGGTCTAAATGCTAATGCAAATCAAGAACAAAAGGATAGATGGCTGGATTATGTCTATATCATGATAACTGAACAAAGGACACGACGACGACCATAAATTGGACGGTGATGCGATGGAAGTTGACTCAATTTGAGCCATTATTTGTCGTCGATTTAATTAGCGGGCGAGACTGGCCTTGGCCCGAGCTTGGCCCCGATCCCGGCCGAGTGCCGATAAACTATACAAGGATACTCCGGATAACAGATCATTTTATTTCATAACGCCAACGCCTGTTTATTTTATACCATTACTATGCCGCCGATGAGTTTGCTTCTATTCCATCCAGGGTGACGTTGACCGCGCCAGCTTGCACCAGCTAGAAATCATTAGCATACTTCTTCCGGCTATTCGATTACCCCGGACTTACCGCGCGCCTCAAATCATCAATCAAATCGTCTGCATCCTCGATACCAACACACAACCGGATCAAATCCTCGGGCATCGCGCGCTCAGCACGCGTCTTGGCATCAATACTAGCATGGCTCATCCGGCAGGGCAGACTGATCAAACTGTTGACACAGCCGAAACTAACGCTGATAGCCCACAACTTTGCATTGGCAACGATTCGCTCGCTGACAGAGACGTCGCCTGTCTCGAATGAAAGAACAGCTCCAGATCCCCGCGACATGGAGTGGTGGAGGTCGTATTGCGGGTGTGATTTCAACCCCGGGTATCGAACCTTGAAGCCGTGGCCTTCCAGGAACTCGGCAATGCGCTGAGCGTTGGACTGTTGCTGGTCCATGCGGACTTTGAGTGTTTTGACGCCGCGCATGAGGAGCCATGAGTCGAAAGGAGAAAGACCGCAGCCGGAGGCGTTAATGGGGAAGAAGAGGCGTTCGCCGAGGGCCGCGTCGTTGACAGCAATGACTCCGGCCATGACATCGTGGTGGCCGGACAAGTACTTTGTGCCACTCTCGTAGACAATATCCGCACCCAACTCAAGCGGGCTGAGCAGGAGGGGCGACATCATGGTGTTGTCAACAATGACCAGTGCCTGAGAGTTCCTTTCATGCGCGGCCGCAGCAATGGTAGGAATATCAACAATTTTGATCAATGGGTTCGTTGGCGTTTCCAGCAAAACCATAGCCGTCTTGTCAGTCAGCACCTCCTTCACTTTATCCGGGTTCGTAGTGTCAACGTGGTGGACAATGATCCCGCTGTTCGTGGAAAGATATTTCAGCAGACGGTTCGTTCCACCGTACAAATCATCGCCGGTAACGACCTCGTCACCAGGACGAAGAAGCCGGGTAATCACATCCAATGCCGCCATACCAGACGAAACCACGAGGGCGCGCTGCGCCGACATGATCTTCGCTAGGTGTCGCTCGAGGTGCGTTCGGGTTGGGTTGCCAGAGCGGGTGTAGTCATATTCTCCTCCTCCGCCATAAGAAGCCTGCTTGAATGTTGCGCTCTATCGGATCAATTAGCTTCGGCACATTTCGTGGGGCGGGCGCAAGGGATATAGTCTACCTGGTAGATTGGGACGCTGCTGGCATTGTACTGGTCGTTGCTTTCTGTGTAGACAAGCTCGGTAGCGATATTATAGCGTCGGCTTCCATGAGGACTCGAGGGGGCTGGCGATGGAGGGAGGTTGTGGCCCTCGGCATCAACATGAGGGAATGCCTTTTTCAATGCGTCCGACATCGCTGCGGGGGCAGAGGATGCAGTTAAGAGTTTATGAAGGGAGCCCCAACAGATGGCAGCGTTTGGGATCAAGAAATTGAGCTTCGGGCACTTTTCAAACTGCAAGCAATGGGAAAACAGATATTTACAAAGTCAGGAGAAGTTGTGATGATATTTGCCCCAAAGAGTCACTCTTCACCGATGCCGCGGGCAATGCCTGGAATTTAGTCATACAGAATCTCAATCGCTGATTGGATCCCGTCAAGAATTGCGATGTCGTCATCGAAGCTAAACCCGATAAGGATTTATGCCTGAGGCAAAATGCGGAGTACATATTTACTTTTCATCAAACATGAATTGTCTGGTAGTCACATTGAATTGATATAGTTAACGGTAGCCAGTACCTACGTCGCCATCTCCCCAAAGCTACCGTTGATGCCAAAGAATTGAAACCTAGAAAGGTCAGAAAGCTCGTCATTTTCATGAGTGGATAATGAACATACCAGTCTTCCACGTTGAGGGTTGTCGGAGCAGTTGGACCACTGCGAGAGCTACTACTCCAATTGTCATCCTGGCTTGCATTATCCATTGGTGCAGTGACTGTAGGATCCATGCCCTGCATCGGCCATGATGCTTGCGGATCCATTCCGTACATCTGCGGTTGTTGGCCTTGTAGGCCGATTGCCGGTAAACCTGATAACACTTCAGGGCTTCCCTGTGTTCCCGGCATTGTCGTCCGCGTGGCACTCGATATTTGTTGCGGGACCATAGACCGCTGATCCAGACCGTGGGCTTGGAGTTGTGATTGCATTTGGAGCTGCGGGTCAACAGCTGCGCTTTGAGGAGAGGTGAGTTCTGGAAAGATGGCAGTTCCGTCAGGGAATAATTGGTCTGGCTGGAAGTTTTCCCACAGAGATGGTGAAAGATTAGGCGAGGTACGCGTAACAAGGAACAGATCCGGGGGTGTTGCAGGCAAGGAGAATTGATTGTTGAAAGGCGTTGCCGGCCGCGTGTTTGCCCGTGAGTTACCAGACCCAACTATCCCATCTTTGGGAACGGTAGGAGATCCATGCTGTGGAGGCAGAGTAGACTGCCCCAGCTCTCTAGACGGAGTAGCTGCAGGTGTCTGAGGTCGAGACCGCTCATACGAAACTGGCGGCGTGGGACCTCCATTGGGCAGAGCAAGGTCCATATCATCGAATTTGCGCTTTGGAGGGGGATCTGTCCGCCTTGCGGACAACTGTGGGTTTGACTGGTTTGACTGGTTTGACTCGGGTTTAACCCGTTGATGCCTTTTCCCTGCGGCTTTCTGGAGCCGCTCTTCCAGCTGCTTGTTACCTAGGATGGACTCGAACAAGGTGTGCACCATCTTCGCCACGAGCCAAACTTTAGAAACATCCTTCAACGCTTGCATGCAGATTGTGATTCTCTCCTGGCACGTAGCCACCGTAGAAGGCACAGACGACCGCATCTGATAAACGTGCATGATCAGGGCAGAGAAAAGACTGTAGACACTACTCTTTGTCAGCAAGTAAATAGAACAAGATAGGAACGCAACTTACATGAATGCCGGCGTGTAGCGAACCTCGTTATGGGTTTGAAGATTCTCAATGATTGAGGTAATCATCCCAGCAGCTTGAAAGGCGATGGTACGTGATGGATATGCCATCTCTTCAATTCGATAGCTGCTCGGAGCCGACGACGCCGGTGGCATGTGTGCTCGATGTAACAAGCAAAGCGTGGTGCTATAAGGTTAGTCGTACTCACAATACTTCATCAGAGGACTCACTAGTAATTTGCATGAAGTAGAGCTGCCCAGAAGTGATGGTGCTGCCGCTGCCAGCAAACCTCCTTAGGACAGTTCTGAAGCCAGTCCGCAAGTGCCATATCAGAATGAGTCAGGTCCATCGCGTTCATTCGCCGAGATTTAGAAGCCACAGAGTACTGCTGTGAAAGCACCAAGCCCATGATCTCGCAGAGCTTGACATATTGCAGGAAGAACTGTACATGAACGGCGTCGGGTGGATACTCGGCAACCATGTCAATCTCGTCCTCGACGAAATCGTCTTCCGTCAACATGCCAACATCTGCATCATCTGTGTTTATGCCAATCGGACGCCCCAGAGCCACGGCTACGGACCGATCTCGAGTGAATAAAGTCCACCAGATCCGCTTCCATAACCGCTTGTCCGGTTTGGTCAGTTGCGATGATTCCACGCTGGAAAGTTAGTATTTCACCCTAGACCATATCTGACAAGTCTTACCTGCGGTGCATGCCCGAACCCTGCGCAACGACCATCGCCACCCTCGTCCAGTAGAAAACGTTTTTGGTAACATCTAGATGGTCAGCACATGAAGAAACTCAAGAGAATTCGAGAATTCTCCATACCTTCAGGACCCTCCCAGTACCAGCCTAGAAGGACCAAAGCCTGAACGATTGTGATTCGATCATCTTCATAGTTTGCATCATACAAAGCTTTAGCTCGCTTGTAAAACGTCATTGCAGCTGGAGTGGTCGAGCCGTTGGCATCCATCAACTGCGCATTCGTGCAAACCCTCGAACCCGCTAGGAGAATCGCCTGCAAGAGTAGCAAAGAAGGCGGGTTTTTAGGGTCTCGGTACTGGCGCATGAACCGACTGCGGTTGACAATAGGCACAACCGGAGCAACCCATTTAAAGTATGCATCAACCAACTCGTCACACAAAGGCTTAGGCGGAAGTAAAAAGGCGCCGCGCTGGTGAAGGATCTCTAATTCAAGACTGTCCAGATCAGTGATTCTCGCGCGCGATCCTTGAATATTCGGAGGCAGCGGGTAGTGCACGACATCGGTTGTACCGTGTCGGTCCTGAACCAGTAGCGAAAGATTCGATGACTCGCCCAGGTATGCGACCCTTCCAGCCTCTTTGATCGGTGCGCGTGCGAATTTCGGTTTCATGAACTGTGTATACGTCGCATTTTGTGAGGCTTGCTGAGCGGCTTGGCTATCCGTAAGTGTCGTCACAGGCATGCCATCGACGGTCATGACATTGTTCTGATAACCAAAGGTGTTCTTGCCGGCTGTGGGCAGTGCCGTCTCTTCTCGCTTCTCCCGGGTCTGTGATCGATCGTCGGCCTCATCGTTACTGTCGAGCGAGGGGTAGGTGGTCAGCTGTGTAGGTATAACGTCCGGGCTATCGTCCACGTACTCGCCGGTCTCTCGTGACTTGGTCTGATTTCTTTTGCGTTTTGGTGTTGGGATTTTGCATTCGATCGAAAAAGCCACGCAGTTGGTGCATGGTACACCTAAGCTGGCAGCATCGCATCGTACCTGATTGAAAAGAGGTGGTCAGCCGGCACTTATTAGAGCCTCGGTCGCAACAGCACGGGCGGACTCACTTTTCGCGCATGACAAGTCTACAAATAGCAAAGAAATAAGCGTCAGCAAATTCTATAAAAAAATAAAATAACGTTGGTGCGCGCCCATTCAGCATCACCGATGAACCGAGGTGCCGAGGCTGCAAAAGCTTCGCGTTACTCTCCAAAAGCAAAGTGACCTACCTCGCAAGCACGCGACGCACGTTGTCTGTAAACCCGTTAGAAAAATGTGACCTCCACGTTCGCTTTTATTTTCTCCGCCGGAGGATTCTGTTTCGAGCCCAGGGGTTCGCCTCAATCAAGTTCGCACTGTGCTCAGCGCTGACCGACCCCGCGTCCCAGAACCAGGATCAGGATACTCCTCGAGGCAGCACCACCAGGCCAGGCTCAAAAAGCGAATCGACTGAATGCATAGCAACTCACCTCCTGAAACTCATTTGTCCGTTTGCTCCGGCGCGCACGGCTATTCCTGCAGTACCCGTTGAGCCCGCTGTGCTGGGAGTCGGGCTGGGTCTGGAAGCCGATGGATCGATGGTTCGTTCGCCTGCTGTGCTCATGGCCGGAGATTATCCATACGAAGGGAGCGCGACGATAGGTAGGCGTGTGAGGGACTGCTTGGTAATATGGCGGAGATTGTGGTCGAGCGGGATCGATTGACGGTCAGGGACCCGCGGTCGGGGGGCTGAGGAGAAGAAGAAAAGAAAAATTCTACCGTAGTAAGATATAGGATAATAGAAAAAGAAACAATAAAAGCAAGGCGCGATGAAGCTCGAAAAGGTAGGAGGATGTTAACAGATGAAAGGTGGTGGCCTATGGCGCAGGGGAGAAAATACGGGGCAGGTCAGGATCACTGGATCACTAACAACTCTACCAACATGTCAGGGCAGGCGTACAACTTGCAGTGTGCTAATGATAATATTAATCAGGATACTGCGAAATGAACAGGGTTCTACTATAATAGCGTGACTATGCCGATTACTCCAGAATACTGCGTCAAGGCAACAAGGCGCACTGTGCTTATGCGCTTATATGTACCCCAGACAATACGGAGTAGACTAACCAATGTATTCCATCCCTAACATCCCTTCGTGGAGTATAGAGATTCCTTTTTCTTCTGGGAAGCAATCGAATATCTTTGCCTTTGCCGCAGTGGATCTCGATCAAGACACTCTGGTATTCCCAATTTCAAGGACGGAGGACTTACTATTTCTATACAGAGCACCGTCTAACAACAAGTGAAGCACAAATTCGATGCGCAAAACGCAAAATTCAACCATAATCCCATTTTTGAAGACATTCAGTCATTGCTGAAAATTTCTGCTTATAATTCCAGTAGAGGGGATACGGCAGGTCGCCGGCACAAATCTCAAACATGGCACACGATCTGCGACGGATCGGATCTCTGGCGAGATATTGGAGCTAAAACGTGCAGGCGCGACACCCTTGCATTCCTTGGTTGGTCATAGCTACGAAACTCTACTTTAGAGTAGACAGGAATTGGCTATACTTGGAGGCTGGGGCTGGTGGCAGGTTGAGTCCTTGAGAGCGATACTTTCGAGTAGGACACCGCAGATCCTGTTGCACAAACCGCATGTCAAGGCCCTTTAAGTTCGGATGAAACAAGTTTAAACTAGTCCGGCTGTACTCAAGAGTATCTATCTATCACCTCGATGGGATATGCTTGACAAGGTTCTCAGCACGGCGCCACACGGAAGATAACGGGGGTTCTCAAGCACGAGCCCTCGGGATTTAGCAATTCAAGCACCTATATCCGTAACGCTGTCAAGCTGACCGGGTCGGAATCTTTGAACCTGCCTATTCTGCATGCTTGCGTGGATGATCATCAGCAATGCGGGGATTGAATGAGGTCCCCGCCGAGCCAGACTACCTTGTTGGCGAGTAGAACCCATCATATTTCGGGGGTCGATCCAGATGAAGCAGCAAAGATCCAAGGTACTTGGATATACATTTCGTAATTCTTTCCAGATCAAGCCGTTCCCCGCATTGCAGGGCATTGTCGGGAATGCGTAGATGTTCCTGAATCCTTTGGGCTGCAGCTGGTAATTAAAAAGCGCCTTCCAGCACGAGACTGGAAGTAGTGCCCAAGTCTCGCGATATAAACCGATCTCAGTCTAGTGGGAAAGAAAGCTGTTAGAGTCCGAGACTTGCTCCATAGAGTGGTCTGGGCGGTGGAGCCTCAGTATGACGTCCCTGTCCTGTGATACCTCGGCTGTTTTCAGGTACGGCAGTTAGCCCTAACGGTCATCAGGGACACCTTCAAGGATCTGACTGAAAGAGCAAAAGAATTATTATAAACAGTATCTATCTATATCACACATGTACATGGCATGAGCCGGTCGCTCTAGGAGCGCATTTGGGTGGCTAGGGCGTTCACCGTTTATCCTTGACGCCGTTGGAAGTAGTCGTCTGGTCACTGGCAACCGTGGGAACAGTCCCAACTGCAGCGCCAGCAACAGAAGCCGCGACTGCAGTAGCGCGAGGTCCAAACTCAACGCCACTGATAAACACCTCGCTCAGGAATTCTAGTCCGGCAACGAATGTGCACAGTCCACTAGCAATGAGGAAGTGGCTGATGGTGGTGCCAATATCGAGCCATGAACCCTCATCCCGGACCATGTAGAAGAAGTTCAACGTCATAACATCAGAGATTGTCATGACGACCATGAATAGAGCGCTGGGTGCCACTCCTAGGCGGTGGTTGAGAATGCCCAGGTTGGCGCTGATGATCGCGAACGGGATAAGGATTTTGAGGATCAACAACGCGCCCTGGCTGAAGGGGCTAAACACGGGAATGAGCCGAGCAACACTCTCCAGGGAAAATGATGATATCGAGGCGATATTGCCGGTGCTGAAGAAGGCTGATTGCAAGAGGAAGAAGAAGAATAGGGCTACTCGAGCATCTGAGACGCTGAGTGTGCGGAAACGGTATGTTTCACCTTCCACGGTCGTGCTTGCTTTTTCAGAGAATGCAGGTTTCTCCTGTCTTTGTTGAGGTTTCGCGGTATAAATGTAGGAAGCATGTTCTAGCCGGACCCAAGTGATGAGGGTCAAGCAAAACACAAAGTAGAATAGACCCTCGTATGAAATCGTGAGGATGATGAAAGTGGGTGAAAACGTCAAGAAGATGATCATCAGGCGATGAAGGTAGTGACTGTTGGGATATAGTCGGTGGCCAAAGGGCAATAAAAGCGAAGCACCTAGTGAATGATGTCAGTGGATAGATGGTAGTTGAGAGAGCAAGTCACTTACAGAGAACACCCCAGCCAACTACTTGATTTCCAACAGGAAGACCTTGCCTTGCTTGGAGAGAGGTTGCACTGGACCTTGTAACGATCGTCGCCAGCAGCACCATACCAAGCTACTTGACATTAGCATACGTGCTACAATGTAATGAAAACCTTCAAGATCACGATGATCGATTTGACCTTACCTGCAGTCCCATGATGTTTCGCGAGCCATTCCGAGACACAGCTGCATGTTGATGGTCCGGTCCAAGAATGTCGTCTTCAAACAATAGGTACAGTATACCAGTGAGGAGCATGAGCCCTGCACCATATGTTCTATAGGCGTTAGGAAGACAGCCCGATAGCACGAATAAGGATACTTACATTGTGGTAACATCCTCGACTTTGTTGGCGGGTAGAAGAGTAAAGGTGCTCATGAGAAGACAGCCAACAGCCCAAGTGCCGCAAAGTGCCAGATGCTTTTTCAAGAACTCGAATCCATAGGCGAGAGGCCAAAATGCTCCTAAGACGAAACAAAGAGTATAAATTTCTCTCTGGAAGTAAGAATGCACCTAGAAAAATGTAAGCGTTGCCGATGCGAAAGGAAGAGATGGCATACCAATGCTTCCAGTACGCCCACAAAAATCAGCAACTGGAGCCCAAATGAGAAATGCTCGCCCACGGAGCGTACATGACCCAACAGTATCTCACGTCCAGCAAGGAGTGCTTTTCTCTGAGAAAAGACCTCTTCCCAGAAAAATACCGGAAAGAACCCGTAAAAGTAATATCTCCAAGATGAACCTTGGTACAGAAAAATCGAGAACAAAGCCACCAGAACCGACGAAAAGAAAAAGATGCTGGCTGTTGTTCTGTTTGACTCGGAGTTCCCGTGGAGAACATGGAGGTAGATAACCGTAGTTAAAGCATAGGCAATCCAACCAAGATAACCAAATGTGACGATGGTGCGCAGGAAGAGCCAGTCATATGTTTGGAGATAGCGGAGCCCTTCCAGAGCAGTGTTGAACAAATCTGCAGACTTCTCAATTGCATCCTCGTAGAAGCCGTTGTCGATAAGCTCCCTGATAAGGTCAAGATGTTGCTTCACCGAGTCCTCGTCACCGCTCGCAAAAGGCTTATATGGTTGGTACCGAAGCTGGGTGGCTTTCTTGTGCTCCTCCTTGACATTATACATCTCGAGAACTTCCTGGGTATTTGCGAAAGCGGCCAAGGCTTTCTCCCTAGGAGTAGCGTCGACGTAGTCCAAAGGAAGCTGACCAACAGAGTTGGTAGGAAAGTCGAGTCCAGCCAAGTATGCCATTAGGGCAGCAACATCAGCCTGTGCGACATCGTTCCTCTGAACATCGTCAAAGTTCCACTTGGCGGATACGCCGTCCTCGTGCCCCGAGAGACCGCCAGCCTCAGGCTTTCTAGGACGCGCAACACCAGATCCCCAGGCAACCAAAGGAGTTCTCGTGTTGTCAGGATGACCGTCTCCATGGCTTCCCCAATCGCTCATTCCATGATCCGCGGTGAAAACGAATGCCGTCTTATCGTCGCCATAGAAGTTCTCCACGAGTTGCGTGATCTGTTTGACTCCTTCATCGACTAGTTTGATATTGCGCAGATATTCCTTCGAGTATGGACGGTACCCGTGGCCGGTAGTATCAAGTCCAAGAAGGTGCAGGAAGAACACGACCTTGTCCTCGCGCAGTTTCGCATCCAGTTCCGGATCGGACTTGGCCGCTGTGAAAAGCTCCTTAACCTTATCGAATACCCAAATGTCAAGGGCTGTTGCGTCACTTGTAAAGTCCTCCAGTTCCTCTCCGTATGTATCCGCCTCGACTCGGCCCGGAACCGCACCCTCTTTGAACATTAACAGAATGTCAGGGCTTCCCCAGCTCCACGTGTGTCGACTCCGGTTAAAGACACTATCAAAGTCCACGGGATTCAACTTCCATCCTGTCGTAACGGCCGAAACATCCTCATATAACCCAGCAATCAAGGCAACATGCCCCGGCCGCGATTCGGTAGGTACTCGAGTGTGGGAAATACCGAATGTCCCTTCGGATAACACGCGCGATCGAATATAAGGGGCTAAATAGATCGGTTCGTCGTTCGCCGAGCCTTCAGGAAGGTCTGGGTCGATTGTTGGTTCGAAGGCCTTGTCCGCGCGCAATCCGTCGGCGACAAACAGGACGAGTCGTTTCGCTGGAGCTTCGGCGCCGGGGTCTCTTTCGACACGGAAAGAGCCCATGCCACTCACAATGGGGCTAACAAAATAGATATCAAAGATCGAATAGGCGTAGATAAGGTGGAAGACCACCGCGAGGGTGAGAAACCCAGTCCGGCCGAGACGCGCCATGTTCCCTTCCTATCCCTGAACGAATTGAACAGGAAAGTGAGGAGCAGAATCTAAGCCCAATTAAAGGGAATGAAAGTATAGAACAGAAAAGTCAGCATCAATGCATATATTGTCGTTGTCTTTTGGGATGCAGATGACACTCTTCAGCTTCGAAAGATTGTTGAAGCGTCGGGGAACTTGGTGGTAGGCCGCTGGCCAATCAAACACGTGGAATTCCGCATTCACTTACTACCTCTTTTAGTGTCAACTAAAGAGTGGTTTATTTGACCTGTATTCTGTGACTGCCAAATAATCGACCAATTAAATAATGTTGCTTTGTACATGGCCCTGGCCGGCAAGTAAATGAATTTCAAGATTACAGATCGTCAAGTTAAAGTGGACTTTGAAAATTGCAGGCGCCAAGTGGTACGTACTACGCAGCTTGACACGAGTATGCCGTTAACAAGATTGGAAAATAATAGTTTCATTCAGGGATAATTTGGTGGACCAACCACTAAACTACCACCCCCTGCTTCAAAGCTCACTGGTAACCGGACAATATGCAAACGCCTAGTCCTCCTTTCCAACTCCTGGCCATGCAAACATTTTGGCAAACAATCAAATACCCTGGCTTGCGCGTCTCTTTGTGAGTGCATCAATAACCCTTGTGTAGAACTTAGAGGCTTGCGAGCGGACAAAGGTGATATCTACAGTGAGATACTCCGGAAGAATATCAACCAATTCGCGATCTCGGTTCTCATCCAAAAGAGGGATGTACTGGAACTCAGCCGTCTCGTAGTTTGCCGACGATACGTGCGGAACGACAAGCTTGAAGTGAAGAGCTTCCCCAGAGTTAGTATAACGGAATGGAAAAGAGTATGCAGACTTACTGCCATTGACACCTGTCTGGATGCAGTCATATAAACAATCTTCGTCCCTCTTCTTCACGTCACGTATGATAAGGCCAGTCAGGTCACTGTATAGGTCTTCCTTGAGCTGAGCAAACTGTGCTGCCTGTGCTGCCTCGGCATTAGCGGCAGCATTCGCTCGGTTGTTGCCGCCTTTAATGGCACTGCCGGGAGCTTTGACAGCGGCCTGTTCAAGTGTAGCGGCCGTGTTGCGGGCTGCGGCAAGCTTAGTTTGCAGTGCTTTGACTTCATTCTGAGCAGCAGCGAGTTGACTGGTGGACTGCTCAGCTTCGGCTGTTAGTTTCGCTACTTCTTCGTCCCGTTCACGCAGCTCCTTCTGGAGTGAGCGACTTTTCTGGCCTAGGGCTCTTTGCGCCTCGAGCTCGGCTTTCATGGATTCTATGAGGTTGTTCGACGCTGAAAGGTATTAGTTAGCTGAGCAGCAGCCGAATACTAAGCTTGACTTACCGGTAGCCATCGACTCGCACTGCTTCGTGAGTTTGTCCATGTTGGATTTGGCCTCATTAATCCCGATTTCCTTCAGATTACGATACCGATTCTCTAGAGTATCATATTGCTTGGTCAGATCACCAAGGCGACGCCGCAACTCAGGCTCACTGCCGGCTTTTTCATCTTCTCCAGACTTTCTTTTTGCCGGTGATCCTAACGAAGCTCGTATAGATGATTGCCTTCGCTTTGCAGGAGATATTGAAGCGCGCTCCGGGACTTCCTCCTGGATGATGGTCTCCTCGACCTCCTGCTCAATCGGCGTAGCTTCTGGTATATCCTCCGTCACGGACTTGCCCCGCTTTCGAGTGGCCGGCTCAAGTTTTTTATCGACCTTTTCAGCCTTTTCAACTGTCTTCTGTTGCCGCGTCTTTGTCGGCGTATACTGAAATTCGCCGTCGGTCTCAAGCTGTTTCTGCGCATCAGCCTTCTTCCTACCGCGACCCGCTGTTGCTTTTGTCGCTCTTGTCGGCTTCGTTGTCTGCGCAGCGGTTTCGTGCGCGCTCACTTCACCCCCGTCCGTTTCCTGTGCAGCGGCATCCGCATTTTGAGCCGTCTGGCCAGAATTTCTGCTTCCCTTCGGACGCCCCCGTCGAGTGCCTCTTCTTGTAGTTGGTTCAGTCTCCTGTGGTGCGGGCGCTTCAGCGCCAGCACTCGGTTTCATTTCTGCTGACTTTGATCGAGGTCTTCCCCGCGTCTTCTTCGTCGGACGCTCGTCGTTTTCCTGAGCGTATTCGGCACCGGCTGGCATTACATCTTCATCGTCCGATCCTGTTAGGCCAGAAAGACTGGTGATAGCCTTTCGTTTAGGCATTGGAGGCAATTATATAGTGTGGTATAGAATTAGAGCAAATTATAGATGCAGAGTTATGGGGTTATGCAAACGACAACACAACGCGACAAGCGGAGTTTAGCACGCGCCTCGAAAACACCGGAGCATGTGACGTGCACGGCCACATCTTTCTCCGCCGAATTGCGGAGCGCCACATCTGCTCCCGATACCCCCAACGACAACTTCCAGTGCTCATTTTGGTTACTTTCGCTGCTGTATTTCTTATCAGGCGTTTGGGTCGAGTCGGGCATCAACATCTCATAAATATAATTTTGTCCGTTAACCCGGTGCAGTACAGTTCGATTCTCATTTGGGCACGCATTCCAGCACTATGGCCTCGGCGCGCAGCCCGCGATGGCAATACTTTCAAGACCTGCTCATGATTGCAGGCACGGTAAGCTCATGCATTCTTTGTGTTGGAAAATACTAACAATATCGTGCAGTCCGCTTCCGCATACTTCCTTGTTCGCTATCTCCTCTCCCGCCTCGACTTCGACCCGGAGAGCCAGAAGAAAGAGGAACAACGTAGTAAATCGGCCGCGATTCTACGAAGATTAGATGGCGAAGATAAATCAAGCGATTCTAAATCTAGCGGGGAAAGCACACGGCCGAAACGCAGTGAGCTTGTTCTTAATCAATATGAGCAAGCCATAGCGATGGACGTTGTTGCGCCAGATGACATTCCCGTATCATTTGAGGATATAGGTGGTCTTGAAGATATCATTGAGGAGCTGAAAGAGTCCGTTATCTATCCGCTGACGTTGCCGCACCTCTATTCATCTACCTCGTCACTTCTCACAGCACCCTCTGGAGTTCTGCTATACGGACCGCCCGGTTGCGGTAAAACGATGCTTGCGAAAGCGCTTGCTCATGAGAGTGGTGCCTGCTTCATCAATTTACATATATCAACTCTGACAGAGAAGTGGTATGGTGACTCCAACAAGCTGGTCAACGCGGTCTTTTCCTTAGCCAGAAAACTACAGCCCTCAATCGTCTTCATCGACGAGATAGACGCAGTGCTTGGTACTCGGCGAAGTGGGGAGCACGAGGCGAGCGGTATGGTGAAAGCAGAGTTTATGACACATTGGGATGGATTGACATCGGCAAACTCGCTAGGCGAGCCTCAGCGGGTTGTCGTGTTGGGGGCTACGAATCGTATACAGGATATCGACGATGCTATTCTCCGGCGAATGCCCAAGAAATTTCCTGTGACACTACCACCAGAGAAGCAACGGCTTGGTATCTTGAGTCTCATTCTCAAAGACACGAAAATTGACCGCCCAAATTTCGACCTCCATTACCTTGTCAGAATGATGGCGGGTATGTCGGGAAGTGATATCAAGGAAGCTTGCCGTGACGCCGCAATGGGCCCCGTCCGGGAGTTGCTCAGACAGAAGAAGGCACAGGGTGCGCATATCAGTTCTGTCGATCCAATTGAGGTCCGTGGTCTGCGAACCGAGGATTTCTTCTCCAAAGCTGGTGGCGTCAAAACCATGCCATCTGCCGCTCATACTCAGCAGCCTTCTGGAAGAGTCCTCTCTGAGAAAGAGTGGAGTACAGAGGACGAGGCCTCTGATGGTGGCGCAACTGCCTGAACATAGATTGGACTACTGTTGTCTGGCTCGCGTCAATTGTACATAACAGCAAGCGAATTGGTGTTTGCTTCAATTCTGTTTCGGTTCAACGTCTCGACGCTCAGAGATATACCCCAATGGTATCTACTCCATTAATTTTGTATACCTATATTTTGATCAACTTTCTCTCAAAGATTTTAGCTCTAGACTTCAATTCGATAATCTAGCTGTCATACTTCGGGTTTCGGAAGTCTCCGCATCTTCGATAAAGCATGTTGTAGAGCTCAAGTAGCTGCCCGCGTCGCTGGTAGTAGCACAACATAAAGCAAAATAGTCATCGAATGTGCCAATAGTTATCACTCGCAGCATTGAAAGGTTGGATCAAACGCTCGACCCGCCAAGGTAAGGTTGAGTAGACAATTGCTGGTGAGAGTCAACACGGAGCAGCTTACGGTAATTGACGGACGACAGAGCATTGGTCAATATATTGAATTCAAAAAAGATAAAATGTTTATTAATAAATCAAAACATGAAATAATATGTAAACATGTTCGAGAAAACAATCAGCCTTACAAAGATTGTGTCAAGGTGGCCCCCGCCATCACGCTGCCCAGAGTCGTCATCATCCCCAGGAGTCGGGAACTTCCAAGTTCTAAACACTCCCAACCTCCACCTCCCCGTGCCTGTTGCTCGACTCCTTTTCCGCCCTCAATTCGGACTCAGAGATTACGGCATCTGGGTGCTCACCTCTCACTCTATTATATACCATCCGGCTTTTGCAATCACCTCACGCGCGGGCCGAAACAAGGCAATAAAGGACACGGATGCGACACAACACCGCATGACGAATGGTCTATTATAGGGGCGTCCGATGGCAAACTGTGCCCCGGTGGTCTCGAACGCAACGATAAACACCTTTTCGAATATCTAGAGGCATCTGCCTTTCTCGCAAAGTCCCTCGTCGCCAGGGATGAGTTCCAGAAGCGGCTCCGCCGACCCGTTCGCTCAAGGATCAGCTTCCACCGTTCGACCCCGCCGCTTGATCTCGCTGGACGATGTCAATGACAATAATGTACGACAGCTCTCGTCTACGGGTATTTCTACGATGCGCTCCTCGGAGCTACCGACGCTCCGCTCTCGCGGTGCGACGCCCTCGCCACGGCCGTCCCGGACGGTCTCTCCTATCCCCATGGGCCATCCTTCCCGAGCGACGCAACCTTCCAGCAGCTCCGGGCCCGGAAAGTCGTTAGGTGGGTTCTCCCCTAATGGAAATTACCAGGATCCGTTCGCTGAATCGTCGCGTGCTGCTGTAGACTTTTTAGACGCTTCTTGGTCGTCGCTGCAGGGTATCGCGTCCTCGCTGTTGGGGAGTGATACTGCTCAGCCGTCTACGAACGGAGTCCCACGAACTCATGTCAGGAAACCATCTCGGCCTGATTACTTTACGAAGCGCATACCGTCGAGTTCGACGTGGGGGCCCTCGGGGCCAGCGACGCCGGAGATCGGGGCTGGGACGCAGTCGGAAAGACAAGCGATGGTGCAGGCCAAGAAAATGGAGGCATTGTTACTGGCCGACACCGATCCGAGCTGGAATCTCAAGTCCAAGCACAAGCGACGCGATTCTAGTGATCCGCCGGCTCACTCGGTGATTGACACGGATTACGATGAGGAAGCGCTGGTCTATGTACATCAAGTTCAACCCGCGGATAGCATCACCGGTGTCACGATACGATATGGCTGTCAGGCGGCGATATTCCGAAAGGCAAATGGTTTCTGGCCGAGTGACAGCATACAAGGCCGCAAGTCAGTCCTCCTGCCGGTGGACTGCTGCTCAGTGAAGGGACGGCCGACAAGACGCCGACAAGAGATTGATTTGCTCCAAGAAGCGCCTAGTCGCCCATCCATAGAAGACCCCAGTGGAAGCTCAATTGTGCCGGTACCATCGCCTAAGAAATCGACATTTGCCAGCTCAGAGCACACCGACAACGAGACCGAGACGGAGAGTGACCAGGCCTGGAAGCACGAGTCCTGGGTTGAAATTGACGGCTTTCCCGAACCCGTTGAAATAGGCCGTGTCCCACGGCGCGCGTTAGGCTTCTTTCCCCGGAGCAGACGGAAATCCCAGAGCTATAGCGATGCTGAGCCTGTGCGGGGCCGAGAACGAACGCCAACAATAACAGACTCGCCCCTCTCAGATTCACCGCAGAATGACTGGAGGAGTGAACTACTCCAAGTGGACTCGCCCAAATCTCAACTGCCGGGAAATTCCAAGCCTGGCGGCCGACATCGACGTCAGCGGAGTGGGCTCGAGTTTTCAGGGCCGGGCGTTGGAACGCTTGACCGCACTTCCAATCTACCAGGACCAGCTATGGACGGACTCAGCAAGTTCTTCGCGCAGCATTTGCCAACTCTGGCGCCGAAACAAGCTCCACCGAACTTTGAGGGTCTTAGCGAGAATTCGTCGACAGTTGCTTCCAGTAACTCTACCAGCCTTGATAGTATAGGCGGTGCTGTTGAAGGCTGGGTCAGAAAGATGACTGCCCGAGCAAAGTCTAGCATCAATGACCTGCAGCAGGCATCGGGCGCGCAAAGTCATGGCTTACCACAAGGATCCGGTCGGAGAGGGCTGGATGATTTAATAGAGCTCGATGATGGTGTGGAGTCACGAAATGCGTCCGGTCTCCTTGGAGGTACAGGCCGGAAGACAGACCTGAGTGGATCAGGCTCTAGTTATAACAACGAATCGAATCTGAGGGGCCGGTTGTCGAACACCTCATCTAGCACGAGCAGGACTCGCACTAGACTGGACAGATATAAGGATGATTGAACTACCGCGTCCTTGCTATACATTACGCACCACCGCTAATACGCTGCTTGATACCTTGCCTCTCGAGATATAACCCGTTTACGCTTCGAGCATAGCACGGCGTAGCAGGACTTTTTTGATTTTATTCCCTTGATCTCAGGACATGTGCTTTCTCTGTTCTATATTATGTACCTAGACTATGCAGTCATCTCGGTGGCCTCAATCTTTTCTCGTCCAGTACGATCTAGGAAGCCGCCGGACGTGCTCGGTGCTGAGACGTGTGCGCTAGAATAATTGCTTTGCCCATGGTCAAGCTTTCTGTAGATAATCTTTCCTGGACATTGCCTTCAGATCCTGTAGTGTTGATCCGGAAAATTCTCCCCGCAAAAAACTAATTATTCTCTCCACACCTTTCCCCAACTTCTTCCACCTATGATCTGCTTTCCTTGCTCCTCCGATCATCCCCTGCAGTGTTTCTTCATCTCGCCAGCTCTTAAACCGGATGAGGTCGTCTGGAGAACACATGCGTTATTTGAAACCTTCCCCGCCGGAAGACTCGATGCCTTGCAATTCAGCCAGAATGTAGCGGCAATATAAAGTACACCGATGGAGCACCAGCCATGACTTTTCAGTCACCCAAAGTCAAGATTGAAGACAACGGCAGATAGAGGCAGTCACCGGCCATGCTTTCTCTTTCGGCCAGCTCCTGGCTAGGCCTCCAAGTCATCGGAAGTGGGATTCTCCTCGCTCAAACGCACGCGTACCCATCATCCCCATTCCCCACAGTGACCCTGTCCAATGGTCCCAACAGCACAGCATTTATAGGCCGTTTCCTTCCTGAATTCGATCAGGAGCTCTTCCTCGGAATAAAGTACGCGGACAAACCAACAAGGTTCACACGCTCGGCTCTGAAATCAGTCTACGCTTCAAACGACAGCGACTCAGGTCCTATCCGCCGCTCGTCTCCGTTAGGAGCAGTACACTATAATGCTTCGCAATATGGATATGAGTGCCCGGGGTATGGATCTGACACGACGACCCTCCTGGAAATGGGGTTGATTGAGTTGAATGAGGATTGTCTGAACCTGAATGTTGTGAGGCCAGTCAAGACTGACGAGGATGATGAATTGTTGCCCGTGTTGGTTTGGATATTCGGGGGAGGCTGGCAGCAGGGTGCAACAGGGGATCCGAGGTACCCTAGACTTCCATATCCTGATGCAATGAGGAGAAATTGTTGGCTAACGGGAATGGCAGGTACAACATGACCTATATCACCCGGCAAGCAGCACTCAATGGCAAGCCTATTTTGAGTGTGTCAATCAACTACCGTCTTGCTGCGTTTGGATTTTTGGACTCTGAAGAAATCCGTGTAGGTTTCTCACCAAGTCCATACTACGTGAGGCTGATGGTCAGGCCTCCGGGAACAACAATCTAGGACTCCTCGATCAAAGGGTTGCCATGCACTGGATAAAGAAGAACATCGAGGCGTTCGGCGGGGACCCGGACAGGATAACGATATGGGGAGAGTCTGCGTAGGTCTTCCATCTTATACAAGACCAGAACTAAGGGAATCAGAGGTGCATATAGTGTTGGCGCGCATCTTGTCGCCAACGATGGTGATAACGAGGGTCTTTTCAGAGCTGGTATATCTACTTCTTTTTCTTGTAGAGTATACACTAACAATTGCAGCCATAATGGATTCTGGAAACGCTGTTGGACCCCCATGGAACGGTACAGACTGGCACCAGCCACTCTATGACCGGATTGTCGAGAGAGCAGGGTCTGTCAGGGCTCAGACACGAAGCCGAAGCACTGCTGACTGATTCAGGTGCTCAAACTCACCAGACACACTGCAATGTCTCCGCGACGTCCCCTTCGACTCTCTCTATGCTGTGGCATTCGAAAACTCAGAATGGTTTGCTGCTATTGACGGCACGTTCATCAAAGAGTATCCGCAAATCAGCACCGTGGACGGCCGCATCGCAAAGGTGCCTATCCTCATCGGCTCTAACACGGATGAGGGGGTGAGCTTTGGCACTACAGGCGTTGACACTGACGAGGATTGCATTGCACAGCTAATATGTAGGTCCTACTCGAAACTCGAAACCCAAGTGAGGTATGCTAACTGAATAGCGTCAAAACGCTGGGTCCTCACGACCTCTCAAGCAGCAGAACTGATAACATACTATCCCGACGACCCCGTCGGATCCCCCTACGGCTGGGGAAATGTCACCTGGCCAGACAATGGGCTGATGTACAAGCGATATTCGTCTATGGCCGGGGACATCACGATGGCTGCGCCACGACGCCTTCTTGCGCAGACGATGGCGAAATACGGACAGCCTGTTCATTCATATCGATGGGATGTTGCGGCGCTTAATCAGTCAAGTAGTATAGGGGTCGCCCATTTTGCTGAGGTGCGTTTCTTTACCGTTCCAGATTGGTCTCGTCTTCAGGTTCCAGGGAACAAGTACTGACTATATCATTTTGGTAAAGATCCCATTCGTCTTCGCGAACCCAGTCCAGAATATCACGGCTCTAGGAAGTGACCCTGCTCGGCTAGAACTAGCGAATCTTGCGGCACGCATGTGGGCTTCTTTCGTTGCGGACCTGGATCCGAATGGGCACAGCGGTACTTCTAAACCCAAATCAACGTCATGTCAGCGACTAACGAGTGCAGTTCCTGGTATCCCGCAATGGCCGCAATATACAACGAACACTAGCTCCTCGCCTGATAGTCCCTCTAACTTTGTTTTCCGTCTGCCAAGGGAAGATAGTTATGTCGAACGGGATGATTATCGGGTTGAGGGAATGGCATATCTCAATACTATTGCTCGATAGGAGGACAAATCTAGACTACGGTAATTACTCTGACCCAGTTCACCGAGTTAGATTAACTATTGGAGAAAACACATTTGCTTTCCATAACTCACGATTGCTATGCTAGACTCTAATCTGATCTGTCTGTCTGTCTGTCTGTCCACCTGGGGAAAGTAATCGCTTTCCCAAATACAATGCGCCGAACTCCATGCATCTCTAACTAAACCTCGATCACCATGTCGTGAGCATGCTCTTGCCCGGAATATAATCGCTGTCCGGAATACCAACCACATCGTCGTCTTGACTGCCAAGCAACAGCCTCACGCAATATTCTTGATAATCTGCTTCAATTCAACCTCACTATTCCCAGTCAGCGGCGTATTTCTCATCGGTCTAGTCGCGGTCCATCGAAAGCAGAGAAGGAAAACATACAAAACAAGCCCTGAATGTGGTGGAATCAGCCCCGGGAACCCTCTCTTGCCGTATCCATAATCACTGTAATTGCCATTTCAGCGAGCTTTCCCGGGCAGAGATAGTAGTTCATAGAATGTATATATATACCTCGAGATTGTCAGGATTGCCTTCTCTCCCAGCGCCATTCCAAGCACGCCTTGATCCCAGCCTAGATAATCCAATCAGCCCATACAGAGTTTACTGCGAAAGCTGCAGACATACCAACAATGACCTTCCCAACTCCAATCTGAGTCTTCAGCGGCCCTCTACCTTTTGACGTGTCGAATCTATATCCTGCAATTAGCTAGCTGCCTTGAACCCAAGCCATAAAGTGAACGAAGGGAAAAGTGCGCACTGTGTCCCCATGAAATAGTTCTCCGCTCCTTGTGACTCATCGTATAAATATCCCGTGTACTCGATTATCACGGTATCGCCCTTTTGAGGTCTTTCGTCGGTGGCTCCTGGCGTAAGGAGCGCCTTTGTTACGCCTTGGGGAGGGGGCATGTCGTTGACAGAATAGATGTCGAGACCAGGGGGAGTTTGAGATAGATTTTGTGTGTGTAAGAAGACGAGAAGGACGAATATTAATGCAATATAGGCAGATAATAATACCCTTAGGGCTCTTAGTCACGGTCCTAAGTAGCCTAAGATGCCAACAACTCAACGTCGACAGAACCCAACTAATAATAATAATATAATAATATCGCAATATTTAATCCAAAACTTCCGGACCCGAGAGATATTTAGCTTATTACCAGCACCCAGGATCCAGCTCTAGCTCGTGTTCCCTAATACCCACTTAGGCCGGTGGTACTTGCTACCCGTCCAGATAGTCTGGTATCCATGCAGATTCCTGACATATTCATTGGTTATGGCTGGTGGCTAATTGGAGGGTGGGATTCCGCGATCCTACGGTGTGGTTGATCGTCAGGTTTCCACGTTGGCAGTGTCCACTACAACACTACGGAGGAATCTTCAGCTCCTGCAGCCTGCAGCACGGTGCGGGTTTGTTCCACGTCCGCGGGCCTGAGTCTGCTGGGAGCACTACGGTTCTTCATGCACGCTGCGAAGATGCTGATTGGTAATGATAGCGGCTCTCGATTGATCTCAGGTACTGGGCTGTAGAAGCTCCGTTCAGGCCGTAAACTAGTCTAGGATCTGATGCTAAGTTATTAGGGAGAGATACCGGCTCTAGCTCCTGAAGAAAGGCATCTTCTTGACCTCCTCCACAGAGATGGATTTCACCACTGTCCGCGCAAACCGAGGATCCACTGGTATTTCACCCTCAGCGCCGGTCCCGAGATCGAGGTAGTGCAGTGTTGAAATGCCCGTCTTCTCTATAAATTCTAGAACGCGGTGGTAGTTCAACCCGACTTGGTCGAGACCGTGACTATCGTCCGAAAGGCAGAACCGGCCTCCTCGTGCAGTGAACTCCTGCTTATTATTAGACATCCCGGTCTGGCATGCAGATTTCGGCTCACGATATCTAACGGAAGATTCGCGAACTCACCTGGCAAATCTCAGCCTTGGGATAAGGCTCACTCATCCCCTTCCTCAGCGCCGCGGAATTCAATTCCAGAATGCCGCCATATCCAGCAACAAAGTCCAGATTCCTCAAAATCTTATCCCAGACACCAGGCCACTGCTTAAAGCTCCGTTCCGGATCATCGCTCTTTAACCGAATAAGATCAAAGTGGCCAACTACAAGCGGCTTCAACTGCTGCAGCATATCGAACTGCTCGTCAAAGTAAGCCTCAAATAACTTCTCATCCGAGCCACCCGCCAAATCACGAGCTTGCTCGTACATTTCCCGGTCATAGTCGATCGGAATAGTCTTTGTATGGTGGACCGAGCCCATGAAGAACTCGAATGGGAACGCCTGCAGAGAGGTCTCAATCAGAGCCCGGGACTCCGGTCTGATCCAATCGCACTCAAACCCAATGATGATGCGGATCTGGTCTGCATATTTTTCGCGCAGGCGCGTTGCTTCCTGGTAGTACTTTGCTTCGTTGGCGATCATCCATTCCTTTGTTTGGTTCGCTTCGATCTATTCCAGTGTTAGACTATGAACTAGGTACCGTACTTCTTCAACTCAAGTTCGATAGAGTAATGCTTGCTTTTCTCAACCCCCACGGACCAGCAGAACAGATAAACAGAGGAAACAAGAAACTAGCAAAACTACCATACCTCTTCTGGATACAAGTCCTCTTCTCCGCGGGGCATATGCTCGGTCAAGCAAAAGACCTGGAACTTTTTCGCAATGGCTAATTGGATGACGTCCTCAAGGTTGTCCTTTGCGTGGCCTGGGCAGAACTGCCCTGAGTGGCTGTGGTGAGAGAAAGGCATGACGACAGAAGCTGATCCTGTGACGAGTTAGCTACTGGCTGAAAACTGATAAGAGCGTTGCAGTGGGATTGCGAAAAAGCGGTCTCTGGACTCACTGTACAAGGGTTAGATGAATTGGCCCCGCGTTACTCGATAAGGATTCGGATGGCGATGGGATGGCGAAGGAGCGGTGAGCAGACAGTCACCGGACTAAAGACCGTGTAAAGTACGGTGCTGGTTGTATTTGTTTGTTTGACGATAAGTTGAGATTAAGAATGTTGGCATGAAGAAGTGAGAAATAAAGTTGATGCTCGCGGGGAAATTTCGGCAGCCGATCCGCGATAGCTTGTTTATCTATGACTTTGTATACAGAGTCTGAGAGTACACAGACCCAAAGACTATAATTCTATACCCATAAGAAAACTAGCCCGTCTCTACTACAGTCATCTTCAATCTGCATTCACGTGTACTCAGTCAAGTCCTTGACCATCAAAGCACCGCATGTAGAGCTCCGCTAGTAAGAGGCCGGGCATGTTGTTCAGCCTGGAGCTTCGTCACGTCGCATCAAACTGTATCAGCTTCTGCGCAAAGCTAGCAGACGATAATGCGTAGCAGGATTATCCCCTGTGCTTTGGGATGAGCCTCGGCGCAGAGTCGTAGAGCGATAACGCGGCCTGATGCCGGACACAAGTCAAGCTTTCAGAGCTCCGAATAGCTCCAGGTCAATCGTACCTAGTTTCCACAAATTCCAAGTTGAAGTCATTCATCCCGCAACAAGTACAGTCGCAACAACGTATTCCCCATCATGCGAAATCGATAACCTTCCAACTCTCCCCTGCCGCTCAGTCTCGCCGGCAGCACCGATATCACCTCCATCATACAACACAACGTCAGGTCTCACACTGCCATTCTCATCCGGTACCCGGGCCCTCACAACAACATCCTTCCAGCCTACAACCCCCGCCCCACCAACAGCAGCCTTCCTCCCAGCCTCTTTGGCAGCGAACCGCCCGGCAAGCCACCGTGCCATCTCAGGTGTGACGCGGAAGCTGTTCCCGTTTGTATCTCCACTTTGGCTCTGTCCCTTGCGAATGGAGCTCTTTAGATTCGTGTCGGGGTTTGGGTTCGGCTCTGGGAGGGAAAACCGCACGCGGAAGTCGCGCTGTTCGGACTCGGTCAGGATGCGGCGCGTGAAACGGGTAAGGTAGCCTCCTGGTCGGGTGACGAGGCGGGTTATGCGTGGAAGGTGGACGATGTCGGTGCCGATGTTTAGGGCGAGAGGGAAGGGCAAGGGCGGTTTCATGGTTGGCTTTGGGTGGAGGCTGTTGAGAGGAGACGAAGTTAAAGTTAAGCTTCGTTTGCGGCGGAAGATGTGAGCGGTGACTAAGCGGGAGATGACAGACTTGAAGGCATCGAAATAAATAGTCGCTTGTATAAATGCAAATTGTTCGCATTGAATATGATTCTACAGAATTATACTGGGCACATGGGATACAATATCCACCCCTTGATCCCGCGGTACTCCGAAATAGAGTACCCTCTACACCAACACCGCACAATATGAAAGAAAGCTTGTCTTTCAATAATATACCTCTATATGTACATATCCGCATAGCCTGATTCAGTCAAGCCGGGCTAGGGACCATAATCCTCCTGATTCTGACCACGTCCGAGAAACATTCATCCGTTCGCTTAGTGAGATGCGTCGCTTGGGTCTTCAGTATTAGATCAGGCCATTGTCCATCCGATCAACTGTGACGAGGCAGTTCTAGTGGCTCGACTTCTTGTCCTTGTCTCCTCCATCAACCTGTTTCAGGAAGTCCCTGCACAGTCAAAAGTCAGCCAATTGTTCTATCCAACACGTTCCGAACGAATTCGGAAGCCCCAAGCCATAAATATGGCATCGATTCGTAAGAAACTAGGTGCGTATGGAGGGACATACTGAATGAAGTTCTCCTCGTCCTTGGACTCGGCCTTGATCGGGGGAGCAGCGGGCTTAGCAGGGCTGCCACCGCGAGTAGCAAGGTAGACACCACCGAAGAGGGAGCTCAGAATACCGAGAGAGAGCTATAATACCAAGCATTAGCTATTCGTCGGTCCAAAATTCAGCGCAATCCGCATCTCCTCGCATCCGAGCTCAACCAAGACAGGAGGTTGTGCTAGCCGAGGAACAGGAACATACGTGGTGAGAGCCGATCTGGCGGCCAGCAATGTTGTAGTAGACGACCATATTGACGATTGAGGAGGCGGTTTCTTGAACGGTCAGGTGGAGCAAATGATGCGGTTCGAAAGAGCTGGTTCTGCGAGAGGAGGCTACGGTGCGCGGGATTCGTGAAGTTGCGGCCGGCTACGGACTTACTTGATGCGGTTAGTCTGTTCCTGAGTCAGCATTTCTGTCTGACTAATAAATGAGTCAGCGGAGCTACATAAGCAGGGATCATTCCGACATCCTCCGCTAAGCTATGATGACGTTCAATATCACGATCAATAGATGCTGCATTACCCTGAAGAGAACGGATATCCTTTCCATTGAAGATGCTGAAGAGGAATGAAGAAGAGCGGCTATGCAAGGTTTCAATCGGAATCCTCAGCCTCGAGGCATCATGACTGCGCAGAACCAGGGAAACCGACATCCGGGGCAATACTCTCTTCCCTGGGGAATCTCCCGGTCACGGTTATGCCGGCGTACGGAGTAGCATGACCAGACTCAGGCTGTCGTTAGGTAGACTTTCCTAGCTAATATATTCTCATTTCCCCCTTGCTCCTTCCCTACATTTTTCTCTCGCTCTCTTCGTACAACATCTGAGAACCTACTCCGTATAGACTACGTGTCTGTACACACAGCACTCATGCTCTGGAATCGAAAGGAGGAGCACCCCCAGGAGCCTGCGCCGCTCCGGCGGAGGAAGCTGTCTCCTGAGCTCCAAAAGATTGTCGATAACGACGACCAATTCTACGACGACGTCTACGCCCCGTAGTAGGTCTTCCCTCTCTCCTCTGTCATATCTCCACCCCCGCAAGTCCTCCTTGACCTGGTGTCGTCATGTCGCGCCCCCACACCCTTTGCTTCCTCTTCGAGCCGAACGCGCATTCAACCTCTCTGACGATTTCTCATACAAATCCCACTTCAAAATGCCTGAAGCTAACAGCAACCAAAGTGCCATCGACTCCACAGAAACACCCTACCGCTACGCGGCATATGCGACCCGTCTTCGAACTCTCCTCCTCAGCGCTCATAGGTATGTCGCTTACACGAGTGACATTGGGGAGAGCTTTCGACCAGTAGCGCATCCGATCCTCGTGCGCTCGGCATACGGAATCTCCTGGGCGTATCTCCTCGGCGATGTCGGACACGAGGGATACAAGGCCTACCTGCGGAACAGACGAGTCCTCGCGCCACCATGTGAAGCATATAAAGATTCGAACGACTTGACGCAACAACAGATTGTGTTGGGAATGGCGACAGGAAATATTGCGGGGAGCTTATCTGGACCGTCAGAGTCTACGACGGAGACCAATTTAAAGACGGGTGCAGGGTTGAGTCGCGGTCCAGCTGAATGGGGTCAGGCCATGAAAGAAGGTGGAGGCGCGGATACGCTCACGCCGTGGCCTACGACGCATATTCCACTGATTGAGGACTACCGAGTTGTTATGGCGAAGAGAGCGTTGTTTCAGGCTATAGCGAGTATGGGGCTTCCGGCGTTCACGATCCACAGCGTGGTGAGGTACTCAGGAAGGGCTTTGAAGGGGGCGAAGAGTACGTTTGCAAGAACTTGGGTTCCCATTGGGGTATGTCACCACTTCCACTCTTGTAGTTGGCTAATTTGTACTGACGAACAATCAGCTCGGTCTCTCTGTCGTTCCATTCCTCCCGTACTTGTTTGACCACCCAGTCGAAGAAGCAACAGAATGGGCATTCCGGGTCGGATTATACATCTACGGCGGCGAAGAGGCTGTCAAGCCCCTACCGCGACACTCAGAAGTCGCAAGAGCGTTGAGGAACCAGGGTCGCGACGGGGATTCAACCTCGCTAGACCATTTCCATATTCAGAACCAGGAAAATAGCGAGAGCTGGAACGAGCATAAGGAGCGATTGCAACATGAGAAGGAGAAGAGGAAACAGGAGCGTAAAGAGAAGGGGGAATCTACGGTTCTGGCAATGTTAGGGTTTGGCTCGCGAAAGGGGAACGAGAAGGATAATAAAACGGAGTGATGAACTGACTGTCGACGAACGGTATGTTCATTCAGCTTTTGTTTATCGACCTCTTGACTCATATACAGATCCTCACTTTACTACTTCTCCCTTCCTGCCCTATGTACAATGTCTCCTATCTCCTAGCCGCAGAGTCATAAATTAAAATATAAACCACTATCAAAATTTGAACTTATGACAATCAAATTTAAGGCTATTAACATCTAATCGTGCCAAACATGGCTCATCTCTTCTCTACACTGACTATACAGCTGTACAAACAAAAAGGCCATGGATAGAGTTGGATGAAGGTAAAGTAGGCGCGGAAGTTTTGCCACCAAGTCATTGGGAGAAATATATCCAAAAAGAGGAAGTTGAACAAAGTAGGTGATGAGAGAAAAGTATGATGTGGCCAGGTCCCTGCGCGGGCACAGGTGAAGAAAAGAAAAGCAAACAGTATGGGGAATAAGTCGAAGAGAGAAAAAAGATATGTGAAAGAAGAAAAGAGGCGTGGAAACGCCGTCATATAGGTGAAAAGATTGATACAAGTAGAATGTCAAAGATATACCAACAGATGTATTCCACAGACAAGGGAGCGGTGCAGAGACCTTTGTTCCTCCCATCCACTCTTCCTGGGGTATATTGTCTCGGCCTGCCTTGACCCGAAACCATGTCATTGTTATTTTTTTTTTTCGTTTGAGTTGATTTGGATATCGTTTCCACGGGCTTAGTTCCAACCCAGTGAGTTTTCGGCCATGACTGGTGCACTGATCATACCGCGGCTGTTTCCGCTGCCACGGGACATACGGCCACCGCCAGTGAAGATAGATCCACCATTGTGGCTCATCTGGTCTGCGGTAGAGCTCGTGCGACGGTGAAGTTGACGCTTCTTGCGATAGCGGCGAGCGACCCAGAACATACCGGCACCATAGGCAGCGGCACCAGCGACGACACCAACACCAATGCCAACAGAACTAGCTTTGGTGGAGCCGCTGCTGCTGGCACCAGCGGTAGAGTCGTCGTAGGTATTATTCGAGTCATCGCCATTACTATCACCACCGTCACTTCCACCATTGGACAAGGAGTTGCCGAACGACTCGTCGTAGTCACCGACGAGAAGAGGGATCGTTGGGTCAACCATGGACATCAAGGTCCTGACAGAGGCATCAGGCTGATCGTACAACCTGGAGATGGGATTGTGCAGGAGCTTCCTCAGAGTGTCCACCTTCTCAGTTGGAATGTAGGCTTGAGCGACAGTGGCAATGTAACCAGTGGTGGCATCGCCGCTGTAGGAGGAGATGGCGAACATGGTCACATCACTAGTGGCCTTCTGCAATGCGTAAACCAGACCTTGAGGGATGTACAAGAAGATCTGAGACGAAGAGAGCGGGTGAGTCGCAACAAATGAGTAGCGGAGCTGGCGGGTGAACCCGATCTGGATCAAGGTAGACCCTTCAGGGGCGTCAGGAGCACCTCCAGCTGGGGAGATGGACCCAGGAAGCTGAGTAGGAGCAACAGTGGTGGTTTCTTCAGTGGAAGTTTCTTGGTCAGTAGGACTGGGCTCGAACATGATGCTGGTCGGCACCCAGTCAGTTGGTTCCGCAGTAGGCACCTCAGTAGTGGTGGTGGTGGTCTTGATGGTAGTGGTCTGAGGCTGCTCCGTGCTGGTGGGTGTGCCAGTAGCGGTGGGAGAAGGCAACTCGGCCACCGTGGAACTGGATACGATGATGGCATCCGTCGACGAGGCAGGAATACCGGACTCGCTTGAAGTGGGAACCTGAGGAATGACAGGAATCGACGTGGCTGCGCTGCTGGTGGGGAAAAGACCACTGGACTCATCAGCGGGGAGCTGGGTGGAGGTCGAACTGGGAATGGCATCGGTGGAGGCGGAGACTCCGGGGGTGGTGGTAGGAACGCTAACAGGTATTGTCGGCAGGATCTCGTCGATCAAGTTGCTGGAAGAGGTTGGCACGGGAGTTCCAGAAGGCGTCGATTGGTCATTTCCGAGAAGATCACCCAGCAAGCCACTGCTGCTGGTCGATGAAGGGATGAGAGCAGTCGATGTAGCGCTGGATTCAGTACCCAAAATACCTCCAAGCAAACCGCTAGAGGTGGATGTTGGAACGGGAGAGCCAGATGTAGTAGCGGAAGTATCAGTGCCCAAAATATCACCCAACAGTCCGTGGGACGTGCTGGTGGCGCTGGGGGAAGGAACAGTGGTTGTGGTGCTGGATGAAGTTTCTCCACCCAAGATCCCACCAAGCAGTCCCTCAGACGAGCTGGTGCTAGTTGCCGCAGGCGTCGCGCCGGTCGAAACTGAGCTGGAAGTTGAGCTGGAAGTAGAGCCACCTCCAAGAAGATCACCCAGCAAACCGCTGTCAGATGTGGTAGTTGCAGACGGCGAAGTGTTGGTTCCGGTAGCCGTTGAAGTGGTGGACGAGGAAGAGTCACTGCCCAAGCCCAAGTTCAGACCAAGGAGACCGCCATCGGACGAGCTTGTAGCTGAAGGGGACGAGTTTGTTCCAGTGGCAGTAGTAGCAGCAGTATCAGTAGCGGAAGTAGTAGTAGAAGACGAAGAGTCGCCTCCAAGACCCAAGTTAAGACCAAGCAGGCTGTCGTCCGAGCTGCTGCTTGCAGCCGGAGCGGTAGTGGTTCCGGTAGAAGTGGCAGCGGACGTAGTCGTGGAAGATGAAGAATCTCCTCCCAGACCCAAGTTGAGACCAAGAAGGCTGTCATCAGATGTGCTGCTGGCAGAAGGCGAGGTGTTCGTGTTGTCAGAGGTCTGAGCCTGAGTGTTTGCGGTTGCCATTCGAGTATCGGTTGAGCTGGTGGAGCTGGAGTCTGTGGATTGACCACCGAGCACATTTCCCAGAAGACCACCGAGGCCACCTTGTTCAGTCGTGGTAGAGGAAGTAGTGTCGGCTGTGGAGGTAGGCTGCGATGCCGCAGTAGTTGTGGCGGTAACATGAGCTACAGTCGACTCCTTCGTCGTAGTCGATGCAGCGCCGGTGGCAGCCTCGGTCTCGGCGGTGCCGGTAATAGTGTGCGTCTTCCCATTCTCATCGACAGAGAGAGTAATCGGTACCATTACCACATCGGGCTCCGAATCCTTCGATGAGGTTGCGGGGGCTTCTGTGTTCTCCGTAGAGGTCGACTTGGAGGTGGTTTGAGACTGCGTGCCGGGGTTTAGCAGCGTGTCGAGCCACCCGCCCATACCAGAATGCTCATCATTTGAGCCGAATAATTGACGCTTGAGTTGCCTGTGGTTGTGGGGAGTGTTAGGTTGATGCGCGGCAACAAACTCCAATCCGGCTAGCGACAGCGCAGTCGCTAGAATAACCTTTTGAGAAACCATGACGACTGTAAAATTCAACACAGTCGAAGAAGCGGGGGTTCGCAGAGACGACAGCAGGTGTATAAAAGAGTGGACTGAGCAGGGGCTCAACAGGTTCGGACGTGCAGACGCTGGATTCTAGGCGCGGTCGTTCGACGGTCGGAGGCTGGCCGAATGTTTCAGACAATGAATCTTTCAAGTCGACCTTTGTACAATTCTCCGCAAGGGATAACAAGGCTGGCTGCGATACGCGTGGGAGAACGAAGTCGAGCGGTAAACAAATCCGAGTGAAAGAGCGGCAGGGGAGGTTGACAGGCAACAGGACCCCTTTAATTAAGTTTGAGCGATAATATATACGTGTAAACGAGTGTGAGTGCTGTAAGGAGCGAGCGACGGTATCTAGAAGAGCAGGCTGTCAGAAAAAGCGATGGCGGTGGTGATGGTGGTTGAGGTGGCTCTTCGGTACCTGTTTCAAAGAAAGCGCGACCGTGGGATGCAAGGAGAGGGCAAGCAGAATTGTCAGTCCCAACGGCTCATTGACGCAGAAAAAAATACCAAAGACTGGCGACGTCAATGACAGCACCGAGGATGGCAAAGCATCAGGCGAAAGGTGGAAAGAGAGCGAGGATAAGAAGGAGCGAAGAGATCAAGATGAGTAGACGAGAAGGTGAGAAAGGGGAACTGGAGACTGGAGGAACTGGGAGACAGAGAGGGGGCATGCAGTAGCGGGCGTGGCAATAAGCTAGTCTCCAGAGTGGGTTACGCAGTCAAAGAGCAGCTACTTTCACGACAGCCTTTGTCCGCTTCTAAGAATAACTACGATTCGCTGCTGAGTACACCTTGCCCTGCCGACTCTCATGTTATCTTCTTTCAGCATGTGCGACCTGACAACAGACCTAACAGCCATCTTGCGTACTCCCTGCAGGGTTTGGTCAGCGTCCGGCCACTGAGGCAGCGAGGCCAGTCCGCGAGGAATGACGCCAGACTAGAGCCAATAGTCCGAGTCCAACCGGGAAAAGCACAAGCTCAGTTCTGGTTCAGGGAGATGCTGAATCGCTGATGGAGTTTGATGATTTGGATCGACAGATATCCGAGAGATTTGGACACTATTGTTCAGGTACAAACTCTGTTGGTGTTGAGTTGGCAGAGGATCACTTCCCATCGGAGATATACTAGCGCCTACGTCAGAGAGCAGCAGTCTGTCAAGTCTGAACGACGAGCAGCAGTTTCCAGCAGGTTTGGTCGACTTGACGCAACTCCAATTCCGACTCATCAAGACGGGCCTTGCAGCGCCGCAGTGCGTGAAAACAGCAACCATGGCCGGCGAAATGGTGGCGTCGATCGGTATTACTGCAGGGCGCACATCACAATGAGAGACTCTTGGTCGAGGCCGAGACCACCGGCGTGTTTTTAGTGCGGTTAGTGTGCGGTTCCTGGATATTGAGTGGGGCGGTGCGTGTCTCTATGACTGTACTCCGGACTGAGCGTCAAAGCATGGAGCATCATCGTCTCGTTCATCTGACAGTCAGATTTGACTATCAGTCTATCAGGCTATAAACATCCTTTGTTGGTTCATCTCGAATTCAAATACAAAGTACTCCGCAAGCATCATTTGAGAGGGTTTTGGTACTGTCAGTGTCCGCTGTCAGGCCAGAGGGGCCAGATTGAATACGCTCTCCTTTTCGGCACTGTCTCACTGCACGGCCTCAATTATCTGCCGAAACTACGGAGTTCTCGGCCAAGCCTTCCTACTCGCTGGGTTGCTGGAATGCTCTCCGTTCGTGTGCGCTGGGCTTGAATCTAGAAGTGCCCTGGTCCGAACTCAAACTGTAAAGAACGAGCGATCTTCAACCACCACGTGCATGACTGAATCAAGAATGTCACTTCAAACTTGAGCGTTGAGTCTGACAGTAAGACTATGCATCCCTTGCTTAAGGCTGAAACGGACCATTTTTGCGAACATGTTGTCTTTGCATGATAGCATTCCTCGTCTGTCCTCTGTCGATTTAGGACATGGACGTGCGAGGGGCTATTCAGCTAGTGACCAGGCGGATAGCCACATTTCACTAATGCGGTCTGTGATTCCGGCATTCGCCAGCATGAACTCCTTGACTTGAGCGTTGATTCACGGCCAGTCGCGCAAAATCGCAAGCTCTTGAGAAGTTGAGATATCCCCGATTCAGCTCATCGCTTGATTTTGCATTCTCGCATTGGCCTCCTGATCTAAGTCCAGACTGCCTGGTCGACGTTCAGCCTGATGAGCAGATCAACAAGAATCTGGAGGTCTTGCAAACTCACAGACCGTTCCCCTGAAAGCCAAGGAACAACACAGCAATAAGGTTGACCATGGAAAGACCGTCGCGTGTACCCGACGCTAAGCCTGTTCCTGAAGCAAAGCCGGGCCTTCAGCCAATCACGAACTTCTACCAGAACTTGTTTTGATGAGGTTTCCAAGGCTCAGGTTGCACAGTCAAAATGCACATTGCAGCATAAAAAAGAAAAGCCGTCTTGCAGGGCCGCAGGCAGATGCATAACACGTCAAATTCGAATTCCTCCGTGAGAAAAGCTCCGATCGGCCGGGCTGGAAGACTGAGAGGGAGAATTGGAGGAAATTCACCGCGTTGTTTCTCCTGCGGGGCTTGCATACGGCATTTTCGTGCTGCATGGGCAAAATAAAGCCTGTCGTCACGGTCCGCATCGAAAGAAAAGAGTGTTGTTTTGACAGGGTGTTTGGTCGGCTCTGGCCCTGTCGTGCGAGAACCTTCAAATTGCACACCCAAGCAAATGGATATAAGATCTATTTAGGCCTGGAGATTATTTGCTTGAGGCGCTACTGCTCGCGGAGTACAAACTCATATCAGATCAATAAAGCATGCTTCATTCAATAATTTACTGCAGTCGTTTCAGGCTGTTGAGCAATCCAATCATAATATCCCGCCTCATACTCCGCAATTTGATCCTCCAATTGCCAAAGCTCCTCATCGCAGGGCTGACGGCAGGGCTTTTGACGTCTGACACGTCCCAAAGGCAAATCTAGGCCAAGACCCAGTATACCCCTTCATTCAACTCCCGGCACAGTAATCCTTCCATAACAGGCGTAGTCTAGAGCTTCGCCTTCGATCCCGTCACAACAGCCGAGCACTCAATCTCGACATCGGAGCCCATCGGCAACGTCTTAACAGAAACACACGTCCGGGCCTGTAATTTCATTGAGATACCGTCAGCCGGCCGTGTCCGAAATTATGCCGAGTATCAGTATGTGCAGGTAAGGGAAATCATACAGGCCGTGGCTCCGGAAACCCCTCCATGTAAACCTCATTCATATCGCCGAAATCCTTCATATCCGCCAGGAAAACATTAACTTTTGCGACGTCGGCCAGAGTTGATCCGCTTGCTTGCAGGACTGCGGAGAGGTTGGAGATGATTTGGCGCTGTAATTCATCCAGTCAGCATTCCGTTCATTAGTTATAGCTAGTCCGTAACCCCGAGAAGACAGGTCAGTTGTAGGCAAGGGCAAGGCAAACGTACAGTTCGGTCTTTAACACTCCCTTCCACCATTTTACCAGTCTTGGGATCGATGCCGAGTTGCCCGGAGCAGAAGACGATGTTCCCCACAACGGTGGCTTGCGAAAGGAACGGGGCGGGCTTTGGCGCGTTGGGGGATTCGATGTGGAGTTTTGACATTCTGGTGGTCTTTCAATTGTTTTTTTTTTTTTCCTGTTAAGATGAATGGAAAAATGGGGTTCTGCAATGGGAAAGTGAGTGTTTATATGGTGAGTTGGAGAGGTTGGAGAAGTTGGAGTATACGACAGTTACCTACCCCGCGTTGATAAGATACGGAGGTGGTCTGTAGTCAGAGCATTTCTATCGGTCAGTATAAAAAGTAAAGATTAAATGTCATTGTTCTTAGATATTGGGTCCCAATATAGTATGCTTGTTCTGAACGCTAGTTGCAAAGACAGGAGGTTCTTGTTGTTCTGCGCATACAAAATCTCCACTATATATCTTGACGTTTCTATACGACTGTTATCTGATAGCTTATTGACCACATAATCATGACCTTCAAATCAAAGATCGCTTCAGGATGTTTATCTAAACTGACCTAATCTGATACCTTCACTTTGTGGTAAACGGGGAATTGAGAGTGTCGTGTAGACAAATATAGACAGCGTATAGAGAGCACATCGAACAAAGACCTATTCGATCTCAACCCATTTAAATACAGCTTCCTGTTCCTAGTCAGTGAACAGTCAGTGGACAAGGCATTCTGTGAGCATTCTGCTCTTTACCATTTAGCTCCTATTACTCTATGCCTGCCATATAGAATTTTCACAGTGACGCTATAATCTGCGCAAAGAAGTCACTTTCAACCCCATCACTGCAGTAACAAGTAACACTGCTTGAAAGCTCCGCTCTCTTGAAGTCACAATGATTGCTCAATTATTCCCCTTCCTTTTCTCATACCCAAACCATCATCAATCTCATCGCTTTGTTCGTCCATACCCAGCCAGTCGGACAAGCGAACATGGACCGCCCCAGATCCCGCCCTCTCTCTCCAGTCCCGGAGGAAGAGGTCAAAGACGAGGAATCCGAAAATGGGAATGAAGGTAAAGGCGAAGGGAATGAGAATGGGAACGGAAAGGCAACAGCAATAGCAGACAAAGTTGACACTGACCGTGGCCCTGAACTTGCGTCTGAACCCGAATCTGCCTCTGACGACGACGCCGACTCCCAGCCCCTAGAGATCGAAGTGCATGGCCTGAAAGCAAAGGTCTACCTCAACTGCGCTGATGTTGACATGATCCCCGTTAGGTACCTTGAGAAGGCGGGTCGGATGCGTATGTTAAACCTCAACCTCCCTTCCCTTCACATCTCCCCAAGCCTTAGGGTATGCAAGAAATTGGACTGACACTGACATTGCCTTTATCAGCCATCCTAAAACGCACACCCTGGATCTTCCGCGCGGTTAAAGACGGTCGAGACGTAAACATGAACAAATGGTCCAAGGTCGACATCCGCTTCCGGGGTGTGTTCAAAACACTGAAGAAGGTCCCGGCATTCAAGTATGGACTCTTCGATGGTCCAGCATCAGAAGCAGCTTTGACCTCTGAGAACGGCCGCAAAAGATCGGGTTCTGGCTCGGGATCAGCCTGGAAAAAGATCGACTTTGAGGAAGCAGTAAAGGCACAGGGACAGGTTGTTTATGCGTTACTGGATGAGGTGCTTAATATGTTGAAGATACGGCGTGAGGCGGAGGATAATCGCGAGTGTTTCTTTTTGATGTATGTTCTCTGATTTGAGGCCACTACTCTTGAGCCGAGCTTGGCCTGTGCTGACAATGACAGACCTCGTTTGATCTCTGTCCAGCCAGAGTACTGGACTGGCTATAGGGTCAAACATCATGATACGCCGACGACAGCGGGCTCGGTGTCGCTGGACTACGAGCCATACCGGGGAACGCCTCGTGCTGTGATTCCCGTTTCGGCAGTAAGCACAGTCATCAACGACAAGAGCCAAACAAACCCAGAACTCAGCTAACGTTTGACTTTGTATGCAGACAAGTGAACGCCATCAATCCATAAAGGAAACCCTCACCGGCGAATTCAAGCTGCTCCTTGCCCAGCTCCTCGTCAACGTCCACACGCTCCGACCCCCCGGCGACAAATTTCCAGACCAAGAAGCCTTCCTGATAAGTCTTCACGGCTCAAGGCTGCACATTCTACGCGGCATTTTCCCAGGGCAAAAGACCTCTAGACTATGGTGCGGGCGCCACAACCCCAGCACGAGCGATGTCGAGGCCCAGAGCACCCACAGCCTTGTCACAAAGACCGACAGATTCTACACAAAGATGAACCTCGAGAAAATCATGGAACAGGTTGAATGGAACCAACTCTCAAACCCAGCAAACGAGGTGCACCCGCGCAGCTTTCAGATCCTGAGCAGCAGGGAGTACGATCTGTGGATGAAGTGGGAATTTGCGGCTGCGATTAAGATGCTTTCGGGGCTGTTCATGTATCTGATGAGTGGACAGGCACGGTGTGGTGTCTTGCAGGAAGTTTTTGAGATGTATCCGTACGATGAGGGGCTGGAGCCGGATAGTGAGGATGAGTATGATGATGCGACGGAGAAAGTAGCGAAAGAGCAGAGGGAGATTGAGGAGGAGGAGAAGAGGCTTAAGGAGTCGGAAAAGAAGAAAAGAAATGAAGAGAAGGAGAAGATCCAAGAGCGGGAGGCGATGAGGTCGTCGGTTAAGGATCGTATTGGTGGCTTGGCTGAAGGGTTTCGCCAGCCTTGGTGGGATTGGGTCTGGGAAGATAAGTCTAAGGAGGGCATCGCGAAGGATGACGACGAGATTATTCTGGGAAGTCCGTGATTGGAGGTAGTGGAGCAATCTGAAGATGGTCAGGATAGTTTAGTTGAGATTTCTTCTATGTTACATGGAAATAACCAACATCTTAATACACTCAGTCCCTGTGGCGTCTTTCCGACTCAAACACCGTAAAAGAATCCATGAGTCCGTACTCTCCTCCTGTCTTGAAATACTCGATAACGACACCGATTGCATAGCATGTGCCCCCCGTTGCAATCCCACCGACAAGCATTCGTCGGAGTGCTTTTCTAACCCTAGATTTAGGAGGGCTTCCGGCACATTGATCCATTCCTGGTAGCTTCCCGAGACCATCGCTTGCCGGCAGAATTGGTTCATGGTCAGAGCTCGCATCATTGTTATCGAGAGCCCTGCGGAAAACAAGGATATCCCCCCCACCCGAGACAATCTCATAACCGTCCGCATGCATCTGATTAAGGCAAGGCAGAAACTTGGCGGGATTCGACAAACGGGTGAGTACCTCAGTCGGATGTAGATGCTCGGCCGACGCTTCCAAAGAAGAGGTAGTTTCCGCCTCAAACACTTTCGAGGAGGATGGGTCATACGCGAATATACGGTAGGTTTCGGCAGCTGGGGGTTGACTCAGTGCCTCGTGCTGTGACGGGACTTCTGTTAGGACTTGCTCGATAGGGCCCGACGCTGCAGCATGAGTTTCTTCAGGCACGCTTGACGGCTCTGCTACCTCAGAAGTAGAAGGCATGCTTTGATCGTCAACTTTCGTGGGGCCCATACTCGGAGCTGAGGTGCCGTTCAGCATGCGCGTCTCAGCTTCGATCTCGGATCTGATATCTAGTCTCCTTGGCTCATACGCCGCTCGGATATCGCTCGCACTCAATGACTCAAGGTTCTTATCTTCACCTCTAGTCTCAGATTCGCTCTTTCTCCTGGATAGAAAGCCTGCTCGATTGAGCCCACCTTCTCGATCCGACTGATTTGAAACCTGCCTATCCACCATGCCGATCCATTGACTGTCAGAATCTCGATACCACTCACGATCAATAGCACGGCATAAGTTTTCATCAAAATTCTTTGGTAGTTTCGGTGGCCTGTGGATTGAGTACGGTATTATCTCAGGAGGCTCATAAACGTTTTCAGACGAGACCAGCGGTATGTCAGGTGTTTGACAATGAGTGGTATTGTTGGGCTCAATGTTTTCTTGAGGCTCTTCCGTGGTGGTGGGTATAGCCGAGACTTCCTGCTTCGTGCCATCGACACCCGGTCTGTAGGATTCATCCAGCTCTTCCACAACTTCCTCAGCTTTCTTTGGTAAGTCATTTAGTAACTCGGGTTTCGGATCATGCACAGCTGATGCATTTGTTTCTTGGATTGGCTTGCTACTCTCCTCGACTATCTTAGTCTCGGATGGCTGAGGAACCATAGGGCCACTGATTGGGTCAAACTCGAACTCCCCTGCCGAATCTAGCGGAGACTGCTTGCGGAATCCCTCGTTCTCAAGCGCCGGCTCTGGCCTGCGTAAGTCGCCACCAGCAGTATGAACAGTCGTCTTCTCATCGACCGTCGTTCCCTTTGCATTTATGGCCTTGTCTGCCCCTTTGATCTTTCTCTCATTCTCCAATGGCTTCTCCTCCCCAAGTCCCAGAACAGACCGACACAACGCTGTAAACCCATTCTCAAGCTTGGACCGGCCAAGCCCAAGTCCCAACCCCAGATTGAACGGCTCAAGCCGTCTTCCAAAGATAGCTCTGTACGGATCCTCATCTATCTCCTTCCGAACCCGGTCCATTCGACTCTTTGCATGACCTCTGTAGTCCCAGTCCCAGATATCATTATCTTGTCTGCCTCTGCACCCGCGTCTGGACCTTGAACTTTCCTTGAATTTGCGCTGTTTGGGAGACTCGGGAGGAAAGCGACTCGATTCGAATGCACTCCAACCCCAGCTCCCACCCCAATCCCATCCTGGGCTTCGCCATGACTGATAATTGTAATCTGGGTATATAGTTCGCTGGTCTCGATCTTGCGGAGCTTGGTACCGCCGAGGCTTCTGAGAGCGGTGGTGATCGGACAGTATAAGGCGGATGTGCTTCTTGTATAAATCTCGATTGTAGTTTTGAGAGAATCCCCATAGACTGCGGGTCTGCAGATGCGATAGACGAAGTGGGCCAGCTCTCGGGAGCTTGCGTATGGCTGGTTTCGATAGCGGGACGTGCGCCATTTTGAGGATCGGGAAATATTAGCTCGCTCGCACTTGACGACGAGAGTGCTTCCGTCACATTTGAGCTCAACAACAACAACTAGATTGAGGATTCTAAGGATGAAGTGTAGAGCTGGACCTGTGCGAAGGGCCCAGGGTCTTATCAGTGCGGGGTTAGCAGTAGCTACATAAGCTGTCAGTGAACCAATGACGTCTCGACTCTGCGGGCCCGGCCATTATGTCAGCCAAGAGACAATCACGATGTCAGTTAACTAGCACGAACTTGCCAATTTGAACGTCCCTCACTCGTGTTTTTTTGAAAAGAAGCGCAGATATGCGGGGTCCAGCTTCCTAGATGTTTTTCAAGGCTCTGGATTTAACTACCGCGCTTCGCCCTTTACTATTGCCAGACGAGACTTTGCTCTTTGTCCAGGATGCGGTGGGGCTGTACGAAGGGTGAGTGGGATACACTGCGTCGCGACTTGCGATAACCTCTTTTTTTATAGCTTTGTGGATACGGAGACGGCTAACTTCGGCTTCTTTTACAGCAAATACAAGGTCGCTAACTACCAAAATGGTCATGCGTATCTCACGTCCCACCGGGTTTGCTATATCGCGGTCGACGAGCCGCGCAAATACTCTGTCAGCATCGACCTGAAGGAGATTGATAGGGTTGATCATCAAGTTCGTGTTATATCTTGATAACTATGCTGGAAACAATGCTCATTCCAATAGGCAGGATTCTGGAAATCCTCTCCCAAGATCAATATCTACCCAAAACCTCCAAAGACCTCAAACGTCGACAGTCCGCAAAGCTCGACCGCAAGTCCGTCGCGATCCCTGCCGTTGAGACCGCAGCTGTCAAGCGCACAGACACCTCTTTCGCAAGTGCCAGCGCCGAGTCATACTCCTCCACCGAAACCTGTAAACGCGACATGGGTGTGTCCAATATGTTCGTTCTCCAATCCCGTGCCCTCGAATTTCGATCCCTCCACGGCCACAAATTCTACTCCAATTCCTCCGTGTCTCGCCTGCGGAATAAAGCCCCCATTGACTACGATCTTGAAGGCTGCTATAAGTGCCGCGACGAGCCGTGAACATACAGCTCCCACGGTGACTCAATCCGGTGAAGAAGCATCCATAGCCAATGGGAGTGTGAATGGTGGCTCAGTGAAGTGCCCACGCTGTACGTTCTTGAATCATTCTTCTCTCCCTGAGTGTGAGATATGCGGTGCTCCATTGTTCGCAAACCAGTTACGTGCCTCTTTCCAGGACAGGTCCGATTCTCCGGCGCCTCTATTCGAAGAAGGAAATATTCGAAACTCCGAAATCAAGGATCATCTCAAGCTTTCATTCCGACAAGGAGGAGAGAAAATCTTCCTAGAGAGACTCAAAGGGGCTTTGATCCAGAGAAAATGGTTACTGTACAACGCGCCGCCTGCGCCGCGGCAGCCATCACACTTACAACCAACGGCTTCACCAGACCCGACAGGCTTACCCACCAGCACTAGTTCACAGGTTCGGTCACCTGGAGTTGGAATCGCCGGTCTGGAACAACGTGGGTTTGAGGCCCGCAAGAACAACGAGCTTGTGATTGGGAATGCTTTCGAGGACCTGGAAGCGCTTATGGCTTCTGCAAAGCAAATCGTGGCACTCGCAGAAACATTGGCCAGGGAATCAGGTATGGCTAGCGACGAAGGTTCTGCAGAAACAAACGCGGTTCTCTCTGAATCTGCTGCGGCTTTGGGAATGGTTACCACGAAAGATATGCTCGGTTCTAGTGGCGGGAATCTATATTTATCCGAGTTATCACGCAATCTGGCTGAATATCTTACTGATGATCGGAAGGGTGTGCTACAGAAAGAAGGCGGCATAATGAGTCTGATTGATCTCTGGGCCGTGTTCAACCGCTCCCGCAACGGAGTCGAGTTAGTAAGTCCTTCAGATTTTGAGAGGGCAGCCAGGCTCTGGGAAAAGCTCAAACTACCCGTTCGACTTCGTCAGTTCAAGAGTGGTCTCCTGGTGGTTCAACGCTACGACTGGAGCGATGAAAAAACCATTCGACAGCTTCAAGAGTGGATGGCCGATCTTCGCAACATCCCGCCCCCGGATTCTGTCCCTTGGGACTGGCGTCTTTTTGGGCGTCCGGTGACAGCGCAGGAGGCTACACAGCGCTTTGGATGGAGTGTCGGCGTTGCAGCCGAGGAATTAGAAATGGCAGAAGACAAGGGCGTCTTTTGTAGGGAGGAGGGCATCGAGGGATTGAAGTTCTGGAGCAACTTTATCACATTCGACCCAGTTTCCGACGGCGTTGATAGCTCGGCCGATTCGGTCTTAGAGATCTAAACTGTATAGATTACGAGTAATGACTATAGACATGACTTTAGCATTGCCTTGTGCTATTTTCTCGTGCCCTGTCTTCCGAATTGACCGGAGCATTCACCTGCAGAACAGTCGCCAAAGGAGTCACATAACTATTCAAGTATTCCTCGCCGTCCTATCCTTGTAGTTACAGGCGTATTCGTAAGTGTTCACATAAGAGATCACCTTCCAAGATTTCGGGCCAGGTTATGGCTATATAAACAACGAAACTTCCCCCCTTTGCTGCTGGATTCCAACTCCAAACCAACTTCTCCAGGTTGATATCTCCATTCCTTCGGTATCGACAAGCCCGACTTAGGGCTCGGCTGTCTTCTCCCACGTTTGCTCTATCGGTATGGGCAAGGTAATTAGCTTGCTGCCCTGGTTTATACCTCTGCTAATATATGGATAGTCTCGTCCTCGGTTTTGACGGCCATAGTCCTGGTTGCAGAAACTCATACATGATTGTTGGAATCCCTTCTGCAACCCAAATCAGAGATCTGGTGTCGAATTTGCCGTGCGAACACGCAATACTCGCGACGGTCTTGACCTTGCTGTTATGCTCCCAACTAAAGCGACCGATGAGGACCGTACAGTGGCGAGCAAGCGTGATCACCTGCGGTTCTATTATCCAGAAACCTACACTGAAGAGACTTTAGCTCACGAAGGGAGATATAAAGCATATTGAGATGCTGTATGTTGGCTACGTTTGGGGGGCATTACTCGTCAGAGAAACCCCAGTCAATGGCCCTCCCCTCGCCGAACGGGCTTCTCAGGTTTGGAGAAACGGCCTGGAGAAGAGGATGATAGCATACATTTATCTGATCTTCTATCAGGCGGCTTGCGCGGCTCGGGTTACAACAGTACCTTCCGCGCTGCCGGCCTGATAGAATATGCTTCTATCCAGTCAAGCATCCACTTAAGCAAGGCAGCTCTTACGACGTCCATTATGTCAGGACACTGACTCCAGCACAAGCAGCCATGTCAAGGCAACAAGGTGCCAGTAGGGCCACAATCCAATGTTTAATCCACGGTGGCCACCTACTACTTCCCGAAACAAATCGCCAGAATGGAGAGACCGTCAAAGACCTTCATCGAAGCTGAAACGGAGGCGATCCGACTTGAGTCAATAGTGGCAAGACGGATATGTTGTAGGAGCTGGTTCACCTTTTAGCTCAGTCTGCATGAAGAAAATTCACCTTGTCTGGATCTCCACGACGCGTACCACCGAATTCGCATAAAACGGGGCGACGAGTGGAAGACAGTGCTATCGGGGTTATGATGTCCTCTGTCTCGGCATGCTATGGCTAGTCGTGCTCTCAGAGCAAGACCGATGAACGGCTCAATCGATCGATATGCTCCAGCACGACGCAAAGACAAATGTGTGGGGAATCCCTCTTCACTAGATGCAAGTACTTCGGTCCTTCCCCAGCTCGCCTTCGGATACTGTGGACTGATAAATGTAGTGATGCCTTCACTGCGCCAAGGGGGTCTTCTATCACAAATCTGAGCCGGAAGACACGTCTGTGGGTGCGTCGAAAACGAGCGACGTTGCCGTTCCCAACATGCGCCGCTGACCTGGTTCTGGAAGGTGCTTTGATACGTGAGCGTCGGTGAAATTAGGGTGCAATCCCCTAAGGCTGGCGTACCTCTGTCATGATGTCGAGTTGTTTTCTGGGAATGTCCGCGCCGGGCAGGCCATGGCTGCTCAGGAGAAGTTCAATAAGGCGGTTACTGATATCTGTGGGTGTCTGGACAAGGTGCATGAGCAGACCAGGATACCTTTGGAGCAGAGAGGCTATTTCGTTGTTGGCGGCTGGTCCGTCGTATCTAGGTTGAATCAAGGAAAGTTGCTCAGGCTTCGTCTTTCAGGTACATCCGCTGGAGTATGTGGTGTGTGGTGGTCAGGGATAAAGAGGAGCGGGATAGCTATGTGCTTAGTCGTCCGGAGGTGTAATAGACATGCTAGATCTCTGCTTATTTATTCATCATATTTCTTCCATTAAGTCATTAAGCAACCGTTCTGAACTGTTTACCATCACTCTGAAACCCTGTACCCTTCCTTCTTTAGCCGACACGTTTTCATGACCACCAAATCGCAGCTAGACCAAAGAACTAATAAGCAAACCTCTCTCCCGCTCCCAGTTTCTTGCTACGATTCATCCATCCATAGTACAATCTCAGCATCACACAGCCAACAGTAACCATCAACAACAGCGCCGCATTCGTCCAATGTCCTGTCGGGTATCCGTTGTCTTTCTCATTCGCTTTATAGATCCATACACCGACAATCTGACCCGGCGCTCCAAAGGATATGTTCAGTGCAATCGCGAGCCCGGCTCCGGCCGTCGAGCGAATGTTGGATGAGAGCCAGCCCAAGAGCGGTGGGATGCAGGCGAAGGATCCGCTTGTCGCGACTATTAGACAGCCGTAGCGGGAGAGGTACGCGTCTGCTGGTAGGACGGCGGAGGCTATGAAACCTACTGCGCCTATGAGGGAGAAAACCGCCGAGTGCAGCCCTCGACTGAAAAGAGTTAGCATGCACAGAGTAAAGCGATATGGTGGGCGGATACCTATTAAAGTGATCGGCCGATCCAGAGACTGCAATGGTGATGACCCAGGCAACTGCCCAAGGAGGGACGGTCATAAGCTGTGCTTTCAAACTGGTATACCCAAGGCCGCTGGTGATTGATGGTGTGAAGAGCGAGAGGGAGGAGAATGGACCTGAAATTCCAAAGTACACCTGCAGGTATCAATACGTCTGACCAAGAAAAGTGCGCAGTAAGGAAACTTACAATATAGTGTGCGTATAATCGCCAATCCAGGAGCACCCCCTTTGCGTCTTTCCATGTCATTGCTGACGCGCCTCCCTTGGAACCGTCGATTGCAAGACGCTGCGCTGCGAGCTCCTTCTCCTCAGCGGATAACCAAGACGCCGTTTCAGGGTAGTCGGGAAGAATAAACCACACCAGGACCGCTGCCGCACAGGAGGGGGCGCCTTCGATGATGAAAAGCCAACGCCATGCTGATAGGCCATGGGCCTGGTTCATATGGCCAACGCCGTAGGCAATACAACCACCAAAAGCACCAGCAAGGGTAGCTGAGGCGAGGATATACGCAGCTCGAATGGAACGTTCTGATGTATTGTACCAGAAGGTGAGAAAGTATATGAAACCTGGGAACAGGCCCGCTTCGAAAACTGAAGTGGGTTAGGTTAGCCTGTGTTTGAATGATCAACATTTGTGCTAATTACCTCCGAGAAGGAAACGAATGCCTGTGACCTGGGAAAAGCTATGAGCCCCTCCTAGCCCCATGGTCACTGCGCCCCATGATAACATGAGAAACGCAATCCACCTCTGCTTCAGTGTCAAATTAACCTCGCGTGTTCGTATGAGGGAGACTGACGCTTGGTTTCAACTTTTTCAGAAAATAGTTCGAGGGTACCTCGAAGAGGGCATAGGCGATCAAGAAGACCATGAGTGCAATCCTAAATAGCACATGTAAGTATAGCGCATTCAATAGGGTTGGTGACGCGTGCGTACGTATACTGGTAGGAGGACATGTTCGTTTCAGTCAAGAGATCATTGCCTGTCTCTTCGTTCATAATTCGGGCATTTCCTATGCCTGATAAGCATTTCTCTTGGAAGACGGACAACAGCGCGTACCGATATTCGATCTATCCAGATAGCAAAGTAGATAGATGAAGGCACTGAGAGGGATGATATGGAGGTCTTGCTTCCACACCAACGCTCTCTCTCGCTTCCGAAGTTCTGGGTCATTTCGAATATTCTGCAAATGAGAGATTAGAATCACCTTTTAAACAACTTGAGTAGGTAGGTACTCACTTCAAGCGCCAACTCAGCATCAGTCGCGGAAACAATCCCGTCCGGTGCGATCTCCTTTTCATTCATGACAGCGAGAGTTTGGAGGAACAGTGCAGATCAGCAATTTTTTCCTAGGGCCTGCTAGTTATAAAAGACAAAGACACGCCGCACGCGCCAACAGGGATCGATCCCCACATGGTCCGAGTTGGGCTAAAGTCGGGGTAATGCTATGGGGTTAGCCCGGCGTGGAACAATGGCCACGATCCATTCTCGATTCTGATTGTCGGTCTGCACTGAGTTTGAATTCGAGCATCCAACGAAATGGACTCAACTTGATGGTCAAATCGGCAGGACAACCCTCATGACAAGCACTGATAAAGAGATCGGCACACAATCACAAACCGCAGGTGATCGATGGTTCGTTCATAGGGCAATGGCAACGATCAGCGGTGGGCCATCCATCTGGGTCGGATGAGCCGATTCGCTTGGTGATATCGGAGTATTGCAATTCATATTGCATGCTGCATTGTACTCGCAATTTCCAAGACAAGCATAGTTCTTCAAGCTGGTTGCCAGCTGGCGATTCACCTGCAGGTCCTGACTGAGAAGTTGCCGTCAGCTTTGGCGAGAAGTACAGTCTTATCTCTGGGTCCGACGTTGTAACCGCGTAATCTATCTCGAGTCAGACAGTAAGTAGCATATCACTCCGTACAGATAGATGTCTGGTCTTCCAAGAATAGGGGAGTCGGCTACTCCGTAGAGTGCCGTGAGAAGCTTGACCTTCCACCAGTAATATTTGTACTGTACCGTAATATCATACATGTTATCGATAGATCTTGCAAACCGCACAAACATCTCCAATTTCTCCAGACACCCCTCTGCATCTTCAAGCTATACACCTCTATATATGACTTGCATTCGACAGAAGAAAACGCTCTACTCTTGCTTTGGCTCCTTGAAAGCAGCTTCATCGGCGTCCATGTCCACAGCCGCACCGCGTAAGGCAATGCCTTCCGCGTTGACTTTTGACCTCCATCAAAAGTGCTCAGTGAGTCAAAGCGCTTGGGTGCAGCACGTCTACGGAGTACTAATGGTAAGATCATAGACGACAAAAGCTCGCGCCAGTACCCTCAAGCTCCCTCATGGCTCTGTACCTCTCCCGATCTTCATGCCCGTCGCGACGCAGGCGTCCCTCAAGGGCCTGACATACGACCAACTGAAACAAACTGGGTGCATGCTATGCTTAAATAATACATATCACTTGGGTCTGAAACCTGGGCAGGCTGTTCTCGACCAGGTAGGAGGTGCGCACAAGTTACAGGGTTGGGACCGGAATATCTTGACTGATAGTGGGGGGTAAGTGCATATAAAAGACGTTTGGTTTGGCACTGACTAATTCTTTCGAGATTCCAAATGGTATCTCTTCTCAAACTTGCGAGTGTCACGGAGGAGGGTGTTCGGTTCTTGAGCCCGCATGATGGGACTCCGATGCTGCTCACGCCGGAACACTCGATTGGACTGCAAAACTCGATTGGGTCAGATATAATTATGCAGCTGGACGACGTTATTGCGACAACATCCCCGGATCACGCGCGGATTCAGGAAGCGATGGAACGGTCGGTCCGCTGGTTGGATCGGTGCATTGAAGCTCACAAGAACCCGGAAACGCAGAACCTGTTCTGCATTATCCAAGGAGGGCTAGATCTGGAACTGCGTAGAAAATGCTGTGAAGAGATGGTCGCTCGAGATACCCCAGGAATTGCCATTGGAGGCCTCTCGGGTGGTGAGGCGAAGGAGGACTTTTGCAAAGTGTATGTTTCCGAGACTCCTTGCGAATTAGTACTGACCGATAAGCGTCGATACCTGCACGGATCTTCTACCGGACAATAAACCTCGCTATGTCATGGGTATTGTCAGTTTTCCCACAACTGCTTGAGGCCCGGTTTGAATTGCACGCTGACAATGCCTAGGGATATCAAGAGGACTTGATCGTCAGCGTAGCTCTTGGTGCAGATATGTTTGACTGCGTCTTCCCAACAAGAACGGCAGTAAGTACCTTCTATCCGGCAGCAGAAAATACTAATCCGGATAGCGCTTCGGAAGCGGCTTGACGCCCACAGGAAACATCAACCTCAGACATGCGTCTTTTGCCAATGACTTTCGGCCTGTGATGGAAGGGTGTACATGTACAACTTGCACGCCAAGAGAAAAGGGAGGCTCGGGGATAACCAGGGCATATATTCATCATCTTGCGTCAAAAGAGACAGCAGGAGCACATCTGTGAGTGGCCACCGTTTCAATTCCCTCAGACCTCAAGTCTAACGTCTCATAGCCTCACTGTACATAATGTTCACTACCTCCTCAGCTTGATGGGAAGAGCTCGGCAGGCTATTCTGGATGATCGATTCCCAGATTTTCTCCGTGATTACTTTACGGTGTTATACGGGGAGAAATCCAAGGCTCCTTCATGGATACTGGATGCTTTGCGAGGAGTGGGAGTTGACCTTCTGGAAAGCTAAAAGATACCCAGAAGTCTACCCAATAAAGGTATGAATAAAGAATGAATTATAAGCACGAATTCTTTGGTTCCTTTCTTCAGGAACATTTCCTATGCAGAGACAGATGCAGAGATACATCTTTCAGAGCCTCTCTCAACCAAGGTCAACAGGAGACCTCTGTCCGTTCCTGCGTGAGACCATCCACAGAGCTCAGAAATCGGGATCCTCCCAACAGATCGGTCAGGTCAAAGAAGACCACTCGCGCATGATATAACATCAGCCAAAGCGTCCCATCGTCTGATGATAAATGAATGGTCTTCGCATCAGCTAGTACTGCAAGGCCTAGAGCAGGGTTAGTCAGTGAAATCTAGTTATGCTTTCGTACAAACCCAGGGTCTTCTTATATTCTCTACGGGCCGTAATATCCTGTCTCCATTTTCATTATCATAACTCATAATTCATTCCGTTTGCGTGTGCGCTCGTCCGGATGCTGGCCAGGTTGGTCTTCGTGCCCTATCAGACTTCAGTCAGTATCAGGTACGCTGGAGCTAAGACTCTGTTCATAGATAAACTCACCTTACTATATCTTCGCCAATCACTATTTAAACTTCATCATCTGCCAATAACACCATTCATCCCACAGATCGTCGAATGGGCTCGGCTTTTCACGGCGCCAGTAGGCCAGAGCGAGTTGAGCGAACGGGACGGTCAGCCAGAGGCGGAGCTTTGAGGAGCTGGGGGATTCAATGCCCAGAATGTATGCCTTTTGGTAGAAGATTGTGAGGACTTCGTTAGGGACGGCATCGGGGGATTTGAAGGGTGGAAACGCTGGCATTGTGAAGCTGATGTGTTGAATTTGAGTTGGAAGATATGAGGGGTGGTGGTGGATAATAGGAAGACATTTTGATTTCCTGCTCAGATATAAGCTGGAAATTGTGCTCACACTTGACAAACAGCATGAAAGACTTGCACTTTCAGGGCATTTGTCTTTTGTCTCTCAAGAGTGCTCAGAATGGTATACATCCTGTCCGCCAATCAGGGAACTGAAGCTGAGCCCACCAACCGGCCTTGGCACCGCCCGCAGGCTTCAGTTCAACTTCACCAGCAGAATGATTCAGATCCTTCATCCATCTACCTAATTCGCGAATATCGAACTCATAAGCTATTCAGCCTAATCTTTACTCATTCTTTTCGAAACATTGAGCTCAATTGATCAGAATCGCAAATGGATTACAACGGCCCCTATGCCAAGGAGCTCCAAATAGCCTGTCTAGCGGTCCAACGAGCGGCTCTCTTAACCAAGAGGCTCATTGAGGCCGAGGCCCTGGGTAAAGGCTCATTCGACAAGGTCGATGATAGTCCAGTCACAATCTGCGACTTTGGCGCTCAAAGCTTGATCATTGCTGCCATTCACAATGCCTTCCCGAATGATGACATAGTGGGCGAGGAAGACTCAAAAACTCTCCAGCTCGACCCAGGGCTGCTCGAGCGGACCTGGGATTTAGTCAAATCTACGCGACTTTCAGATGACGAAAGTGAAAAGCTCCTTAGGGCGCCTACTTCGAAAGATGAGATGCTACGCTTGATTGATCTTGGCGCCCTCGGAAGCTGCAAGCCTAAAGGACGGACATGGGTTCTTGATCCCGTCGATGGAACCGCTACCTTTATGCGTGGCCAGCAGTACGGGGTGTGTCTTGGGCTAGTCGAGGACGGAAAGCAGAAGATTGGAATTACCGGGTGCCCGAATCTCAACCTGGAGTCCGGGGAGCTCCATGAAGACCTCTCGGACGTGGACGGGTCTGGCGTTATGGTCTATGCTGTTAAAGGGGAGGGTGCGTGGGTGCGGCCATTGAGCTCAGGGACGCTGTTACCTGCGACGAGAATCGAGCCCAAGGCGCAGATCACTGAGCCAAAAGATATCCGGTTTGTCGATTGCAAGGCAGCAACGTCTTCGAACTTTGAACTCCATGCCCGTCTCGCAGAGAGTTTAGGGGCTCCCTGGCCCCCTCGGACGGATCTATGGTCTGCACAGCTACGCTACATCGCTATTGCTGTTGGCGGGTGCAACGTCCTTATCAAAATCCCGCGTAATTCGTCGTACCGCTCAAAAATGTGGGACCATGTAGGCGGAATGCTGATTGTCGAGGAACTGGGCGTGACTGTCAGCGATCTAGCTGGGAAACCTGTGGACCTTACCCTTGGAAGGAGTCTTGATGGATGCGAGGGCATGATTATCGCTCCTACGTCCATCCACGGCCGGCTCGTGGAAGCTGTGAAGCAGATGCAGTGAGAGCAGTCTATCGATCAATTCTCTCAACGGCTGGTCCGTGATGCTGTGAAACATGAATGCTATGAAAGCAGCAGAGCTGGGGGCAGCTTCCTCCGAGACTGACATATGGATGCCTATATGTTACGCAAATATCTGAGGCCGGTGTGTACCTACCTCCCCGAGTGTTCTGCCAGTAGACGATTGGGTAGGACAATCGATCAGCAATGAGGCGACTAAGGAAAGCTTCGGTATTGGGCGTTATCATCGGCGGTTTACTTTCCTCCGAGGATGGTATTCAGATGTCTGTATGTTACTCAAGTATGAGGACGGTCTTTCGTTCGTCCCGACTGATCTGGTATCAGAGGATTGGGGAAAAAAGGAGACCAGCAAAAGGCGACAAGAAAGAAGCTTTATTACTTGGTATTATTAGCGACTGGCGATATCCCAGCTCAGGCCATTTCTTGTCATATACCTACATATAAATATACTTATGAAGCCGAGAATCACAAATCGCCTAGATTATCCACTTTCATACACACAGTTCCGAGTGGAATGACTCATTATTGTCCAGGATGAGGATACAGAGGCAGGGAGGGCAGTGCAAACCCAGCAGTGCCCTGCCATGGAGGGTGGAAGAGCTCAAAGCTGCGACAGCTGCCTACGCAAGCGCTTCAACAGAAGAACTTAATTGCACCAGAAATTGGACTATACTCAATCAGGGAAACGTATGAGTCTCCGGCCAGTAATGGCGTGCATGAGATGTCAGGAGACAGCCTATACTCGCCTGAATATGGACTAGAGCATGGAAACTGCGGGGTCTGTTTTTCGTCATCTCACGTTATACTTCTACCTGGTACTTATGTAGAGGTCGAGAATATATTTACCTGATACGAATCGCTGTCTGGTTCCATTCTTTAAGCTTGACTGAGCTGTACGCTTTTGCAGTATGGCCCTTTGTATGTTCTCAGTATATACCTTTGAATAAAATAGTCAACTGACAGGATGCGACAGACAACCCTTTCGCTAGGCGCGAGTCGCACAGCGCTCAGGCGCTCATAGCATACAGGGCCCTTGCGGTTGCGTCCTGGGCCCTGGTCGTCATCTTTGGAATTTTCTACTCGATCAGGGGTCCGGCTGACACTTCGCGGGGGCGGACGATTTGGCATCAGCTCGGCAGATCCTACACAGAATTTACAGTTGACGTCGTCGTGGTCGAGATCTACTGGATTCTCCTTTTGCTCTCTCAGATCTTCTATCTCGGTCAACTGTTCAACAAAGAAGAGGCTGCCGTCATCTCAGCTGCTGAGGGTGCCCCCTACTTCATCCTGCAGAATCTCTTTGTATTTGCTTGGATTCATCTCTGGGTTAGGAACTACTTCTGGCCTGCTGAGGTATTCCTGGTGGCCAGCTTCATCAACCAGCATGTCTTGTTCTGGCGCGTCCGCTCCCTCCCGCCGGTCTCGCATCTTGCTGTCGTTGCAGGCCCACACGCATGGACATTGATTGCGCTGTTCTGGAACGGAGCGATTGCAGTCCACGCCCATACGACCGCGGCCGAGATCACGGCCAACGTCTTTATCTGGATATTCTTCTTGATTGGAACGGCGCATATCCTGTCGAGAGCCGACGCCATCCTGGGATACAGCTTGAGCTTGTTGGCATTTGGTGAGTTCTGTCCTTTCGAGATAAAGTTAGCTGGTTGCGGAATGAATACGGAGTACTGATTTGATAATGCACAGGCCTGGCCGTGACCCAGACGAGTCGTAAACACGGCACCCATCTCCAGTGGATCTTTGCCTGGGTTATATTTGCCTGCTTTTTGCTCCAGTCGCTATATGTGACCCAGATCAAACATCTCAATCGGGATATCTGGTTCCGGAGCCTGGAGGAGCAGGACTCGTCCGATGCTGAAAGGGCGCCCTTGCTTGATGACTCGGCCCCGGCGCCTGGAGTAACTGCTTGATGTTGCGATGAATTATGGAGCTTGGACAGATGGGTATTATCGACGAATCCAAAAGGAGAACAAGGGAGGATAGTGAGGGAAATGAAGCCTGGAAGGTTGGCGTCGTTGTATTTCTGGTTCGTTGCGGAGGATCGCTATAGATCCATGGGTCGTATTGCGTTGACCTGCATGGTTCTTGAGACGAGTAATGCTGTACTCTGTAATTTCTGAATGCGAAAGCTCTTATCTCCCAAATAGAATATAGCACTTTCTTTGAGAAAGTGAAGTGAGGTCAGTATCACGAGGCCGCGAACGTGTTCGGAAACCCGCCCTGGAGTCAACTTCAAGCTCATTCTTCAACCGTTCATCAGAAACACCACGAAGCAAACCGAGACAGTGGAGATCATGATCAGCGAGAACAAAAACTACCAGTGGCCAGAAGATCGGAAATCCCGCACAAAAAGCAATGATGCAAGGCACCGTTGCCCCGCTAAGACCACCGCAAACTGCTGTTGCCCCGGCGACACAGCTCCATGGCGATGAGCTCGATCGCTCCAAGCGCCGTCAGCAAGGAACCTACGGAGTAAACATTGAAGACTGGGCCAATGCTCGTGGCTTGATATTCCTCCGCTTCTTCTCTTCAGTTTTTGGTCTCTGAACGTGGTTGTTGTTGTTGACTATTGTCTTTGTTTATAACCAGGGCTTAATTCATCTTGACACTATCTGGTTGACGTTCAGACTGGAAGCTTCAGACCTTTGAGCCTACATTCCTCGCAAGTATCCCGGCGAAATCTAGTCCTTTATTTTACCAGTCTCTTGACGAGACGCGGTGCCCCCACAGTAAGTCGCATTCTTTCACAAAAAGAATCTGTGAGAGGATATACTGACTTAAGCAGTCCGGACGTTCTGGTATAGTAGCATGCTCTGCTAAGCCATAAACAGTCGCGATGAGCCAGCAAAGGATCCCATACGGGGATGAGCCGCCGGCGTACAGCTACGGGTATGGAGACTATAATATGGATGACCAGGATGAATCTCCAATGCGCAGCAACCCGACAATGCGACTGCTGCCAACAAGCTCGCAGGTCGAGTCGGATTTGAGCACTGATCTGGGGACATACCGGAGCGGAAATCCATTTGATGATGATAATCAGTAAGTACCCTAGATTTTGTACCTTTTGGTCCAGGTGGCATACCGATTATTCCATGCGGAATCTTGTCTGCATTCCGTGGCTGTGTCTTGTCCGAGCTGTCAACACTCGCGCTCCATCAGCGAGGAGGAGTATTGGTTTCTATCCACCATGGATGAACTTTTTCGAGATGTTCAGCGTCGGCTTGATCAACAAGATCAACGCCTATACAATAACCCCCGCGCTACAATGCCTCGGAAACACGCTAATATAAATGTTCACTGGGGTAGGACGGAAAGCAGATATCCAGAGCGGTACTCTTACGAATATGACGGCGACGAAACGCTTTCACGCCCTGCTCCAAGCATGCGCAGCGCACCGACGATTCCTCCGCCTACAGCATCTGCCGCAGATGAAATGCACTTTACCTCTCGTCCAGCTTCACCTACACGACCTTGGTCTCCTAGCCGTGCGCCGGATTGGATCCGACCCCCCTCGGTTGCTGGATCACAGTACGAACGCGCAGACTTGAATGGCAGTCCGCGACCTGGAACCCCAAGCTCAAGATACGGTGGAAGCCCACGACGTCCCCTACCACCCGCTCCGTTGTTCTCGAAACCAGGAGCAGGCGGACAAGATGCGAGAATCGACATCGGCGACGGCGACGAGGATCCATTTGGTGGCGGCGGAAGGACAATAAACTCTCGCCATGGTGGTCAGGGTAGCGTTCAATCATTCAACAGCGAATCCACTTATATCACAGATGAAAGGGACCTGGAAAAGGTTGATTTGGATGATTACGACGATGAATCACAATCAATGGTTGACCCCAATCTGCACTATGGTCCTGCTCCCGAAAAGCAAAGCCGACGAGGAGTTCGAGACGCCCAAATGGTTAAGAAGGAAGTCCAACTTATCAACGGTGAACTTATTCTCGAGTGTAAGATTCCTACAATCTTGCACAGTTTCTTGCCGCGCCGCGACGACAGAGAATTCACGCACATGCGCTATACTGCTGTGACTTGCGATCCGGACGACTTTTCGCAAAGAGGATACAAGTTGCGTCAACAAATTGGAAGAACTACGCGTGAGACCGAGTTGCTGATTTGTGTCACCATGTACAACGAAGACGAATCTCACTTCACCCGGACAATGCACGGCATCATGCGCAACATTAGCCACTTCTGCTCTCGAGCAAAATCCCGTACTTGGGGTAAGGATGGATGGAAGAAGATTGTCGTCTGCATCATCGCCGATGGACGAAAGAAGGTCCATCCCCGGACTTTGAATGCTCTAGCAGCCCTGGGTGTCTACCAGGAAGGCATTGCAAAGAACATTGTCAACCAGAAACAGGTCAATGCTCACCTTTACGAATACACCACTCAGGTCTCGCTTGATTCGGACCTCAAGTTTAAAGGCGCAGAGAAAGGAATCGTTCCCTGCCAGGTTGTTTTTTGCTTGAAAGAACACAACCAGAAGAAGCTCAACTCCCACCGTTGGTTCTTCAATGCTATCGGCCGAGCGCTGCAACCGAACATTTGTATTCTACTCGATGTTGGCACCAGACCAGAACCCACTGCCTTATACCATTTGTGGAAGTCATTCGACCAGGACTCTAGTGTGGCTGGTGCTGCCGGTGAGATCAAGGCAAGCAAAGGAAAGAACATGCTGGGTCTGTTGAACCCTCTAGTTGCCAGCCAAAACTTTGAGTACAAAATGTCCAACATCCTTGACAAGCCTTTGGAGTCAGTGTTTGGATATATCACTGTGTTGCCGGGTGCTCTCAGTGCCTATCGATTCTTTGCCCTGCAAAACGACGCTGAGGGTAACGGCCCTCTAAATCAATACTTTAAAGGAGAAACTCTACATGGAAAGGATGCAGATGTGTTTACAGCCAACATGTATCTGGCCGAAGACCGTATTCTTTGCTGGGAGTTGGTGGCTAAAAGGGAAGAAAGATGGGTCTTGAGATTCGTCAAGAGTGCCGTTGGAGAGACCGATGTCCCTGGTAAGTCTTCATCATCGCCGTATTAGACCGCTTGCTGACCTATATAGATTCTATTCCCGAATTCATCTCTCAGCGTCGACGATGGCTGAACGGTGCCTTCTTTGCTGCTGTGTACTCTATCGTGAACGGCAAACAGCTGTGGAAAACTGATCATTCTCTCGCACGCAAAATCTTGCTTCAGATTGAGTCTGTCTATCAATTGCTTCAACTAATCTTCACCTACTTTGGCTTAGTATGTTTCCTTTTCATCTCAAGGGGTTTAGGCTAACAATGGCAGGCGAACTTCTACTTGGCTTTCTTTTTCATTGCGGGCTCACTTTCCGACGAGAAGATTGACCCATTCGGCCACAACATGGGCAAGTACATCTTCATTGTACTGAGATATGCCTGCGTTTTGGTCATGTGTCTCCAGTTCATTTTCTCGTTGGGTAATCGGCCACAAGGGTATGTTTTCTACATCTCACTATAGGAAAGTTCTAACGAGACTTCAGAGCAAAAAAGCTGTACCTATCCAGCATGATTGTCTACAGTATAGTCATGGCGTACACAGCTTTCTGTACACTCTACCTGGTCGTGCTCGAGCTTATGGCTAAGACGGGACACGATGTTCCGATCACCATGAGCGATACGTTATTCGTCAATATCGTGGTGTCGCTGCTGTCCACTGTTGGCCTGTACTTTTTCACGTCGTTTCTGTATCTCGACCCGTGGCATATGTTCACATCGTCTGCGCAGTATTTCGCCCTGCTGCCCAGTTACATTTGCACTCTGCAATGCTATGCGTTCTGTAATACGCACGATGTGACTTGGGGTACGAAAGGTGACAACTCGATCAACACTGATTTGGGTACGGCTCGAATCATCAACGGCTCTATTGTCGAAGTCGAGATGCCTTCGGAGCAACTTGATATCGACAGCGGGTATGATGCTGCGCTCCGCAACCTTCGAGACCGACTTGAAGTGCCCGACCCAGGAGTGTCAGAGAGCCAGCAGCAAGAGGACTACTACCGAGCCGTGCGAACGTACATGGTCTCCGTCTGGATGGTTGCCAATGTGGTTCTCGCCATGGCCGTGTCCGAAGTCTACGGCACTAAATCCACCGGTACGAACGTCTATCTTGCCATCATCTTGTGGTCTGTCGCTGTTCTGGCCATCATTCGTGCTATCGGCTCAACAACCTACGCGATCCTGTACTTGATTCAGAAGATCGTTGAAGGAAAGGCCAAATTCGAAGCCGGAAACATCGCCAGTGCCAATGCCAGTGCTGCCGGTAGCTCAGTTGGCGGCAAGAAGTCGAATGTTTCTTACGGAAACAAAGGCTTGAATTTCAAGGATAAGCTCACAGAGACCAGGTGGGCTATTTCCAGAGGCGTGCAAAAAGCCATGTTTTGGAAGAAATAATCTGCACTTCCTTTTCTCATCCCCTATGATTTGTCTATGCAATCTATGTTTGATTCCCCTCTTGATGCCCAATGCCCTGTTTTCTGATGGAATACTATGATATGATAAATGGATGCGATGTACATATATGATTTGAATGTGATGAACAGTCTTCCTGCACCTTAAGTACTTCGTATGTGTCTCAGGCACGTGATGTACGGCAAGCAAGTGCAACCACTTATGCAGGACAAATGCCACCGCCACCGAAAACATCAAGCGAGTCTCACCACCTGCAGAACCCCAAGAATCGCTTCAACATCACGAACCTCTGAGCGTCATCTGTATCTCGCTCTACCCTCTTCTCTTGTATCTCACTAAACGTCCGATGCTGCTTGCCGTATAAAACCAACGTGGACTATTTTTTTTTCGCCCCGTAGTTCATCCAGACCTCACCCTCAGGTCATCTTACGCCCTTTCTCTTCTTGCTTTCTTTCTTCTTTCTTCTTCTTTCTCTTCGCTTTCATCTCTGCTTCTTGCTAGTCTTCAGCCAAAATGAGCTCAGGTGTACCGCCATGGCGCGCCACCGCTTCGGCCACCGCTACTACTGTCTATCCAACGGGTAAGTCCTGAGTCTACCCAAGTAATCGGGAAACCAAACTAAATATTTCAGCCACCCCAGCATATATACCAGTACAAGCGCGCCGTAGCCTCGCGACTCCCTCGAATCCAACACCTGACTCTCAGCAATCAACCGCAACTGGAACCAAACGCAAGCCATTTTCGTGGCCAGCCCCTGTGCGCATGTATGTACAACGGTGCTTCGCCCCTGACCAGCAAATTCCCGGCGTTACCAGGAAAGAGATGGAGGTCAAACTGAAGTCCGTCATAACGGATGCAGCAGACAACGACATGCTCGACAAGATCAACTGGGAGACGCTTCCGCTACCCCAGGTCATGGTGCAGAATGACAAGACCAAGATCCTGGCAAACCCTGACGTGTCGAGCTGGGGATCTCCATTCGCTACCCAAACAAATAAGCGTGATGGCTCGGACGACTTGTCAAGGAAGAGGAAATCTGCGGAATACCAGGGACACGAGGACCCGCCGTGGAGGCAAACTAACAAGTCAAATGCTTTTGAAGATCGAGTCACTTATTCACCCACAGACAAGCGCCAACGCATAGATTTCAAGAATTCAAGCAGTAAGTCTAAAGCTAATTTGGAGTTACGAAAGAAACGTTTCGAGGACCCTCGTGGAGGAGGATATGGATCTTCGCCCTCGTCGCGCGGTGCTTCACCTACACCCGCGCCCACTGGTCCTGTGGTTGGGCGATGTCAGGACCTGGAGAAGCGTTATTTCCGATTGACATCCGCACCCAATCCGGATACCGTCCGTCCGTTGCATGTTCTGGTCAAAACACTTGACTTCATAAAGAAGAAGTGGAGAAAGGACAACAACTATACCTACATCTGTGATCAGTTTAAGTCTCTCCGACAGGATTTGACAGTGCAGCATATCCGGAACGAATTCACTGTCAGTGTCTATGAGACGCACGCTCGTATTGCCTTGGAGAAGGGAGATCTTGGTGAGTATAATCAGTGCCAGACACAGCTGCGAGCTCTCCATGCACAACAACTGGGCGGTCACCCGACCGAATTCAAGGCCTATCGCATCCTGTACTTCATCCACACGCGCAACTGGACGGCCATGAACGGTGCACTAGCCGATTTAACTTCAGCAGACAAACAAAGTGAGGCCGTGAAACATGCACTGGATGTGCGGTCTGCGCTAGCTTTGGGGAATTATCATCGGTTTTTCCAACTCTATCTTGACACCCCGAATATGGGAGCTTACTTGATGGATATGTTTGTGGATCGTGAGCGCCTTTCTGCCTTGACGGCCATCTGTAAAGCGTAAGCAACCCTCCAGTCTTTTTCCGTTGACCTTTGCTAATTCTGTTTAGATACAAACCAGACGTAAAAATCCGCTTCATTACCGAAGAGCTGGGCTTCGAGTCCGACGAGCAGAGCGCGCGCTTCATCCTGGACCATTCCTCTGAGGACCTGTTCCTGGAAAAGGATGGTGCCGTGAGACTGGTCACAGGTGGCAAGGCAGCTCAATTGTTCGAGGCGGCCAAAGCCGACGCCCATCGTGTCATTGATATCAAGGGGCAGATATAAGTTCGATTTCCGCTTTTTCATTTTCTCATTCCCACGTCCAAGCGCTCTTCCTCTTCAGCTCAACATCGACATCTTGATATCACTCGTCACGTGGACACTTGCCTTGTTCGTCATTCTTCGCCCTTGCCTTGTTATTTATGTATACCCCGTCAGTTGCGTTGCAAAAGCACTGTTTCTCTTCTTTTTTGGCATACGGTGCGTTGGAGTTGCTGGATGTCAGCTAGATCCTAGGCATATTCTACATAGTCACAAGAATACCGTACTTTACTGAACACCCACCCTTCGTGCTATAATAGGTATCCGAAACAATTACGTATCTATGTGGATCAGTGGACAAAAGACCGGCAGCAACGTTCTCGAACATAGCGGGTCCTAAAATTCGGGGATCATGAAACGCGGCTTTGAGAGCGTGGTACTTTTATCCATCTGATAATTCGATGCTATAGATCCGCACCTTGCTCCAAGGCCTAGTCTATCCCGCTGTGGAATGGCTGGTATAGAAGCACTGCCACTGTCACCTGTCAATCTCAACACCAGAATCTAGTGGACCGGTGGTTCACACCGATCCGTGGCCAATTTTCAATCCTGAACCAGATTCCAGAGCAAAGAGGCGGGGATGGAAGGGCTGAGGAATGGCGCAGAAGGGATTCATCCTTGGTTCGGGAAGGGTTCACAAAGTTGGGACGAGAGGAAATGTGGTTGTGGTTGGGCCGTTGGACGGTTTTCGGAGGCTGACACGACACTACAGTGACGACGCAGCTTGCCCCGTCTTTGTCAGGTTCCTTTGTTTGGAGAGGTAGGGATGCCACGCGGCGGATATTATGTTTTAGAGACAAAGGGCTTTATGGCGGAGCTTAAGACGAGACTTGCGTTTGCTTGAGTGTGCACTGTGCAGACTCAGAGTCAGCTGATTTAAGGTGCGGCGAGGACAATTTTAGCAAGTGGCAAGTTGGAGCATTGATAGTTGATGGCGATGTAGTATGTGGGGATAATCACACCACGGGTTAAGAAAATTATTGCGCAGAAGCTGGGATCGGCTTACTCCGTATCAATTATCAAATAAGTGATGCCCAACTATGTATTGGAGACGGAAACAAGCATGATGCAGGGGAAGGTAGACGGTGGTAAGGCTGCAAGTTACTAGTTAGCGGCATAAATCTATTCAATATTCATGCAATAAGACCGACTCTTAAAATGTATTGCTTGACTCAGTTTCAATGTCAATTTCAATGCTAATGGGATGCTTTTTAATTTAGTCGGTGCTTCGCTTGCTGTCTTTATTGGCTGTTAAGAGATAGACCACCCGCCCGACTCCATACGGAGTGCTCCGTACAGTCCAGGCTATCCATAATCAAGCAGCAGGCTGGCCATCACCGTCGTAGCGCTCGCTACCTTTGCCAGAACGTCCAGATGCCTTCGCATGCATCTCCTTGCCTAAACGTACTTTAGTGTCTGGCTGCTGTACAGCGGTAGTTAGTCCTCTGCTTGTCCCAGCCGACTGGCACCTCCGCCACCTTAACGCTAGCATACTTATTGCGTCCATCTCCAACCCCGCGACCCCTTTTTGGACCTTTTCTGGTTCTCCCAAGCCACCTATCATTGCCTGCTATTCATTACTGGCAACTGCAGTTTCAACAGTTATCGAAGCAGTGGAAACGGGATCCGCCAACTCCCCGCGGAATTGGTACCACTACAGAGATCATCCGTGGTCACTCCCACACGAGGGCGAACAAATCTTCTGGACACAAAAATTATCCAAGTTTGCTAAAAAAGAAACATATTCCTTGGGCATCACTGCCGTGCTTCTCCTTTCCTTTTCAACCAACGCTCTTTATTCCTTTTCGACGTCAGCTTTGATTCTTTCAGACATTCTCTTTGTTGCGCTGCGACCAGGCTCCTCCGTATCTGTGGCACAGTGGCTCTGGACTTTTGACGACACTGTTATATTGGATGGTGACCTGTCGAGTTCTTTTCCAATCCTGCAGTCGCTGAGACGGAGACTCGAGTAATATAGAATCATATGATGAAGGTATGCCCCTCGCGCGTTGATCTGATGTATAATTTTGTTTCGAGCCGTCCTCGGTCGATTAGGCGATTAACACCACAAAATTTAGGCTCTCCGACGCTCCTTGAAGGGAGACCCCAAACCCCACCATCACCACCATCTGTCCATTACCCCCAAGTCGGCCATTGCTATTCTACCTCCAAAGAAGGTGCGCTACTACGTTCTCTACATTTCCTCTCTTATCTTTTTGATTTTTCATCTCGTCCCTCTTTATCCCCGTTGCGGCGGTGTTTGTTTACTTGCCACCTCTTCGCTTCCTAACACCGCGTAGGTGATCAAGGCGCTCTACGACTACCACCCCGAACCAGGAAACAACCAGGAATTGGCCTTCAGCAAGGGCGACTTCTTTCACGTTATCAGCAGGGAGGACGATTTGGACTGGTACGAAGCGTGCAATCCCCTTATCCCTACCGCCAGGGGGCTGGTACCCGTATCCTTTTTCGAAGTCATCAGCAAACAACAACGCGACAGCAGTGGTTCCATCGACTTTGGAACGAAGAAAGAACCGCACGACTCCGGCTTCGCTGATCGCGCTACCTCGTCAGGCTCTGAATTCGGCTCTGGCAGTTCAAAATCTTATCAGTCGCACCCCGCATTCCCAAGGATGTCTATGATGGGCAAGGCCGGCGGCGCCATGGTTTATGGCGTTGTCATGTATGATTTCCAGGCCGAGCGGCCGGATGAACTGGATGCGAAGTCAGGCGAGGCTATCATTGTCATCGCCCAATCCAACCCCGAGTGGTTTGTCGCAAAACCGATCGGTCGCCTTGGTGGTCCTGGTCTTATCCCTGTTTCGTTCGTCGAGCTTCGCGATATGCAGAGCGGACAGATCGTCACTGATCCGCTTGAGGCTGTCAGGCGTGCAGGTGTTCCCAAGGTGGAGGAGTGGAAGAAAATGACTGCCGAGTACAAAAACAGCAGCATCACCTTGGGGAAGATCGAGGCGAACTCGATGCAGTCTGTCACTTCTGGTGTGGAGAGGATGTCGGTCCGACAGAGCGCGGACCATATGAGCCACATGAGCCAGAATGGAATGGTGTGTTTTAATGAATTATATTGATTTGGCGTTGCTAATGATTCAGGGCTACCACAACCGAAACGCAAGCAAGGCCTCTGTCGCCCCATCTACCCGCCACCAACACCAACCGTCGCAAAGCCACCTTCCCCTCGTCGCCCCCGTTGTCGCCTCGATTCCCCGATACTGTTTTGATAATGATAAATACTGGTACATCATCGAAGTCAAGATGGAGGACGGTCGCTGCTGGGAATTATCTCGATACTACCACGACTTTTACGACTTCCAAATCAATCTTTTGACGCAGTTTGAGGAAGAGGCGGGTAACCGGGGCAAGCCTCGGACTCTGCCGTTTATGCCCGGCCCTGTCGCTCACGTTACCGACGCTATTTCCGATGGGCGCCGACACAATCTGGATGAATATATCAAGAAACTCCTATCGATGCCCCCGCACATTACTCGATGTGCTCTCGTCCGTCAGCTCTTTGCTCCTCGCGCAGGCGATTTTGAGATTGACCCAAGTGCTTTCGGGGAAGATGCTCGATTCTCTGGTGGCTCGCAGCATTCTTCTGGCCAGGAGCTCTCACCCAGTGCATCGAGACAGTCATCACAACAACAGATGAATGGACCATCGGAACGAAGCTCGCACTCTCATTCGCATTCTCAAGCCCACTCGCACCGGTCTCAGCCGTCAGGCTCTCTTCCCAATGGCAAGCCGCCTATGATTCGACAACAAAGCTCGCTCACGCAAGTTTCCACCTCAAGCGGAGGAGCTCTGAAAGTCAAGGTCAATTTCCAGGGCGATCTTATCGCCATTCGTGTTCCTGCCGATATCAGCGTTCAGCAACTGAAAGAAAAGCTCCGAGATCGCTTGAAGATCAGCGAGGAGATTGCGGTGCAGTACAAGGACGAACCGTCTGGTACTTTTGCCGACCTCCTGACCGACCACGATCTCGACACTGCCATTCAACGGAATCCCAAACTTACGCTCCAAGTCGGACTTGCATAGATACGATAGATTCTTTCCTTGCTACTATTGTTCCACCCCATCCGTGACTCTTCCATTTCTTTTGTCTGTCAGCTTCTCAGCCCGACTTATTTCTTATGTCAGGGTTCTTAGGGCGGCGTTCAGGTTTCTTCGTCTTTGGCCACTAGCCTCACGAGCTTTTGATTCACGAGGTTGATGGAGACGTCTTAACGTTGATGCGATATGTATGTACATTGGTTGTGCTCATGTTTGTTTGTCCGTGTTCTGCTCTCATACCCTTTTTCTGCTGTCATCTGTACATAAAATAGCCTGCATATACACTTCTTATCTACTTAGTACTTTTTGTATCACAATTCAGCCCCCTGAAAGAACCGTGGTTGATGCCGACTCGGAGTTAAATCTGGTTCCCGACGTCCAGTCACATGACCGCTTCCCTCGGCAACAATGCGGTTCTCTTTCGCCTCGTTCCAGTTGCAGGACGAGGCTGAACTTTCTTTGCTGCATTTGCGTTAGAGTTCCATATTTGCTTCTAGATTTCGATATACCCCTGTACACTGAATATTTCGACCTTTTCTGTCGCAAAGTTGCCGCGCTAGTCGTCTACTTCGTCCCCGCGTTCCTCCGCTACGAAATCCACCCGGGCAAGTGGAACGAAACGACAAAAGACACAAGACTAGCAACGTTACACGTCTTCAGAGCCGTACGAGCCTTTTTTCCCCTGTGAATTCCAAAACCAATCGCATGCGTTTGTAGTATAACCCGCAGATCACATCTCGAACCCGATTCCTGCAAATGAGCGCCTCCTCCAGGCTTTGCGCGGAGCACATCGCCGCCGCAGTATCACGACGAGCTCCAATCCGCCCTGTCTCTGCGCGTCTGCCCTTGTCGAGGCCGGTATACGTTGCAGGCTGTAGGAGAAGCGTACACTCGTACCGCCCGCGAACGGTCGCTACTCCGGCTGCAGGGCCGCGCAGGTCTGGTCGTGCGAGTGTATCGCCAGTTCGGGATGCACGGTTAAGGCGGTTCGCGGCGACGGCTACGACTGCTGCTTCTACTGCGACCTCGCCGGATCCAGGTGCGCACCAGACAGGGGGTCCGTTGACGGAGTATAATGCGCGGGTTGAGCAGGGCTGGCTTCGGGATGATCCGTACCAGAGGCGTAAGTGGGAGTACTGAATCCAGCGCTGAACGATTGCTAATAAGGTATAGAGATCATCGAGCAGCTCCAAGACCTCTACGAACGCCTCAAGTCCTATGAAGCGCCGAAAGTCGTGCGACCAAGTATAGAGTCTCTGGACGCCGCGCCGAAAAAGTCCTTCTTTGGGTCGTTGTTCAGCAAAGCCCCAGCGAAGCAGGAGACAGGTATCCCGGAGAATCTGCCTCGGGGTCTATACATGTATGGGGATGTAGGCTGCGGCAAGACCATGCTTATGGATTTATTCTACGAGACGCTGCCCGGGAATATCGAGAGCAAGTCGCGCATCCATTTCCACAACTTCATGCAGGACGTCCATAAGCGGATGCATGTGGTGAAGATGAAGTTCGGCAATGACTTTGATGCACTCCCGCTTGTTGCGGCGGAGATCGCGGAGAAGTCGAGCGTGCTTTGCTTTGATGAGTTCCAGTGTACGGATGTTGCTGATGCTATGATTTTGAGACGGTATGCCCTCCTAACCTGAATGTTATTTCAATTGCTTCTGAAGCTAATTGATGATGCAGGCTGCTCGAACACCTCATGTCCCACGGCGTCGTCCTCATCACAACCTCCAATCGCCACCCTAACGACCTCTACCTCAACGGCATCCAGCGCGAGTCGTTCATCCCCTGCATCACTCTCCTAAAAACAGTCCTCGAGGTCATCAACCTCAACTCTCCAACAGACTACCGCAAGATTCCGCGTCCCCCGTCAGGGGTCTATCACCACCCTTTGGATGACGAAGCAGAGCAACACGCCCAGAAATGGTTCGACTTTTTAGGAGATCCCATAAATGACCCTCCGCACCCAACCACGCAAGAAGTTTGGGGCCGCAAGATAAACGTCCCACTTGCGAGCGGCAAAGCAGCCAAATTCAGTTTCCAGCAACTTATTGGCGCTGCGACTGGTGCGGCGGATTATTTGGAGCTTGTGCGGAATTACGAGGCGTTTATCGTTACGGATGTTCCTGGGATGACACTGCATCAGAGGGATCTTGCTAGGCGGTTTATCACGTTTATCGATGCTGTTTATGAGAGTCGGGTACGTTTCCTTTTCCTCGTTTCCCTTATACATCCGAAGCATGAGCGCTTGAAGATTAACTCTGGATTTCTCGTGCAGGCAAAACTTGTCCTCACAACCGCCACCCCATTACAAAACCTCTTCATGTCCGAATCCGAAGTCAAGACCTCGCTGGACCCGAACGGCGAACACCCCGATCTCTCCGACAGCATGCGCATGATGATGGACGACCTGGGCTTATCCATGAAAGCGCTCAAGACGAGCTCTATATTCAGCGGTGACGAGGAACGCTTTGCGTTTGCGCGTGCACTGTCCAGATTATCTGAGATGGGGAGCAAGGAGTGGGTTGAGAGGGGTCTCGCGCAGGAGAAACTTGGTGCGGGAGTTGCACCAGGAGAGGGGAAGAAAGAGCATGAGGCTTATCTGAAGGCCAGGAGTCGATGGAGCGAGGATAATATGTAAATGACCTAAACGGTATGGGGTACATATTGTCTTCATATCTTGTTTTCTGTGTTGCGTCTCTTTGGCATTGCGTGCATGCATGGCTTGTTTAGATAGATTCCTTGATGAGTTGGTCTGTATATACATTGATAGAACTATATATGCTACTCTATACTCTACGCCTTCTTTTTGCCACGACCTCGCCCCTATCAACAGGCCATAGCTCTTCAGATTCTAATTAATGCCAGTTGGTTACAGGAATATTCCAAAAATAGAGTAGGAAGAAGTAACCTTCTAAGCCGAGAGCCCATCGCACCTTCCTGAAAGTCAGGCAGTATATTCAGCCTCTAGCAGGAAAAAGCGATGGCCTTGGGCGTACTATACACCTCCCTAATAAATCGAGAGAAGGGTCAATCGAGACCTTTCTAGGAAGATGCGACTGGTTTCTGGCTTAGACAGGAAGGTGCCACCCGGATCGGAGACGTCTTTTAAGCCTTTTCTCTCTGAGCTGTCTGAGAGCCAACAGCAAGTACCGATCCTATCTGCATAATCTCGCCATAGCGCATGACGCATTGACTGCAAACAAGCTGATCTCCGCGTCGTTAGAATGTAGCTAAGATAGTCGGTCAATTTATTGAGGTGCAACTGGACGGGCTGAGTTGGAATTAATGACGAAGAATCCATAGGGTGACTGTATTGACTAGACCCGGATATCTGGATTTGATTGCAAGCAATAAGTGCTTTGCAGCAGTTTGCCGTGAATGAATTACGCCTGGTTGAGGTACCACGTCGGACTTATTTCAAAATGAACGGCGATATAAGGCGAAAAGTACTGGCGGGAAACGCGCCTAACAGCTCGCAACTAGCAAATTGTTAAGGGGCCATCTTGGGTATTGCAGTAAGGCTGGTCTGAGTCTAAATGACACCCAGTTAATGTCGCTAGTTGCCAACTTTGGTATGCGGATTTCCTAGCTAGTAGTACCCCTTAACAGCTTGACTATCTCCCCACATTCCTCGGTGTCACAGCCAAGGAAACAGATTCTCCTTACGTCGGTGATCAGAGCACAAGTTGAGAGAGAAAAAGCAAGCGTATTCTAGGCAGAAGCAGCTTTCTCCTGAATCAAAACGGCGTCGAACACCCAGACGCCACCTGCTTTGCCGTTATCGTTCGGCAACATAACTTAGGGCTATGACATTCAGAGTATCGCGGACTCATCGACTGGGAGCCGCCATTGGAATCTCGGCTGCTTTCTTCTTGACCGAGATTTCAGGTACATTTCTCTTCCCGAGTTGTAGGATTCCACTAAGTTCAATTAGTTGGCTTCTATACCCATTCTCTGGCCTTGGTGGCGGACGCTTTCCACTATGTATGTATGACCGTCAGATGTGGTAGAGAGTGCTGACCAAGTAGTTAAACGACCTCATAGGCTTCATTGTCGCCTTTGTGGCCCTTCGGGTATGTTGCATCTCAAAGATGATCATGGTAATGCTGGATGCTTACGCAGTCAGGTATCGAGTGCTGATGAATCACCTCGGGAGCTGTCGTTTGGCTGGCAACGAGCGACAGTTCTCGGGGCGTTTTTCAACGGAAGTCTGCTTTTTGCACTGGGAATTTCGATATTCCTACAGTCAATTGAAAGATTTACCGCGTTGCACCGTAAGTCGACCAAATGAGAGATTCCGTTTGCTCATAGCGTTAGATGTCGATAACCCTAAGCTTATGTTTATAATCAGCTCCATCGGCTTGGGGTTGAACATTGTTTGCGCGGCGTTCCTCCATGGTATGTGCTTTCAACATGACGGCTCTGGTCACTAATCGAGATCAAGAGCATCACCACGATCACCACCACCACCATCATCATGGCTCAGAGGAGGCCAAGACTCAAGAGCACGTTGATCTCGAACAGCAGCGCGAGATCGAAGTCAAAGCCAAGGTTCGGCCAATCCAGTGGTTTTGCCCATGCTTCACTGACCAGTTACTGTAGCATCATGACCACAAGCATCTGCAGCACAAAGAAGCTCCCGCTTTCGGTGGACATGACCTGGGGATGATGGGTGTTTTGCTCCATGTCCTTGGTGATGCGGCCAATAATCTGGGAGTCATGGTTGCAGCATTGGTCATATGGCTGACTCGATATGAGGCACGTTTCTATGCCGACCCCGCGACCAGTATGGGCATTGCTACAATGATCCTTCTGTCTGCTCTTCCACTCAGTAAGTTGTGCGTATGTCGGTAAGTCCAAGGCTGATAGTTTCAGTTCGGCAATCTGGTCTCATATTGCTTGAGAGTGCGCCAAAGGGGCTCAATCCTGCGGATGTGAAGCACGATCTGGAAAAGGTAGGCATTGGTCTTTACAAACGACATCATTCTCATGAATTCAGGTCCCCGGCGTTCTGGCCGTCCATGAGCTGCATATCTGGCGTCTGAACCAGCAGAAGATTCTGGCATCGGTTCATGTCGCTATGGCAAATCATTCGGTGTCCGAGTTTTCCACTTTGGCCGCAACCATTAAGGAGTGTTTTCACGAGTAAGAAGCCCGAACCGAGTCCTGTGGAGAAGAATGTTGACGATGACCAGGTACGGAATTCATTCAGTGTCAATCCAGCCCGAGATCGCAGCGCCCATCAAAACAGTTGCTTTGGCCCATGATCAAGGGGAGATCAATGAGATGGGGGTCCCAGAGAAGTTTGATGATGAGTGCCAGTCCAAATGCAGCTCATTGTGTAAAGAGCTCGCGTGTTGTGGGAGATGATGAGACAATTCTGAAAGGGAGTGCACCCATCATGTGACTTCCACTGTACCTATCATTACCCTCCTTGACGTCTTCTCTTCATCAATCCTCTTCTCTTCATTAATTCTGCATTCCTTCTTCGAGCTCACGTCTCAGAGCGTCAAGCAGTGTTCAACAATGAATCAAGCCTTGTACACTATCCCTTGAGTACTACCTTCAATGCGGAAAAATTCCGAGCAGATCCCAAATATTGTCCTCCGTACGAAAGTTTTCGAATAGAAGATATCTTTCATGATCTCATTCTCTCCATTTGATACACAGCCACTGGAGTTCCGAAAAGGAAACCAGAAGCGGTGCTATATCTAGCAACACGCCACCTTCTCCAAGTCTCCAACTGATAAGGTCTCCCCACTCAACCTATATATACTCAATCCCCTCACTCCTGGTACTCAGTTCCGAGATTCCGAGTCGCCTTGCGTCTTATATAAGGGAAACCAGGGCCGCCATTCCGTACTTTCCGCCATCGCAAGTCCTGCTCTCAGGAACACATCGATCGGGCCCATTCCCATTCACGTTCAGTCCTGGTCATAGTCTACTCATTCCCTGAATCATGGCCTCCACCTGGGAAGCGCAAGGTCTCAAAGCTCGTAATATCCTTGAGCAGTCCATTCCCAAACAATGGACCGTCCCTGCAGATCAATTACCTCCTGTAACCCAGTTGAACGTACTGGACTTTCCGCGAAAATGTGGAATTCTTACTGATAAGGAATTGGATATCACGGAGTCCTCCGCAACTGCTCTCGTAAAAGCCATGGGAAAGGGCCAATATAGCGCTGAGGAGGTAGTTGTGGCATTCTTGAAACGGTCGGTCATCGGGCATCAGCTGGTACGTCGTGACTGCAAATGCTGGATCAGATGCTGATTCTATTAGTTCAATTTTGCTACCGAATTCATGGCCGACAAGGCTATCTCGAGAGCGAAAGAGCTGGATCACTATTTCAAAGAGACGGGGAAACTGGTCGGGCCTCTGGTACGTTCAACAAATACTGCGTTTGCTGCATGGTTCATGCTGAATATCGACAGCACGGCATTCCCATTTCAGTAAAGGAACACATCGGGTTCAAGGGCTTGACATTAAATGCAGGCTACGCCATCTGGTACGACTTTCTTTCTCCATACTCCGTGCCGGTAGCTAATGTAGGCAAAGGGTCGACAACATTGCAAGTGAAGACGCGCTTCTTCTCCAATGCCTTGAAGAAGCAGGTGCCGTCTTCCATGTTAGAACAAACCAGCCTCAATCCCTCATGGTAAGCTAATCGAAATCCATCTTCGAATGCGGTTTGAGGCTTATACAACCAGCATCTCTGCTGCAGTAATAACCTTACTGGAACAACGTTGAACCCATACAACCGTACCCTCACCCCCGGCGGCTCCTCGGGGGGAGAAGGAGCATCGATGGGTTTCAAATGTGCGCCATTAGGAATCGGAACAGATATCGGCGGTTCTATTAGGTGCCCGGCAGCATTTAACGACGCCTATGGGTTCAGACCCACAATCCATAGGAATCCTAGTAAAGGAATAAAAGCGCCTGTACTAGGACAAGAATCTATACTGGGAGTCGTTGGTCCACTTGCCAGCCAATCTGTCGAAGACCTAGAGTTGTTTCAGCGGGCGGTCCTTGATCAGGAGCCCTGGGATGAAGAAACCGCGTTGGTGCCAGTGCCTTGGAAGACGGCTGAGCCTACGAAGGATATCACAGTTGGCATAATGTGGGACGATGGGTATGTCGAACTTTCTTGCCTGGTCTTAATCTAACGTATGCAGTTGCGCACATCCTCATCCCCCTGTTACTCGAGCCCTCAAACACGCCAAAGAGAGGCTGCAAGCTGTCGGTGTCCGCGTAGTCGACTGGGAACCCTATAACCACGAGCACGGTTGGAACATAGTTGTACGTCGGCAGATTGCCATTCAAAAAAAAAAAAAAACAATTTAAAAAAAAATGCAAGCTAACCCATAAAAGGCAGCACTCTATTTCCCCGATGTAGCCGCATCTCAACGCACGCTTCTGGCACAATCAGGAGAACCAATACTCCCCCTCACCGAATGGGCATTCCAATACAGCAGAAAAACACCCCTAACCCTGGCCCAAAACTGGGAGCTCAACAATCAGCGCGACGACTACCGCGACGACTACCACGCGCTCATGAAGACCCACGGCGTGGACTTTATTCTCTGTCCCGCATATGTCGGTGTCGCAGCTGTCCTAGGCGAGTCCCACTACTGGAACTACACGGCTATATGGAATATACTCGACCAGCCAGCGGCAGTCTTTCCTAGCGGACTATACGTGGATCCTCAGCTTGACCCTATTGATAGCTCTTACAAGCCTCGCAATGCAGTGGATGAGCGGGAGTGGAAGAAATATGACCCTGAGAGATATGTTGGAGCGCCTATTGGGCTGCAGCTTGTGGGGAAGCATTTTAAAGATGAAGAGACTCTGGCGGCTGCGAGCTTGGTTTCCTCGGTGTTGAAGCAGGCGTGAATTCTGGGAATGGATGCCCCGGCTATTTGAAGCCTGCCGCGCTGTTGCTGGGGTATTTAGGGTGCAAGACATATGTACATGATATAGCCCCAGAAGGTAAAGTATGGACTGTTATGTAAACTGGACCGAAAGGTACTCCGTATAAGTAGTGTTCAACTCCGGCCAATTATCATCGAAGACCATGGTGAGTAAACTAGACGAGTCATGACATAAAGAATCAGACCGAGACGAAATAAATTGAGATAGTAGAAAGAGCTTGTCTATTTGCGACATCAAGCAATAGCCAAAAGCAGGCTGATGTTACAGGGGACGGAGAGAGTAGTGAAGAATGAAACAAGACTGACAATAAAAGATTCTTGAACAGCCCAACGCAAGTTCAGAGACAACAGAAGCCGAGAGAGATCCAACACAGTTGAGAAGCTAGGCATTAGGGCTAGAAGACGCAATAAAGATCTCTAGAGAGAAGGGTAGTTTAGAAGCAAAGAGAGATAACCGAGAGAGACGAGGGGGAAAAAAGCAAGAAATTGTTACAGCAACCTGGGCCGGCCCTCTGTCCATAATCAGACTGAACAATCTCTCGCCTTGTTGTACAAGAGGTTGTAGACGGAGGAGACGGAGGATTGCCTCTAAGAGTAAATAAAAGGTCTGCTTGCAGATATCTAGTCGTTGAGGATGTTTTTCATAGAAGAACCGGCTGGGTAAATTGTACTCTAATCGTCAGTCAATGAACCATAGCAGTCGCATCAGGGTCTCCCGCTCGTAAGGTGATTGTGGCTGCCAGACGGGAGACGATAAATGACAGGAGACGAACCATGGGACGGCAGAGGCACGTGAGAGCTAGTCGCGGGAAATAAAATAAGGTTGGCGGGAAGCTTAGACGCGTACCAAGATCTCTCGCTCTTTAGCATCGATGCGACTCCGCAATCTCCATCTTCACTTCAGAGGGTCAAGGGGTATACCTAGCGTACTGGGGCGGTATTCGCCTTCATGGCCCCCAGGACCATTCCCTACGGAGAAGTATGGAGTCAATCAATTCATTGACACTGCCCAGTCACCGGAGAGCCTATCTAGCAATAGCTACAAAGTAGACCAGGGTCTAGGAGGTGACTGAGTCGAAAGCTTTTGAAAGTGGGATGACGGCTCCCAGCAACCATTATAGATCCGAACCAACATATTTTTGCAGCCGAGAAAAAGCGAGGCAAGCCTTGGTGCCTTCGAGCCAGTGTCATAGCAGTCGTCAACGTATCCAAGTAACCCCGCTACCTGCTCACCGGCGAGAGAAATCATCAGAGGAAGTAATAATATCGAAGCCCAGATCGGTCATCTCATTGTAAAAGTCCCATCTAATGGAGAAACCTGGCTCAGTCCTGGAATGAATTTTTCGCGTTCTGTCCTGCCGAATATACCTAGTATAAACCCATTCGCTTGCTTGTCTCATAACAAATCGCTCCCGCATCGAAAGAAAAAGTAAACTAGCAAAGTTGTCGACAGTCGGTAATGTTGTACATGTCTGCGAGGTCGGCTTCAGTCCGGAACGCGTCGCATGCGATGTCAATCTTCAAGTTCGAAGGTAAGAAAAGTTGAGGATAAACTCCCTCGGAAGGGTGGAGAAGAAAGGAAGAGAGAACCCCGAATCATACAACATCCAAAGCTCAAGCACCTTCAAACCGCACAGTTCCCGACGGAGGCCCTCGACTAGGAGGTTGACCCGCCGCAGGATCCAGCACCTTCAGAGCAACCTCCGCGGCATCTTCCATAGCATTTTGTACGAAGTCGCCGTCGAACCAGTATCGGGCGGCAAAGGTGTTTCCGTGGACGATAACATGGCAACTCCAAGCTGTTCTACCGCCTATAAGACAGTTCGGTCAGCACCATAAAGAAAAATCTGACGGTCTAGTATAAAAGTCGGTGAGGGCTGAAGACTCCACTCTGCCGCTGCAACAGAGTCGCATCATGCGCAGCAAGATGATTTGAAATTGTATGCCATTTCTCCCTGGATTGTACCCACAATCATCCCACAAACAACTGACGTAGGCGAGAAATCATGAGAGGCATCGCGAAGGAGACGAGGAAGAAGAGAAAGGCGTAGGGTTACCTCGACGGTCGGAGAATGTGTTGTATTTCGGCTCCTCGAAACCAGCCTTGGTGCAGTAAACTGAAAAGACTCTTATTAGCATATCAATTGAACAAACCGCCGCCGAGGTCGAAATGTTGGAAGCACAAGGAGCAAACCATCACAGCGTCACAGGTACAATATTTTCCGATGGAGGATAGGAAGCTGGAAAGTGGGGCGTACCTTCAAGTTTTAACCGCCAGTCATACTTGATATCGAGTCTTGGATCAGACATGGTGGGAGACGGAGAGTTTGTTGATTGCAGTTTTATAGTTTGCCCCTCTTGTCGTCCGTAGAGCAAGCGAGGGGGAGGAGAGAACGAGAGAGTAGAATGCAGGACGCGGTCTGCGGCAGTATTTTCCTTGTCTTGATGTGCTGTGGCAACGATAGCGATGGAATGGCCCACGAGAGTAACTGGCAAGGAGAATATTCGCGGAACAGGATTCCAGAGAGTGAAAAGAGCTTCACTCTTCGTTCCCCTCTCTTATCTGGAAAGATCCGACACCTTCTCTTCTTGAATTGGTGGATATGGGGAACAGCAGGCGTATAAAACTGTGGGCCGCTTGTTAAAATAGCGTCTCGCTGCAAGCAGGTCACTTTTCTCTGCCCTTTCGGAATGACAAACATGGAACCTAATCACCAGAGCCTAGCAGACGGTCTCATGCATGATACATCGGTCATGGCACGGCGTCAGCAAGTTACCACCCTCCATTACTCTCCACTCGAGGCACGCCAGGGCATGGAGAACCTGCGGATCATGTTGGTGCTGCAAGCTGGAACGGGCCGGCGCACGCCGACGAAGGATACGGCTTTGAAGAAACGCCAAAGGCCAGAGGGAGGGTCCCCGCTGTGATTGGGAAGCCCCATTGAGTTGGCAAGGAACAGGCGACAACACGAGTGACGTTGTTTCACAGGGAAAAAGGAGACAAGTGGTTATTCTGGGCCGGCTTGGACGAATCACCCACTTTGGAATTTCAGTACTCTAATTTAATTGCTCGCATCATCGTGCCTCGTACACCACTAAGGTTTTTCTCCCCCGTTCCGCGGCGGACAAGGTGGCATTGGGTATGAATAAGCCTAGACTGCCTCATGATAGACGTGGCCGTGAAGCCGTGCAAGGAAGGCAGAGAGAGCGATAATGATGTGAGGCACTTGGAGGGGCCATTGAGGGGATGGATGGATTAGAGGCCCAAAAGCGGAGAGTGGTCCATACAAAAAAGTCGAAAGCGACGAATTGTGCTGATATTCAGCGAGCCTGGCCACTCACGGCCACTTCAAGGGTTGAAGCGGGCCCAGAGCCCTTGCCAGCTCAGCGATGAATAACTCCGTCTAATATTCGATCTGGACAGGGTCGAATTGAAACCGTTCAGATCTTCCAGCCAGCCCTGGATCTCAAACCGCCAGGGCTCAGGAGCTAGGCCGCTCTGCATTGAGATCCGACGACTCATTGGTTCTCAGAAGCGGATTGCAGAATGTAAGCGACCATGGCGCTGTTTTAGGTCTTTTTGTCAAACCGTCGCGGCAACAAAGGCTGGTTTTGCTCAGGGCGCTAAAGAAGACCAGAGGAGGTGAGACTAGGCCAACTGTGACGAGGCTGTTTCTTTCTCGAACCTCGTCTGCTGGACACGTTCCAGAAGGAGAGCCTGGCAACAAAGTCAGGCCGCCTCGTAGATTGATTGGCTTCATCGAGAGAATCAAAGAGTGTTGATGATTCGTTGCCTCTAAGCTCGGGTGGTTGGGCATTAATACGTGCATTGCTCCTCATCGCATCTGGATCAAGATGGGTGGTGGGGGGCAGACTGATGATGAAAGAAAGCGAAGAGAAGAAGCGGCATCAGGGAAGCCCGAACCTGCATTGAGAGCGAGATCAACTGGAGGGGAAGAGGAAGAAGGAGGGAAGAAAGGTGGTTGGCGGAGCTGCAGGTGATTCCCAAGGTTGACGCGCCTACAGAGTGCTAGAATGCTTTTGCTATGGACCTTTATTCCATTGATTTAGCCCTACAGTGGTCCATGCTAGCCTTTATACTAGACGCAATTCTGATTCGCCCGACTTTTAATTTGACAAAATCCAATAGGAATGTCGGAAGAATGAATATCGGCCGCCGCCAGGCAGCACAAAGACAAACAACCATAATACATATCAGATTCTCGCGGCTTTTTGATCTTCCATGCCTGATGAAGTCAATATCTGCAAGAGCAGCCAGTATGCGTTAGATCATATACATATGCATCCCAAATCAGTCGCTTACATGAACCGCTGTGATCAGTAGCTTGATATATGCGCCAGGTAATATAACCCAATCCCTCCTTAAACCTGATGAAAACGCTAACCATCACAAAAAGCAAATATTAACAGGCAAATAAGACAAGAGGCGGCTGAGGGAAATATCCAATTAAAGATGTAAATGTCCAGCATCCTCGTGCAATCCTTTGGCACATCACTGCAAGTCATGGGAACCTTCGGACGCTGAGTATCCGGTAACCGCTCAAAAGTACCCGCCAGGGCGGAGATCATTATTGACGAACCAAGGGAAAAGAAAATATGGAGTCGTGTCATGTACATGGCCGTGAGGAGTAAAGGTCATTGATCGGAAACTAGCTCGGTGATGCCCTCTGCAATGGGCATCAACTAAAAGCCGTCTATTGGATGAAGGATTCGGCATTGACTACACGTCACAGTGGGCGCTGGCAGTCTGTCGGTTCCTGCTAAGGATTGCCGCTGGGAGGGATACGACACCCCGCTAGGTGCGTTGTCTGGCGTTCTTTGAATTGGCAGGCCTGCTGCTCTAGACTCGATGCAACACATTATCGATTAGTCGCTTCGGTTGTGAGAGGGAAGATCGAAGCGGGAAAGTGAACTGAGAAGAAGTGCCCCGGTCCAAACGGTCTCGAATCGTATCGTCGACCAGGCCAATGAGACCTGTCGCTACAATTACACTACAATAATTAGCCTCTATCCGACAGGTGGGGCATCGCATCAAGACTTACTCGGCAATGTCATGCATGTTTCGGTAAACCCGTGCATCGCTGATCCAGATTGAGGACGGGGGGATCCAGCCCCCTTTGCTTTCCTCCTCGATCGCTTCCGAGGGGGTTAATATCTCGGGAACGACGTGGGCTATCGTTCTGGACTCTCGCATATCGGTCAGGTGGTAAGACACCTGATGCAAACCTCCCTCTCTGTGTGACTGGCGTCTCCATTGGTATTTCGTTCCCCAGTATTCATATTCATATCGTTTTGTAATGCCCACACTCTTCCTCTTCAGTTCTACATGCGCATAGTTCGAAAACTCTAGCATGATGCTGCTGGAGGATTGACCAATTATACCAGCACCTTCATCCTCCGCTTCGCTTTGCTCAGATCTTCGTCGCTTGTGTGGAGCTGAAATAGCTCCCTGCCCGGCAGACCCTGGTCGCAAGCTAGCAAGTACACTATTCCATGAGCGTTGGAGCATCGGTGGCTTAGAAAAGTGCGACGAGATGGTCTTTCTTTTAGAATGGCAGACTTCACGCCCTGATTCCCGGCAGTAGCGTCGAAAGGAAAAGTCTCTAGTATACAGGTCCCGCATTCTCAGATGGAAGAGGATGACGTCCTGCATATGTCCAGATCGGTTTGGGACCATTGTATTAACCGTTAAGTTCATGTTGCCGTCCAGAGTCATATCGTCGTGTCGAATCAAACACCTTCTTCCGGACGGGAAAAGCTTCCCAAAAGTCGAAGAGCTTGAGGGGATAGCGTCGGCGAGATACACATTGCGCTTGCGGTCCATCACTCCCAACAGCGGGGGTTCTTCGATATCCTCTATTGAACTCCCAGTCGATTCTAACGTAGATGCAGAGTCGGCAGGATCGACTTCGATCTCATCATAGAGGTCTGTTTCGTCAATTTCATCCTCATGGCATTGTTTCGAAGTAGGCTGGTAGCTGTATTCTGTGAGAGCCGTGCTTCTTGAGGTATCGCTTTCGGTAGAACTCGAGCTTGCAGCATTCCGTGAAGTCCCCATTGCGTCTGGGCAGGACGATTCTCTGTGTGACCTCATGATGTTGCTAAACAAACAGTGGAAGAAGTGTAGAAAGGCGTGAATCTTGGAAGTGGTGTGCTGGGCGCGATGTGTTGTCCAGCTGCCTGATTGAGAATAAAGGTGTCCAAGGTTGAAGAATATATGCAGAAGAGAGAAAAAGCAAAGATGACAAGAGAAGAGAAGACAATGAGTAAATATACAATATAGAATGCTGAGTTAAATCATAGCCACTGGTCGAACCACTCAATCTATATTCGAGAATGGGCGGCAACTAGATGAGGCGAGGGGAAGTAAATAATGATCAGTCATTGGGAAGGTCGCCAAACAGATTTGGTATGAAGAAAGGGAAAAAGAAGGCAAATAAGAGGGAGCATGCGATCGTTGGCAGAGAGAGAGGAATGCGAGGGGCCTGAACTGAAGAGAGAGAGAGAGAAAGGAATGGCAGGAAGTGGCGTAGTAACAGGGCAACCAAGGAGAATGCAGAGAAACAGTAAAACAGGTGCCACGTCTACACTGGAGAGTCCAATAGAGCATAAGCTTACTACAGAGCCTGACGATGCTCTACTATCCCTTTCTAGTTCGACATATCACACCACTGGAGCTGGAGATCAACACCAGTCGTCTCAGCCCCGTCCTAGCCATGATCATCCGACGATGATTTCCCGGGTCTCCCAGGGTGAAATGCTGCCTAATTCAGCATTTCGTTCATATTCGAAATCCAGCCAAACGGTCCTGCAGGGAAGTCATCCTGTGCTGCGTTTCACATGCACTGCAGATGAACTGTGATCCGAGTCGCCGTCCCCAGGGCGATTGTCCCAGGCTGTGAAGAAAAAAAAAGGCGGGCAGCATTATGACAGGCCCAGTGTTTTGATGCTCGAAAGGTATCAGTACCTTACTACCATGCTCGGGGTCAGTTGCCGGGTCAGACTGGAGGGCTGGAGTATTGATGCCTGAACAACTATATTACCAGATTCTGGAGGCTTACGGAGGACGGAGTACTGCGATTGCCCACGGTGAGCGGACCGGTCCGAACTCTCCCAGACGTTCGCATACTGTACTCCGTACACTCTGCACTCCAAAGTAGTCAGCATCAGCGGGCTGTCCAGAGTCTGTCGACTTGTGCGGTGTCAGATCCGATATCGGTGGCTGCCGGCTGCCAGCTGTCAATCCAATTCAGTCTCCATCCTCTCCGATTCAAAGATCGATCAATCATGAATCCAAAGATCAAACCCAGGCCCACCGATCATCAGATATCCCTCTTTACCTTCTACTCCGGAGTAGCCGCCTAAAAATCTCTAATGGGCCAGATCGCGCACCACCCACGACGTCATGCCCAACCCTCTATTTTACTTGCCAGTACCGCGACACAGCATTCTGCGGGTTACAGTTTGCCCCAGTCCACGGAAGGGAAGCCGGTGAGTACAATCCTGCATTCTGCAACAGCTCTGCCATGGACACCGTGCGACACTGAGCGGCGAGGAGTTGGATGAGCGCCACGAGCGGGCAAGCCATAGAGTGGTGATTTGGTGATTCGAACTTCCCCGCGCTTTGCTCTCTTGGTCCATGACCAGGCAGACAGACAGGGCATGCTTGCATATCGGGTAGATCCTTATTAGTCTGTCTGATCTCTCCATATGCATGGCGCTGGGGTTGTCTACGAGTCGGGGGATGACTGCTCGGTGCTCACTGCTAAGCCCCCACGGAAGATGGGGTTGATGGCATTGTTGGACTGAGATAGGCAGGTGAAATCCACCAGTGAATGTCGTGGGTGACTACGGGGTACCCCGTAGTTGCGATGGTTAAGCAAACAACTGCCGATGACGTTGGGCATGCAGGTAGGACCCTGAAGGTCAGGTTGGTATGCGAGGGAATTCTCTCATCTCACCGAGTGCGTAGTAAGTAATTGGCCTAACAGCGAAGAAGGACAGATACAAAGTATGTGCACTACCCGTGGTGAGGTCATCCGCACCGTTGCCGCTTTGAAGGAGTTTCGAGAACTTTGAACAAAGGGTCCTGTTACGAGTCAGGGACAACCGATCAATGGCCAGCCCAGCCCAGATCATCAAAGTCACAGACAAGATCATCGACCCGAGCTGTCGGTACGTCGGGGCTGAACGAAATCCATAGATAGCCCCTCCTGCCTAGGCGATATTGAATATCGTCGGCAAGGTGCGATGATGTCAATCAATATGCTCGATATCCCTTGCAGCGTGGATTTACACCGAAATTCCTGAGGGTTGACTTGAATCTTGCGCTCAGGCAGCCCTCCGGTATCTGTTTGATAATGCATCAAGCAACGCTATCTTACATCCATCTGAGACTGAGAGAGACTCTATGTTAGGCTGCCCTAGCCGATCTAGTCTATGACGATATAGCCATATTTCATATACAGAGATTGCAGAAAATCTGTCATCACTCAGACTTGTGACCACAGCGGTCTAGGGAGCTTTTCGCCCGGTTTGATGGTTACCTCCTCTCGGCAGCTCTTGGACGGATGCGACAGCAAATCAGCTCGTCTTCCTGCGGCCGGTGGATAGAACCCAACATAGGCCTCTCGCCGAGCAGGACTGCCGACAGTGATAGACCATGTATGAAGGCCGTAATAGGAAGCGATCGAATGCACGAGCCAGCGACTAAATGTTGTGATTAGCAGGCAAATCGGTCTACCTTGGCGATGCCTTACCCAAATCCGGAAGAGCGGTCATCTACGGAACTCTCAAAGACCATCTTCTCACCGTCACGTTCATTAAACGAGCTCATGGTTTCGCGCATGTTTTGTAGTTTTGTCCTGCGATCAGGCGAGTCATGCATCTGTCCATTTCGACCTACAAAGACGACCTCATCTTCAGAATCATCTTCAGACGAAGGTGCGTCAGCGAGACCGTCCCTCTGGCGCTCTAATTGCCTCTCGTTCCAGCGCTCAATGAACTGTCTAATGTCCTCTTCCATGTCCTGAAGCATGCCACGCGCGGCACGAGCCTGCTTCAATTTCAGACGCAGTTCCTTCGGAATATGATGTTTGTCAGTCCTTGCGTCGTTGGCTATTTGCTTCGGTGAACGAGTATCAATGTGTGCATAGTGCTTGTCCCATAGCGGGGCGAGGAAGTACGGCATAGGTTCATGACGAGTATGCGTAGGTTGCGGCATCCAATCTTTCGGCGACGGAGCTTCTGCCCATGGGTTATGCAAGAGGCGATCTTCACAAGCTGTCAGCCATTCGAGCGCGCGATAATCTGCTGGTCAAGACATACCATTCTCCCAACGTTGTCTCCGGCGACTGCCATCCTTCCCCTTCAACAAGGCCTCGCGTCTCTTCAGACTATCACGACGGAGTGGTTCTCGTCGCCGAAAACTGACTGTTGGCGCCTTTCGGGTTTCTTCTGTACTTTGACCAATGACTCTGACCCTGTGAGCAGAAGTACCATCTGTAGCTGGGACAGGGTCATCCAAGGGGATTGACAGGGGCACGGATGTTCCCCTTAAAACGGCATTCCGTCCACTGACAGGGACTGAGTCCGTGAGTGTCAAGTCTTCCAAAGATGCAGCAGCCTGCTCCGTCCAAGCTGAAATCGCCTCGGCCTGTTGCGGCGAAAGCGGACCACGAACATCCGCTTGCGACGGGAAACTGGGGTGGATGGCCATGGCGAAACGCGCGAGAAGATTGTAACGAAAGTTGGCGCAAAATCAACCAAAAAAGGAGCACTAAATCGAGCGAAAGTCGCCGGAAGTTAAGGTGACGCTCCCAGATGTTTCCAATGAGGCGTCGTTCTTAATGAGAAGGAGAGGCTCCAGGGTGAAGCGGGGATATTCGGGGAGATAAGAGAGAGATACGCAAAGCGCGTCGGAGTCGAATTAACGTTCTTCCAGAATCAGCCACTGGTGCACCAAAATCCACCATTGACTCACATGTCAGATCAGCTTCGCTCATTGGCGCGTCCCCCTTCAAGTCCGTATTCTATCCTTATGATTGTGTCTTGTAGAGCCGAGGATGACTCCGGTCGTGTCCAAGTATGAATCATCTCGATTCAGTTTCTTGCCTAAGGCCAATTCGGGACTCAAAACGCGAGACCCTCGCCCACCGTAGATTGAAATTGATCACTATCACGTGACCCCGCGACGCGCCTTCAACGCGTGAGATCTTCGTCTCAGACTTCTGATATTAAGCATACTTGCACCTCACTCTTCATCTGCATTTCATTTTTCTGATAAGGATTACATTGAAAAATGACGGTCCCAGCGGATACCGTCCAAAGCAATGGCGCCGCCACTCCCTCCCACCAATCCAACCCCTCTCATGAAGAACACCAATATCTCAATCTAATCCGCCAAATCCTGGCCGAAGGCGAGCACCGCCCCGACCGCACCGGCACAGGGACGCGCTCTCTCTTTGCCCCAGTACCCATGCGATTCTCGCTCTCAAAGCCAGACCCGTCAAACCCCTCCTCAAAGATCCCCGTTCTACCCCTCCTCACCACAAAACGCGTCTTCCTGCGCGCCGTTCTGGCCGAACTCCTCTGGTTCATCTCTGGCTCGACGTCAAGCATCCCGCTTTCGGAAGCAGGTATCAAGATTTGGGACGGGAACGGGTCGCGCGAGTTTCTCGACAAAGTCGGTCTTTCGCACCGCGAGGTCGGCGACCTCGGTCCCGTCTATGGGTTCCAGTGGCGCCATTTCGGGGCTGAGTATGTCGATGCTCATACTGATTATACGGGGCAAGGGGTGGATCAGTTAGCGGACGTTGTGAGGAAGATCAAAGAGACGCCATTTGATCGGCGCATTATCATGTCTGCGTGGAACCCGGCAGACCTCAAGAAGATGGCGCTTCCGCCTTGTCATATGTTTGCGCAATTCTACGTCTCGTACCCTGAAGGTATTGAAGATGGGAAAGGCAAGGGCAAGGGCGAGCTGAGTTGTTTGCTGTATCAGCGCAGCTGTGATATGGGGCTTGGGGTGCCGTTCAATATCGCTTCCTATGCGCTCCTGACGCATATTATTGCGCATGCGACGGGGTTGAATGCTGGGAAGTTGATCCATACTATGGGTGACGCTCATGTTTATCTGGATCATGTGGAGGCATTGGAGGAGCAATTGACCCGAGAGCCGACGGACTTCCCAGAATTGAAGATTAAGAGGGATGATCAAGGGAGTGGTGTTATTGATGGGTGGAAGGAGGATGAGTTTGAAATTGTAGGCTATAAACCTCACAAGTCTATTAAGATGAAGATGAGTGTTTAGACCGGTATATAGACACCTAACGCCAACATAGAGAGTATCATGCTATGCAATGCAAATATCACGAAACAAAAATGAAACATCAGATCACTTCCCCAGCATCACCCCAGCCCCCCGTAACAAAACCACAGTATCCCCCGATTTTGTCTTCTCACCCGTAACGGCCGAAAACTCCAGAAACTCCCCGCTCTCGACATGGAAGACTCTTAACCGCTCCTCCTCCCCAACCTGGTGATTCATATTCTCGACCATCAACCTCTTCGCCGCATTATCAAGCACCCGACCAATCTTCCACCTCGAATCAAACCAAAAATCCCCATTCGGCGGATCCACACCTTGCGTCTCTGACGTCCCAACAACATGTAGATAAACTCTCTTGTCAGCCGGAACACTAGCGTCCCCCTTGGCCGACTTCTTCAGCGCGTTCACCTGCGCCATCCGCGCAGCAGCACTATTCGGCTTCGGCTTCGGCTTCGCAGCCGCAGCCGCAGTAGCAGCAGCCTGGCTCTTATCCTTTCCCCATGACCGCACGCGCGCGAACATCGAGCGGACTGTATCGGCCGGCGCCGCGGCGGAACTGTTGCCTAACCGCGGGGCGATCTTGGCACAATCATGCTCCTCCTTCAACCTGTGCTTGAGACAGTATTGCCTTGTGCAGTCGGGACATCGCACACCGGGGTCCTTGAGTGTATTAATCAGCGTTTTGCAAGAAACATGCGCGCACTGATCTGAGTTGTAGATTGTTGGCTTCTGCGTTGGTGTGCTGGTCGCAGTGGTGGCTCCGTTGCGGCGGCGCGCCCACTCGCCCTCTTGCGGGCAGCGGTGGGCGGTTTCGGTGCGGTGATCGAGACAGTATGTCCCGCGGCAAGACTCGCAGCGGAACGGGAGGAAGTCGAGCTGGTTGCAGTATTCGTATTGGCAGTGGCAGCCTATAGATTCGAGGTCTTTATCGGCCATTTGGGTGAAAGATTGCGATTCGGAGGCGCCATTGCCTTTGGTCATGGAGATGGAAGACATGGTGTAATGAGTGAGTAAGATAAAAAGAGGGTAAGATAGAGATGGAACGAGGGCCCGACCTCCTCTGTATTTGAGGTAGACACGTGGTGAGACTGATTAGAAACGAGGAGAGATATTGCTGGAAGCTGCTGGTAACTAACTGGGTTAATGCCGAGGCTGAGTCACCCTTCGACGGAGATACGATCTATACGAGGGTTGATATCGTTTGCATTCCACTTCTATTGCTTGACTGAATATTTCGAGTAAACTCTTGCCTACTATGAGAGTTGATTATATTGCGCTTCCTGGTTGGGCTTATGACGAACATGGCGTCAAAGAGTGCATGACTCGCTGCCTAGTCCCCAGACTCTCTCGCATTCAAATGCGACCAAACAACAAACATCTGAGTACAGTCGAATTTTGAGGAGGTAACCCAAGTGCTATTACGGCGCTTTCAGCCCCGAGAGTTGTTTCGAAGCTGACATCAAGAGTTCTCGACGATATTGTCGATGATGTTTCGCTGAAGGACAGCTGCCTATTCCTAGGCCTGATATCAGTGGAGCAGGCCAATCCTACTGAATCACTGACCGCTTCGCAGGGAAACTGTCCCATTATCACTCTCACGACGAGTGGATAGTCCTCTGCTGTGATGCCAGACTCAGGGTTCATTGGTTGAGCCTATAATAGGTGAAACGCCGGTTACCATAGCCAAATCAGCACGTTGGACGATGAAACTGCTTGTAGGTCTTCTCGTTGGTCAACGCTGAGCTGGTGCTACTGGTTTGTGGCATAGATAGCGGCTCGGACGGGAGTGAGCTGTCAATGACTTGACGATTGATATCACTCAGACAGAGATTAATCGCGACTGTGGACCTCGTCTTGCCATGGCAGGATCTGGATTCTGGTCCTTGGAGAGATCGGCGGAAGGCGGGCCTGCGGGGGACACTCAGTCGCTCGACCTTCAAAGTAGAGTCAGTACTCGAGGCTCAATCCCAAGGACGATCAGGGTGGACAAAACAGTTCGCGACTAAAGATAGGAACGTAACAATGGTTCATGATCCTCCAATGTCCAGTGAAACTCGGAGTTGAGGCTGTGTGTCAGGGCGTCAGGGTCGCGTGTGGCAGAGTCAGTCGAGTGGAGACCTCTCCGCACCCAATGGGCAGAGCATATAAATCCAGCCCAAGCACTCTGACGCATTCTTACTTCTCACTTCATCTTTACTGTTATTCTTTAGGCTGCAGAGTATATATACCTTTTAATCAAACCAGGATATATTCGCTCCTGTATTTTGTTCGATTTAGGTGGCTCCTTCCTGTCTTGTGACGTCCTGCAGCAGAGTCCCCCTCTCTCGGCATCCCCAGTCAGCAGCTCATCTCCTTCTTAATCCCCCGTGCTGCGCCCGAGTCAATGCTCGCAATTCATTAATCAATTATTATTACTGTTATCATTATCGAGCGACCGCTCTATCATCACTATGAAGCTCTCAGCAGCTCTCGCCCTGGGCGCAACCGCTACCGGTGCCTTGGCCTACGCCATTCCTCAAGAGCAGGATGTTATGACGAACCCCAGCATTCATAACGAGCAGGAGAAGTACTTAATTGAACTCGCTCCTTATCAGACACGATGGGTGACGGAAGAAGAGAAATGGTCCCTGAAACTTGTATGTTCTTGACTCCTAACTCGGTACTGCTGCTAACCACCATAGGACGGCGTGAACTTCATTGACATCACGGAAGACCGAAACTATGGTTTATATCCCACACTAGACGCTGGCGCGTACCTCAACTATCCGACGAAGATGGCACATGTGGATAAGGTCAAGGACCTCATCGGCGGCCTGAACAAGGACAATATGAAGAAGGACCTTGAGCACTTTACGTCGTTCCACACGCGATACTACAAATCAGATGACGGTATCGAGTCTGCAGAGTGGCTGTACGGCCAGGTGCAGAAGGTAATTCATGATTCGGGAGCCGACGCGTGGGGCGCGTCTGTCCAGAGGTTCAACCACCCCTGGGGTCAATTCAGTATCATCGCGCGTATTCCCGGCTTGACGAACAAGACTGTTGTCCTGGGTGCACACCAAGACAGCATCAACCTGTTCCTTCCGTCTTTCTTGGCTGCCCCAGGTGCTGATGACGACGGCAGCGGAACCGTTACCATTCTAGAAGCCCTGCGCGGTCTGTTGAAGTCTGAGCCAGTTGCTCGCGCACAAGCACCAAACACCATCGAGTTCCACTGGTACTCGGCAGAAGAGGGTGGCATGCTCGGTTCTCAAGCCATCTTCTCCAAGTATAGTAAAGACAAGGCGGATGTGAAGGCTATGCTTCAGCAGGATATGACCGGATATGTTCAAGGCTCCAAGACGTCAGGCCATGGTGAAGACATTGGGGTCATGACCGACTACGTTGACCCTGCGCTCACCAAGTTTATTAAGGACACTATTACTACCGTAAGTGTGCTTTCCCAAGCATTACAAATTTGCTAATTCTGTTCAGTACTGCAGCGTTGGGGTTGCCGATACCAAGTGCGGATATGCATGCTCTGACCACACGTCGGCAAGCAAGTACGGATACCCATCAGCTATGGCTACCGAATCCCGGATGGAGGACAGCAACAAGTACATCCACACCACCAGTGACAAGATCGAGCACTTGAGCTTTGATCACATGTTGGAGCACGCAAAGCTCACCCTGGGCTTTGCTTATGAGCTCGGCTTTGCTACGTTCTGATTGATACCCATATGACCTGATGTTCAGTATTATTATTGATGGCTTTCTAAATTGAATGGCCCATTCAACAATTATCTCCAAGTAGCATCTTGTAGTTGGTAGAGATGGCCAAGAGTGAATATAGACTCAAGCCCCGAAGCTGTGTAAGCGAAGCTATGTAAGCTATGAAAGCCATCCGTGCCTTGAGTTTGAGTTGTCTTGTGGCGGTGTGCAGGGCTGTGCTTGGGGGGCGTTGTACTCTGTACAGAGTATGGAGTATGCAATGGAGAGACAGTGGGGGCATTGTTATTGGCCTCAGACATTAAGGAGGAGCGTTGATAGTACTAGACCCTGCTTGTGATTAGCGTCTTGGCTCCCTATATTGTTGTTTATGACGACAAGACACTCTTCAGTGGATCAAATGCTTTGATCAACCCTCGTAAGGCAATGCAACGCTGATGCTCTTTGTTCTAAGTCGCCCTTCGAATCGGATCCAGCAGATCAGGCTGTTTCCCCGCCAGAAAGTTACCTAGTCAGGTTAGCATATCTTAGTGGATGCATGTCTTGGTCGATAGCCGAGGTGGAGTACTTTGCCTGGCCTCAGTATACGGAGGAGGCACCTGACGATGTCTCACTATTTCCAGGTTCCGACTGAGACATGGCCAACACTTGCCTCCATTATATTTAGTCTTCTCCATAGCGGAGAAGCAATGCGATCATGCACATCTTCAATACGACCCTGTCTCTGTGTGTTGACTACCTTTGGCATCTCCTGGAAAACTATAAGTAGGGGCTGCTGTCTGCTCGAATACCATCATCATCAACATCAACACCAACAGAACCTTCCAGCTCAACCTCTCAAACACTCTTCAATCCACTCAAAATGCAACTCTCCAACACCCTCCTCCTCGCCGTCCTCGGCCTCACCTCCTCCACCCTGGCTGCTCCCGCCGCCGCAAAGTCCATGATGACCAACACCTCCTGGACAATCACCTCCCTCAAGCGCGTCTGCAACAAGGCCGACACCTCCTGCACCTGGACCTTCGGCATCGACAACGGTTCCTCCAACCAGGCCTGCACCCTCAAGGTCCAAGGCGAGGCTGCCTCCGAGGCCAACGGCGGCCCTGCTACTTGCGGCCCTTACACCGTGACCTCTGGCTGGAGCGACCAGTTCGGAGCCGACAACGGCTTCACCACGCTGAGTGTGGTGGACAACAAGAGCAAGCAGATTGTCTGGCCTGCTTACACGGATAAGCAGCTTGACGGTGGCAAGGTTGTCACTCCCGACCAGAGCTACACGCCCTCTGTTCTTCCTTAGACGTTCAGTGGGGGGAATTACGGAGTAAGGATTGCGGAAGAAAATGGATAAATTGTTTAAATGCGCATAACTAATAAATGTATTTATTATAAGTGATGTCATCTTCACCCTCATTTCCAATTGTTACCAGCTTGGCTTGCTACCTGTAGGGCTGTACTAGGCTTTGAAACCCGGAATCCTGCAGGAATAAAGCAGCGGCTACTAATCTAAACGAGTACGAAATAGTACGGCTGGAGTAGTTGAGTGAGACCTTCAATGGGCTTGATACATCACGGAAGCTTATCTTATCCCATGCCAGCTGAGGGAAACACATTGCTGGAATCATGCTCTCGATGGTTTGTATCAATCAAATATCCATTCACACCAGCCTTCATTAATTCAACTCTCTGAGCATCCACCAGGCCTCATACCAATTGATCAATTAATCCGTCTCCGCCAGCGCCTTCAGGATCCTCAATCCCTCATCCGCATCGTCCTGCTCCCACGGTTTCAGGCCGTAGCTCTGCATGAAGCCCGTCCAGCCGCCATAGGACTTGACGATTGCGCGTTCGGCGGGGGAGAGAGGGGGTTCTTTTTTTTTTTCACAGCGTTAACTCAGGTTCGGAAATGGATGTGGTGTGGGGAGCTGGGGGGCAGCACGTACGAAGGCTGTCAGAGGAGGGCATGCTGATGTCTTTTGTTTAGTTTATTTTCTGGTTAAGCGATTGAGGATGTATTTGTTGAAGATGTTTTGAAGAGTTTCGAGGTTTGGGAAATTTCGGGACGATCGGATCAGCCGGCCAGGCTCAAAGTATAAAGTCATAACATTTGGTTATTGAGTTATTCAGTAAGGATCATAAACTAACTCCAACAAAGGGGGTATATCCATAAAGTCCCAGATAAATAAATAATCAAGTCAATCTTGTCACGAACAAAACAAAGTACTCCAACACCAACAGCCCACTCAATAAACATTGTTACGACTAGTGATGCTCAGCCTCTTCATCCTTGGGCCCAGGCTCACTCGCAAATGGAATGGCGCCTGTCGATGTGAACCCAGGAAGACCGTGCTTCGTCAGCGACGCAGACGCAGGGGGTGAAAAGAGCATCGACTGCGGACTTGCGGCGTTGCTCGCTGGTCCGGGGGTAAGAGGTGGTGAGACTCCTGCGGATGTACTCTGAGCGGGAGCAGCATATTCGCCAAAGACTGCCTTGGTCCAGCGGTCTGTGACGTGGGGAACTGGTTTTTGATTTTCCGGAGCAGTTGTAGGAGATGATGCATCTGGGGTAACGAGGGGATTGCTTTCAGTAACATCTTGGATCTGCGCGGGAGGAACATCTGGAAGACGGGGCTCTTCAGTTCTAGTCTCTGCGGGAGACGTCTTCCTGGAAGTAGGGTTCGAGACTAGTCTTTTACCAGCCGACACGTTCCGAGGGGTCTGTGTCTTTGCCGGACCTTTGGATGTCTTGCGTTTGCGCTCCTCGGCTGCCTTTTTCTCGTTTTCTCGCGCTGCATTCTCTTCGGGAGAAGGCACTTTGAGTTTGATGCTCAGTTTTCCAACATTTGCTGCGAGGCTATCAATATCGTCTGCCACGGGCTCGCCTTTAGGCAGTTCGTCCGGGGCTGTAGTCGGGAGAAACGAAGATGGAACACGAGGGACAGGCGGTGCTTTCCCCGGGCTTACACCGCGCCTAGGTGTCCCAGATCTGGATGTAGGCCTGCGTGAGGTCACTGAAGCTTGTGAAACCGGTCTCAAAGGCACCTCGCGCTCAGGGGTCGTGGTCGTGGTCGAAGCCGTTGCACTCTTCCTACGCGAGGAACGCAGTCCAGGAGATTTGGGCGGTTCGGGAAGAGCACTAGGAGACTCGAGTGTCGTTCGGCGGCTGTTCCTGTTAGCTCGGCGCACTGGAGTCTCAGCTCTAGGTGTACTTGGCAGAGAGGCTTTAGATTTCCGTATGCGGAGCTTCATCTTTTCCTCTGCAGCTGCTGGCTCCGTTGGTGTGGCCGACGCCGTGCGATCAGTACCGGATTGGCGCTCACGTCTTAAGCGCGAGGCTTCGGCGTTGAGTTCTTCAGGCCGACAGCTGTTGGTCTGGCGATCACTTGGGATCAGAATCTTCGACAGCTCGTGCGCAGCGACAGCCCAATCGACCGGTGGCAGCGGGAGCGGTTCAGAATCTACACTGGCGTACGAACCAGTGGACTTTCGGTTACCGCTTGGAGAAACAACCTTTGCGGCAAATGACTGTGTCGGTGCAAAGTAGGTAGGAGCGGACTTTTCGCGAGGTTTGCTAGGAGGTGGTGCCGGGTAGACCAAGGTTTCCAACTCCTCCAGCAAAGACGGGGACCACCATTCCTGATCGTAAACAGCCTCATATTTCTGGCTGCTGGGCCCATCGTCAGACAAACCAAGACGATCCGTCATCTCACTCGCCAGACGGTCAATCTGGTCATCATTAACCGCTAGTGTATCTCCCAACCCTGAAAGGTGGCTCAAGACGCCGGATGTCAGAGCTCGATTGCTGTAGCCTCCTTCCAAAACACTGATGATTCGTCCATCAACGCCCAGCCCTTCCTCCTCCGCCATCCGCACCACATCGGCAGTGAACTTGGCGTAAAATTCAGTAGGAACATTGGCCTGGTGTCTTTGCATGCCCGCGCCCTCCCATTCACTGGCATCGAATCCGGCCGAAATGAAGATTGCTGCCTTTGGTGGAGGTCCGTTGGGAACGCTGGCCAAGCGCACAGTGTGCATTTTCAAGAAAGCCCGAGCCTTCTCAATCAGAATGGTGTATTTGGCGGAGTAAAGGTCCCAAAATTCCTTCTCTGTCTTCCACGGCTCAAGATGAACGTTCCAGATAGACTGCCCGTGTGCTTTGTCGACACATACACTGGCATTGCGCACTTTCTCCGGGTCGCCCATCTCGCAAGGGTACGAATTGATGTCATGCAAACTAAAGTATCCTATCATAGCTTTCTTATGCGCGGCCGCATTCTTCGATGTTGCCAGTGCCTTTCTGTTTTGATCCCATGTGATATCCTGCGAGCCATCACCATGGTGGAGATCAAAGTCAAGTATCGCAGCATGTGTGAGGTCGTGGGTCATGGCGGCATAAGAGATGCCCACATGAACATTGTTGATCCAGCAAAATCCAGACGGGTGGCTAGAAGAGCAGTGATGACCAGGAGGGCGAATGCAGACGAATGCGCGCTTTGTAGACCCTGAACCGAACACGGCATCGACACCCTCACATACTCCCCCTAAAGCTCCTTCAAAAGCGTTTAGAGATTCGGAGCACAAGTAAAGGTCTCCTTCGTGAAAAGCCGGCGCAGTAGTGCCAGCATTGTCTTTGCCAGCACTGCGGGGCCGCACCAATTCCTTGCCGCTAAGTGCAAGACGTGTTTCTGCAGCGTCACACATCGACTTGAGATCGTCCATCCATTTGGTTCCGTGCACATGGGTGACAGCCGTAGAGTTAACTGGGAGCGTCCGTGTGGTTTTGCGGATCTGAAACGGTGGGACAGGGAGTTGATGTAGGTTCAGGTCAGGATGAGGGGCAAACTGCCCTTGAGCATGTCTGCGGGCAAGGCGAACATATGCAGCGGAGATGCCTATAACACAAGCCTGGACACGCTCCGGTCGCTCTACAATCGAACTCAACGCGGCGCGCGACGTGCGGGGACGCGAAAAGCGATGACCGTAACACGCATCATGAACAACCACTAAAGTCTGAGATTGTAGATCCACGGATTGATGGTGATCAACCTCTTTTCTAAAGTGTTCGGCCGCGATAGAAGCAGCTGTAGGGGCTTGTTGTTCCGCCGCCAGCGATGGCTTTCTGGACATTGTATAGGCGCTAAGAGAGGCGGCTGTTGGTGACGTCGCGAGCGTGGAGGACGAGCGGCGCGACAGACTGGGTCGGGGAGAGGTAGGACCAAATTGACCGGAACGAAGAGACGCTGTAGAGGAGCGCTTTTTCAAATTCGGAGTGGACTTGCGCCGTTCATCTCTCAGTGAGCTGGAACTGGGAATGCGCCTGGGTGTTGATTGCGGCCCGTTGGCGCCAGAACGCGCAGAGAGACCGGCGGGCGATAAGAGCGACGAGGGGGATAGCGCGGACGGAGAAGCTGGCAATGGGATCGCAGCGAGAGACGGATCACTCAGACGGTCATTGAAGATGGAGGGATCGATGGGGGGTGGAGGGCGAGGGGGACTTGTTGAGGGGGTTTGGGTGCGAGCTGCAGCTGGGTTGGAGGGGTCCATGGCGAGCCCATTTGTTTGAGGGAATAGGAGGGAATAACAAAGAGTTCCTGAGCAGGTTTCCAAGCTCTATCTAGACAATCTGTAGCAAAGGAAGTGAAGAGAAAGCTGATTTATGGACGGAGTGGTGTGAAAAGGGAGAGAAACAAGGAGGGATGGAATCATAACAACCACACTAACAACTTTGGGTCAAGGGGCAGTCGATCCCATCATCCATCACTTCGATTTGATACCTGCTAAGGCTTACAGTATACACTGCAGACTGCTCAAGATACTCAAGCTCATTTTCTAAGAGTACAGAGTATAGTTGTATCTCCAACAGTTCGTGCCGATCGTATAGTTCTACTGCAGGTGCTCCGGAGTCCGGACTTAGTATAGCTCGATGCTACTCCCCGCCGATCCACTATGACGGATGATATGTACTCTGTATGCATAGGAGAAATGAAGAAATTGTATGTGCGAGCATCTGTTCTATGTACTTGTAGGAGAATCGTAACTCATGCCTTCAAAGATAGACGCCACCAGACCAAACGCCTGAAATAATCCTACCCAACCAACCAACATATGAAAGAAATGAAAGTGATGAAAGTAATGAAAGACATGATCAACACGTCATAATAGACTAAAGTTAGAAAATGCCGGAGAATCGACGGTACCATCTCCTTCGCTCAACCGGAGCCTGCTGGGGTTCTTTCTCTCCCGTCAGACTGATACCGGAGTACCACGAGCCGCGAGAGGAACCACTGTTGACAGAAGACAGCGAGTTGCGGCTCTGCTTGCGCTGGTGCTTGACATGTTTTTTCTCAGTGGTGAACTTTTTCGTTGCGTGCTTGTCGCAGAAGCAGTGCATGGTTACGGTCTCGAAGTTGGGACCGGTGCAGCTGCTCTCACTGCAAGCCTGGTAGCCAGCATCCAATTCGCATTGGCAAAAGTTGTAGAGAGTGAGAAATTGGCGACACATTTTTTATGCTTTTTTGTGAACCTGAGTTGGCTGAATATTTTTTGCTCTTTGGGCGCCGCTGACGTTGGAGATCGTGCGTGATGAGGTCAACTCCGCTGGCTTCCGGTTATCGAGACCCCTCAGTCTTGGCGAGAGGGTTGTGCTTGGAGTTGATGGCGGAATGCAATTGCAAATTGCAGGTATGCAGATATGCAGATATGCCCAGATATCTTGATAATGATCTGTATGTTCAGTTCGTATTCGGTATGCCGGTGCCTCCAGGGCTCAAGCTGCCGATGATTTTGGATACGAGGTATCGACGAGTCGATATGTAGATACTGTAGCGATTGATGGATAGATTTGTATAGCGAAGGAGAATGGATGTACGGAGAGTTCTCGAAAGAGAGGAGAGGCTCAGATATCAAAGATATGTATGGACTCAAAGAGCGAGTCCAAAGAGGAGAAAGAGGGCTTCATATAGGGTACGGCCATAGGGCCAGCACTTGACGTCAGCAATGTGTGGAGTGTCCTGGAGTCGGCGCCAAAGGGCTTCCACACAACGGTGAGCAACGGAGAACCGGATTCCAAATCAGATCCAGACCCTCTTGTTACGCAGTCCAGTGGATGCTCCCCGTAAGGTTCTTTGACGTGCCCAGAGAAAAGACTTGGTTCTACCGTAAGCGCCGCGGAATGAATGGCTCTGCCGTTCCTATTTCGGTTTCAGCAGGCGCTTTCATTGCAGTCCATAATAATGCGAGGAATCTGCTAAGAATCTGTACGGAGTACTCCGTAGTGGACGCCTTGATGTGCGAGTCATGAAGACACAAAGAGCGGTCTCTTTCAAACTCAAATCCTGCATATGATGGCCTGCCAAATAATCAGCTTGCGTGTGCTCCTATCGGCAAGTAACTAGGCCGAATGTGGGTTGACAGATGGCCCAATTAACGGAGCACAGATCAATTGATTTCATCATCTGAGTGGTCCCGAAGGATGGTGATGATGCCGGTGTGAAGATCTGATCGGCTTGGGACCGGATCTTGCACTAGCCCAGGGAAGTTAGCCGTACAGGTCACGTGCACTCATCGCGTACGGAGTTGATGTTGAATCCACGTCCAATTATTCAATATATTCATACTATACTGCTATCCTGTATCTGTACTACACTTCCATGTAGAATTGACTGCGTACCCGGAGTTGATTGACTCTTTCTCTACAGTATGCGCTGGACTAACTGCGCGCGGGCGGTCTCGGCCTCCGCCAAATTTCTCCAAATCACCCCTCACTAATTTTCACAGCACTATCTCAGCTTCCTATCTACAGACTCTGAAAGAAACTCAAAATACCATAATTACAGGCATGACATCCGAAAACCAGCCCGAGATCATGCCCGCCTCCCCAGCCCGCGCAGCAGCCCTCGTATCACAGCTCTCCGCCGTAACGACCCGCATCCAAACGGTCTCCTCCAATGCAGCGCGAACAACCACGCCTCGTCTCGTCGCCGTCTCGAAACTCAAGCCCGCCTCGGACATTCTCGCTCTCCACGATCCTCCTACCCAAACGCACTTCGGCGAGAACTACCTGCAAGAACTGCAAGAAAAGGCGCGCCTTTTGCCGACTTCGATAAAATGGCACTTTATCGGTGGACTGCAATCGAATAAATGTGTTTCGTTGGCGCGTGATACAAGGGCTCTTTGGGCTGTGGAATCTGTGGATAGTGAGAAAAAGGCTTCGCTGTTGGATAAGGGGTGGGGAGAAAGGAAAGCTGATATGGCTGGAGAGGAGAGGCTGCGTGTTTTCGTGCAGGTGAATACCTCTGGTGAGGAGAATAAGAGTGGGATTGATCCCAATACTGGCGTGATTGGGTTATGTCGGTTTATACGGGAGAAGTGCCCGCGGTTAAGACTGCAGGGGCTGATGACTATCGGGGCGATTGCGAGGTCGAAGGCGACGACGGAGGAGAATGTTAATGAGGATTTCGTCTGCCTAAAAGAGGCGAGGGATAGGGTCGTTGCTGAGTTAGGGTTGCAACAGGAGGGACTGGAGTTGAGTATGGGGATGAGTGAAGACTTCGAAGGCGCAATTGCTCTGGGAAGTGATGAGGTGCGTGTTGGGACGACCATTTTCGGGGATAGGCCACCAAAAGACCAGGCTAGGGTTGTTTAAAGGTTAAAAATGCCTTGGGCTGCACCCCAACATTATGTACTCTAATGATATCAATAAATACAGACCAAACTGCCTTGTGCACTCATGCACTATGCTAAGAAAGTAAGGTGAAGAAGTAGATGCTATGCAGTATTAGTAGCCCGCAAAGTCGTCGATAGAATCAACCACTCGTGGCTTTTCGCGGAAATAACTTCTGTCCGACAGCGGCCCCTTTGATAGTCTCTCCTCCATCTGCCGCGCCAGTCCTTGGGGTATTCCTTCTTGAGTAGCTCGGATTGTCACCCGATACATCTATACAGGTTAGCTTTATTCTTGCAGTGATAGAGTGGCTTACCTTTCGCTCATAGTTGGGCTCCAATCGGAGAAGACATCCTGTCTTTCCTTGTGCAGAGTGGAACACTGCACAGCCCACTATGTTTGTCGAGATTGGATCAACACCACTCAGGAGCTTCCAGCCAAACTGTTCTACCAGCCGTTTTGTGAAGCCGTCATCGATGCTTCCAGCCTTTGGCACAAGCCCAAAGGTTCTTTGTGCCTCTAGAGGGCCACCACCAATTTGCCGCCAGCGCTTGAAGAACTCTTCCGCCGTTAAGCTCGAGGGCTCCAGGTACCGGTGCATCAAGATCGGAAGCTGCAATGTGTACGCCTGTAGGGCCCCTGCAAGGTAAGAGATACGGATTGTCGGGGCGCTGGAGAATGGGCCCTTGGCTTCGAAGAAAAGAGTTTGCTGCGTCTGGCCAGCTGCCGGAACTGAAGGCTCTGGAAGACTCTTCGAATCGATTCTCAGATCAGGCGCGGACGGATTGTCCACGGTTGTGGTTAACGATCCGATGGGGAAAGATGATTTGTTGCTAATGTAGAGCTTCAAAACACCCAAATGGCCTCGAAACTCGGATCGCAAACCAACCTGAATTTGCGCATCTTCAAACAACACTCCTTCGTCAGAAAAGTACAGCTTGTTATATCCAATATCCCAGTCTGGAGAAAGGTTTGCCGCGCTCGCCATATTCGTTGAAGGCGGAGGCGTGGGCGAGCTCATATCCAGCCCAGCCAGGTCCCCGGATGCACTCGTAGGTGTTCCGTTAGTCCCCGTCTTATGACCGTTAACAATTGTAGTGAAAGACCGCTTCAGACCCGTGTTTTGTGCCATCAAGATCTCGGTGCCATCATTATTGGCGTCCTTGCCTCCAACAACCCAAGTTTTCTTATCAGTCGTACCAGCCGTCTTCTGGTGAAGACGAGAGAGCAGAATAGAAGCCCTTTCAGAGAACGGAGGCATTTCATCGCAAACTGTTCGTAAAAGGTCGTCAGTCGGAAGTGTCGCCAGCGACAGGTACTCGAAAGCGCGCTGCTGCAGCTCTGGATCGGGTGAATGGCTGTACAAGCGGAAGATGTGTAGAAGCTGGGGCTTGATTTCAGGGAAAAGGTTGACAAATTTGACAAACGACGACAGAATCATGGCTCGTGTGTTGTCCGTGCTAATCATCATTTTTGCTTGCAGAGCAAGGAATTGCTCTATAGGGCTCGAGCCTTGATTGTCGGCTATCAGGTGTCCGAATTCTCCAAGGACGTAGCAACCGATCCTAACCAGGCTTTCGTGACAGTCACTCTTCAGATAGGTAAGGAGTGTCTGGGCAGCGTATGCCTGCAGTTCCTCGTTATTCGTCACAATCTGAATAACTCGCTGCCAAACTTCGTCGTTGACGTGATCACCAGCAAGCGACAACAGTTTCAGCGTGACATCAATGTACCACTGCGCATCAGTGGCGTACTTCTCTGTCAGAATGGCTACTTTTAGGACCATCTCCTCACGTATCGCATAGTCGGCGGATTGAAGATACCGCATCAACTCATTCACAATAGGTGCCGCATTCGTGATGTCGCACATACTGTAGATCAGATCGAGACCTTTTCGACGCACACTGATATCCCTGTCGCGAAGAGAACCCAGGATTATGTTTTGATGCTTCTTAATCGGGTCGAGGGTCTCAGCCCTGGCTGCAAAGTGTGTCATGGCTTCCAGACCAAGGTAGCGCACATTCGTTTCGCGCGATGAAATGTACTTTCCAAGTCGCGAGGAAATCTGCAACATGAGAGTGTGCTCAGTGTCAAGGTGGATGAGAAGGTTGATCGCTTCGAAGAGGATCGCATTTTGAGCGTTGTTTTGCTGTACGTTTTTCGGCGTGTCCATAGCAATCTGCATTATCTGCTGAAGGGATTCACGGATAATATCACGGACATGGCTATCCGCTGCATTGACTTAGCTTTGGCAAACAATAATTCACAAGCGACTTACCTGACGGAGGGTAATACTGCAACAATCGCAGCAGTTTGACTTGAAGCCACGGACAAGGCACCCGGTAGTAGAGATAGTCAGGTGGCATGTCATTATCGACGACGATCTTCTTCAGCCGTTGAGCGGCTTTGACGTAGCTTCCCCGGTATTCTTCCGGCCTATCCTGTGCCAATGCCATCACCAACGAAGTCACAGATAGTGTAACACCCATGTCAGGGTCATCCATCAGAGATATTATACGCTCTGCCCATGCGTTCTGCACAATGCTAGGGTATTTTCGATAGAGGCGGAGAAGGGTGAGCGCAGCCTTCTTCTTCACGAATGCTTTAGAGGTACTGTGACGATTAGCGGCATACAGTATATGCGCGATGGCAGACTCACGGGGAAATCAACAGCCGGTGTACCTCTGTTGAAAGCGCTTCACCCATCTCCCTGCTTCCAACATTGGCAACCGCATGCAGGGCCAGACAGTTGTTCAATTCATGGTGATCCAACAAATCCTTTCGGATACTGTTGACAACTAGATGCAGCAGCTCATGCTGTTCATGCAGAAACAGCGTCACTGCAAGGTACCCAATCTGCTTTTCAGAATACTTGTTCGAGGAGATCAAGTTGACAGCCTCCAGGTGACCGAAATCGACATCGTAACCCTGGATATAGACATACAGCAACTTGCACACATATTTCTTCTTTTGATATCCGTCAAGACTCCCTCCTTTGAATTTCTGCCGGATATTTGCCAGTTCTTTATTCACCCGCTTCTCCTCCAGTTCCCGCGCTCGAGCATTTCGCAGGTCGGCAATGAACTGAACTAAGCCTCGCATGGAAGACATCTTGCTGGTATAATCGGTTTCGCTAAGAGAATGTACAATTGAGATTCCGAAGGTAGTAAGGAGTGACTATCGTACTCGAGAGCTCGAGAAGGCGTTGTATTGCGATCTGAGGACAGGTTTGCGGTCTGTTGCGCTCACGCCGAATCGGAGTGTACACTCAGTAAGCGTATATCATAGAATCATATCCTGTCGTCCTGAATATCCGATGTCGAGGTGCTTGGATCCTATGCCGCATAGATCATGGCGCAAAGTAACGAAGGAAAGCGTGTCTTCACGCCGCTCAGGAGTTGCCGTACGGGGACAGGGATGACCGGTGCTTGACGGAGGAATTCGGCAGTGCGTCAAATCCAATGCAAAAGGATTGTAGAAGAGACACCGAAGTTCAGATCGGGGGATTGTGCCGGGAATTAAAGCATGCCGAAGATGGCGGACTACTGCAGCTGTCGGTTCCAGTCAAGGAGAGCCCCCCGTTTTGGACTGAGCCACTTCTGGGGCCGATCTGGCGGAGATCCCTCGGATCATTGTTGATGCGCTGTGGCGGTGCATTTACTATACAGCGTCCAGTAACTATACTCTGTACATCCTTGCTTGTCATGAATGTAATTTCATTCGATGTGGGTGTTAATCTAGTTTACAGCTCCTTTTCCTGAACCCTTATCCAAGTCTTTGTATATTCCCAAAACGCCGCCGCAGCCATGCATAAAAAGCAGATGGTATAAGCAACGAACATCCCAAATCGTCTTATTTCCTGCTTCGTAAAAATAACGCAACCTGTTCATGCCTGGTCACGAAAAACATTCTTTTGCGATCCGACTTCCAGATCAAGACACCGATTTGTTCAGCATACCGACATGGACCTTCGTACTCAGCAAGGCTGGCGAAGTCCTTGAACAGGAAGCCTGCCGTAGCCTTAACGCGGTCACGCTCTAGCTGCCAGAGTCGAATCTGATCGACAACAGTCGGTGGGAGGACTGACGGTGGGATACCAGCCTGGTTAGACGTGGACCGAGCCACGTTGTGCTTGCGCATTTGCGGATGTGCGTGGGTAGCAAGGTACGAAATGATCTGATCCGCCGTAATACCCATTTCTATCGCGCGGCGAATAGATTGCCTGGTGACCTTTCCTGTCACCAGGTTTGGAAATCGGTATTTCAATGTTGTGAAAAGTGCAATAAGAGAGATTTGAAGCGGCGAAGAAGTGTAGGCGTAAAGTCGGTAGTTTGTCTCGATGATAATAAATCCAGAACCGGGTTGGCCTGTCTCACCTCCATCAATGCCAGAGAGTGTACCGGCTATAGGGTTGCTGAGAGCGCTAGAGTCCGATGTAAGCGTAGTAGCAAGGCGGGTCGGATAGAAATGGCTCGCTTCGGGGGAATCCTGGTATACAATGCCAAAGTCCGCTAAATCAGTCAATGTGCGGAGTTGATTGGACGTCAAATGCTTCTTCTCGTAAGATCTGCCAAGCTCCAGACTGCTGAGGAGAAAGATAAAGGAAAGCACTTCAACGCTATCCATACCAATAGCCTCAGCACTCTCGACGTAGAGAATCAAGATATGCCAGACCTGAGTGCCCACGTCTTGAAGGACAAAAGCAAACCCATCTTGTGTGATCTCAACGCGGCGATCTCTTATTTCTACCAGATGTCCAGCTTGTAGAAGCTGTTTGACGCCTTTACTCAAGTTCGCATCGCGTTGGATCCCTAAGCCACTGGTCCCCACCATGTAACCTAGAACGCCCTCCCATTGTCGGCGCGCATAGTCATCGAGATCGGGAATACGGACGCTTTGTTCGTCTGGTATTTGATGGAGTACGCCAAAGGACTGGGTTTGCTCGGCTCCCGTAAGAGCTTGCCGGAGAGAAGCAGCAAATGGATCGGTGACCATGTAAGCTCGCACGTTGTTCGCAGTCGTTGTATTCGAGAGGATATGTAGTCGTCCTAGGATCGAAAGAGCGCTATCCCGTTCTCTAGAGATAGCATGTCAGCGATGCTTGAAGATTCGAAGCAACAATGATTCCATCGCTCACCTCAAGCTCTCAGATTTAACCCAAATTTCCAGGTCGGCCGCTGGGAGCGGGTCCTTCAGGTAAAGAAGCGCCATCACAAAGCATTTTGCTATTGTCGCAAGTGGAAGGTTAACCGGGATCGAAGAGAATCGCCGACCACATTCTACATACCCAGGTCAGGCAGCATGCGCCTGAAGATAGCTAGAGCGGTGGATGGCTGCTGGTAGAGCTTGAAGAAAACCGTTCCCGGGAGACTTTCGAGGTAATCAAACGGACGTGACGGAGCGGCCGCCATCTTGCCTGCGAGGTAAATATGCTATCACCTCTGTAGCATGATGTGACTGGCGAGTGAAACAAGCCCCAGTGAGAGAAGAGAAACGAGAAGCTGTACGGAGTAAGTTAACAATGAGGCTCGATAAGAGTCCGGCGACCCACTCGGCCTCAAGCGCAGTCCGCGGCGATGATCTCACGGCAATACTCCAAAGACTCTCCAACATCCAGTTATCAATTGAAAAATGACTGCTCTGCGTTTTGTCAGATCTGTATGTGTCTCTCACCAAGCGCATGTCTCCCTTAGTGTTGAGCTCTAACATGCCACAGGTTTGGGAGTCCTTCCGGGCCACTTCGGGGCTTGAGCCTCGGTAAGTACTGAGTGCCTGGTCGAATGTCAGTAATGCTAAGCCATTGATGCACACAGTCTGCTGGATAATGTAAGGCAACTATCCCCAGAGGCTATGTATACATCCTTGCCAATTCAGTCTTGGATTCGTCATCATGCCTTCAGAACATTGGCTATCAGCGATCGCATGTACTAATCGATATATCTTCAGCTCCGGGTTACCGCTGCAAGGCCAGGGACCGTGAACTTCGAGCTGGATATCCAAAAGGAACATACGGTAATTACCCCGGATGTAGCTCTCGTATTCAAACTCCACAGAATGGCTGATACTTTCCAGAATCGTCTGAGCATCCTTCATGGAGGCACTATTGCTAGTATGGGTAGGTACTAGAGACTTGCTAGATTATCGATCCTGCTTCTCATGATTCGAAGTCGATCTTGGTGGCTCTTTGGCCGTTGCATCTCGTGGACTATATGCTACTGGTGTGTCAACTGATTTGAACGGTGAGTGAAAACTACCTTACAGAGGTCAGTGCTTTTTCAGCTATCAGCTAATCGACCCCAGTGACATATCTCAGCTCAGGTGGTAAAGTCGGTGATAGAATCTTGGCCGTAAGTCATCTTTCCATACTCACAGATCTGCGAAAAGCTAATTTCATCTCAGGAGGTAACTTGCGATAAGTGTATGTTTCTTGGTCCATATCTCTCAATGGCTTGGTTTTAGCCTGCGAGAACCGCATGAAAGAAAAGTCCTGACCCTTTTTACAGTCGGTAAGACTCTTGCATACACCAACATTAGGTTTATGAACACGAAGGGCGATGTCTTCGCTAGAGGAAGTCACACTAAGTATGTTGTATCCAGCGACACCTCGCGAACGGGGCTGACTCTCAGACAGATACGTTGCGCTGGCATGGAAAGACCCTCAGAATATCGTCGAGGAACTGAGTGAGCGCAAGTCGTCATAAGACATTATCTCAGGGGCACCAAGTGCATGAGTAAGTTGAGGCTATTGACGCGGTCCCCAAGGGCACACTTAGACTAGATGAGGCGTGTATTAGCACCGAGGTCATGGCCTGTATATAAGATTCAAAGGATTTGGTCGAATGATATGGTGTTGCATATGCTTATGTGAAGGTGAGATTGCTGTCGTTAGAAGGTTGGCTGCGATATATATATTTCGAAATGTATATTCAAGTTGATCAGATAGGATGGATGCCATTCAGTGCCGTCAACTACCAGGATGCCCAACAAATTAACGACTGTTACCAGACAAGTACGTGGCATTGATTGAATAGGTAGAGAGGGTTGTTCTCATGAGTCCTTGAATGATAGGATAGGCTATAGAGGACATGCAATCGGCGGCCGAACAAATCCCCAAGCTGAAGATAGGACTATCCGAGCCGCTGCTCCTGTAAGTTGACAGTGCAGGTGTATTTGTTTATAGTGAAATGTTAAAAAGTATATTATAAGGGAAATTAATGGCATGCTTCACCGTTGGTATTGTGATAGGGCTTGCGAATAGTTGATCATGTTCTAAAGGGAAGCGAAGAATACACGCCACCTCCTTGATCAACTCCAAGCCATGGACCCTGATTTTATTTCCATATTCAAGTGTATACATGTTCATGCAAAGGATCTTCATCCCCCTCCTCACCGTCACCGAGCATCTCTTCGTCCCCATCTTCAACAAGACCCTCCTCCTCATCCGGCATCGTTTCATCGATGATTCCATCCTGCCCACCCAAAGCCTTGATCTTGGCTTGCGTCATTTCAAAGACATACTGACCGAGATGCTCGACGCTCTCCATGGGTGTCCCCTGGACCTCGTCATCTAAAGAACGAGTAGTCGGGAACAGTTCTCCGGTAGCGAGCATGAGTTTGTCAGGACGCTGCAGGAGCAAGTCGAAAGCGGGCTTCAGTTCGTAGCAAGACTCGAAGACTTCGCGGCGACCAAGAATGTAGAGACCGAGACGGGCTCGAGAGAGCGCTACAGTAAGGCGGCGAACGTCGCGGAGGTACCCGACTGTGCGAGTCCGTGTCAGGGAGAGAATGACATCTGATGCCATCAGTATGAGGTTTCTAAGCTGAGATTGAGGTAGAACTTACAGTCATTTTGCTCACCTTGGTATCTGTCTACCGTCGTTACAATCTTCGGCATGCCGAATAATGTGTTCTTAGCACAACGATGACTCAAGACATCCTTGATGAGTGCTGTCTGCCCTGCATAAGTTGCGATAATCGAGATCTTCGACGCGGGGTATCCGAGGAGTCGCATGTACTGGAAGATAGCAACGGCATACTCTGCTTCTCCAAGGTTTTGAATGAAGTGAGGGGTTGGTTCGCGTTCACCTGTGCCTTGATAATCTGGTACATTGACGAACTGGTACTCGAACTGGAACCCAGCGTTCGACTGCTTGAATTCTGCAGCTTGTTCGACAGCTGGCAGGTTACCGAGACATTGATAACGCCATTTGAAAAGTTCTGCGATACTCGGCCTAGCACGACCTTGCTGATCAAGTGTAATGACTGGGACACCTAACCGTACCAAGCGAAGGAAGAGGCTTTGTTCGAAATGAGCATACTGTCGGAAGGCCATGTTTTGAATGACGGGAGAGTTTTGAAGATGATCTCCGCAAAGAACAACTCGTTTTAAAGGGAGTTGACCTTCCTTCATGTTTTGTAGGGCAGCAGGAATGAAGCTCTCGACTTCAGTGATCTGCGCAGCTTCTTCCATAACAACATTATCATAGTGAAACCCTAGATCCGCAATTTCCTGGCGCCGCATAGCCGCATGCGTACTTGTCATCGCGATGATCCTCGCTTCTTTGATCAGAAGATAGTTGGCCTTGTCCTTTGGCTGTCGCAAAATCTCAAAAGGACGAATATCCTCTAGTTCAGAGAATATCTTGTCAATATGGCGCTGGCAACCTTCTGCCACATCGATCACCGCCTCCTTGGATGCGGAGGGGACGAATACTGGTGCCGGTGCATTAGAAAAGTATTGATGGAATGGGAAGGCCGAAATGATCTCTCCTGTTGACGTATTATCGGCCCGCACAAAGTCCCAATATTTGGCCCACGCAGGTTTTATGTAGACAGTATTGAAATATCCAGCCGTTTCACAGGAATTTCCATGGGCGCCTTGTGCTCCAATGGACGCCGCCAATCGTGTTACCTCTGCGAGGAAATGGTTTCGATTGTCCAGGAACGACTCAACGCGGCCATGCTTACTATAACTTGTCTCGGTCTCTAATTCCTCTTCGCCATGACCAAGCCGCAATAGATGGCGCTCATCGATATCCAGCGCAACAATTTTTTGAAAAAGCTGATTCAAGGCCTGATTGCTGTGTGCAACGAGCAAGGTGCGCTCGCTTGGAAAATTGTGGTAAATATTATTGATAATCTGGGTTGCAACGTCGGTCTTTCCAGTTCCGGGAGGCCCGACGATGACTGTAAGCCCTGGCTGTGTTCCCGATGCAATTGCATCAATCTGAGCCGGTGTAAAACGAACAGTATTGAGCTTTGGAACGTCCACCGGGTATGGCCCTGGATTTGGCGGCTTGTATGTCGAGACTCGGAGGGATTTGGGCGCTACTTGTGCTTCCGTGGACTGATCCCTTCGCCGCTTCTTCGAGGGGCCCAAAGCGGGCTGTTCTGCTTCTTCGACATATTCGAGCAAGTAGGGTGACTGAAAGCTTGACGTAGCATCTCCCGACGGCTCAATGTTCAAACCCGGAAAGCTCTCAATCAAATGCTGCCAATCCAAAAACGTGTCTCTGAAGTCCACGGATCGCAGCCGATTCGGCAGTTCCGTGTAGCGGGCTGAAGCAGGATCTCCATAACCCAGGAATATATCCTGAATCCAAGACGGTAAGGTAATGTCAGAAACGATGAGTCTTTGCATAGTCTCAAGAATCGACTTGAAATTGTTTTCCCTTCCTCGCCTTCTCGCAACCACATTGATGAGCGGGTAGATGTCGGGCTTTCCTTTCGACTTACGATCCTGGTCTGCTTTAAAGGCAGTAGGATCCAAGTTGACCAATAACCGCCTAAGTCGCGGACGGGATCTATACCCATTAGCCTGGCCCGATGCCGGCTCACGCAGTGGGCGACCGTTTTCATCAAGAACCTGTACAATGTCTGCCGATCTGAGATGCACGATACCTGGCGTCTGGGAGGCATTGGGATCTTTCAAATCAAGTTTACCTGAGTTGGGAGGTTGCACAGCAAGAAGATAAACAACGTCACCAGGTCGAAGAGAATCCCACTCGGTACGGATATGGTCTGCTAACCTGCCAACTTCAATGGTAATTTCAGCCCGCACGAAAGCTGGGTTGGCGAAACCAACTTTCGGCGGCGCAACTTCGATGATGGCAGGTTTCGAGATTGGGATGGCCATACGCGAGAACCCATCGAATGTCAGCACTTTCCCATCCTGGCTTGATCGAGGCTGCATCCTCTTAATGATCGACTCCATGTCCTTGCGGATTTGAAAGAATGCCTCTGCGCGATATAATAGGAACGAGCGCCAAAGGAAGTCACCGAGGCTGAGATATTGAAGATTCAGTTTAGGGATAGCGAGTGGTCTGGACCCATCATATGTCTCATTCCGAAGTAATGATGGGTCATACAGACTTTCTTCTGTAGGCACAACGCTTAGATTAGATGCCGCTTCTTGAAATGAAGTCGTTCGTTCGTAATATGATAGGAGTATCTCCATATATAGCTGGCGATCGGATGCGACATTTGCTTGTTTGGGATACGTGGTGCGAAACCCAAGATGCGAGCATAGAATTCGAAGTTCTGAGTCTTCTAGAGAGCTCAATTGTCCTTCAAGTTCAGTTCGCTGCTCAATGGAGCCATAATTTGATAAGGCGAGTATTGTGAGTTTGTCCTTAAAGTGTTTCATGGAAGTCCTCTGCAATTGTGCCAGATCATGACAGTGCGCCTCATAGATTGACTGAGTTGACAATGCTTCCCCCGTGTAGTCGTTGATAGCGAAGGCGGCGAAATGTTTGAGGAGGTTATAGAAGTCGCGAAAAAGCGCATTATCCACTGAACCATACAACTCGGAAAGGCGCATAAGAGGCAAGAGATGGAGGTCCTTTAACAAAGTATTGACGTATCGTCTCGTGGGGAGCTGGCTTTCTAGGTCGACAAGGAATTCAAGAAACCGTTCGCAATACCGCAAGTTATCCGCCTGATCCTTCTCCGCCCCATTCAATCTCCGGATGAAATCCAGGAGCATGGTATATAACCAAGACCGCTCGAATCGCATTCTCGCCTTTGTCGTTTCATCGCCCGCATCATAGCGTTTAGAAGCTGCTCTCCATGCCTTTTTCAAATTCGGGGACTTCGCTAAAGCACGTTCCCTAGCCTCTTCACTATGAAGGTTATGCCAGATTGAAATTGAAACGAGGGGAGCGCATTCCTTCCGAATCAAAGCGTTCTCAAGCGATTGAAAGGCGCTGATCATGAACGACAATATCGAGAGCCGAGAGAATGTGGGAAGCGACTGATCGATGCTCATGGAGAGGATGCGGTGGAAAAGGTTTGAGAAATCATCAGGGCGGTCCGTGAAGATTTCTAGAACTGTCAGTGTCATATGCAATGAAAATGTAGACTTGCTTACCCCATATTGGCAAATGTTCTCTCTGCTTTACACTCACAATCAATGACAACAGGAGAACATGGTAATTCGAGGCGTCTTCTGTAAAGCTCGGCCAAAGAAAGCTGTGAGCAGGTTAGGAATCTCGAAACGCACTGTTGGGGCGGTCATCGCGTACTTCTCCAGTATATTCAGGTTCTCGAGAGTAAGGAGAGATCGAAAACTGAAATTTTCGGCCTCAAGAGGGTCCCAAATATCCTTCTTGATCACATCGTGCTTTACTTTGCGGACATTCGTAGCATTGGCCCAATGCGATTTGGCGAGTTGCACCCAAGGGCTATCATCACGAAAGTCCTCCACGGTCGGTCTGGAGTCGAGTCCGGGCGCCATTGCATGCTGTGTTTGGAGACCCATTCCTCAATGTTGGAATTGCCCAAGGACCAAAACGTTCCCTAACGCGGGTTTGATATAGATTTGCGCAAGTGGTTGGTTTGTTATCCCGTGACATAATGGCCTAAAGCTCATAAGACAAAAATTTGAAAATTTCGCCGTCTTTTACTGGCCGGTTGGCCCAATGGTAGGGCGTTACTCTCCTAAAGTAAAGGCTATGGGTTCGAGTCCCATATCGGTCGTTTTCTTTTTTTGTTCGTTTATCGCGCCGGTCACATGACATCACGGCCTTCAGTACTAGGTGCGCGTTTACATTTTGTAATTGGCGGCGACGGAGCCCCAGCGACAAGCTCCCTTCAAGCTCCAACACCACGACTCCAGGGCTCCTGTATCCCTATCATAACCGATTTTCGACGTCAACTCCAAAAATGGCGGTCGCCGAGGCCAATGCGATTGATATCTACAGGAATTTGATCGACTCCCTTCTGACGAGAGCAGAACAGGCCAAACCGGGAAAGGAAATTGAGCCTCCTTTGACGGAAACACAACTTGGGGAGTCTTTCTGGCATGTAGAAGAGCATGATGAGCAAATAGGCAAACAACCGAGTCAGCAAACCCATTTTGCTGCTGTTGAGATCGCTTTTCGGGAGAGATTCTACGGTCTTCTTGTACGCCTCTTCGCTCAGCCTCAATCATGCTAGCATTTAAAACAACTACTGACAAGACGATCAACCCAGGCTACTACCGCTATCGAGAGCCCGGAGTTTGTTCGAATCTGGAATCTACTCGATATAATTTCTGTCTTCTCCGACAACGGTTCGTTCCCGCGTCGCCCATTCACAAAACAGCGTCCTAACGCCATCTAGAGCAATGCGAACCCGGTCTTATATTCTGGTTGATAGAGGAACTACTGGACAGTCAGACGATTGATGGCTGTCGCAAGGTCTTTGACTATCTGGAGTCTCGGAGAGAACGGAACACTAAGGTACACCTGCACTGCCGTCGCTTTCAACGAGATGCCACTGACACCTGTGAAGAAACATTTCAAACAAAAGAACCTCATCATACTAAGATCTTGCAATGAGCTGCTACGAAGGCTCTCACGCGCCGAGGACACTGTCTTTTGTGGCCGTGTGTTCATTTTCCTTTTCCAGAGCTTCCCCTTAGGAGACAAAAGCGCAGTAAACCTCCGTGGTGAATACCATATTGAGAATGTGACGACCTTTGATACCATCTCGAGGGAGGACAAAAGAAGTGCCCATGATCTGGATGTGGATATGACGGATGTTCAACCAAAACCATCAACTGCGGAGGACGACGAGCAGGAACGGGATACTGAGACAGGGTTCGCCGAAGAAAAAGACGACAATTCGCCGAAACCCGACGTCAGAAAAACGCCAAAAGTAACTGTCCCGCAGCTCAGTGAGCAGGTTAGGGAACAATCATTCGATCTAGATGCTCTTTATCCGATATTCTGGGGATTGCAAGCTTATTTCTCTGCGCCGACAAAAATCTTCGACTCACAGCATTTCGCAACATTCAAAACCGGACTTGAATCTACTCTTGTCGCATTTAGGGCTGTCAATAACGATCTCGAGACTTCCAGCACCAAAACGCAAGAGGAAATCCGGAAATCGACGAAACGCAAGCGAACCGCAGACGGCGCTGAAATTGCGAGCAGCTTCAACCCGAAGTATTTGACCAGTCGGGAACTTTTCGACCTTGAGGTATTGTGCTCAAGCATTTTACGCGGCTCGTGCCTCTAACATTACCCTTAGGTCAATGACACAGCTTTTAGGCGGCATGTTCTAGTTCAAGCATTGATTTTACTCGACTTTATGCTTTCACTCACGTCGACATCGAAAGCTAAACTAGCTGAGTTGACTAACAAATCTGTCTTGTACGGTTTCGTGCTCAGTGACGAAGATGTAAGGTGATTCCGACGACGTCATTCAACAGAAACTGATAACAACAGGCGCAATGGGCGGTAAAAATGAGGAGATCGATTGAGGGATATCTTCAGGAGGGAGCTGGGGGAAAGTTTTACTACCGTATGGTAGACACCGTCTTGTCTAGAGACAAGAACTGGGTGCGCTGGAAAGCCGAAGGCTGCCCGCCAATTGAGAGGCCCGCTGTCTCCGTGGAAGAATACATTGGTGCCCGTGACAAAGCAAGCAAAACATACGCCAACAAGCGGCTCCGTGCTGCACCTATGAACTCTCTTGACCTCAAGTTCCTTTCCGAGAGTGAATCCTTATCTGGAGCTGAAAGACTCAAAGAGTCGGAAAGGTATTTCGTCTCATCAACTACAGCCATGAATTGATTGGATCTTAGCTGACATGAGCCTAGATTCAACGTTCCTTGTTCAGAGTCCTTGATGCGAGAGATAGAGGACGTGGAATTTGATATCGATACGGCACAGACCAAGGAGGATAAGGAGGCCTCAGCTCAGACAAAAGCGAGCAAGACTTGGCTTCTGCTGCGTCTCTCCGCTAAAAGCAGGCTCGCAGCTTTTGACAAAATCGAAGACGGAAATAATCTCAAGTCCCTGTTCGAAACCCCACAGCCTCCTGAAAGCACGGCGCAACCCGCTGCAAGCACACAACAGGAGGTAACAAAAATGGCTTCTCAGGAGGCCGAACCGAATGGACCTTCGCAGGGTCAGGAGATGGACGCCGAAACAGGAAATGCTGCCGTTGTTGCTGAAGCGAAGGCAGCTAATGTGGACGATTCGGCGATCGCTGATGCGCCAGGGTCATGAAGAAGCGAACGTCTCTAGCGAACGCCGCGCTGTGGAAGTCATGATTTCTTATTGGTTCCGCTGGCGCTCATTCGGTGATCACCTGTCTGGTGCAGATAATACATGCAGCTCGAGATGCAGCTAAAGTGGGCCAATCACAGAGGAGAAACATAAGAAGTCCCAGCTCGTCTCTCGAAAATGTCAAGGAGTCATCTGGCACCGGCCAACACGTCACCAAAGGTTCCTGCAATTTCTCATAGTTTGACAGCATATCCCCGGCGCCCCGCCAGCTACTGAAGCACCAGGTATGACATGCATGCGGAGCATAGAGAGACACTTTTTCGTACCAAACTGCGGGTACGGAGAAATGCTTTCTGCGCAAGGGCACAATACTATACACTACCTGTCGTTATCAGATAGACGGTATTTTTTATGCGTGCAGGATATTCAGCTCTGAATAACTGTTGCCGCCATGTGCAGCTAGTTCAACAATGGTTGACATCAAAAATTCCGCTTGATTAGTCCTTGATTGGGGTTACGATCTCACTCCGCATCATTGCAGATTGACCCTCAGCGGACCTCTTACTCCCATCAGCTTAATGAACGAAATCAAGATAATCAGCCGCACAGAATCTGAATGGCGATCATAGGGCTCTGAACAAAACCACCCCTACCAGAGTTCATCTATACAATCATCGACACAAACAATATAGGTGCTCCTTCGCGATATACCATTGGTCAATATCATCTAGTCACCTGCACAGATATTACTTCCAAAGTGCCTACGTACCACTACCAGCAGAAGGCCTCGTACCTGCATAGATTAAAAGCCCGGACCGCATCTTGTATTCTGATGCCGGTGACTCGATGAAGACCGGCACGCATAAGCTGCAATTTAGATGAAACCCCTCGAGCCTGACAGCCTCACTACTTCAAGACTTGACAGGCTGAAGGGTCGACAGCCTGACAGCTTGACGTGGAGCACGCATGACATTTCCCAGACGCTTGGAGAACGGAATGATTGCTGATGCTCTGGAGGCGAGATTAAAGGACTCCTGTCATGTTTCACGGCAAAATTAGGCCCGAACCGTATTGGAAGAAGAACGAAGCTGCCAGCTTCTTCACCTTCGTCTAACTCTGACCGCGAGTGCCAAGTGGGTTTCAAGCCGTTCGACTGCAAGGTGATCATTGCGCATTGCAGAAGATAACCCGGCGTGGGATGGACACTGCGGTATCAGCATGTTACACCAAAACTCGGATATCTGTCGCTTAAGGGTAGGACATTAGGAATGATGAGCCTCGGCAGGATCAGATAGGAGGTGGATGGAGCAAAACCCTGTTTGTGGCGTTTCATCTCGGTGACCCGCACGGACCAAACAAGGTGGTCTGAAGATTCAGGAACTGGACAAAGCTGAAGATTCGGCCGATTAAGGAGATATTCCGTAGGGTTTCCATCCCAGCCACGGCGCGAAGCTTCAAGCAGAAGTCGATGACTGGTTGCTCTAATATCGTAGATTTGCCTGTGATCGTCTTCCCCGCACCGTTGCCATTCAATGGTAGATAGCGCTCGCAGTCAAGGACCGTTGACGCCAGAGAACGCTATGACAAATTGACTCGATCAAACCATTATGACAAGGCTGTCTACAGAGTATCCTCCGTGGGCTGACCAACTGCGTATGGAGACCTCTAATAGACTCTGTGGAAGGTCAGGCTTGGTACGTTACCAAAGTACCCGCAAAGTACTATTTATACTTGGTATACCCACGCATTCGATGGGTATCACTACGTATGCTTAGAGTGACGATCATCTCACATTTTGACGTTTCCGAGATTTAGACTGGACCTTCTTTGTCAAGGGCACAAGTGCGAGAGTCCACCTGGTGCCGATGTTCAACCTAGTTTTAGAGTCTCCGAGACTACTCCGTACGGAATACTCCTGATACGGACCAGTCTGTCACCGTTCACGAACCGCCATCATCGGTCAATAATTCCCCGAAGATGCCAAGCCGAGGCACTTTATGATGTTCAGAGCTTCGACTGCGCTTCCACGTTTTCCATGGATTACTCCGTAGAGAACCTTGTTCCTGGATACCCCATGTTTATTTTGACTTCGAACCATATAATATACCGGCTCTTGCGGGTTCCTGCAGAGCTGATGGCGATGTCCTCTTGAGTCACGAAGATCTGACCTCAAACTAAAATAACCCCAGCTCCTCGGACGTCCGGAGCAATGTCCTAAGCCCCTATCGGCTTTGAGTGGCACATCCTTGCCGGTTCTCTCCCTTGCTCTAAGCGAGCAATCCCGGAGCTCAGGGCCTCAGGCTCAGGCAGTCGAGTTGATCGACGGTCTCTTACCCGCTCGGAGTTTTACGACTCGTGCCGCTTCCTCAATCTTTGTTTCCTCCATCCTTACCATGTCTTGAGACTATACTCAGAGTAGAAAGCAAGAATAGCCGTCTCTTGCCCTTTTCTGATCGTGCTGTTTCGGAGAGGATATATTTTGTGGATATGCCGAGTTGAAGCAGCCTCCTGGGCCCTCCTTGTTGCCCCATCTTGTAAGCATCTCAAAACAGCTGGGTCAACACTAGCAGTGGGGACACAGAAGCTCAAGCAGGCCGAGGAGCCGTGGAAGCCGTTGACAGATGAGCGGACATTCTCGGCCCAGCGTCCGTTCTAGTCAGTCTTAGTGTGCTCTAGATCCCCCAGCGCTGCCCGCAGTGCGAAAGGCAACCCTGTAATCTCTGAAGGCGGATAGATGCGGTTCACTCTAGTTTAGCCGTTGTTATCTCGCATTCGTGTCGATTGACTCGATTCAATGATCAATCGTGATTCTCCGATATTCTGTTCTCCGTAGACAAAAGCGATAGACTATCATTAATGACACTGTAGTAGATAAAAATAAGCTAGCCCAAACAGGCAAGGCGCTGTCATGCCATCGACTCCGCCTTTGGTGGAAATATTTCTTCCTTCCATCTTCCTTCCCCGTCCCACGGCTCTGGATGGATGAGGTCAATCCTCCATCAGGCCCCTCCTTGTTCCTGACTTCTTCAAACAAATCAGAACCAACTAACTGGATTGCAAAATTCGAGGATTCTCGTCAGTGCATCTTTCCTCACTAACCGACGTTCCAATTATGGACTGACTCCTCGGAGTTAAGGTTTCAGTCTCCCCAGTTCCCATCCGTACTTGGACCGGCGTTTCTTGGCTGGCTGATGGAGGACAGGGCGACGCACTAGCAGCTTTTGACGTTAGGGCCTCCTGTCTCGATTCACGCCCTGTGTTTGGTGGATTCTGTGCAAAAGCACCACTTAGTCTCGGAATATCTTCCACATGGTGTGCTAACGTCTCCATCGGAGTGACGACTAAGCTAGCAGCCTGACACTGACAGTCAGACTAAAAACGACTACAAGCGGTGATAGCGCTGCAGCGGTGCTGGCGTCGGACTCGGCCCCGGCAGACATGGCTGCAGGCATCAAGAAAGCTGAGGGCAAGGGTCTGTTTCCCCTCCGTCAACGGCTAATTGGTGAACAAATGGCCGGTGGAGATGAATCTAAGACTGTCCCCGACTCTCCAGTGACCCGCAACTACACTGTTCTACTCCGTAGGCTGATGCGGACTGCGGGTTCAGGAATCGTCCCGGTTTGGCGTCGCGCGGCCCTCGTTCCACGTCCGCAGGGTGTCAAACAGCTTTGGTCTTTGACGGGCAGTCCCTATCGATAATCTTTCGCGAACAGCGGCCCATCGCTGCTGTGATGATATGTTCTGTTGTCGTGGAAATAATTGGTCTGGCATGGACAGCGTCTTCCCTCTCATTGCACAGTTCCCACCAGCCATTGCTCAGTGCGCCATCACTGTCTCAAATCGACGACGACAGTAGTGCTGCTGAGGTCAATCACGCACTACTTCGTCCGTCTTTTTCCACAGGGCTGCCACTTCTAGTTCGGAGCTCGCCAGGTTTAGACTGTCTGATCGCCACCTTCTTTTCTGTCCAAGATACAACCGCGCTGTCACCATCATTATCCTAAAAGCCTCTTCTATCATTCGGCTTTTTTAGAATATCAATTTGTTCACGTTTCTCCTCTCAATCCTCCTTGAATTTTTTTTTTTTTTTTTTTTACCAATTGATTATCCGTACAACGTTGCGTCGAACTGCTGATAGCGCCAACGTCTTTTCTATCCAAAACACTTTGCAACGAACCTTTATATCATCGATATTATTGTCGAGTTTTACTCTGAGTAGTAACTCCGCCTGGACAGACCACCGCCACATCTCTGCTACAGTTGGATTTTCCAGGATTTCAAGCCAGAATCTTCAATTACCCACCTTTCTGTGACCTCTGTTCCGAATAGCCTTGTGAGTCCCGCTACCATACTCCGTACTCTGATACTTCTAAGACAATGGCTCATACTGTAATCCGTAGCTCGGCGCGCGATACTCGGCGTCTGAACTCTCTGCTGGACCTTCCGGTTTTCTTGACTGGCCTCCTGCAGTAGGTCCTAATTGTTATTCGTCTCTGGACTTGTCAGCCTGTCATCGGCCGGAGCAAACTCCTCTTGCCACCCCTCACCCAGGCATCATTCCCCTCTTCGCCAGTGGTGTCAGTGACAGATTCGGTGGATCAGCATTCGGATATTGACCATAGTCCTGGACCTAAGCGCCCCGTTATTTCTGGTCTTGTATTCCGATACGTACCTTGATCTCTTTATCCTGACCCGCTTGGCTAAGCACCGTTTAATCTCTCCATCTATTCCTGCAGGCGCCAGGAGGCTGGTGTGCTCGACTACACTTGTGACTAGCAGTGCAATCGACCTTCATCTCTTGCCGCTGAGTTGTCGTGACCTTAGTCACAAGTTTAACCCCGTTTCACTTTGTTTATAGGAAACATTCAGGCGGTTAGATCGTTTCCTTTTCGTCAGCTGCAAGCCCAATTACGGTCTGAGGACTGTTTGGAGACAAGAAACGAGGAACCCTTCATCTTCCCTTGAATATCAGTACCCCCTGGATCAACGACTCCAAGACTTTGAGGCTTCCAGAAGTCTTTCCGACGACCGTTGAGACCCACTCGAACCAGTGTCTCCTGCAACCCTTTCCCGGTGTTTCTCGGTATTTGATCTCTTCAGCGCACCTGAGTCCAGTAACTCACGACATCTGCGCCGAGATCAACACTTGACGACTGTATGGAATAGGCTGGCGAAGCTATTACGATCATGTCAGTCAGTGGTCCTTGTGCCTGGGTTTCTACGGTGCAGTCACCAATTACTGCTCCATCATCCGCAATCACGAACTCTTGGGCTGCAGTCGCTTGGAACAACGATCAGAGTCTGCTGAAATCGAGGGTCGACTTGTCGGCTCTCTCTGGGGTTGGAGCAAACAAGCAAGACAGAGCTTCTCCCGTGAGTATGCAGTCTGCCGCATCTCAAGCCGCGAACACCTACCAAGCCCATTCTGTCACAGACTCTTCCAATACGACAAATTATTCAGGGGAAGGCGTACCTTTCAACGGTATCAAAGATCAACAGTCGAACGAACAAGGCGGCTCGTTGTCAAAATCGAAATTAGAAAGACTCAATTATCAGTTTCACGCAATGGGTGACTCTCATCCAAACGAAGATGTGCCGAACAAAATCAAGCCGGAGGGACTAGAAGAGATACGTGAGGATGATAAGGATCACAGCGAGATCAACGCAGCGTCTTCCGATGACGATGGGGCAGGATCATCGGTTGCTGACGAGAAAAAGTCGTCGATAGATGCAAAAATAGACAAGAAGAAGATGAAGAGGTTTCGGTAAGAATACAGGAGATCTAATTTGATTCATTGCTAACCACAGAAGCCTTACACACAATCAGACACGTTTTCTGATGAGTGAATTCACCCGACAAGCACATCCTGACGCGGCACACCGAGAGCGATTGTCAAGGGAGATTCCTGGCCTCACACCACGCCAGGTCCAGGTCTGGTTTCAGAATAGGTAATCCAGCTTCAGCAATAAAGTTGTATCATCTAACGTGTCTAGACGGGCAAAGCTCAAGCGACTCACCAGCAACGATCGAGAGCGTATGCTGAAGTCTCGAGCGTTGCCAGATGATTTCGATACCACTCAGGTGTTGAGGACACCTTTCGGTAGCAAGGGTGCTGAAGGACCGGTTGGTAACCTAGTCTCCGATTTCCCGTCCTAACTAACATCCGCGCCCAGGGGCTTCTTACCGACGGTCTGTCGCGTCTTAACGATGACGAATATATGATCTCTCCGTTAAGCTCTGCCTCGACCAACGGTCCTGGTTACCAGTCGGCTACCTCAGACAGGGGCTTCGAGAGCTATCAAAATCGAGGAGCAGCAGCGACCGTCCCTGACTTGAGGAGCAATCGAGGCACCTATCCCTTTCCACGATCGAGCAGTTTTTCGGAGTCGTCTTTCAATGCTACCCTTCAGTATCCTGGTCGATTAGGACATTCTGGAGTGCAATATCGACGGCCGATGGATTATATCATGAATCGGCCAGCGAACGGTATGATTGTCGGTTATAGTCAGCATCGACCAATGGAGGGTTCCGCGTCTCCTAATGGCCAGCCGGAACATCAAATGCCGTACGCAATGGACAGTTCCAGTGAGTTCCTTTTGTTTCTTAGTCTGTCACGGTTCTAACCTATTCATCTTCATAGATCCGCAAATGCATGGCTATCAACCTACACTTTCCATGCCGGCGCCGATGAGCTCGCATATGCAAACCCCTGGACGCACAATGCCCGCCCTGCAACATATCCCAGTGTCGGAAGCACCAGACTACCGCTCCTACTCCTACGAGCATCCGTACAGCATGGGTACTGGAATACCATACACGTCGGCCAATGCCTCCAGTCTGAGTCTTCCGGCATCCTTTCCCCCCGAGACAGGACACGTTGCAGTCAGCAGTTCGCCTGAAGACAGGATAAACCAGCCGCACGTCCTGGATCCTCTGAGAGGAAAGTACGGTCAGGGCTATGACTATGCGAACTACCTCTAATTATGGTCTGTCCGGTATTCAACTCCTCAGGGCCTTGTCCCTCGAAAGCGATACACCCTCTATACAACTAATGCGGACGATTGCCCCAAGATAATTGATAATTGAAAGCGTCGAAGCCTTCCTAGTACATATGCTGTTGATTGGATATAGTTGACTTTCTTCTCCCGTGTTTTATTTACTTATTGCTTACAGGCGGGAAAAGCTTGCTTGCTGTTCTGGTGTTGCACTGGCGTTGACTCTTTCTTCTTCAATGTGTTGCTTTCCTGCTCAAAAGATTTGATTAGCGGGTTATACTTAATACTAAATGTTATCTCTGCATTGCCTGCCCAAGGTCTCTAAGTTGTCTACCTAATACCGATCGCCAAATCGCCACACCAGGCACTTGTTGACAGTGTTGTCAGAAAGTACCGAGACCAAGACACCAATGAGCAATCAGAAAAAGCAATTACTCTTCACTGGATTGACTTCTACCCAATGCACAAAAGCAATTACCAACGGCTGCTCCAACAGCTGAAAGAACTATATCGAACCAATCAGCATCTTTTGGTTTTACTGCACCCTCAGCCAATCAGAAACGTTACATTGCTAAGCTGTATCAGGCGATGACTCGACAAAGAAAAGGTCTCGAGTGTATAAATAGGACTTGCCTCCGGTTGAATTCTTCGTCTCCTCCTCATTATCCTTTCATCAATCTATTTTAACAACTCTGTTGATTGACCTCAAAGTCTTAACCTGAAAGTCCAACTCAATTGATCGCCATCGGAATCGGATCCGGAATTGGAATCAACCAATCACTGACGTCATCTGTCTATCTACAATCCTGACCTAAAAACCACCACTTGCTTCAAAACCAAGAACCAATCCCAAATATCATTCAAAATGGTCCACCCCGCTTCAACGTGCTGCAAAACCAACCCGTCCGGCGGCTGCGTTTGCGCCGCACAAGCCAAGTGCTCGTGCGGAAAGGAGTCGGCCCTCCACTGCTCATGCAGCAAGGCTGCTACGGAGAACCAGATCCAGGGAGCTAGGTGTTCGTGCCGTAAGTTTCACTTTCCATAACTTTCGCTTTGGAGTACTCCTTGTGTTACTGTGAAGGGATTCCTGGATTTCTGGATTTTGAACGCGTTGCTAATTACGGTGTTTGTAGGTGCTCGTCCCGCTGGTCAGTGTACTTGTGAACGTGCGACGAGTGAGAACCAGGCTGTTTCGGGAGAGGCGTGTCCTTGTGGGAAGAGGCCTGAGGGTGAGTTTCTCCCTTTTGACCGATATTTTCGTAACATTGCTGACTTGGATACCCAGCTTCATGCACCTGTGAGAAGGCTGCTGCCGTCGACTCTGCCCTTGAGACAGACTTTACGACCAGTGCCTGATTCGTTAGAACTGGCTTTATGATGTTCCATTTAGGAGGGTTTGTTTCTTGTTATTTATCATTTAGGGCAGGCGTTTCGCGGAGTCTAGTGGGATTATGACAGCATGCATCAGTTTCAATGATAAAGATATTCATACACATTCAGTCCACCACAAGTCAGTTAACCCCATTTACCGTACCACTAAGCCGAACGGTACCACTAAGCCATCCACTGGTCTCCAAATTGGCAAGTATATGCATTTCGAAACTCACGTAAGCTCTCACTCGCCTCCTCGGTGATGCAGAGATTCTCCAAAACCATAAACGCTCGTTTCACTCGGTACCCAGCCATATCGCCATCCTCCGAGCCCTGAAATGGACGCGAATAGCTCGACGGCATCTCGAAATCGGTGGCTATGTCCGGCTCATTGAAGGAATCCTCGTAATGGAATGCGTTCGTGAGAGTCATGAATCGGCCAAGCCAGTATGCTTCGGGCTGGGCTGTTTCGACCTGCGGCCACCCATCAATATACTATATTAGCGAAGGTTTTTTGTCTGGAATTTGACGGGCAAAACGACAGCACCGAAGTGCAGACAGTATTATGGGAATGATTTTGTGGTAGTGAAGGCAGTACCATACCTGGATTTTGCGTCTGCTACTACTCGGACTCGCGACGGGGAGCTTAGATCCCGGTTTGTTAGCTCGTCTTGGGTACTTTGTGTCTGCGGCTAGATATGGCCGAGGTGCTATATAGTGCTGGCGGTATGTTGGGGCATCATTTTCTTTGACATGCTCACACTGGTCCTGTTGTTTGTGGTTGCTCGACTTCGTCGGACCAGATCGGGAGTTCTGTGGCTTTATAGGCAATCTCGTCCGCTGGGCATCTTGAGTCCTCAAGTCCTCGAAGCCTCTGCTCAATCGAACGCGCCTAGGCGATGCCATTGTGATTCTCGATTCACCTGCAGAAGCGGATGAAGACATCCTGTTGCGAGGTTTATAAGAACGGGGCATTTGGGGCATGTTGCCGTTATGAATTTCAAGTCGTTCCTTCTCAGTAGGTGGCGGCACCTTTACTTCTGCCAAATTGTGACTGCCATCATTGCACATTGACAGGGTTCGCCTTCTAACAAGAAATGAGCGCCTCAGAGGCCCATTCTGTTCTATTTGTGGCTTCATCCTGCCCTCGATCATGTCGGCTGTCCTCACTGCCCATCGTCTCCCTAGAGCCGAAAGGACACCCCTTCTTCCTTCTTTCTGGTATACTGAATGCGAGTACAGATCATCTTTGGGCGGCTGAGTTGGGGTCGGGAGTCTCGAGGTAAATACGGACCTGCGATTGTGTTCCGCCGAGGTCTGGGTACGCGAGGCTGCCTCGACGGGATGCAGGCGGGATGTCAAACGACGGATTCGGAAATTCTTGGCTATAGAGGACGACTGTAAAGTTTGATCGCCCTCTCTTCTGGTACGATACCTTTGTCCATGCTCATTTCCGTGATGCGTGCTGTTCGATGGGTAGAGGGTGTGGTGTTGTGGTTCTGGGATGTCTCGGATTGAGCGCCATGGCGTCGATGTGGAATTGTAGCTGGAGATCCTAGTGTCGGAGTTACCTGGCATGGATACTGACCTGCTCTGCATGATTGAGGTCGAGTAGGGACATTTGCGTCTGGATTTGTGGCGGAAGTGTTTCCTGAAAGTGTTGCGAAAGGATTGGAGCGTTCTTTTCAGCAAGCTCCTACTAGGATGCTCTTTTCCAGTCATGGCGACTTTCTGTTATGAAAAGGACAAGAGCACAGTAATAACAAAAGTTATTTGGAGATGTTATATTGATCTAAGACGGGGGAAAACAGGGCTGCTACCCATGAATGTCAACTGTGTGGATATCTGCATTCACTGTCGAGGAACAACAATCGAGCCCTCAGACACCTTGACAGCACTGCCCTTCAGCTCCAGACTCTCAATGCTCTTCTCCCCAGCAACAATTTCAACTCCAATCTCACTGCGTCTCCCTATCTCAACGCCCTGCACAACGTCATACGCAAACTGCCCAGCCCTTCCCTCCTTCAACGACAGAAAAGCCGCCAACCCACTCGCCGCACTCCCCGTCGCAGGATCCTCCAGATTCCCAATAATCGATCTTGTCCGGATGACATTTCGTCCCAGACCCTTGTCATGCACATCCCTGACATAAAAGTACGTCACGAGCAAGCCCTCGCGCCATTCTGGATCCAGGTACGCTGAGTCTGCCGTCTGGCCTCCGTATGCAGTTGTCACTGCACTCAGCGCTTCCAGAGAGGGCAGTTCCACGAGAAGCTGGTTCATGCCATTCACAACGGAGAATAAGACGAGTGAAGAGGACGAGGTCAAGTATGGCTCCAGGGTCGGATAAAGCTTCAGCGCCGCCCCAAGCGGGTATGCATTTTTATGAGAATGGACATTATGCGCTACATTGGCAGCAACGATACCTAGTTCCTTATCGCGCAGGGAGATAGGAAGATTTCCGGCTTTCATATTCAGACTTGTGACCGTGTTTGTTGGGTCTGGCGCGTGGTGCAGAAACCATGATGCTGCGCCGATAGTTGGGTGTCCTGCGAACGGGAGTTCCGCGCTCTCGGTGAAGATGTCGATTGTGCTGGATTCGTCAGAGCCTTCGGTTCTTGGGTGGATGAATATTGTTTCGGAGAGGTTGAATTCGCGGGCGATGGTTTGTTTTTGTGACTGCGTGAGTTGGGGGGAGGACGGTGGAGGGAGGAAGACCACGGCGAGTGGATTGCCTTCGTAGGTCTTTGTGGTGAAGACGTCGAGAGTGATGAAGTTGAGGGTTGTCATGTTGTTGATACGATCTTAGATGTTGTAAAAAATGGACAGCTACCGGAGATTTATAATAAACTAGATCCCCCGTATGTTGAGTCAGCACACCATGAGTCACAAAGAATTGATGCCATTCATCCTATACAAGAACGCCCTATCTATCCAATTCGGAACCAAAACTCCGCATGTCTCATTATTATGTATACCATTACTCCGAGTCGCTTTCGACCACAAACCCAGCCCGCATACGTCTGCGACCTGGCGCAACCAAAGGTGCATCTTCTTCGTCCTCTGGACCCGCAGCTTTGTCGTTTTTAGGGTTAGAAGCTTCGTCACTCTCGTTATCACGATGCGCTTCATCTTTCTCCCGATCACGACTAAACGTTAGGTCGTCGTCGAGGTATTGCTCTTCTTCTTCTTCTACTTCTTCTTCTTCTTCTGCTGGAGCTGCCGTTGCCTTGCTCCCACTCAATTCAGGTCCCACCGAAGACTCCCGCGATGAGCCCATCTCGCTCATGAGAACATCGTCGTCTTCCGGCTCAGCACTGGCCTGAGGACTATGTCTTCGTCGCTTCCCACCGGTTTCCTCCTCGTCAGCACCATTGGACTCGTTGGATCTTTTCCCTCGCTTCTTCGACTTTCTCCCCGTTTCCTCGCTTCTTCCGAGAAGTAGAGCTTTCTTGATTCGCTCTGATTGGTCTCTGCGCGTCTCTTCTTCAATGCGGAAGAACTCTTGATCAGCCTCGTCGTCACTTTCCTCATCACTGGCATGCACATAGAGATCGCTCTTGATCTTCGCCAGACGTGACCTTGTGTTATCTAGTCGAGCCTGGCGACGTTCCTCCAGTGTCTCCTCATCCAAGGGTTCCCTCTCGCCCTTGTCTTTTCGCTTCTTCCTCTTCTTTTTTAGATCGTCGAGAGCATTTGCCTTTGACCGGGGATTCGGCGGGAAAAGCGGCCCATCAGGTACAACATCTTCACCTTCTGAGTCAGATCCAAAATGCACATCCAGAGCAGTTTGATCAGTGACGCCTCTGGGTTCGTGACCATACTTCTTCCGCAGCAGGTCGGTAGGGTCGCGCCCGTCTATGTTCCCGATCACTAATGCTTTATCAATGACCGCTTTTGATTCTCGTAGTTCGGCGGGTTTGAGCTCGGATGGGACAACCCAGGAAATACCCTCCACGTTCTCTTGCCCTAGTCGTTCAAACTTCAGTAGGGTCATGAGGAGTCGGAGCTTAGCGTTCAAGAACATGGCTCTCTTGAAGGTGTCATCCTTCGGTCGGACGGCTGTAGTACGTTAGTACGATGCGTTGCGCATAGATAGAATAGAACATACTGATTATAGGATCCGGGGCATCCTTAGGTTCCGCTAGGTCAAGATCCTCAGAATTCAACTCAAAGGCTTCCCTTTCATCCGCTGCCGACCCAAGAACTTCGCTGATCCACTTGGCCAGCCCGCTTTGCTCGTCTTTAACCATTGCAGCCACCACAATGCTGAGCTTGTCCTCCGTGCTTGAAGCGGCCTTGGGATCAACCTCCAGCTCAGCTGGCGCCCTTTTGCTTACGGCGGCTGTCTGCTTCTCAAATCCGTATTCAAGGTAGAACGCGGTAGAGTTGATCTTGCTGAATAGTAGCTCGATGATCAAAGCCGGTCGCTGATCTAGCTTCTTCATGAGCCTGCGAATGAGCTGTCGAACTAGTTCCTCCCATTCTTTGAAAATCGGTTTGCTAGGATCCATGCCGCCAGGTCCTTTGATCATGCGGTAGAAGAGATTGAGAATGTCCACTCGGTATAGAAGCACAGTCATCTCTTGCTTGAACGCTACTCGGTAGAAGTACCGATGAGCGCGTTTCAGCTGTTCTGTGTCCAGTTCCTTGTAAAACTTGGTGAACGCCACATAAGTGTCAACACATTTCTGGTTGCAAAACTTTGCAGCGAAACGTGTGAAATCGAATTTGCGCTCCTTTGACAGCTTTTCCGCTTCGGCAAAGTCTTCGTCTTCTGACCCTTGCTCCTCCTCATTACCGTCATTGCGAGGCTGTTCGTCGCGCTTCTTCTTCCTCGCTCGTCGTCGAGATCGAACTTGCATGTCAACATTTTCTTTGGAATACCGCTCCAACATTCTCAGAAACACGTGCGACAATTCAGTACAAGCGTCAAGGTAGCCAAATCCTTGGTCTGTGTATCCACGAACAATGGCAAGTATGCGGTCGTGGGTTGTCTCCTCGTAAAAAATGCGGTTCTGGATGTTCTCGGCAATCTCTTGGTCCTCTTCAAGCGGTGATTGGGCCATCTCTTGAATCGTGAGTAGGATCTGGGTAAAGCATCGCATAGCAGCGTTCAAATCCTCCCATTCCTTGTTGTCAAGGCTGTTCTGCATCGATCTGTTCAGGAAAACAAATGTCTCCTGGTTGAACACGCCAGCTACCAGCCCAAAACTATCCGGCTCTAGCTCTTTTCCAGGTTTCTCGCTCAGGGCGCGCTTCTCGCGTTGCCGTGCACGCCGAGCACGCTCTGCTGCGAGGAACCAAGACACTGTGTAGAGAAAGTGGCGTTTGTTGATATCAAGAACACGAACAGATTCTCGCTCAATGGCCTTGCGAACAAGTACGAAAAGCGGATTGAATCCTGAATCCAGAAACTCCTCCACGAACATCCGCAGGTTTGTCGTTGCGGTATGGCTTATATGAACTGGCGTGTTGAAATCATTGTTTGCTGAGAGCTCCTGGCCTCTTCGGCCCCGTCTGGGCTTGTTCCACTTTTTGCTCTGATCCATCTTGTAGAGAGTTGCCTGTCCATCTCTAAGCACATCCTGGCCGGAGACTGTCGATACTTTTGCGTCCTCTCGTTTCACCCAGATCATTGTACCGAACCGACCGTGTCGGGTTGGCGCATTCTTCGCATATTCCCTTCGCATAGATGTCTCTTGCTGTAGCAAGTCATTCAGCTCATCGGTGCGCTTCGCGCTTCGCTGGGCCTCATTCATAAAAAGTTTCTTTACATTGATTCCTTTCACGATATGGAAGAGCGTTTCGAGTAGAGGAATATCCAGCATGTTGAAGTCTTCGCTGACGTTCGAGCACAACGTGAGCAGGAGAGCGAAAACGTCCTGGTCATGAAACGCATTGATCGTCGCGGACCTAGAGGTTTCCTCCTCCTCTCCTTCAGCTGCAAGGCGAGCATTGGCGGATATAAGCGCGATGTTTCGCAGCAGGTATAGCATGATCTTGAGTATTCCTTCGTCTCGCGCCGTACGTTCGGATCGCTCGATTGCCATGCTGGGGAGGCCGATTCGGATGACGGCGCGTAGAAGCCCGCAGCTACTGAGGTTGAGAATGCCGCGTTTGTAGGATACTTGCGCTTGTTGTAAGTATGGGATGTGACGGTGATGGTTGATTGTCATCTCTCCGTGGATCTCCATCGGCCATGTCAATGGTACTAGCAATTCCACTGCAAGTTGTCAGCACCATGCTTTTGCAGATGAAGATAGTGCAGATACTTACCACAGGCCAGAGCAATCCTTGACATATACTTGCTCTTCTGTCCCTCGTTCCACCACAACGAAAGGATATGTATAAGGTCGCCATTGACCAGATTCGCTTCTCCCAAACATCGCGCAACATCCATGCGGTTGAACTTCTCATCATATAGTTTCAGCCATCGCTTGATGTCCCGCAGACAGGAAAGCGCATCGTCTCCGAGCACGTATTTATTTGCATCTTCGCCGTTGAAACCTCCGAGCTAGAATATGTCAGTCAAGCACACCTACGATCAAATGAGCAACTCACCGCTGTGACCAGACCATAGACATGAGAGCGGACATCAGGATCGATCACCTCGACGGTCTGATTCAAGGGCACTGCGTCCTCCATCACGCCCGTTCGATGTCTCAATGCTTCAATGTTCGTCGTCACCATCCGATCTCCATGAAATTGGCAACGCGCTTCAACGAGCAATCAACCAATCATCACGCGTCAGTCACGCGTTGCCGCGTTCCTGGCGGGCGCCAGTCTCGGATCAACGGACAAACTGAAGTGCCGGTTTACGGAGTACATAGCCGAGGCTAGCCGATGACGTCGAATCACATGGGCTTTGGGGTCTTTTGGTTTGCGAGCAGTTCGGAGCTTCATCTCTAAATATTGCTTGCTGTTTATGCTGCTTTTCAAGAATCTGTGACTTTGTAAAGATGCTGTCTCCATTGCTTCGTACTACTTGCCGCACAGGCGCTGCAATGCGCTCTCGGGCGTTCAGCACATCTCCCGCCGTCCATGCTGCCGAGGTCAAGTCGCTCGGAGTAATTGGAGCTGGACAGATGGTATGTAAACATCAGCCCAGCCTTTGACGACGCTGATGGTGATTAGGGGCTTGGTATTGCCCTCGTCGCCGCTCAAAGGGCTCAGGTTCCAGTTACGCTGGTCGATACTTCTCAGGGGTCTCTGGACAAGGGCCTGAAATTTGCAGGTGTGCAGAAATATATACATCAATTTGTCTCCTCTAACCCTATATATAGACAAGCTGCTTGAAAAGGATGTCTCCAAGGAGCGCATCACAAGGGAAGCAGCCGATGCCGCACGCGGCCGCATCACTACCAGCCTGAAACTGGACGATCTATCATCAGTGGATTTTGTCATCGAGGCGGTGCCCGAGATCCCGGACCTGAAGACATCCATCTTCTCCAATCTCGCCCAGATCGCTCCCAAACATGCAATCCTCGCGACAAACACCTCGTCCATCTCGATCACCAAGATCGCTGCCGCCACAACAAAAGACCCAACAGACCTCCAGGCTCCCTCACGGGTCATCTCGACCCATTTCATGAATCCTGTTCCTATCCAAAAGGGCGTGGAAATAATTGCCGGCTTGCAGACGTCAAAGGAAACCATTGACAGATCTATTGCGTTTGTCCAGCGTATGGGTAAGATTGCTGCAGTCTCCGCAGACTCGCCCGGTTTCCTTGCGAACCGCATCCTGATGCCGTACATCAACGAAGCAATTACTTGCCTTGAAACTGGTGTCGGTGGACGTGAGGACATTGATAGCATTATGAAGAACGGAACCAATGTACCTATGGGGCCGTTGACGCTGGCTGACTTTATTGGATTGGACACATGTCTGGCTATCATGAATGTTTTGCACCAGGAGACCGGAGACAGCAAGTATAGACCTTCTGGACTGTTGAAGAGGATGGTCGATGCAGGATGGTTGGGCAAGAAGTCTGGAAAGGGTTTCTACGACTACTAATGGTCATGAATATATATAAATGATGTCGTTTTCGCTTGACGAATAGTCGGTTTCCAAACATAAACCTAACCCAGAAAAATGATCTAATTAACCCTTTGCGGTCACCCAGGCAGCGAACTCTCGTTAGGATTATCCCATGTGAGAATCCTTTGGCCAGCATCACCCCTCCAAGGCTTGATCTGAATCAGGGCCATCGCAACAGCCGCCGCAATAGCCATCGCAGTAACCTTTCTCGTAGTTCTCCGCCCTCGACGCGCGCCGTTTCCCGTGTCAAGCAATTGCAGTGGTACGCCTTACCGCCACAAAAATGACTATAAATTGTCAGAAGGCTGTGAAGGCTATATAGTAAACAAGTCGGCGGGCAAGATTGAGGCGAAAGAATAGACATACCAAAAGTTGTTGCCACATTGACACCGAACTGCAGGACAGCCGTCTATCCTCTCTACGAGGATGCCGCAGCGCTTACACCTTGCCCAGTTTTGTTGAGCAGCTAGTGCAAGAATCCCTGCATTTGCATCGGGTGGGCACTTCCCTTCATGGACTTGCTGCCTGCACTGATAGCAAATGTTGACTTGACAGTACGGGCAGGTATATGTCCGGGAACAAGTCAATCTCGAGCCCTTGACGAGAAGCTCTTCTGGAGGAATCCACTTTCTGCATGACGTGCCGGGGCAGTACCATCGCTTGGACGCGGGTAGTGCTCTTTCCTCTGATCTTGATTTGAGCATTGCTAGCTCTTCGCGCGACAGACACTCGAGGAGAGCCTCGTCTGACACTTTCCAGTCACAACAGGAGGGTGGGAATCTGGAGAAGGCTTGCTTGCGGATGCAATCTTTACATTCATGATGTGAGCATCTCAGAGTGACCATCTGCTCCGACTGTTTCCAGTCGGCGCAGATGAAACAGAACTCCCTGGGATATATTAGTACATGTCGCTTCGGGGGTGGATGGTACGTGCTTGGTCCTCGTCACTTGTTCTTGTTCGGACATTTTTCGAGGACTTGAAAATACTTGAGAAGGTGTGCTGTGCAAGTCCTGCTGACAAGGGCCGGCTGGACTTGAGGTCGGAGATTCAAATTGAGTTCATCATACGTTCTCCATGCCAGCGGTTCTTGAATCAGGATACATGTTTGTACCAATCGAAGAGCACACTAGCTCTGATCCCGAAGCCAAATTCAGACAGGGAGTTTCTATCAGAAGTTTGAACAATCGACAGATAGTGATTTCCAGGTGAGATCAAGGTGACCAATACATTGTTACTGGCAACCCGAGGCAGGTGCCACGGCAAGCATGACAGAGTGAGAACTACCAGTTGACTGGGTCGAATGACAGGCAGATAAGAGATATGGGAAAGAGGAATTGAGGTCATTAGAGAGCAAAGAGATGAATTGAGAAAATAGTATACTCGAAGAATGACGGGAACATAGAATCCTCGAACCAACGCAGTCCAAACGGAAGCGAGACATTCGCCCCTCACCATGAGAGACATCAAACAGAGAATTAGCACCTGCAGCAGTGTGGGAGCCGACAAGCTATTTACTTCACCTTCATCAATTGCAGCGGGCTTCCGTGCAATACCACTTTTTGAACAGGCAAACCCGGGACGAGATGTTGGTGAAGCTTCAGCGGTTCAAGACCAGCCATACCAGCAAGTATGCTGTATGGCGGGGATTGAAAGCATTAGGTATCAACTAGAGAGAAAAGATAAAAAAGAAAGAAAGAAAGAAAACATATCCAGACTTTTCCCCTTATTATCGAGGCATAAAAAAAGCCGATATTTAAAAAAATGACTGAGACGGGACTCGAACCCGCAACTTTCAGTGGCTAACATCAACTCTTCCCGAAGGATTCGCCGAAAACTGACGCCCTACCATTGGGCCACCCAGCCAATGATGATTGAGAATTTTCTGCAGTTCAATAAAAGATGCAGTGGAAAGTCCCCACATCGAATTTTTTTCTTTCGCCCAAGGTTCCTAACAGGTGGGAGCACAAAAAGCAAAAATTTATGACCGAGACGGGACTCGAACCCGCAACTTTCAGTGACTAACATCAACTCTTCCCGAAGGATTCGCCGAAAACTGACGCCCTACCATTGGGCCACCCGGCCTGATCATGTCGGTTTTTTGAACATCTGTGTATATACAGCATGGGGACAAAAATGATGGACCATAAATCTGCTCACGTTGATTACTAGTATCTTGCTTCTCTCTGGACTCGAGCTGGTCTTTTCTATATTTTCCACTGAAACCACTCAGAAAGCTAATTTTGACCATCGTCCACGCCAGCGTTTGGGCTGTCACGGCCAGCATGCGTCAGTATCAAGGATGCTTTACAGCCCTCATAGAGCGCCTGAAAATTTCCGCCCTGTCCAGCTCGATCCGTTCTCTTGGTATTCCTGGCGGGTGATTGCCATTTTCTTGAGGTCTTCTTTATTCGTTGCAAGGCGAGATGCTCCGAGCCAAGCAGAGCGGATTGGACTATTGCCATTAGCATCAGCGGAAGTACTTAGAGGTACGAACGAGGAGGGACTCACTCTTTAGGCCGCCGGACCCTGACAACGCACTCTGCTGAAGCAATCTGGCGCAATTCTGTTTCCCTGTTCTAGTCAGCACCATACACCTCGAGAGTTTGAGAGATTTGTTCTTACAGCCTTTCCATAAATCCAGGAAGCAATGAATTGCCTCCGACTACGAGGATATTGGCCAGGAATGCCGGGTGCAGCCCCGTAGGCAAGACCGAGAGACTCTGCAAGATGCAGTCCGGTATACCTGCGGACTTCATGCCAATGTCACTTGGTGTGAACAGAATTTCTGGAACAGTAAACCGCTCGTTGCCCAATACCAACACGTCTTCGGAGATCTGCTCTGCACTCGCACCAGATAGAACGGCTTTTCTCTTTTTCGAACCTAGTAGAGGATCATGAGGTCGCATGAAGCCTCTCTTGCCTCCGTTCGGATCTGGTAAGACATAGTCGACCACAACACTCTCGCCAGGTTCAGGTTGTGGTTGTCCACGCTTGCGGTTCCCTTTCCATGTCCGCTCCAAGTCGCCGCCAAAGTCATTGCTCACAAAGCAGACTGACTCTTTGACCTCGTTCATTATGTACGTCTCGTCCACCATATTATATTGCCTCATGGAGACCAGCTCTTTGAGGTAGTTTGTCAAATGTTTTCCGCCCAGGTCCAGTCTTCGGATTCCACGCTGTAACGGCTGGCCATTATAAACTGGCGTGACTATTGTATGTGAATAACTGGAATCAACCACAAGGAGGCATTCCGTTGGAGAAGCGGCGGAGTTAAGTTGTGAAGAGACTGGATCGCCGAATAAGGATTGAATCTCATTCCAGGCATTTAACGACGGCCCTTCGCAAAGATAGCATTTAGTCTCCATTCCAAATAACAGGGACAGACAGTCTTACCAACACATCTCAAATACCCACCAAACCCCCATTCCTCCATAATAATCTCATCCGCATTTTTCTGCAGCGCTGGCAAAGCATTCGGCGCCTCCCCAAATATAATAGTCGTATCCTCTGGTTCCGCAACGCGCAGTTCCTTGGCCCGCACAGTCTTCTCATCAAAAAACGAGTTCTCCCATATTTCCTTCTGCGCCTCCCAGTTCACTGTATATCCCTTTTCGACTGGCCGCCGGAATAGCATCTCGTTCATGTCCGCAACGTTGGTGCCGATTTGCGCGCCGACGTAGATTCGATTCCCACGCGTTTTGGCGATTGCGTTGGGGATGACTGTGCATGCTGAAATGCCATCTTCATCGTCTGTGGGTAATGAATCGGGAGCGTAGCCGGCTTTCATGCTATATGCGCCATTGTCGATGATGAACGTCTTGTCTGGGAGAGATCGGGCTTGCGCGGCGGAACTTTTGCCGGACGGGCGCGGTTTGGTGGTGCCCATGTTAAGTTGTGAGAGGATAGGATGCGAATTCGACTATCGTTAGTCAGTCATGAGTGGATATCGGTTTCGAATCGGGCGTCAGTTATTCTTTGGTGAAGACGTCGCGTGAAGCTCGAAGCTGAAGGTCGGAAGCTTTTCTTGCGCGGAGGCGGAGATGTTATCGCCGCGGATCGCCCGATTAGGGATGTAGGGCACGATATTAGGGCGCGCAACAGTGACAGAGAATTGGATATGGAGTCCTACGGAGAATAGATTTATCTTCAGCTCGCATCATAGTGAGCCTACTTTAGTCCTAATAACTTGTTCCAGAACTTTGCTGCAGCAAACAGTACTCCGACGGCCGGCCTCAAAGCCGGCCAGACAACATGATATCGAGTAAACTAGGACGTCCAAATTGTAGTACAGATCGTAATCAGGAAAAGCCTGAAAAATCCTCATTCTGTCGGCAAATTGTATATGTCGACATCTCAAGCTTGTAGGACTGACAGGTGACCCCGCCCAGCCCTAACCAGCGGCCCCGCAGTTCAGGCTCCCCTCATACGTAAAATTTCTCCTCCGCAGTCAACACCATCTCATTACTTGAATCGTGGAAGCAGGATACCGGCAAGATGTCTAGGAAGCTCGATATTGGACTCAAAACGACGCTCTCCCTCATCGAGCAATTTCAATCTACGCTCTCGTCTACGCAACCCACCTCTGCGCCCGTCAACAACGAACAGGATAAAACCCTCGATCCGCTCCCCCTTCTCTCTACAGCATCTACCGCGCTGAAAAGCCACGTTACGAAACTTTCGCTCTTAGCGATCACATCGCCTTTTACGCACTCCGCTGTTGTCACGATTCTCTCGGCACTCAATGAATCCGTGCTCCCGTCTTTAGTCACTGCGGCACTTCTCGTAACGCCAGAGACGCACACGAAAGCGTTCCAGACCGAAATCCGTCTATTGGCAAATGCCGCATTGAAGGAGTTATCTTCGTTAGCGAGGGAAGTACAAACTGTCGCAGAAGAAAAGGCCGACAAGAAGAGTTTGGACCAAGCGGAGAAAGACGCAGTCACTGTTGCGGCAGGGCGCGTCTGGGATGCTTGTGATGTTGTTATAGATGTCGCCGCAAAGGGAGTTATTGGGTTTGTGGTTCGGCGCGCGGAGCAGTATCGCGACCTTGTTCGGGACGCGGTGGAGGAAATAGAGGATTGGGATCCCGATGAGGATGAAAACGAGTTCTTCGATGACCTTTTGGGTGGTGACGGGAAGGTTGGAGCTGGCGACGACGAAGACAGTGACGACGAGGATGAGGACAAGGACGAAGACGAAGACGAAGACGAAGAGAGCGCGGCGCTTCATGCGCGAAAGAAAGATACACTTCGGATTCTGAAGCCGGTTGCGCAGATATATCCTGCCATCATCTCAAATCGACTGAAGAAAGTGCCCACTCCGTTGACACCACCGAGTGTTAGCGCTTTGGAATCGTTGATGAAGAACCTGCAGCAGATCCCCGATCATATCGACGAGGTCGCTGGCGCGCTGTACGAGGCAGATGTCGACAAATATACGACCCAACTAAGAAAGACGAAGGGCTGTGCCTCCAAAGCAATTGAACTAGTTGTTTTGCCTTGGAATGAAAAGGACACTGCAGGGGACAAATTCACGACATGGTCAAAGACATGGACCAAGGTCGTCGAAGAAGTCAGCAAGTCCATCTACGAATCCGCCGGTGTCAAGCCAGCCTAATTATACCCCATGGTCGTTACGAATGTGATGAATCGGATTCGATAGACCATAGATAAAGTCTGATTCTCTATGCTCGAATTGACCTCAATAAAACATCGACCTAGAAACGAATTATTATATACAAGTACAGGCTTAATGCTCAGGCATCATCAATGAAAACATGTTTTTCCAGTCTATACCTCTTCATCGTCCGGCTCATACTCATGCAACTCTTCTGTAGGCATTCGGTCCTTTAACCATTCAAGGACAGAGTCAGTTCCTTTTGCGACTATCTGCCAGCGAGGAACCCGAAAGCTGTTACCAGCGACCTCAAACCTCCTCAGAGCCGAACCATCTCCCCAGTTTGCACTATTACCCTCGCCCCGGAGTAAGCCGAGTTTGGGCGGGAGTGAGCCGATGTTGTTGTTGCTTACATCAAGCACTTGAAGCCCCTGTACAGCTTCAAATTCCAAGCTCTCTAGCTGATTTTCCGCAACAAGGAATGTCGTCAGCTTTGGAAACGCCTGCCGAACAGAGGGAAGAGGGCCAGAGAGATTGTTGGCTGATACGTCAAGAAAAGTCAGGGACGGGGCATGGAGACCGGCCATAAGTGGTTCAAGAGTAGTCAGACCCGTAGAGCCCATGCTGAGTGTCTGAAGACTCGGAAGCTCGATAGGAGACTCAAGCAGCGCAGAGCTATCCAAGGGGTTGTGGGACAAATCAAGGTCGGTTAGATTAGCTGCAAGCATTTCAAGCCCCAGAACAGGGAAAGAGCGCAAATCATTATGTTGCAAGTACAAATACTTGACATCACTTGCGTTTATATTTTCCAATTGCTCGACTTCCAATTCTTGCAAATCGGTATATGACCTATCGAGGACGCCCCCAGGTTTGAGCTGCCAGCCAGTCGTCTGAGCTGGCGTCTCTGGAGCGAGAGTGAACTGCGTCCCGATTGAGCCTTCATCATCATCTGTCTCTTGGGGTTCCGGCTCACATCGACTCCTCAGATCGCGTTTCATGTCCTCTACGGCCATGTTGAGGAATTTCCGTTCTCGCAGAGGGTTGTTGGCTATGCGGAAAATGAAAAGGCTGTCCATGAACCCGATTCTTTCGTCTAGCTTGGATATGTCGTTGCCAGTCAAATCGACATTCTTGATATTCTTCAATTCGGTGAACCCTGGTGGGAGCTCGGAGATGCCGTTATCCTCCGCTGACAACGTCAACAGCCCCTGCCATGACGAAACATCAGGCAAACTCTTGATGCGATTCATACTGATCGCTAAAGTCTGCAAAGCCGGTAACGTCAAGCTTTCATTCTCAGAAAGTTTCGTAAGCGCATTGCCAACAACATCCAAGTTCTGCAAAGCGTCTAATTGGTGAACAGACGCTGGAATTAAAGCACCCTGCAGCTTGTTTTTAGCGGCAATGATCTCTTTCAATGGAAGCGCACTGAGTATATCAAAGGGTAGGGATGTTAGTTGGTTATGCGCAACATTCAATATCCGTAGAGAGCCCAAGGAGGCCAGGGTCTCAGGAAGAGCAGTGAGAGTGTTCTCATGAATATCAAGGACCTCGAGATTGCTGAGTCGGCCAATTCCTTCAAGGAAAGAGCCTTCAAGATTGTTCTTTGCTAGTTTCAAATCACGAAGGCTCGTCATCTCTAGGATCACTTCGAGATCATCCATTTTCAGATTGTTACTCGAGAGATTTAGTGTGTGTAATCGCTGAAGCCTTCTAAATCCAACCGGAAGACGCTGTAGCAGATTACCATGCAGGTCTAGGGACTCCAACCCTCCAAACTGGTTTCCTTTCCCTTCTTCATCGAGATCGGCCTGGTCTGAGTCAATATCAGGAAAAGCGGCATCCGGAAGTTCCGTTAATTCATTGTCTGCAGCAATAAACTTGACTAGATCCACGCTCTCATACCAATCAGTGGTGGCATTTGGATCGAAATCGTACATTGACAGAATCTCTTCGGGAAAAGTGGCCAAGGACATTGCTGCAATATTGAGGTGACCTGAGGTCCGGCCTGCATCCAATCGCTTTCTCAGTAAACCGTGATTTGGATCCTTTGGTTTCTGATTGAACGGGTCTTCAAAATCAGTCTCTGTCCATGCGCCCAGAGGCGACGGCTGAGGTGCTTTTTGTGCTGCTGCTTTTCGTGCAGCTTTCGCTTTTGCAATTGTCTCGCGTAGAGCACTCGAAGATTTGGAAGCCTTCTTCGTCTCTGGCTCAAGCTGGGAGTCCGAAGCTCCATCAGCCGACGGAGGTCGTACCGTCGGGGACTTCAAAGCTGTCGCATTGAGCCTTGAGTTGGATGCCTTCGGCTGAATCTTGCGCGTCTTTTTAACCTGAAGAGTTGTCTGGTTTGTTTCTGCTTCAATAGATGCAGGAGCTCCCGGTGCTTTACTCAAAGCTGCGCGGGACTCTGACGTTGCTTTCGTTGAGGCAGAGCCGCCGAACACATTGCGTCTTGGTGTTGGTTTCGTAAGCTTGGGAGGACTATCACTGTTCGCCGTCGGAGTATGGTCACTGCCAAAGCCGTTGGTAGGTACTGGTGGGCGGGGGCGTGAGGGCAGTCGTATACTAGATGGAGGACCCGTCAGGAAGTCATTCCCACTCAACTGGCGCGAGGTAGAGGATCTAGATGGCGACCTTGAGTAGCCGGTCATGGAGGACGGTGGGCGAGATGGAGATCGCATTGGGCTGGTAGGATTGAAGGCATTTGAAGGCTTCCTGGAAGGAGCAGGGGACGGTGGAAGTTGGGAGAGGGTTTCAATAGTTCTCTCGGACAGTGACGGCCGTATGCGACCCCTAGGCTCTGCATCCTGCAAAATTGTAGGGTCTGCTTCGGAGCTAACATCCACGCCCGGCAAGCCCTCATTCTCCTGTCCTACTCCGTCACTCGTTTCGGCCACGGACACAACTCGTTTTTGCTGGTAGCCATTCTGAATATTCCTAGAAGGCGCGATTCTCGGGAGCGGTTTTTTGAATTCAGGTTCCTCCGACGGCCGCGACAGTCGGGCGACCTTCAAGCCTGGATCGGCGCGCAGTCTGTCTCGGGACGGGGAAGGTCTGAGGGAGGAGGATGTTGTGGATGTTGGCAGCGGGATTCTGGAAACCAGACGAGGGATTCCGCTCGGACGAGAGGGTGTACGTGGTTGCTGATTCATGGTCGCGATAAAAGCTTGAAATTTAGTAGTGACTAGTGTTTCGATGTCCAAGGGGGCAACTCTGTCAGTTAAGCTTTAAAGTAATCCCATGGTCCTCTCCAGCTGTGTCTGAGGGGCGAAGCGAGGGGACAATCCGGTGTTCATGGAAGGCCGGTGCTGCAGTACAGCAAAGCAGGAGAGGAATTTGCCAGCGACAGACTCCTTGAGCTCCAGGGGCGCATTTCACAGGAATGAGACCAAGAACCAAAAGTGGTTAGTATGCGTGAGATATCCTGATCGATCGCAAGGACCGGTGTTTATTTTGGCTGACTAACCGCGTCTCCGATCTAGACTGGAGGAGTTCATGAGTAGATAGCACGGACCACAAAGTGAACATGAAGCATAAAGCTTTGATGCACAGAGAAAATACTCTTAGAACAGCTCAATGACCCTGGACAATTTACTCGGATCTCCCATTCTACCGCAACTATAAATCCCGGCAAGAGGGAGCTGGTCTCCTGAGAGCAGTAGAAGGCTCTTGATTAGTATTGTCAAACACAGCGGCCGACATCCAACAAATGTCCTCGTGGCGCAATGGCAGCGCGTCGAACTTCTACCGAGAGTTTCCTAAGAAATTCAGAAATTCGAAGGGTGTGGGTTCGACCCCCACCGGGGACTTCCGTATTTTGTACCTTTTTATTGTACCGCCAATTTGTTCCTTTTTGTCTCCTCTATATATGCTTCATTTGTATATGTTGTTCCTGTTTATGAGCATCAAGTGATCTAATAATGATATTGTCTGTCGTATGGATGAATTGCGCTGAGAATAGTATATAATTTGCTTAGCTTGTGTGCCGGTAGGCTCACAATCAAGCCTACTCTGTATGGGCTCTCTTCGTAAGGCGTGTCACTACGGAGTACCAATGTCCAGAACTGATATACCGTCAGAGAGTTTAGTTGACAAGATTGATGAGCGATCTGTGATCTCGGTCTGATCTGTTCGTTGCCCAAGTTACAGGGCTGCCTCAGCTCTGTTTACCGGTTTCGGCGGCCTGAGGTGTCCGTATCTGGCTTAATGTCATTTTGGCGCGCGGCTGGGCTTACCGTCAAGCGTGATTGGCTCGTCACCCCAGCCTCCCGCCGAATGCGAAACTCCCGCTGTCCGCTCTATCTTAAGGCATCAAATCGCCCGCCCACCCACCTTCTCTCCTCTATCCTTGCTTTCTACATAACTACCTGCCTCGTGCAAACTTCACTTATTTTACCCCCTTGCTCTCTTTATCCGTTCGAACGCTGCGCCACTTCCGTGCATACCCCGCGATCGTTCCAATTGGGCCTTGAACCCTATCCGAAACGTCAATCTTATCACTTGCTCTTTCAACTCTCGAGCTGTTTGTACCGCCTTGCTTAATCGATAAGCGCTTGGACTGTGTCGTCGCCACAGGCATCGTCATCAACTGCATTTCGCAACGACAGGAATCAATAGCGATTGGTATCCTTGTATCTTGGTGATTGTGCCTGAACATCAACTTTGACATTCGTGCCCGCAAGGTGCATCTGTCTCCAATCATCATCTACGTGGTTCGTCTAGTCCGCCCCAGGATAACTGTACTACCAGCGCATTAACTAACTACTGCAACTCCAGTTGGACATTGTCTCCACGCGAAACAACGCATCCCACTAGCTTCATTCCTATCTCACTACCATGTCGCACAACGCGGAGCCTCAACTATCGCAAGCCTCTCTTGCTCCTCCAGTGGAACTTTCTCGTCCGATCACCCCAGTTCAACGCCCAACTCTGTCGGCATCACCTGATTTGAGCGTGGAGGCTCGAAGCCGGTCCCCGAACTCCGATAACCTCAAGTTCATCTCTCCTCCATCATTACCTTCATCAGACATGACACCTCCGCCATCAACACAGATCCCTGGGGCTCCGCTGCGAAGGTCAAGGTCTCGCTCAAGTTCGTACCTAGCACCCTCGCCGGACATTGAAGAAAGTCTTTGCGCTGCTTACGGAGCATCTGAAAACCTCCCGACGACCGATGATATTGATACCGCCGACGATGTCAAGCTTCGCGCTATCGCCAAAGAGCTTCTTGGAGTAGCTCGAGAGGCTCGTGTCTCTGCTCTTCATTTCAAGTTGCAATATGGACTTTTGTCATTCAGAAGTAACGTTGCTATTAAACGAGCCGAAGTCGAACATAAACTGGCTAGGAGAGAGGCCGAGATCCTCCAAAGCACCGAATACCGTAGTCGGCATGTCCCACTCGAGGTCGAGCCTGTGCCTCAAACCTCCAATCTTGAGTTGGAGCTTGCTGTTAAGCGCAATCAAGAGCTCGATAAAGTCAATGCTACTCTTGACAAGAGACTCCGACGAGCAAAGAAACTCATTGAGCAGGAAAAGGACCAGTCTGACATGTTGAGGGAAGAGAACCAGTTGTTGAAAAAGCGCATCAAGGAGAACCGGGAGCATTTCTCTCGAATGATCGAGCACGGTCCATTGTCCCCGGGCCCTCATGCTAGAGCACAAACCCCTCACCGGAGAACTTTACCTCAGTTCGTGGATAGCGGTGATCATCATGTGCACAGAAGTGATCACAGTAATCCATTTGCTGCCCTGCTTGCGGCAGATCGCGTCCTCAATAGGGAGTCCAGTGTGGCCTCGACACCACACAGGCATGGAGAACACAGGCAACATTCAAACGGACATACGCGGGGTAGCCATTCTCTGTCTTCGCTCCCCATCACGCCCTCGCAATCTCGGAAAATTCATCATGAGAGTCACTATGCGACACCTGGAAGAGACTCGAGTGAGATTCGCGACAGGGATAGCACAATCTCTGCTTCCGATATAGAGGAGGCCGAAACAGAGGAAGATATTCCTGCTTCTCAGGCGGGGTCTCTTGCAACCAGCATGCTTCGTCACAACCGCGCGGTCACTCAGCAGGAAATGCGAAGTGTAGCCAACACAGCACCGAGGTCCAGCACTCTACTCCAAACCAAACTCTTCGGCCAGGTGAGAAAAGCCGGTGTCGAACGTCCTGCGAACAACCTGAAACGCAAAGCAAGTTTTGACGGTGCGACTTCGAAGAAATCGAAAGCGGAGGACCAGGTGGGTCTCGGTATCTACTGAGGCGCAGCCGCCTGGGATGCATTGAACTTATGCATTCATGTCTTTGTCCATTGTTCTTATCCTTACACTGTTTCCATGTCTTACTACTACTAGCGTTTCTTTCATGGGGTCCGGATCTCGAGACCGGTGCTGCAGCACCATGTTGCCTGTTCTTGGTTTAGTTCTAAGTTATTCCAAGCAGGCGTTTATGATGAATGATGACATGTGTTTGATCACAAGCGTCGGGATTGGTGGTGTTTACTTGGGTTGTTGCTTTTGACATTGTTTTCATGGCTGGGAATCTGATGCATAACTTTGCAAGCGTGTTTGACAGACATGTTTAGAATGATCACAAAATTGACAATAACATGCAGAAACAATTGCGTGGGCTGTTGTAGCCTGTACCTAACTGCTGTAAGTCTGTTTACTCTGGCGATGTATGCGATGACTAAGGTCTTTGGTCAGTCATGTGATCCGGGGACGTTAACGAGTGTAGCACAGGCTGTCACTATAAGAGATGTGAGTAAAAATAAAATAGTGTCATGAAGTGATAGGATCCAAGACCTTCGATCAAGTGCCCCATGTGCTTGTTTCTGCTCGCTGATGTCAAGTTGTACTGAAACCCGACGATTGAGGTTTCCGGATTCGGCAAGGAGGGTAGGGCTCGCTAAGCGAGGCGGTGAGTGGCTCCGGCGCGGTTGGCCACAACCAGAAAAAGTTCCACTAATATTGAGACGGAGGAGTTTTGAGATACGACCAGCATCCCACGACGACCACGACAAGCCGGTTGATCCCCGTCCGACACAATGGTGCGTACTCGAAGAATATACTGCTGTTGAAACTGTGAAAAATAGAATGAGAGATGGACTTACTCTGTTCTATTTGAGGGGCGGGACAAGTGCTGACGAGATTTACGGTATAGGCGATCAAGCACAACAACCAGATTCAGAAGCACCGTGAGTTGCACCCGACGATCGAGCACAAATCCCTCGCTTTTTTGTTTTTCGAACGAACGCGATAAAAAAATACGACGAGATTGGCAATATTTGTGAATTGGCATACTGATGTGGTTTCGTTGTAGACTTCCACAAGGACTGGCAGCGTCGTGTCCGCGTGCACTTCGAGCAGGTACGCTTACTCTGGATCTCAACGGAGGAATTCGTATCGAATAAAGAAATTGGAAGATGGACTTTTCTCGAGACGAATTTTCTTCGAATGGTTTTGCAGTTGGATGGACTGACAGGGTTTTCTTGGATAGGCCGGTCGCAAGCACAGCCGCCGTGAGGCCCGTCTCGCAAAGGCCGCTGCTGTTGCCCCTCGCCCCGTCGACAAGCTGCGTCCCGTTGTTCGGTGCCCTACCGTCAAGTACAACCGCCGTGTCCGTGCCGGTCGTGGTTTCACCCTTGCCGAGCTGAAGGTAAAAACTTGTGCACCCGACCCATGAGCGAAACTGCCCTACAGATGGAATTGGAAGCTCATTCGTGTTTTTTTCTTTGCTGCAGGAGGCCGGTATCCCCAAGAAGCTCGCCCCTACCATCGGTATTGCCGTTGACCACCGCCGCAACAACTACTCCAAGGAGTCTCTCGTCGCCAATGTCGCCCGCCTCAAGGACTACAAGGCTCGTCTGATCCTCTTCCCCCGCAAGAGCGGTCAGTTCAAGAAGCTTGACTCTTCCGCCGAGGAGGTCAACGCTGCCAAGGCCGCCTTCGCCGCCGAGGGCCAGACCGAGGGCTACGCCAAGAACGTTGGCTCTATCCTCCCCATCAAGAACACCTTCCCCGAGGAGGCTGTTACGGAAGTCAAGCGTGACGACCTCCCCAAGGGTGAGGAGGCCGCCTACCGCCGGTTGCGCGACGCCCGCAGCGAGGCCCGCCACAAGGGCATCCGCGAGAAGCGTGCTAAGGCTAAGGCTGAGGAGGAAGCTGCCGCTAAGAAATAAGCGTCTCCGTGTACCTATCACTCAAAAATCTTCAGCTAATGATGAATCTGGTCGTCGATTTTCATATTGGGGAAGAAGAAGTAGTTTGTTCTACGATTACTCCTACCCTCTACTAGGTGTACTGTGTGGCATGGCTTGGGATTGGCTGGCGTCCCATTTTTCCTTTATCTACCTCTTGTTTCCTCCATATCTACCCTACCTCGTTTGTCCTTACCAGAGATAAAAAAGGTGCTTCTGAATTACCCTGAATGAAACGCAATGTCTGAAACTTCTTTGGACTTTCTGGCCTGGTAGGGTTGCGGTCGCAAATTGATCAAGGGTTCTCTCAAGCATAGTACAGTTTGAAGCTTGAGGACGCGCCGGCAGCTATTGTAATATGTCTACATCAAAGATGGTCCAAGTAAATGATCCAGCACATGATCTCATTAAGCTAAGTCAGATCTATCAAATGCCATCCCTAAACCTTATGCCGTCCACCATCCGTGCCAAACAAAGCATCAAGTACACAATTCGTAGCTTTAACGATAACGTGAGCATCAGAACCGCCCGCGGTCCCTAGCTGGTCCTTAGAATTTTCACTCAAAACCGCCTGAAAGAGCTTCTTTGACTCCTGCTCCATTTTATCATTCGAGACGCTGTCAAAGCCGGAGGTTGAGATGCATATACTGGGTTCCAGTTCTGGCTCCCCAGTCCATTCATCGATGGTGAGTTCGCATGATAAGAGGGCTTCGACGGATTTCTCTTTTGATTGAAAAAGCATAGACGCGCGCTCAATTTGTGGGAGTATTCGTCGCATATCGGATGTTGTGAGGATTTCGGGGGTGGTTGGGTCACGATTCTTGGCCTTTCTAGATTGCTGAGAGTCATTTGGTGTGCTTCGGCCGAGAACCAGAGTTGGATGTTGGTCCTCTATTTGAGCCCAAATCTGAGCACGCGATACTAGACCTTCCCAGTATCGGTTGATGCCCCAGCAGAGTCCGGAAACATCCAAATTCAGCAGCGAGTTCTTTAATCGTCTGTCCATCCATTGCTGCAAATACTTTGGAGACGTACCCTCAGCTCTGGCGGATAATGAGATCAAGGATTGTGCCTCTGGATTAGTTTCATACGAAACATGTACCTTGTAGAGGCTTGATGGAAACGGTTGGGGTGCAGAGAGCGTTATCTGATGTCGCTCTACGAGTCCGCCTGATTTCAGGGTGGAGACGGTACTCGATGATGCGGTGATTTTCAAGGGCGCCAATGCAGATAGATACGGGTCTGCTTGGGCATTTCGGTCAAGGGCGAACGGGTTCACCTCAGATGGCAGTCGATGTGGCTTTGGTGGGCGTTTTGTAGAAAACGGTAGTAACGTCGATATGAGAGAAGAGATTGTGTTATCTTTGGTGTTAGAATGTGTCGAGTGGGCGTGAGACGGGTCGGTAGATAGTAGTAGGGAGCTTCCAAGTCATTAGCCTGCCCCAAACCAATGTTGATGGGGCTCACCTTAGATCGTCCAAATAGGGTTCAATATCCTCTGCCTGTTGTTCGAGTTTCCCGCAGAAGCCCTCCAATCTTGCAACGTCTTGCTTGAGAGAGTCAAGCTCAGCAGAAAGATCCCGCTTGAGCTTTCTCTTTTTGATCACAGACTCTGGAACCAGACCATCGTTCATAGTCATAGCACGGTCCGTCAGACCCTCTAGTTCGGTTCCGAAATCCACGTTCCTAAGCTTCGAAGGACTGTTCTCCAAGTCTTCCATTGCTCGTCGTTTCCCCCACTTCGCATGCTTCATGCTGGGACTGCTGCTCAGTAAGCCCGTACGTCGACCAGGTGGTGGCTCCAAGCCTAATTGGGTCGGTGTCGGGGGTAGATCAGGTTCGTCGAACCCATCATGCAAGGAAGGGCCATCCATATCCACAATCATGTCAGCGCCTGTTGCGCTCCCTAGCTCTGATGCTAATTGATCTTCCGGAGTGTTCGTGAGGCTTTCCTGGACTCTTATTTCTTGCGACGCGGATGGGGATCGAAACAATAAATCGGAAGCGCTTATTCGTTTTGATACGCGTCGTGGAGGTGCAGCGAATGCGGCCAGTCCACTCGATCGTCGACTGGCGCGGGAAACAGGTGATTGTGATTGTCGGAGCTGCTGAGAAGAGGTACCCGGACTCGCAGTCAAGGATATCGATGGTCTGAGGGCTTTTCTGTCCCGCAGCCCAAATGCCCTCGCTTCTGCTTCCTTTCCCTTGTCATCCTGGCTACCTCTTCCCGTGGATGTTCTTGTCGGAGATCTACTCAAGGCGTGTTCTAGTATCTCGGGATGGGATCGCGCAAGGCTTGCCTTAGTTGGCGCTTGGAAGGAAGGTCTCGAAGGTGATCGTTGTGAGACATTTCTTGGTGGTGGAGGATCCATTGCGACGCGACTGTTGTTATTGTTTGCGCTAGGTCAGGCCACCATTGCGCTTGTTCCGCGCAAAAGGCCAGGGTGCTTTAGTGACTCGAAAAATAGAGATCAATGGTCATTATATATAGTTAGCTGTTATGTGGTCTATAGCTGGAAGTGTACCCAAGTCGCTGGCGCCGATAAACATGCTGTCACGTGAGTATTTGGTGGGTGTTTGCACTGTTTGCGCGGCTGTCGGGTGTCGGAGAATGGCCGTTGACCTTGATTCCCGCAATGACGATATTCTTCTTCCTCCGCGTCTCCGATAGACACGATTGACAACATCATGGAGGGCCACACACTGCTCGCTATCCGACACTCGCTTTCCAGATCATTCACGGCCTCGTCAATCTCAAACATCAGAACCTCTCTCGCGCAAAACATTCGACGCCATCGCCGCTTCTCCCCTCCGCGGCGCCTCTCTCACCAAAATGCGTACTCGAATGCAGGTCGCACAGACGACTCGCAGGCTTATCCTCTAACAGGATACTACTCGGACATACTCTCCGCTCGATCTAAGCAACGCGGCCAAGCAACGACCTCGCCCACCGCGCCCGAACAGAAATCAGAGTCGCCACCGGAGACACCGCAGCAGCCGCAAACTCCGGAGGAGAGAATGGCTATTGTTTTTGGCACCCGATTAGCTGGTCCTGGTCGATCTTCACGCTATAATCCGGGCACGAGCACAACGTGGAAAACCATAAACGGGGTCCCGATTCCGCCGCGGCCAGAGGAGCCGGATAACTGCTGTATGAGTGGCTGCGTGCATTGCGTGTGGGATGACTATCGAGATGAGATGGAGGAGTGGGCTGAATTGTTGGCGCAGGCGAAGGCTAAGGGTGGGCCGACGAAGTCGCCAAAGGTGATACCGACTGCGATCCCGAAGACTCCGGAGGGGGCAGATAGTACGAGTATGGACGACGATGGGGGTGGAAGTGAGACGAACTGGTCAATTCCGGGGCCTGGGGATGATTTGTTTGCGGATATACCCGTTGGTATAAGGGAGTTTATGAAGACGGAGAAGAGGTTGAAACAGATTCATCGGCAGGAAAGCAGTGCTTGAGCTGCGTGGTTACAGCCATGTTCACTTTTCATGATAACAATGTTCGATACCTGTATATAAATCATAGATCTAGAGATGTACATAGTGCAACATAGATATTGCACACTGCGACCTTTGTCATGGCACTCATGCCATCATCTGTGCTAATCCAAAACGGGAAAGATCATCTATAAAGTTCTAAAACCTTATTTTCACCTCAATCTTGGTAACTTTGGGATTGCGTAGAAAAAATGGTGAAAGGGCAAAAGAGAAAACCGTAAAAGAGTATCAAGCAACCTCGGTCCTCCGTTGGAAATATTTATCACCAAAAGACCAAAAGTACAGCATCTGGCGAAATTTACCATGAGACCTCACCCGACAAGTTCTTCCATTCCGATAATTATTCAACGCCAAGCCTTCCAGCTCCAGAAATAAATTCAGAATATCAGAGCCTCATTAATCGAATCGGATTCGCAAACGGAAGCCTTGAACAAAAGAAAACAAGACGGGATTTAAGAGGACAGAATGTCCCTCTCGAAGACTGAAACAGACATCATCCTCAACAAGGCCAACATCGCCCTCGCCCGCAGCCAACGCCTTGTCGCATCATGGCTTCCCGCACCACCCGCAACGCATGAAAGTGAGAAAACAGATAGCGAGCTGCAGAAGGAAGAGGATGAGATTTTTACGGCTGTTCCTGAGACGTATGTTCCTTTATCTTTTTCTTCTCGGTTTTGCATTTAGCATATAGTATCTAAGTCAAAGCTGACAAGTTCTTATCTACAGACTAGGTCTCGGTGCGCCTTTACCTTCGAAAGCCGCAGACGGGAGCTGGAATCGCACAGAGCTGGACTCGAATGATCAATTACGGAGACAGTTGCTAGGGAGAAATTATAAGAAAGTTATGGCTGAGAAGGCTCGGCAGAAAAGTGCTGAGTCTGGACCTGGGTCTGCCGCAAAGAATCTATTGTCGAAAGGGACGGGTCAAAGCCACGGAGGGTCTGGTGGAGATGCGCGAAATGATGACGATGATGATGACGATGATGAGGGGCGGACGGCGTCAATTGGGAAGAAAAATATGCTGAAGAAGAGGAAGGTAGAAGCGAATACAGAGTCCACGACGCAGACGGAAAACGAAGCGCAAAGTGGGGACAGTGACGGGGAAGATGGAAAGGCAGCAAGCTCACGACAGCAACCGAAGCTGAAAGGAAGAAAGAAAGCTACGAGCTACTTGGACGAACTTCTCGCAGAAAGATCAAAAAAGCGAAAGAAGCGATGATCATTACGATTCGCTCGGTTTATTGATTCGCAAATATTGCACTATAGATACCCCAATGCTATCTTTCACATAAAACTCCAAGACCACCATGCTGTCTGTATGTGGGCGTTCGACCGGATCATCCAGTCTTATTATAGCCGCATCGCGTCAATGCTCAACATCTTCCGCTAAAAGAAAAAAAAAGTAGAAAATAGAAAATAGAAAAGTAAACCCGCACCAAAACGGGTACAAAGCTTCACAGAGCTAAAACTGTGGCATGTCTGCCAATATTCATCAGACCCGGAGGCTCTGGGAATCAAATGAGCATCTACGGCCCATATGAACAAACGCCTCAATAAGGAAATATGGTAAGGAGGGTAACAAATGATGGTAAACAGTGGGATCTTCCCAAGTAGACTCTTTATAACTGGACGTGGAGTTGGTACCATATAACAAGTCCCAAATACATAGAACAGCCACTCTCAAGGACGTGAAAACGGGTATAAGATATTATCTCGGATTGTCGTACGTTTCTTTTTGTTCGAAGTATGCGCTATGCAATGCTGGCCCAAATGCCAGGAAACTACCTTTGTAGGTATCTTTTGTGCAGCTCCCGATTTAGTGAGGAATGGTATACTGTTTATTCAAGTCGCTTGCGCTTTCGATCATCTGCATGCTGATCTTCATCCGGCCTCTCGGCCGTGTCGGCAGGATTGAGCAGGGAATGTACATTGCTAGCCATGCTGGATCGACGTGTAGCAGGCAATGAGGATTCATGTCGGGGGAAGCGAGGCCCACCAAATCCCCAACCATTATCCATAGGTCCCTGCTGATCAGGGTTCAGTGGCGGGGTATCGTGTCGGGAGATATCCTGGGGGAAACGCCGCGGCGCTCCCATTTCATACTGGGCTAATACATCCCGCACTTGCTGCTCACTTGAAGTTTGGGTGCGATGCGGCGATGGCGGCCAAGGGGATTGTCCCTGTGAAGGTGGTTGGTTCGGAGGGAATGGAGACACGCCAGGCGGCGGCCAGCCATGTTGGCGAATATCCGCTGAGGTGTGGCGACGTGCAAGATTGGGGCCTGGTGGCGAGGATGCGGATGAAAGAGGGTGCGGGACTGGTGGTTGCGGAGTAACTATAGATGGAACTTGAGGGCGGCTGTAGCTGGGAGAAGAATTTGGTGCACCAATGGAACCGTAACGCCGTGGAGAAGAAGCTGTCAAGTGAGGAGGTAGCGGTGGTCGTATCGGTCTCGATGTGTCCATCATCGAGAGCCGCCGGCTATCATCTTGCGGCATTTGTCTGGGGGATAATGGCGGACCGGGGTCAACTGCAACGCTTGGTATATGAGGCTGTCGCACAGATAAATAAGCTTCTTGAGGATGCTCAAGACCTCGGATAGAGTCAAGGTGCTTCTCCAATTCTGCTTGCATGATGGCCACTGCTACATGTCAGACCCTGTACTCAGTTATAAGAGGGGTTATTAATACCATCCCGGTACAGAAGACTTTCGCGATCAGGTATCATTCCTTGTAGGAATCGGGATATTGAATGGCTCCACTGGGAAAATGACAGTCAGCTGGTTGACTCCGACCTCTCGATCGAGGGTCAACGGATGGTCTTACATGGTAACACCTGCTGATGCTCTCCGCCATCGCTTGACACCTTGCATTGAGCGCTGCGTTACCCTCCTCTGCCCGGCTGAGGCGATTGTGCATGTCATAAAGCATGTGTTCAAAGCCTATCAACCGCGCCTCGCTGGCATCGGGAACTGGCTCAGCCGGCGTACCGGGTTGAGAAACAGCAGTCTTGTGGCCAGGAAAAGAATCTCGATGGATCAAGGCATGGCGGGACGCACGTCGCTTGATTTCTCGCAATCCAACCAGGTCGCCACGTTTAAAATTCCCATTACCGTGTTTGAACTCCCACAGCGCAGAGTCGGGGGAACCGGTATGAAAAACATCGCTCACTATTCAAGGCGCATTAGCCACTATGGACAGATTCATCCTGATAGGAATAATGTACCTTTGTGGAAGCCATACATGTTCAACTGCCTCACAAATGATGAGATATTGGTATGTTTGAAGTATTGGCTAGGGGTCAATCAGCGACTGTTTATCGTTCGAAAGAGCTTAAGATGGGCAAGGACGAACGCCAGGACTTTGGAGAATTCGGACGTAGGCGACATGACAAAACTGTCATTCGTACTGGACCATGATATCAAATGTTGGATGCTTTGGTCCTCCAGCATACTAGTTTGGATGTATCAGCAAAATTGAATCTCGATAATGTCCGCGACTCAGGCAGTTCTTCCGCCCATAAAAAGAAAATCCCCCTAAAACTAAAACATACTTGTAGAGCTTGTGGATAAAGGCTGTCTGCACAACCTTGGGCTGCTGGGCGGCGGCGGCGGCACCAATGGCCTGGCCATGAGTCGCATGGTTATTGGGATTCCCGGACTCGGGAGACCCATTTGATGTTGTGGTAGTATTTGCGCCCGTTCGATCACTATCAGGTGTACTGTGAACTGGGCGTGCTGCGCCAGTTGTGGCAGCCGAAGGAGGCGGAGTGACCTCCATCGGCTCGCTCTTCGATTTGCCGGACGGAACAGATGACGAGAGAACAGTAAGTTTCCGTGTCCTCCCGGGCGCATCAGAAGAGATTGTATTCCTTGATGGAAAATCGGCAAGGCTGTTCATCTCGCGCGGCGGAACAGGGGGTAATGGGCGACGACGGCCGCACGCCGCAGGCGGGGGAGCGAGAACCTAGAGCAGAATAGCGAAATTTTTTTGCTCGACGCCAGGTCTGCTGCAAGAAAAGTTAGATTGAGGACGAGCTACCAAATGAGTTGGATCTAGGGAGAGGAGAACAAACAGGAGAATCGACAAAAGAAAAAGCAGCGAACGTGAGGAGAACCTCTCCGTCAACAGAGCTGATAATCACCAGGAGTGTCTGGGCCAAGCAGGCGCTGATCAACACCCAAGTAGTGTCTCCGCTTCCCGAGTCATGGCGAGTCCAAGAATCAATTGGCGTCCGACTTTAAAAATGGTTCCAGTCTTTCAGAAATCTCGCCAATGATATGCTCTTTCTGTCCGTCTCTTTTCCTTCTAAAGAAGGGTCTCATGTAGTGGCACCAATATTTCGACCTCCGTTCTCAGATCTACCAGCTATGAGTTCTTTGAGCTTCAAAGTTCGTGGTTTCGGAAGGCTTGCGCTGAGACCAGGCAGCCGGGGAGAGCTTTGCGGGAGGAGGAGCTGCGATTTAAAATGATCACCACAAAGTATTGAGGATCAGATCTGCAGGAAGCTGCAAGTTGTCAAAACCGTAAGACTGTACGCCTCCATAGAGGCCGCTGTCTGTCTAGCGTTTGGGCCCAGACTCCAGAAGCTCAGACCCAGTTGCCAAGTTCAACGAAGGAGATTAGTTCGCTCCTCGAGGAAAATAGACGATGTATAATCTGTGCATAACCAGCGAATAATGATGTTAGGGCTGGTGGATGATTGAGGTGGCAGGTTGAGGTGCAGAGGATGCTGGAGAGTGTACGGAGTAGACTGGTAACATCAAAATATATTGCTGCACCTCCAAGCTCGTACCGCAAATTAGATGCATCTAACGCCAACTCAAGGGACTATTACAAAATGTCGATGCTCTACTCTTGACATGCATTTGTTTAAGTTTGTAGCATTCGTCATATATATATCCTTTCTGGCTCATACTTAAGTGTATAGATGCTGATATTCACTCTTGGTTCATGTAATCATGTTATAGAGCACTCAATAGAGTGACTTAGGAAATCGGCCATGGAGTTAATACACCTCGTAAACTCATATATGAATCCCGCTCATATCATCAAAGTCCCAAATCTGCAACCAAGCGGCATCAAATATGGAAACAAATTGGCAGTCACCTGTAAATCCAAGGATTTCTCGATCAACGGCAGAATCCGCAGCATCCGAAGGATCCCTTGGTTGGTCAAAAATCATGCTTCGAGCAGCATATAGAGGTGTCTCAGCGTATGGGTCAGAGATCCAGATGCTTTTCTCACCACCGTCGTTTTTCAACCAGTAAAGAATGCCGTTGTCGACATCGGCGAAAGACAGCCGGCGACCGGTTTGCTCTGCTGGGAGCTTGTGAATACAAATATCTTCGGCCCGTGGGTGATATACGACTGGCAGGAGGTCCTGAAGAGCATGCCTATCCGAGACAAGCCGAGAAGAGAGGACTCCTGTCTTGTTGTTGAATCCGTCCTGGAAATCATGGTGTATCTCAACATCCAGCATACCAAGGTTTCTCGACAAAGGCAGCTCCCGAGTGTAAGAGCATGCAATCGAGACATTTCCACCCTCTAGGAGATTATATTTACCAACACACAGGCGAGGACAATGCTTTGATACATTATTCGCTCCGTTACTGTCTACCTCCAGGCAGACTGTTGTCAGCTGTGTTGAGGAGGCATTCAAACCAACAAGGACCAAACCATCTAAGTCAGAGATTGTATGAGACTTGCGTGACTGCAAGTCATGGTGCATAACAGCACTAACCCCATGCCTATTCAAGCCAGAGTTCTTGAAGCACACAGCAAACCTGAAACCACTGGCTACAAAATGCGATAGATCCGTGTTCGGGAGACGGAGAGAGTATTCCTCTTCACTTAGAAGGTCCCATGTATGGAAGTGACTATCATATGTAGCGTTAGTCCCAAGAATATAGCACCAAGGTCTGAACAGAATTTACTGACCCTCGCATAGTAATCACAGCCACCATACTCTCAGTGATGCGAATGTCCTTGCATCTTTCGCGGTTTTCTGTATAGAACGTTCGCATACGTTGAGAGCGTTTGTTGTAGACCTTTATTGCGCTATGAGACAACCAGGCAAAAATTCCGTTGCAGTGGTCCATTTTCCGACTGCCATATATCTCTCCAAGGTGCATCACGAAAGGAAAGCCCTGGAATGGGATCCCCTGTTCCAGACGAGACCTATGCTTCGAGTAGCGGGCAAGCGTCGACTTTGCATCGTCATTTGGATAATCCAGAGGACGCCCAGTATACAGACAGAGCAGACTACTGCAGGCTAGGTCTGAAGATAGCACCTCGCACCATCTTTTTGACACCCTTCTTAGAGAATGTACGTCGCTTAGGTCGAGGCACTTAATCAGTTGCAGGGCGATGTCCAAGGGCAAAGTACCAAGGATATCCTTCTGGAAAGATCGTTCGTTGATGCGCTTCTTGACATCTCGCCAATCATGAGAGTCCAACTCGTCAATGATTCGATGGTATGCGGCACGCCGAGCTGAGCTTGTTTTCAGCAGCTTGAAACGAGTGATGATTTCCTGGATTTCCGAGTCCATGTCTCTAGCGTTGAAAGGTGAAATGCGCAACAATAAAGTTCTAAGGCGGACAATGATATTCTGGAATCATGGTGATAGGGTCAATTTCATTTGTTTTGATTCCCGGAAATTCGTCTCGAGAGTTGTAGCTGGTGAGTTTGTTGAACACCAAATAAAGGGAGGGGCTTGGCTTGAGAGGAAGTTTAGCCGCCAACAATGTTTGTCTACGAACAACACACAGGCCAAATTCCTACTATCGGATGGGAGTTTTCGATGAGAAAAGGATAATGGATGCATTGACAACAGGAAATGGTGACCAAGGAATATGAACAATGTACAAAACTTCAATGCTCTCTATTACAGATTCTCCTGAGCCTTTCCTCAAAACAAGACAAAACATAATCCAAATAGACCTATTCTGCCCACTGGATCGGTGTAGTTGAACCGACTAGTCTATGGGCAGTAGGACTGTGTTAGCGTCATCTAGGCAATTACAAAACCATCCATCCTCAGCTCATCCCGTTCCAATCGAATCTGCGAAAACACCCGGTTCACCAGAGAAGAAGAAATGAACAAGGAGGTACTGGATGGTCAAAGGGGTTTCCAACAGAGCTTAGATACCGAGAGTGAATTCAACGCCCACGTCGATTTCGCGGGCCATCTTGACGACCTTAGAGAACTGAACGGACTTCTCCGCAGCGTTCTGGAGGTCCTCGATGGAGAAGATCTTGAGGCCGGATTCATTGATCTGGTGCAATCGAGTTAGCTTCCACACTGCCTTATAGAAAATTATGGACATACCAGCTTGTGAGCCTGCTCCATGTTGGTACCCTGCAACCGAGCAACGATGGGAGTGCGAAGACCCATCTCCTGCACAACGTTGATCAAACCCTGGGCGATGGCGTCGCAGCGGACGATACCACCGAAGATGTTGACGAAGATAGCAGACACTTTGGGGTCGCTTGTGATGAGCTCGAAAGCGGACTTGATGGCAGCGGGAGTGGCACCACCACCAACGTCGAGGAAGTTGGCTGGGCTACCACCGTTGAGCTTGATGATGTCCATAGTGGCCATAGCGAGACCAGCACCGTTGACTATGTGTTTCATTAGCAATAGAAACGGACTAGATCATCATAAATACGCACCCAAACATCCAATGTCTCCATCAAGCTTGATGAAGTTCAGACCGTGTCTGCGCAAGTTAGAATTTGTTCTCTTCCAGATATATGAAGGACGTACTCGGCGGCCTTGACCTCGTCAGCATCCTCCTGGGTGGTGTCCCTCCAGGAGAAGATCTCCTTCTGGCGGAAATCGGCGTTGTCGTCAAAGCCCAACTTGGCGTCCATAGCCAAAACCTGGTGGTCGGAAGTCTCAGACAGAGGGTTGATTTCGATCTGAGTGGCATCGGTTTCCATGAAAGCCCGGTAGAGGTTCTGGATGGTCTTCCTGGCGTCATCGACGCACTGCTCGGAGAAGCCAAGCTCGTTGGCGATCTTGGTGGCAATAGCATCCGTCACACCTTCGTGGATGTTGATGGGGGTCGTGATGATGGCTTCGGGGTTCTCCTTGGCAACGGCTTCAATGTCCATACCACCCTGAGAAGAGGCGACAATAACGGGGGTTTGAGAGCCACGGTCCATGAGGACGGCAAGGTAGAATTCACGACGAGCGAACTTGCGCTCGACGATGAAGACCGAGTTACAGAGACGTCCGGCAGCGCCGGTCTGCTTGGTAATGAGCTTCTGGCCGATCATCTGGCTGGCGAACATCTTGGCCTCTGTAGGTCTAGATGCGAGCGAGAAATTAGTTTAGGGAGAGCTGGAATATTTCGAGTTGAGACTCACGAGTAGATGACGCGCACACCACCCTTGAGACCGTTGTCAAAGTGACCCTTACCACGGCCACCAGCGAGAACCTGGGCCTTGATAACCATGTCATCGTTACCTGCGAAACTCCCGTCTCAGTAAAGCGCACCAGACGCGTAACGAAGGGTTGATGTATACCGAGTGACTTGGCGACCTTCTCAGCTTCCTCTGCGGATCGAGCGACTTCACCCTTGGGAACACCGACACCGTACTGAGCAATATGTCAGCTTGAGGTTCGAGACAGCCAACTTAGCGCGATTTTGACGCTTCACGTACTGATTTGAGCAAGTTGGCGGAAAGGTATTCGTGGATAGAGAGGTTTCTTTGCTGCTGGGCGAGGCGGGACTGCATAGGGGTGCCCTATAAACGACATCCATGTCAGTATAACCGTGCTATTAGACAAACAATCGTAATGATAGCGAAGCCATCAGAAAGATCGTACCGTCGCAGCTCTGAGAGCCGCCGCAACTGGCCGGCCGCGGGCAAGCTTGAACATGGCGGAAGGAGGAAAAGGGGGTAAAAGAGGGAAAGGAAAAGATTATAAAATTCAGAGGTGTAAAGGAGAGCAAAAGAATGATCTCCGACTATCAGCAACAAGGAGCCCTTGATTGATTGACGGGGGAACAGCTTGCGTTTGGCGGATGCGCTTCGGGATGTCTTTTTCAGTTTGGCCTGACTCGAGTGGTCGCTGTACTTCGCCGTACCCTTCTCCACGCAAAAATATCGGAACGTCATCGCGATAACACGGCAACGACAAAATAACAATGGACAGCATCTGGGACTCGGCAATATGCGTGACCTGGTGTATATGCTGAGCGCGAGATATAGCTTCGATACAGACCGAGCACGTCAAGACGCGTTGAACAACAAGTATGTACTCGGCGTCGGCAGACACGACAACGGCAAATACTTTACACGGCGGATCTAAACGGACAACTCCGTATCTTAAACTTAACGAATAACATATGCTCAGAGGCCGCTGTAATTCGAAGACACAGACACAATATGTTGCAACTTAGATACTAGTACATGGGGGATGCTTAAAGTCCAGGGCTACCTCATGGCACCTCCTGATCTGATCATTTCCCGATGGTTCTCTTCAACTTATTCAGTCCGAACATGCGTGTCATAAAGAACTGACCAGCCCCTACCCAGGTCCATCCACCCATCAGGAACCAGATGAGCCAACTCTTGTTTCCCTCCCAAATCCACTTCTTCTGGCCTTGCGCCCAGGGCCAAATCCAACGCCATGGCGCTGAGCCGTATAAGACCTGCGCGACAACGCTTTTAGCATAAGCCGTGTGAGGCATCGCACCGTCCTGGCTATGTGTAACGCGGCGGTTATATTGGTCTTCGATTGGAACGTAAATTGAGTTAGGGGCCAAGGTGCGCTCTGTGCGCGCAATGCGCGACTCGACGCCTCCAGTCACAACAGTAGTGACCTTGACTCTGATATCGTCGCGTTAACTGATGCACTTTAGCAATATATGAGTTTATACGTACCCGAAAGGAGCTAGTTCTACCCGCAAGGTGTCGCTGTACGAATGGATTGCGGCTTTCGAGGCATTGTATATCGATCCGAATACATAAGGAATGACCCGAGGCGAAAGTTCAGCCTTTGGACGATTGTGCAGAGGACGGGGTACTCACTCCGGCAACTGAGCCTATCTGCACTATAGTGCCTCGCGATTTGATGAGGAGCGGCACAAACGTCTTGCAGATATTGACGACTGAAACGAAATTGACTTCGAGCGTGGTTCGCACTTCAGAAAGATCAACTTCCGTAGCAGGAACCGTGTAATCTATCTTTCGTGAGCCCTGATCGCGGTCCTAATTACCGGTTCAAAAGACATACTGCGCCCCCTAGAGATAGTTAGCGTCATGATAGCTATCTCGCTCGTCATAGAACACTTACGCATTGTTCACCAGATAGTCTAGTCCCTTATCACCTACTCTGCTCTCAATCTCCACGAAGCACTGCTGGACGCTACTCTCATCATCCACAGTCAAACTCAAAGTCTCAATGCCGAGAGCTGCAAGATCCTCAAGCGACTTCGCATCTCGTGCTGTCGCGAGGACCCTCAACCCTTGCTTCTGAAATTCGCGACATAAAGCATTTCCTATGCCCCCAGGGGCGCAGCTGTAGACAAGCCTTAGCAAAAAATCGTCCTATCAGATTCTCCGAACTGAGCCGAGGAAGCTTACCCTGTGATCAGGACCGATTTCCGCTCGTCGGTGGTCATTGTGGACAACAAACGATCTTGACCTTGAAAACTGGTGTAAAATTTGACCCGAGCTGTTAAAGCAAATGTTAATTAGACATGGAGGAAGTTCGTCTTGAGCAGCTGCGGAGTCCGGAGTATACTGTAGCCCGGAGTTAAGGTTGCAGGCTGCGGGGCCTTTCTGTTCTGCACTGAGATCGTTCCTCATCCAAACACTAACAGTCATCTGAGATACCCCGGGAAACTATCATCATTATCGGTTAGAGTCCTCAATATATTAAATAGCAGTCGACTTCTCTTGGATTGTTCTAACGTACCCCTGGCGTACTTTGCTGCTGCAGACCCGACAAACACGCCATGCTCTGATCTGCGATAACTATTGGATTACGTTCTGAGCAACAATTTCCTTGTGATTAGGGACTGAATATAGTCGATTTAGCATTTATGGCTTTTTGAAAGATGGCATTCCCCGCTCCCCATATCCATCCTCACAAGAACACTCACATTCACACTCATACTGCCATCCTGCTCCATGGCCGTGGGAGCAGTGGCCCAGAGTTTGCCGATGACTTCTTTTCTTCCATGACCTCCAAAGGAAGCAACCTGACTACTTGCTTGCCCAGTTGGCGGTGGGTATTCCCGACGTCAAAAGACCGATGGACGAGCGCATTTCGAGAAGAAATGCCTGCTTGGTTCGATGCATATTCCCTGAGCAACATCCAAGAACAACAGGAGCTGCAAGTAGAAGGGTTGAGAGAGTCTGCCTTGCACATTCTAGTCATCCTCGAGGAGGAGATACGACTACTTGGTGGTAAAGCGAGCAATGTGTATTTGGGAGGAATCAGTCAAGGTATGGCTACCGTGCTGTGGACTGTATTCTGTTCTAGGGATAGAATCAACCAGCGGCTCGGGGGTATCTTAGGCTTCTGTGGCTGGATTCCCTTTGCCAACCAGGCAGAAAACTTGATTCAGCAGTTCAAAGGAACATCGCTGGGAAAAGGCCGAATGCAATGCCTGATATCCGATTTCTTCCTTCGCACAGCTGGCATCACTGGACCACGGGTAAAAGACGCTGCAGACAATACCTCGCCCCTCTCTTTGATACCGGTTCTGCTGGGCCATGGGACGGATGATGCCTATGTGCCTGTAGAACTGGGACGGCAAACGGTGGCAATCTTGCGAGAGGTCATGGAACACGTCGAATGGAAAGAGTTCACGGGTGCAGAAGCCGAGGGTCATTGGATCAAAGAGCCTGAGGGATTCGACTGCATTCTCGAGTTCCTGGAATCAAGCCATCGAAGTCTGGACGAGTATGCATAGTCAAGTAACTTGAGCACATTCTAGCAGTCAAGCAAACAAAGGCTGACTGCCAGAGTACCTACTCTCCGTTGTATCTAATACCCCGCCCGCAACCAACACAACTTCCTAGAGAACCTTCCTGCACATGCACAGTCAGGATATCTCAACTGACCGACTGTTATTGGCATATAAGGCTGATATTTGCGGTCAGTTCTAGGCTTGAAGCCCAACGACGCCCTCAGCGATTATGGCGTCATTTCGCATTTCGCATCTCGCTAACACTATCCACACGGAGGGCTTTCCATTCCATTCAACCCAAAAAAAATACGCTTGAAAGAGCTTCCCCGACGGGATTCAATTGCCCTGGAGAATCACTGTATCGGAGAGCTTACCCCAGTCTTGGAGACTTCTGGTGGAGCCTTTGCCGTTCAACCCGACGGGTTGCCGACTATCCGACTGTGGAGGGGCTCGCCATCGACAACCCGATTAGAAAAATCGACGGCATCATTCCTTTTGGAAGTCGATTACTGTTCTCTGAAAACTCGAAATCTAGCTGATTGAGCGCAATGATCTGCTTCAAACAACGGGACTGGAAATAGCCATTGAAATAGCGGCCGACAGAGGAATATGCTTGAGAAGCTGCTAGCCAACGCCATTTATCAGTCATCGAGAACAGACGGTGATGCATCTTGAACTTCCTCCGCCTCCCAGGCACCAGAGATCTCGTGGCGCTGAAGGCTTCCGGACCCCGACCATCGAGGACACAGAGAAAGACTTGTCGAAGACGCTTTCGGCTGACGACCGCGCCAATGGATTATTTCAACCAACTGGCTCGCATGTGCGAGAAGCGCACTCATCTGCGCTCGAAACAATCCACGGCCCTCAGTTCCGCTCGCCCAATGAGCTCGAGATGGGCCTGACAAGGTCAATATCTCGAAGCACTGGCGGGAAACTCCACTGGAAGAAACGAATACGGCATTTCACCTGGGCGTTCTTCACCTTGACTATGGCTACGGGTGGAATTGCTAATGTTCTATATACTAGTAAATATGCTCCTATCACGCTTTTCAAGTTCACTGTCTCACAAAGTATAGTTCCTTATAGATTTCGAGGCTTGGATACCATTGGCATTATCTTTTTTCTCGCAAATATTGTCTTTTATCTCTTGATCTGGGCTATACTGCTTACGCGTTTCTATTTATTTCCATATACCTTCAAAGCGTCTTTGCTGCATCCGACGGAGTCCCTCTTCGTACCGGCATCAGTAGTCTCGTTCGGGACCATCTTGATCAATATCTCACAGTATGGTACAGATAACACAGGGCCGTGGCTCACAAATGCCGTACATATTCTCTTCTGGACTGATGCCGCCCTTGCCGTCATCTCTTCGGCTGGAATCTACCTTCTCCTGTGCGTTCCTCTACCTGTTCATCCAGCAAAAACTAATTATATAACTAGGTGGTCAACGCAAACCTTCACGATAGCTCAAATGACACCAATATGGATCTTCCCAGCCTATCCATTACTCATAATCGGTCCTCATGCTGGTAACTTGAGCCAAAAGTTGGAGCCCTCTCGCGCATTGCAGATCATTGTCGGGGGGTCCTGTATCCAAGGCGTCGGCTTTTTGGTTTCACTCATGGTATACTCGGCTTTCATCTACCGATTAATGTCCCAGAAGCTACCAAGAGAGAATATCCGACCCGGCATGTTCGTTTCTGTGGGACCGAGCGCCTTCACCGTAACGGGAATTGTGAATATGGCCGCCGATGCAAGCCGGAGCTTCCCTCCTGACTTTATGGGCAACGGAGCCCTTGCTGCGAATATCATGCTGGTAGTGGTCAATTTTGCTTCGCTATGGCTTTGGGGGTGAGTACTCAAAAAAAAGTCTTGCTCTAGGCATCCAACTAATGTACTGCTTAGGCTAGCACTATTCTTCTTCTTTATCGCAAGCTTCGCCCATCTCTCAGCAATCGGTCCAGGACGAATGGTATTCACGATGGCCTGGTTCTCATTCGTATTCCCCAACACTGCGCTTATCACATCGACATTCGCCATCGGAAATGCATTCTCGTGCAAGCCGATTCTGGTCATTGGGTGCGCGATGGTCATCCCGCTGTTACTGATGTATGCGTTTGTGCTGTGGATGATGGTTCGTGCGATCATTTTGAAGCAGATCCTTTGGCCGCAAAAGGGAGAAGATAAGGATGAAGGTGGGTTCGAGATTAGCGAGATTAGGCCTGGGGGGTCAGATGAGGACGAGGACGAGGATGGTACTAGCCCTATGTAGGGTTCAGGCTTTATGGTGATATGGTTTGTTGCTGTTTCTCTCAAAATTTGGATTCGTGTAAAAGCTTGGAATATTGGACATATCATGTTAGCATGTATATAGACCCAGTGTTATATGCGCCCTAATATCCAGAGCACGCTTGTGCTCCTTCTACCTGACATACTGGCTCGTATCACTGACCCGTACGTATGCTCATCGTCATCTGTCTATTTAAACGTAGATCGCTATCTGATTGAAAACCACTTATTCATCCTGCTTCATGTACTTTGATACATGGCGACCCATCAAATCCTGCATCGTAGCATTCCACGAAGCATCGACCGTATCGGGCTAAAGAGGATCAATTAGCTTAAGTCGTCTCCACAAAGGTATCCAGAGCTTACCTCGTTTTTCAGTAATTCCTGCACAAGAACAACAATATTATCTCGGTCTTTGCGCCATTGCACTTTCTCAGTCTGATTATCAGATGCAGGCTCCTCAGCATTGAGTGTTTGCTCGATCAGAGAAAACCCGTCAATCTCTTGCAGAACAAGGACGACCGCTTGCGCCCCATTCTTGATAGACGTCATCAATGCAAGAGCAAACCATCCCTCGCTTCGGACAACAGGCCACTGGGTCTGTGTAATCATTGCACCCAACGGAAGGGCTATACCCTTGTGACGAGTGAATAGGCTGTCAAGCAGGGAATCAACCAAGGAGTCGCCTTGTTTAGCGGCTCTGGACTTGGGAACGAGCGTGCGACAGAGGGAAGCTGTGATGCGTCCGATCTCTGTCTTGATTGGTGTCGAATCGGTCTTTTCGAATAGCGCAAGTAGTAACGATAGATAGGTCTGCTTTTCGTTGCTCTGTTCTTCTGCAGGTGTTACAGCTGGTTCCAGCAGTCGATTGATGTTCTCGACTGAGGAAATGATTAGCTGTCGGACGATGCTTGTCGCTGCGAGTTGAACCTGGGGAATGGTCTCAAAGGCCCATAGACGCGAGACGGCCGGTATAGCACCGGCTTCACCTATAAGGATCCTATTACCACCGGCAATGGCCATGTTCTTCAGCATTCCAAGGGCAGCGTGGAGAGCTGCCCCTCTTGCGTTGCTGTTGAGCACAGCTATCAGTTCTTCATGAATTCTCAATTCTTTGACCATCCTCACGCAGACTTCGTCAGACCTCGCCAAGTTTCCAAGCATAACACACCCGCAGATCTGGAGTTGATCTTCGGGGCTGTTTATCCAGGACTTTAGTGTTTGCGAAAGAGAAGAGTCTAGGGGATAGAGCTCGGCGAAAAGTGGCAACGCAGACAACTCTGCAAGTGCCTGATTAATTTTAAGACTTGACTGGATGAGCGCCTGCGCATCTTCATTTGAGCCCGCTGTGCCGAAGGACAGTGAATGTTTGAGCACTGATAGGACGTCGGGTACCATGTTTCTTAAGACACAGACGTCTTGGAATCTATTGTTGTTCAGATATGCCGCGAGGCAGCTTGCAAGGCAGCAGAATTGAGCTGGTGCATCCCCAGTCTTTTGGCTCAGAGCTGTGTTTACCAATAATGAGACAGTTCCGTCTGGAGAGTTCTCGATGCCTTTTTCTACACCGAGTATTAGCGGGTATGGTGACACCGGGGAAGACACTCACCTTGCTCACCCACTAGCTCTAATAGTTCGTAGGCGTACTCGAGTAAAGCATCATTTTCTCGGAAAGCATCCTCCTTGATTAGACTCAGCAGGATATACACTATCCTGTTCGCTGCTAGTTGAGTCTGTGCAGGCTCTACCTATTGTCAGCCTGGCAACTTGTTTAGCATGGACATACATACCAAAGTCAACACACAGGTTATATACGACAGGAATAACGACCTGAATGAGCTCAGGTCGTACTGAATACCGTATGATAGCAGATGTATAGTTCTCGTTAACCACAATCGTACGGTTATCATCTGAAGGCGATCAGCCCTAGCCTATTCTCAAATAAGGTCACACTTACCGACATCAGCACAAGAATTTCCAATGAGTCTCAAGCAATGGAGAATCAGGTTGCTCTCAACGTCCTCTTTCGAAGATATAAGGCGCAGGAAGAAGCTCAAGATTCCTGTCCGGCCATACACATGACGAAGGGAAGCTAACAGCCAGTCAATATAGAGCATAGTTAGGATTCTCCAGAGTAAACTGACGATTTCTACTCCCATTTGCGAGAGCTTCGGTAGCTCGCAGTAAGTTCTGGGATTGACAATGCCAAAGCTTTGATAAAAGTGAGGGCACATTCTGGAATGACACACTGTCATTGTCCTGATCGGCCTGTTTCAATGCCTCCTCGACGATGCGCAAAAGAGCTTCTTGCTCCTCTAATGGTACTGTCTCCGCGCGAGACGGCTCTATTGCCGGAGGTGAATGCGCAGGGTTTGAGAATATTTCGTTGAGAGAGGGGCAGTCAGGGTTCCCTATGCTTTGAGTCTGAGCAGCCATGATATGGCTTGCTGTACTGTCAATATTGTTGCTCATTCCCTGCTCGTACTATGCTGGCTGGTGCGGTGTCGAAAGAAAAAGGTGATCGTCGTTGGCCGTACTCCGTATAGTGGGCTACCCGCTAGCAGATGTAAGGGGGAATATGGCGGCCTGGGAACGATCTATGAGCCAGTGCTTCTCTCCAAGCGTCGTTCTCCAGTACGATAAAGTACGTTGTCTGTTTCGAGCTTGGCAGATACTGATAGTACTTCAGGAAGATCAATCGAGAAGCTTCACAGAAGTGAGAAATCGCAGCCTGAGGCAGAAAGTCTGTAGTGTAAAGGTGTACGGTTGATACATCTGCGTATTTAAGCTAGAACTTTGTGAAGCAATGAGCAAGACATTTTATTCTTGTATCTGGGATAAAGATATGTACATCACCGAGTCCGTTAGAGTACAATTAATTCTGCCGTGCGTAAGGTAGCCTCATGACTGTGGTCCTTGAAGAATGTAAGTATAGTCAGTATTACCGCTGAAACAAGCCACCTCCGCGGCCAACTCGAACCTGTGTCCATCCAACTTGGGAGGCTCCTCCATCCCCAGTCCCTCTTTTCTATACAACTAACGACGTTCCTTTTCTCATTTATTTCCATACGTGATTACCCAGACGCATCCAACGTGTTAATTATTTGCGAACATCCTCACAATGACGCGCGCCCAGCAGACCCTCTCCGTCCTCCTTCTCGTTTCCTCCGTACGCAGCACCGAACCATTCCTTCTTGTGCACAAAAAACTAATTGATTCAGCTCTATCTATCACTCTACCTCGGCCTCGTGCCTCTCAATGAAACCGTCCAACAAGAGATCATCCCTGTTGTACGTCTCCTTACCCCTCGCAACTCCCAACCTCCAGCCCAGCTAACAACAACCCCTCTCGCGTGATATAGCTCCCCTTTTACGCCGTGATATCGTTCGGATGCTATCTTCTTGGGCGCCTCGGCCTGGCGGTCCTCACTTTCAACGACGTGCCCGAGGCGCACAAGGAGCTGCAGGCGGAGATCGAACAGGCCAAGACCGAACTGCGCAAGGCGAATGTTGACGTGGATTAAGCGCATAACTTGATTTTTCGTCCACAGCCCTATAACTTATAATCTATGTGGTTCTTGGTGGTATGGGGAAGGGCCGATCGAGGAGGAACGCGGCGATATCTTGTAACATACTACAACAATAAGGGAGTTTGACTTTGCTTGTGAAATCGACTGGATTCTGTCATATTATATCGGTCTTCGTAGTTTGGCACAATATCCATTTGATGTTGTGCTAAGGCATGTGAATCATAAGTTGCGAGTCATAAGTTGCAATACTAGCAAAGAGCAGAGCAGTGAGCAAAACTGTCTGTCTAGTCCTCTCTAAGTAGACAATTCGACGGCAGATGAAGATTAGCTGAGGTATGTTGCTTTTATCTATCAAATAGCATCAATGACACCGTTCGCAAAATTACGTTGGATATCGTCGACTCGTCAATGCCTCGAACTCGAATTCAAGCCATCTTCGCCCGGGTGGGAGAGGTGGATGTATCGGTAATGTTCGCAATTTGGGATTGGAAACACAACAGAAAGGCCAGGCCTTAGACAAGGGGGTTGGTCTTAGCGAGCTCATCATGCTCCTCAATATCCCTAAGAACATAGTCAGTACTGCGGCTTAGAAGATAGGAGGGACGAGGCATTCATACTTGGCTTCCCAAGGGTAGCAGATCCAGACATCTTCTGTGGTGACGGCGGCGTGATACCGGCCGGACTCCATCATGTCAGCGGGAAGTTGGCCCTTCTTGTCCTTGTTCTTGTTCTGCCAAAGCTGTTAGCTCACATATCCACGCATTTCATCAACCATGAAACCGTACGTGAAGCACAAAGACGAAGAAGTTCGTCTTCTCGCCTTCTCGGCCAAGCCGTTTCTGCGCCTCTTCGACATCCTTCTGCAGTTCCCGAACGGCATATTCTAGCGTCGTCCGTGTGTCATCGACCTCATCGACAATAAGAATGTTCTTGCCAATCAGGTTGGCCATTTCCAACGAGCTCAGATCCAACCATTGTGTGCGCGTGACTTTGGTTCCAGGGACCTCCTCAGGGTCACCGCGGCCTAGATCCTCGTAGAGCGAAAGACCGATAGCTTGGATGGGAATGTTGGGCTGGCCGGGGTGTTTGAGGAACGATCTGTGAGAGTCAGAAGCCGATCGGATTCCGATTTCAAGGCTGATTATGAACGGCCCCCAGCATACCGAAGAATGCGAGCAGGAACGTAGCCGCCTCCGCCGATGGCGATCATCAGATGGGGGTGGAATGCGTCGAGGATCTGCTCAGCGCTTGACTGACAAAGCTGGTGGACCTATAAGACGGTCAGATCGGCCCTTACAGCTGATCGCGGGGTTGACAGGCGCAAGGATCTTGCGCGCGGAGCAATACTTGCAACCGCTCAAATGACAAGAACTTGTCTTCACAAACAATAGCAGAAGACCTTGAAGAACGTACCTTGTTGTACGTGACATAGATTTTTTGCACCATCTTGGCGATAAGAGGTCGAGGTAGCCCGATAAGGACGACAAAAAATGTCAAAGCGTCGGAAAAGGAAATATAGAGTAAGATGACCCTTCAGTGACTGGTATCGAGTAGCGAAGAATGAAATCGAGCAGAAAAAAACAGCAGGAGGGGTAAGAAAAAAAACTTAGCTACCGGCGTCTTGCCCCAAATCAGGATCCAAGTGGCACCGATCTTCATTCATGGATTGGATCTTTGCCAGTGGAGCCGCATGCCCTCGTCGGAGTCTGCCGATGCATACTTTCTTCAACAATCTCCAGATTGATTTACTGAATATATTTCTATAGTACATGATCATGTGTCATTCGCAAACCATCTCTTGTGCATACAGCCGATACCTCTGCAATACATCAGTATCATCAAGACCTCGAGATCTCTGATCAGTGTTGTACTGGACAGCTAGACCCTTGCCATCCACTATGAATTGCTTCGCTCTACGACTCTCAATTTCATCCGAGTTTAGAGTCGTGTCATGCGCCTCATGGCTCATGAACAACTCAACAGTCTCAGCATCGCTTCCCATAAAGCAAAAGAACGATGCACTGATGGACTCTGGGTTATTCCATATAGGAAATTTGTAACGATTCAGATCACCCAGTTCGAGGTGATGCAGGAAAGAATAATGTTGCTGTGCTTTCACAGTCCATTCGTGCAATTCAGGCCCATCGTCTGAAGAAAAATACCTGCCAATTGGGGTTAGATCAAATGCCTCATCATCTGTGGGCAGCCAGCGATGACTTCCAGATAGGCGAGAGAATCCTTTGCGGACTTGATATCTCGCAGGCCCTTGCCAGCGGGGCAGAGCCGAAGCACGCCAGCTGTCGCGGTCGACAGAATTCTCACGCTGAAGCTCAGGTAAATACGGGAGCGCAATTGAAGGATGGATGTGGAGATGCGCGAGTGCCGCCTGGTTGATAACGTTTGCTGACACAACCTGAACGTCCGGTCGATCCAACTTCGTTCTGACCATAGTCGGAATCAAATGGTACTCTAGAAAGACGATGTCGCCATCTATCAATACAAACAGGGTATTCATGTCTCCGCCAGCGGTCTCGAGGGAGATATCTCCAGTGGCCGAGATTGCATATGACGGTGTTCCGGCGACCCTGGAAGCAAGCCAGCCGAGGCTCTCTGTGTGGTTCTTTTGCGGCATAAAGACCACTCGATCAAGGAAGCCTCCGCTAGACGCGAGGTTTCTCTTCAACTGAATCAGCTATGGCATCTCAATTTTGGCGAAAATATTTACCTGCAAATAACAGTCCAGGATCTCTGTTCGACTGGAATCGTGAAACGGTACCAATGCAACGATTTCAATATCTTTCGGTTTATCAAAGTGTCTTGGACTTTGCGAGAAGGCATAGAAAAAAGCCGGAGAGCTTCTTTGGACAAACGATGTAAGAAGTCCTTGTCGAAGGAGTGAAAATTCGGGAAAGCAGGCGCGGATAAAGATGACCAACATACACATATAGCTTAGAATACACCAGACTATCAGACGTGCCCACAGGCGACACCCTAAGCGGCCATTCTCTGCTTCAATATCCGATTCGATATCGCGCGGACGACCCATTCTGTATCATGTACTCTGCACCGAGAGCTGGACGACAGGAGGAACAATCCCATTAAGCCCCCTCATTATGAGAGGCGCGAATAGCCCAAAATAGGCGTCGAGCAAGCTCTAACCATCCGCTTGCGGAGGTTTTGAGATAAATCCTTGAGAATGCTGAGGTGTGTCTGGAATGTGAGTCCCATCTGCGGCCGGAATTCTCAAAGACCAACAAATCACCACCGCGCGGAAGCCAAGGTGGCTAGTAAGCGAGCAGATCTCGAGTAACGAATAGAGCTGAGCAATTCCGAGTCCATGATGACTTGTTGACCCTGCAAGAGCTGGTTGTCGATGTTGTGTTGATGACGTCGCTGGCACATGCAATGAAATCGGCAAAGATCCACCATTGCCTCCTCGAACTCCGAGACAAACTCCGATGTCCATTCCTTCACTCTATTTACCAATTGTTATCTCTCTCCATGGCACTAATGCTGGGATTGTGATATCATGAGGTTATTCCTCCCGTTTGGCCGTTTCTGCTCGACTTGTGGAAGAAGTCCACAGCTCCTCGCCCGTCTTCCGCCGCCGAGCCGCCGCCTCAGCCGTTCGCTATGCGTGCAACGACCGAATCAAGGCCGCCAGGGGAGGGCCCCCAGGATTAAACCTGTGCTATTCGGCGTGCTTGCACCTGCCGCTTTCGTGAAGATAGCAGAAAATAATGATGACGATGAAACCGCGGAGAGACTGATGCTGGAGGCTTCGCGCAAAGAGATCAAAGAAGACATCATCGAGAGAACAGAAGGCCGGATCGGGGTCGGAGGCCCCAAGTTGGCTTACTGGGCATATTATATATACGATACGGTAGCTACCGGGTTCCGTTTCGTCCATCTGGTTGTCATCTTTCTACCCGTCATCCTGACGGCCCCTTCAATATGGCTGGGAAAGCGCATCAAGGACCGCGAAGATGGGGCTCGAACAGGCACTTTGTGGTGGTATAGCTTTCTCGTCAAAGCCATGGAGCGAGCAGGTCCCGCCTTTATCAAGGTAGGCCTGTTCAAATTGTGTTCCGTTGCAGCCCTGTTTACCTGATTATCTAGCTCGGACAATGGGCAGCATCCCGTACCGATATCTTCCCTCCGCAGATGTGCAGCACCATGTCGTCACTACACTCGAATGCCCCTGCTCACTCGTTAGATGAGACCAAGCGGACGATCAGGAAAGCATTCCATGGAATGCCTTTCGAAGACATCTTCGAGGAGTTCAATGAGGAACCCCTGGGAGTGGGCGCCATCGCGCAGGTGTACAAGGCCAAATTAAAGCCAAACCTTGCTAATCTCGCAGACAATGAGCTGACCTCAGGGCCTCAGGATCTAGGGGGCAAGTTGAAGAAGAATGTCGACGTCTTGGTGAAGAGCAGCCCACAACGAGTTCCATCATCTTATGTTGCGGTCAAGGTACTGCATCCACGCGTTGAGCGTCTGATTCGCCGGGATTTGCGGATCATGTATTTCTTTGCCTCCTTGATCAATGCGATCCCGACCATGCATTGGCTGTCATTCCCTGACGAAGTCGCTCAATTTGGGGAAATGATGAAGCTGCAGCTTGATCTCCGCATCGAGGCGACAAACCTCAAGGTGTTCCGCGAGAAGTTTAGGTCTCGTACTACAGCCTGGTTCCCATATCCATACTTGGACTACAGTACCCGCGAGGTCCTTGTCGAAGAATTTGCTCAGGGCATACCTTTATCGACCTTCCTGGAAAAAGGAGGGGGTGTTTACCAACATGAGATTGCCAATGAAGGTTTGGATGCATTTCTTCATATGCTCTTGCTCGACAACTTCATCCATGCGGACTTGCACCCAGGGAATATCATGGTCCGTTTTTATCAGCCAAAGGAGCTTGATTTGTCCCTTCATAAACAAACTCGCGCGTCAGACGCACCGACTGCCAAAGAAGTCGATGTCGCGGACGCCGTGCTCGCGCGATTACGGCCGCACGCAGATGACCCGCAGGATTGGGAGAAGGCCCTAGACGAGCTTAACGCAGAGGGCTACCGACCGCAACTTATTTTCATTGACACAGGTCTAGTGACGCAGTTGAATGACACTAACCGCGCGAACTTTCTGGCCCTGTTCCGAGCTGTTGCCGAGTTTGATGGCCACCGCGCGGGACAGCTGATGGTTGAGCGATGTCGCCAGCCGGAAGAAGTTATTGATCCCGACATCTTCGCTCTAAGAATGCAACATCTTGTCCTCGGCGTCAAATCACGAACATTCGCACTAGGAAATATCAAAATCGGTGATGTTCTCAGCGAAGTGCTATCCATGGTCCGGCGCCATCACGTCCGCCTAGAAGGAGATTTCGTGAACGTCGTTATATCCATCCTCCTTCTCGAAGGCATAGGCCGGAGCATGGATCCGAATCTCGATCTCTTCAAGAGGTTAGCGCCAATTGCCTTTCTCTTACTTCTTGAGATGCCACCCGATCAGAATATCTTTACGTGGTGATCCATGTGACTGACTCACTTGGCAGTGCCCTTCCCATCTTGCGGAAACTCGGTTCCAACGCCACTTTCTTGAAGACAGTCAGATCGGGCGACACTTCTATGCTTCGTGTCTGGGTGGGACTCGAAGCCCGCGGCTTGCTGAGGGCAAGTATTGAACGTGTGGAACAATGCGTCAAGTACGATTTGCTGTCGCCTAATATCTAGTCTCGTTTGCAAGTGGTACGGAGAGTCTATCTTTTTCGTTGCTTATGTATATAAACCATGACGAACTTATAGATGGTGGCGTTGTTTTCTGTATAATTATATGCCATCACAATTGTACATTCATCCCGCACAACCGGTAGCAGTCCCTCTAAACTGGGATTTAAGCGAACCTACAACTAGCCATTGAAAATTTATGGGCATGGAGGAATAAGTTGAAGCTAAAAATACATCATACAGAGGTTCCATTATATACAAGATGAAAATTGAGATAACACACACCGCTAACTTCGGTGACGAAAGGAAATGTCCTGAATACCATTAACCTCGACTCCCAGGTATACCCATTATCGCCATTGTCAAATCATCGCAGTTAAATACCATGGCGTATGCAAAGGACAATGGAGATGCAAATGCGAATGAACAGAGCCGTCAATATAACTAGACATTTGTGGTCGAGAGGAATGACCATATTCATGTTTTTCGGGACCAAGAGCGGAGATTTTGAGCAATAGCCCTAAGTGCAGCCCGTGCAGCATATTATTGTGAACGGTCAGGTTGAATGGCCCTCCCGAACAGCACCTCCGCTGGCGCGCCACCAAACATCTCCGCCCCATCTCATCAATCGCTCGACCGCGGCAGTAGGCGAATCCAACGCTGGCCGAATGTCGAGGTAGAAAACGGGTTCCCCAGTTGGTTCTGGTTCTCCCGAGTAATAATCAATCACATAGCGGATTTCTCTAGGGCCGGATGGTGTATCGCGCACAACGTACCAGTCGTGTCGATCAAATGGAGGCTTGGTTCTAGAAAGTGAAAGGCAGGTTAGCGAGCGTGTCCATGGAGATAGCCATAGCAAGACATTGCAAAGATCTGGTGAATGAAGACTCACCCAAATTTGGCTGGGTAAACCCGCCCAAGAGCCTGGAAGAATTGTGCTTTCGGTGTGAGCTCCTGTGGCCGACCTTGGAACTTTACGAGACGTGGTGGCGCCGTGTCTGCCTTGCCGTAGTATGCCTCCTTTGCCAACTCCAATGGGATGTTCTCCTCGCCTCTTCGGCACTTGTCCCACCCACTTGACAAGCCTTTAGAGAAGATACGCTCCCAATCGACGATCTCATTCCACGCGCCTTCATTGAGAAAGTTGTGGACCGCAACCATAGCCTCTACGGCATCTTGCGGGGTATCTGTGTAGCCTTTTCGCAACATCGCATTGTACATCTGCTGCGGGGATGGATACTCCCAGTTTCCTTCTGAGTCTCCTCGAGGTATAGAAGACACCTCGCGGTCCACGCCTAGGTCCACGGTCTGGTTGGGAGCGCGCTCTTGCGACAGGGAAGAGAACATATAATTCAGAGGATTAAGTTTCGATAGAGTAGACTGCTTCGCTTCTGCAGCGGGATATGATTGAGAAGGGGACGAAGCCTTCGGGGGCACGAAGAAGGGCGAGTCCGCTGGTCGGTCCGCGGGTTTGATGGGACAAGCGCTTGGGGTTTCAGGAACGGACGCGGGAGGCGTAGGGGCAGGATTTGATGCATGCATAGGGCATCCTGGCTACAATGAAAATTAGCAGCTTGATGCCTGCCTCTGTCCGCTATCTACTTACCGGAGGAGCCGCATTGCTGGAAGCCGGGTGGTTGCGCGCCGGAGGCTGCGGCTGCGAATCTGCCCAAAACCAACCCATTATGAATGATACAAAGATTTATTGACAATTCAAATGCTCTGTAATCAAAGATACAGCGCCTAAGATGTCGGCGCTAAATGAATTTGAGTAGGGATGGAGGGAGATAAAGGGAAAGATGAGGCTACAAAACTTTTGGCCGATGATCTAATCGACGATAACGATTTGCCCGGTATTTATCGTAATCCGAATACCGGCCGTTCCGATACTGAAGGCAAAAGCCACTCTCGTCAGCGATTGACTAAAGAGATGGAAAATCTTTGTAGTTATAACGTGAAGTAATGAAAAATTCTCTAGAGCCAGCTGGATATTCCAAGTTCAAAACGCCTTCGCTTTCTCTGTACGCCGTCCCGCTGCTAAATAAAGCCCGATAAAGCCAACCCCAATAGTATAAAACAAGCGCCAGGAAACATAACAAGGCCAGCATTAACGGCGCTGAGCATGAAAGTAATACAATGGTCAGATAGTCAGACGGGCGACCGTCAATGTACGACGACAAGAAAACAATTGTAGTAAGAGGTCATTGTTCAACCTTGAACATCCTGGACTAGCCTTGAAATGAGCGCATAGCCGAACAGGACTGCGAGGCCGACCCATATCTTATTGCGCTGAAGCCAGGTTTGACCGACTTCTCGCGCAACGTTGCCGCCATCCATCACAACTCCAAGGCCTGGAGCGCTGCCGTTGGGGCGTCTGCGAAGCGCACTGGTTTCCGGAGAGCACCTGGTAGATTGCGCATTGGGATCGGGTCTCAATTGCCCAGTAGCAGTATCGATACGGTTCTCTTTCAGCCACTTCCAGTTCTCTTGATCGAGCTCGGGCCATTCAGTACGAAATTTCAATCCTCCATCGCCAGCCTTCACATTATTGATACCCCTAGAGGTCGGCGTTACTCCGGGCGTTGCGCTAATATGGGTACCTCCGCCAGTAGAGTTCCACCATCGAGACCGCGCAGCGAGAACTCGCCTTTCCGCCTCAGTCGCACTCACACTGCCCGTTGTCATTTCTTCACTGGTCATGAAGGAGAGCAATCCAATGAGAATTGTCGAAACCTCCCAAGCCGGGTTGAAGGATTTTGGGTGGAAGTCACTGATGCTTAAGCAGAGGCGCGACGACGGTTGAAAACGGCCGCTCGGGGTGTGCATACGAATCGCGGGAGGGGCGAATGGGTACTCAGGAGGGAACATCAAGGTACCCCAGTACTGACCATTCTCGTATGATGTGCCAGGTGGGCCAGTAAGGATATAGTGCCACCTAGGATAGCCGGGTTAGCACATCAAGAGAGAGCATGTCCGCTGCATTTACTTACTCAAGGATGTTGGACTCTGACGGGTGGGCAATGATGAAAGGCGGGGGGTTCTTTTGGATGTTTTGGTACTCGCGAGTGAGCTGAAAATAGTCAGTGAACATTCAAGCAATGCGGGGTTGCGATCCGACTTACTCGTTTGTAGGCTGCTTTTGTGGCCATCTTTCGAGATCGCAGTGCTTATCTGCGGCGCAGCCTCGGATATGCAACGACAAGTGATGAAAAGCGTTGGCGGAACGAATGACACAGTGGGTAGAATGAAGTTCGAAGTGAAAGGCTTATGAACAGTAAACGCAACAAAACAAAGGAGACGTTGTCGGAGATGTAGCGCAGTTAGGTGTTTGTGTCAAGTTAAATTGCGCCGATAAAGTTGACGGTAAAGGGAGGGCGCCGACACGTGACTCATGGATTGCTTCATCGGAGGCAGGACTCGAGGAGAACCCGATAGTCACACCTGGTCCTCTGCTGGCCATTGCTGCCGTCGCAATGTCCTCTCCACTTTCTGCTGATGATGAAAATGTATGTCGCTCTATAACATCCAGCCTCTTGCCGGCAATTGTTAGTTTCTAACCGCTTGCCGCTGTCGTTGTATCTAGATTTTCGAGCGTCTTCAGCAACCTGCCGATCCCAAGGTGCTAGAAGAGCAGCAGCAGGCCGTCGATGAACGCCTCCGTGCGATCTATCAGAAGGCGCAGAATCGTCTTGGAGAGTTGGTAAGCAACAATCTTTCCATACACATCTGCCTAGCTTGATCCCATAAAGCAATTTACTTCCACCATTTCCATGCTGACCACGATCTAGATTGACCAAAACTCCACCTTACCATGCACGATCTCATCGGTCCAAGTTCTGAACGCAAAGCATACGCGAAGGGGCTTCCTCGAAAATATCTTCAATCCATTGTTGAGCTCTAACAAGAAGCAACCATACACTCTAACGGAAGCTTTGCGGGAAATCTCGGCACGTGCGGACAAGCTCAACAAATTGGGTCAGTGCCTTCGTTTCCGATCTATATCCAGCTCTTTCTCTAACGATCACCAGATATCTTCCAGCAGCCCGTCTCTGTGTTCCTAGACCAGACACCAGCCGATGGGCAGCCGGGCCTAACGAATATCAATGTATATTACGCCGTCAAAGAAAGATCTCGTGTTTTGCTCAAGACCGGAACGGACCTAGGCAACGCAGAGGGCTCGGCTTACGGAAATCTTCTATGGCGCAATGTGTTTGGAGGTGCCGAGAACCTGAACTTCAATGCTTCATTGGGTACACGGACGCGATCTGCTTATCAAGCCGCATTCGATACGCCGGTTTTCAGCAACCCAGACTTTCGCTTGGAGCTTGGAGGAATTGCTAGCGCAACGCAGAAGTCGTGGGCCAGCCATGAAGAGGTGTTGAAGGGCGGTTGGAGTAAGGTTCGATGGCTGAGCCGTTCCGGCCAACGTCACGAGTTTGGCTACAATGGGTTCTGGAGACAGGTAACTAGTCTCGCGGAGAATGCGTCCCCTACTGTCCGAGCAGATGCGGGGGACAGCGTAAAAAGCAGCGTCTTCCACACCTGGACCACGGATCGCCGAGACAACCCTTTCCTTCCCTCTCGAGGCTACTACGCGAAGGCATTCAATGAACTGGCCGGATTGGGCCCCTTGAAAGGTGATGTCGCATTCTGGAAGTCTGAGGTGGAGACACAAGGCGCAATCTCGATCCCAATCCCAGGAATTAAAGGAGACAGCGGCGTGAGCTTCACCACAGGATTCCGTGCTGGTCTTCTCTACCCTCTTGGTCTTGGCTCTGACTCTCGACCACGGCTTTCTCGTCTCAATGACCGTTTCCAGCTAGGCGGCCCTACCGATGTTCGCGGGTTCCGTCTCTCTGGGCTTGGGCCCCGCGATGGCGCAGATGCTGTTGGTGGTGATGTATATGCTGCAGGAAGTGCCAACCTTCTCTTCCCACTTCCACGAGTAGGTGCTGAAAAGCCCCTTCGCCTCCAGGCGTTTGTGAACGGTGGCCGGCTACTGCCTCTGCGGACCGAGCAGAAGATTGCTCCTTCTAACAATGCAGAAGTGAAAGACGCTATGGCTTCGACTCTCTCTGAGCTTAGTAACGGATTGCCGAGCGTCGCCGCCGGTATCGGTCTTGTTTACGCTCACCCCGCTGCCAGGTTCGAGCTCAACATGTCGCTTCCACTTGTGCTGCGGAAAGGTGAGGAAGGCCGAAAGGGGTTGCAGCTCGGAATTGGCATCAACTTTCTGTAAAACCATTACTTCACGCGCACTTTGAACTATAGAATCTTTCTGTATTTGTATGCCCAGCGTTAGCTTCGAATATAGTTAACTAGTTAACTGCTCTGTAGTTACAGCTCTCTACTCTGTATGACATGATGACTAAGGTCCGTAGATAGCTTCACCGCCAACAAGTGTTCTGTACGAGCCACCTACATGAACCACAAACCTCCTTTCCCCATATCAATCACAATCTTGAGCACAAACCTTACTACAAGAGCCATTGTCGGCATTAGTACTTCTTTGAATCTGCCACTTAGCGATTGCCGGGTCTAAATCATCACCAAAATCCACCATGGCACAGTACTATCCACAACAACAGCCCTACGGAGCTCAATCATCAGCACAAAACCTCCAATTCTACCCTTCCAGCTACTCGAATGTGTCTGGACATACAACCCCGTCCCAAGCTTCATATGGTGGCTTCGGCGCACCACCGAACCCAACCGCACAGGGGTACCCCGTCGGAGGGGTCGGAGGGGGATATGGCGGTTTTGGGTCCCCGACTGGTGGTGTGAGCGGGCGGATGGGTGAGCAGGGCGGACTAAGGACAGGATGGCTTGCTGCGTTTGGGACTGAAGGATACGACGGCGAGCCGCCACTGTTGGAGGAGCTAGGTGTCAATTTCGAGCATATCCGAACCAAGGTACGTATCTATTGCACACCCGTCCTACAGGACGTGCACCAGGTTAATAGGCTCGCTGTATAGACGCTATCAGTCCTCAACCCCTTCGCGCGCATCGATCAACACCTCATGGACGACAGCGACCTCTACGGCGCCCTGCTCTACATAGTGCTATACGGCACATTCCTCCTTCTTTCCGGAAAGGTATTCTACGGCTACATCTACGGCGTGGCAGTCTTTGGAACCGTTGCTCTCCACCTAATCCTCAGTCTCATGTCTCCTATTGATCCGACCTCACCTGCCCATTCCACCGCCGCAGACCCCTCGGTCAACTACGATCCGCACGCGAAACCCGGTTCATCGGGCCACTTTTCAGCAACGCTGACGTTCCCGCGCTCTGCGAGCGTCCTGGGGTATTGCTTCCTCCCACTTGTGCTGACTGCTCTGCTGGGGATTATGGTGCCTATGGATACTATGTTTGGGTACTTGCTTACAACGGCGGCTGTGGGGTGGTGCACGTATTCTTCCTCTGGGATGTTTTGTGCTGTGGCTAGGATGAGTGGGATGAGGGGACTGGTGGCTTATCCGTTGGCGTTGTTTTATGTTGTGTTTGGGATTATGGGGATTTTCTCGTCGAGGGGGAGTGGGACACTCGCAGCGAAGACGGGGACTGCGTAGGTGGTTGTGTATGCCATCTCCTGCGTCTTCAGTATTTGCAGCCGGGGTAAGAGGGCTTCGGAGAAGAGTCGGCTTTTTATTTCATGTGTATGTATTTGGCGAGCGTTTTTAGAACAGTGGAGAGGCTTGGATTTATTTACTGGTGTATGACTATCACGAACTCACGCTTATCATTCTTTGGGTGTCACGGTCTAGAAGTACCACATGTAGGACAATTTCGTTCGATATACTTGGGAATCTATGCATACATCATTATCATCACAGTCTACATCCGAAATCTATGCTGGCAAACCATCCACACCCTCTCCCCTCGCAGGAGCCCAATTCTCCAACCAGTCGCGGGCTTTATCGAGCTCACCCCCCGACGCTTCAACAGCAGCAACACACCAGGCTAAATCATACGTCTTCTTGCCGTCCGCACCGGGCTCTTCAGCCGCAAGCAGCTCTGCCAGGCTCCGGCGCTGCTGCCCAGCCTGGTCAGTACAGAAGTAGAATGGCGCAGTATGAGGACCCTTTCCCTGCAGATCGGCCGCATCAATCAGAGGCCGCACAAGACTAAGAATCGCCGCTGCTCCCATGGACGCAGGTGTTGTGTCGGACGGCTGTCGGTTTTGCTTTCCGGTCTTGCAGTATTCGTTCTGGCACCAGGGCTTACCGCACCCGCTCATTAGTTGGGAGAGATAGCGGCGCTCGATGCGGCGGCGGAGCGCTTTGCCTTCTGGGTCGTAGGTGTCGACGTAGAACGGGCCGAAGCAGATGCTGCAGAGTCCGAGTGTGTCGGTTCCTGGTTTGACTGTGCTTTGGACGCCGCGGCTATCGATTGTGCGTCCGCAGTTCTGATTCAGGCAGATTTGGGGAGTTGGTCGGGAGAGTCGGTTGAGGTCGTGATGACGGAGATGTGTCTTCATGTCGCGCAGTCTGACGATCTTGTTGCAGAGGTGGCATTCGGTGGTCCTGCCGCCGTCTACGAGCTCGTGCGGTGTGAGGCCAGAGAGCAGGACCTCCGGATCGTGCATATCTGGGTCGGACTCGCCTTGCTGTGGAACTACCAAATGGCAGAACTGACAGAGAATAGGTTTCGCAGGACAGGTTGTCGTCCGATGTTGCGCAAGCTGCTGGAGGCCTTCAGCTTCAAAACCGCAGCCATGACATGATTTTTTTGAATGGAAGATTGAGTCATGCTTTCTCTGGCTGCTAGGATCATTTCCGTGTGAAGCGTCATGAGAACAATGCCAGTGATTCTCCCACTCGGGAGACCGCTTCTGGAAAACGTTATTGCATTGAGGGCAGAGTATGTTGTTGCGAAAACAGAAGTTTTCATGCAAGACAAACGTTCGTTGGGCAACCCAGCGCTTGCAGTTCTTACACTGGAGGTCGTCGGGTTCGTGGGGGTCATTTTCATCTGATGCGCCTCCGCCAGTACTTGTATTTGATGTTCCAGCTGCTATACGCAAGCGATAGGGTAATGGTGACGGCGTGCCTTGCTGCTCGAGCTCAGTGGGAACAGCAAATGCATGCACTGATACATACAGCGCCTCGGCCTCATCCAATTCCACATTGGTCTGTGAGATGCTAATCTGCTTCTCTGTCTGGCTAGACATTTCGCCAAAGACAAATTCGTCTGCGCGCGGGCGACCCCTCTGGCGAGCAGAAAGCGGACTCACAAGCAATGAGACATCTGCGTCTTCATCGCCATCAACGTGTATTACTATCGGGCTCCCGCTGTCCCATTTCCGAAGCTCATAATCCACGTACTCTCCCGGAAGTACCTGGCCCTTGATTTCCTCTCCCAGCTCGAGAACCCCACCTACTGACGTGCCTCCTTTGGTCCCCGGGGCGCGTGAGGCCTTTTCTAAACGCCTTCGTAGTGTCTCGCGGGCTTGATCCTCGCTCAACGCAACAATATCTACCTCCAAATCGGTATCCACAATGCAGATCCCCTCGCCTTCAGGCTCTACCCTGTCGGCCAGAAACCTGAAAGACCCCTCTCGGCCACCAGATACCGTCAAAACTTCTCCGGTCGTCAACGTAGTATAGTTATCGCGGAGATATCGCTCCAGCAAAGCTTTCCAATCCTCCGGGTCGTAACCAGCCTCTAGAGGGCGCAGGCGAACATATGTACCTTTAGGCAACTGCTCGGCGTGGACAGTGATGACCGCACCATCGCCTCCAACATTCCCCGCACCGTTTTCTTCTTCAGATAAGAACTGGGCATCATCTATGTCAAGAATCTCCCGTAATGAAGCACTAAGGCCGATCTGACTTTCTGAAGCAGAAAACTCGCGGATCCCGGCGTACATCACACGGCCATTTCGAGGGTTGACGAGGCGGAACGTCAGCGGGTGTGGGAGTTGGTGCTGCCGGGCGACTCCATGCTCGCGGGCCTGGGACTCAGCGGCGAATGTATGCGGATTAAACGGGTCAAATGAGTTGGTGTATGGGCGCGAGGCGTTTTGCGAGGATATTTCCTGCAGCGGGGCGGCGGCGAGGAGCTGCTCGAGAGCGGATTGCGGGAGGATGATCTTGTCTCCAGGTAGTTTTGGGGTATGCTGGGCTGGGGTGACAGTGAACTGTGATGACCAGCGGAGTTGGTCCTGTACCCTAGCCATAACTTTGGCAGATTAAGTGGATCGAAATTGTCCAGAGACTCGTCTTCGAGGTGCAGTCGACCATCTTAAGCGAGTTGGCCGCTGAGTGTTGCAATGACGCCGCGTCGAGTGGCATCCAAGCACTTCTGGAAGATACCGCCTGGATTTGTCATCCCCAGCCAATGTCTACAACAGTAAACAGGTATGAAGTACAAACGTTCTACTATTACGGTTCCAAGTAATAACTAGCGAGGGTGGAACGGTGGTCATTGTTTTACTGCCTGGCCGGCACCTATAACCAGCGGCCTACGGAGTACCCCGTACAAGAGCGGAGTGGCGACTGTATACAAATGGTATCGAACAACAAAATAAAAAACACCTGCTAACAAAAGATATGGAAACCCTCGATTTTTGGCCTCGCCAACCTCGAGGACACGACTCAAGCCTAGTATAGCTCACGCATTCGATGCCGCGTGCTGGTATTACACCAGTCACACTGGAGAAGTCAGCAAGCCACTTGAAGGAACATAGGGTTCATACCATAGTGGCGGAGCAGCCCTCATTGTGTTCAATACAATAGTCTCCTTGACAATTCTGGCAGCCTCGCTGGCAATCCAACTTGCAGGCAGCGCACTATGCATTGTTAGATGATGCTCACAAAGGCTAGTCTGATAAGGCGACTCACCGTTGGCCCACACTCCCAGCAATCTTTAGTCACGCCAGGTCCAAGGCTTTCATTTCCAGTCCGAGGTCCTCTGACTGCAGTCTGGTGAGGCGACAGGTTGTTCCTCACGTGCTCTGGGTATGGAAGACAGCTGCTGCAAAACCACTTGTTGCAACGGTGACACCACCTATCGGTAAGGCAGTCTACGCAACGGGCGATCAGAACGGGATGCTCGCCGGGTAAAAGGGCCGGGCGCCTAGCTGCGTTTAGAGATGACGAATGGAACGGTGGTGGTGTGAGAAGCGGGAAATGTTCGCCGGGCGATTGCCCCCAGATAGCTGGGCCTTCTTCAGATGTATGGCAACCGTCACAGCCTCTTGGACCTAGGGCAATGGTTGCGATAGCAGGTCCGAGAAGTCGATTCGATGATTGCGGCTCGTCTGTGCTCCCAGATCTCGCGGCGTGAAGACTCACGTCATGTCGAGGGCCGCGGCATAGGGCAGCATCAAAGGCAATAACTCCTTCGCATTTCTGCATGGTTTGCGCCCAACCTTCCTCAATGTGGCGCTTTAAAAGTTTACCGGATGAGTTATACCAAGCATTTTGGCGCTTTTCTTCATCGATTTCAGTAGGTGTGGCATCTCCTGGCGTGCGCTGGCCGACTGAACTCCACCAGTCCCTATACTTGTAGCGCGGTGTAGCCCGAGGGCGATCCATAGGGGTGAAGTAGTAGATTCCTTTGACACGCGGCGTTCCAGCAGGTCTTGTAGGTCGGACTGCATAATTGAGTGCTTGCATGAGCTTCCGCTCATTCAAGTGTCGGCATTCTCTTATTGAAAGTATGTTCAAATTGAAACGGTCCGACAAGAGAATGTCCGACACCAAGTCTGCTGGAACGGACAAGCCGTCCAAAATTAGGGTTCGCACGTCGCGCAAGATTGAACGTCGGTCCAGGCTGGCGAAGATGCCTCTTAGAGGCCCAGAGTAGAATTCATCCTCTGTCAGAGATTCATCCATTCTCTCAGCTCGCCATGACTGGGCTCCAGAATCTATTGGGGACTGGTCTGCCAACTGTGCGCCTCGACACGTGGACAAATCAAGATGTCGAAACACGTACGGCGTCCCCAGGATCAAAGAACGCACAAAGCGCGAAGTACCCGACAGTGCAAGAAGAGATCCTGGGGAGAGATATGGCACCAGGTGGTCGAGAATCAAGCCATTTCCTAAGAGATCTTCAAGAGACGTAGACTTGGCTGGAACATCAGTCATCTTGCACTCAGAGTGAACCTTGACATCCTCCTCAACAACCTCGATTTCGCGAACAGCTGGGACGAGCCCCAGCTCCTTGGGTGTCAATCGGCGGGTGCCATAGAAGAAGTCGGGAGCACGGCCGATGAGGTTTTGTCGGTAGGCGGCCATAGCTCCAGCGGCCATTTCCTCCCCACGCATAATCATCGAGCTGGCATTGGGTTGGATTTCCTGGAGCGCGGCTCTGGCTTTGACCAATTCGGTTTCAAGGAGAGAGATTGTCGATTGAAGAACGGCGGACATGTTCTTTGTATTATCAGGATCGATGGTAGTGACTAGGACAGACCATAGCTCCCCTTCAGACATGCTATATACCAGGTGGAGAAGGAACGGACAAAGAATCAGAGCCAAGCGGGAGAAGGGACCCTGCCGAGAAAATGGCGTGCGTGGAGTGGCAAAAGGTACCGGACCTTTTTGAGACTTGAAAGCACAGCCTTTCGAGGTTTTTTGCGGAGATCAAGTACGGAGTACAGTCTGGGGTAGATATAACTAGATGGAGACGGAGAGCCGGGTCGGGAAAGGCCCTTATAGATCAGGAGATGGTGGATGGCCTCACCGGGCGACAAATTGGGATTGCTAAGACGGTACTTATAACTACGTATATGATTACTGCATAAGTACAACTCAAGCCAAAGGCAAAAATAGACTGCAACCCCCAAGCAATGGATGAAGGATCGCCGGTCACGCGGTCCATCAAGCATCCACAGCGTGCCGGAGATCATCCAGCCGAACTGTCTATCGGTAGTGGAGAGACAGCGCAGTCATTGGGGGAAGCCTAAATCCAGTGTGGATAGAGTAGAGTCATTGGATACACTCAATTGTTATCTACAAGCATCACTCCAGAGACTCTGTAACTGTTGGGTCCTTGCCCGCATCATGTTGCGCATTGTTGGACCGCCAAGACGTTGTGTTACTGCTATGATACAGAGTATATGGCTGAGTCGAAATCGCATATAAGGACCGGTTGGAATTAGACAAACATGGAGCTTTGGCCGATGCTTCAAAGGAGATTGACTGTACGGAGAAGACATATCTATTCCCAAGTCTACGGAGTACAGTCCAGACAACACGGCTTCAAATCGATGCCCTGCTGCAGATCCATAGTGCCGAGTTCCCCCCTGTGTGCCAATTTCACCTTCTCCTTGCCGTCACTAGCATGTTCAATCATGATTTGACCGCGCAGGGCTTGTATCTTGGCTACACCACGGCGTATCTTGCTCAAGAGAGATCTCCGTGGGATGTTGAGACGATCCCTTGGCAAATAATCAGGAGACTTCGTGGCTTGAAGCAAGGAGGCTGATTGCTCTACTTTGTACGGAGTAAGGACACGCATTTAGTGTGGCTAAAGTCTTAAGAGGTTGTGGTTGTATATGCGCTCAAGCAAGACTGACAATCGTGGCACCTACGAATGGTAGGCAATTGTAGTATTGTTACATATCGTCATTTGCTTCAAAGCATCGTCTTATCTACTTGAATAGCTTCGAGACCGCTACCTCCTTATCGTCATGCTTGTTGAGAATCTTGGCAGTGGCCAGGTCAAAGTCCTCCTGCGTGACATGTACCCGCCGTTCTCGAAGTGCGTACATACCCGCCTCCGTACACACTCCCTTCAGTTCGGCTCCCGAGCATCCGTTCATTTTCTCCGCAATTTTCGTAAGGTTGATTCCACGCGTCAAGTTCATTGATCGAGAATGGATTCTGAGAATATCCGCACGGGCTTCCACACTGTTACAAGTAAAAAAGAAGTCAGTATCACGTCAGTGCAATGAGGAACAGAAGGGTTAGACTTACGAAGGTGGCGGGAACTCAATTTTCCGGTCGATTCGTCCAGGCCGCAGCAATGCAGGATCCAGGATGTCAAGTCGATTCGTAGCCATGATGATCTTGATGTTCTTCGTCGGTTCAAACCCATCCAACTGGTTGAGAAGTTCAAGCATTGTACGCTGGACCTCTGAATCACCACCACCCGCAGAGTCTATCCGGCTGGAACCAATGCTGTCAATTTCATCCATGAAGATGATACTGGGTGCATGCTCTCGGGCCATCACGAATAGCTCACGAACCATGCGGCTACCTTCACCAATGTATTTCTGCACAAGTTCTGATCCGCTGACACGGATGAACCTGCAGTCCGTGTGATGAGCGACTGCTCGAGCGAGAAGCGTCTTTCCGGTTCCTGGAGGCCCATAAAGGAGAACTCCCTTCGGCTGTGCGATTCCAAGAGACTCAAACAGCTCGGGGTGTTTCAAGCCGAGCTCGATGACCTCCTTGATTTCCTTAATCTGTTGGTCAAGACCACCAATCATGTCATATGTACTGTCGGGAACCTTCTCGACCATCATGAGCGAAACCAACGGGTCAACGGACGATGGAAGCATCTTCTCGAGCTTGTAGGAATCAGATAGAAGGGCGACGCGCTTGCCGACGGTCAGCTTGCCGATGTCGACGCCATCCGCGATATCGACGACTAAAGGGCTCCCAAGTCAGCAACCACGTTTCCGCCATCATGACGATGAGTTAAAGTATCGATGGATAGTCTCACCGTATTTTCCCTCAGGATGTACTTTCACCAGAACCTTCTTTGTGCTCATGACCTTCACCACTTCACCGACGTAGGAGCCGGGCTGTTGGAGAAGGCCTAGTTCCTCTCGCAGTAGGCGCACCCTCGAGTTGTAGTCATTGCGTTGTGCTTCAAGCCGCCTCAGAACAGCCTGTCCTTGAATGATCTCGAGCTTCATGCTCTCGATCTTGTTACGATAGTAGTTGTCGAGCGCCATGATGGACGGGGCTCCTTGGATAAGCGTCAACAGTCGCCTGCTACGGCCAGCCGAGTCTTTGATAGTGCGATTCGTGAGGAGAAGACGTGGAACAGTTGGCAAGATGCAGCAATGAGCTTCAAAGTTGGTGGTAATGGTGGATGTGCCTTGCGAGCAAGATGCCGAACAGGTAGCTTGGGCGGCGTCACTGTGTTCCAGCTTGCTTGTCGCCGCTTTAACCGGAGCTACCAGTATCACGTGAGAAGGTATACGGCAGAGCTCCTCGAAACATCATCGTAGATCGTATCTCTCAGCTTACGGCGGTGTATACGACTGCTCCATTACTTGTAGATGCGCACCGCCGGCCTCGATATATTCTGAAAATATCCTAGACTTGGTCCTGGGCCATTCGAAGGCTGTTATGAAAACCGAATCCATACTATGATCGGCGTCTAGAGCTATACAGATTTACATCACAGATCCGTCTTGATGTTAAGCAAGCTATTAATATAATGAAATCCTTCAGACAAATCAGTACAGGCTGATGCAAGGCTCTTGCTACTAGTTAAGCAATATCAAAGCGTTACTTCAAGACACAAGCTGAACGCGATCTTTGTAATCCTGATGCCTGCAACGTTGGTTGGACGAAAACCAACTATACTCTCGAGACATATTGTCTTCTCCGACAAGTCACTGTCCACTTGACCATTCCGCTTTCTACTAACAATCCTTTCGCGGGTTGTGTTCTTGTTAAACCTTCAGGTGACTCCTCGCTGCGGGGAATGACGCCTTATCGTCTGATCCATCTTCGCTGCTCGACTCGAGCTCTCCAAACTTCCTTTCAACTCCGGCCGCCGCTGGGTTTCTGTTTTCGCGCCATAGAATTTAGCCTGGGAGCTTGAATAATTGATTGTTATTCATAATAGAGTGCAGGTCACTTTATCGTTTGTTTATTTTTTTTTGCTATACTTTCCTCGCGTTAGCTTCCCAGCCACCGCTGTTTACTACCGTCTTGCAGGTTGATAATTCAAGATCAAGCTTGAGAAACAAGCGACTCATCATGGCGGACAAGCAGGGCGATGACCGGCCTTCGTTTCCCTCCGCCCCGTCAAATTCTTCTTCACGGCTTACTCCGAGCGTATTTGGAGAAGATGGCATGTCATCGGCAACGGTGCGTCAGTCAAGGGTGACCAACCAGGCCAGGAGCTACGGTAAGTCGACATCTTCAATTTTTCTTTCCTCGAGCGATGTGACTGACCTTTCGTGAACGACAGGCACCCTGAATTCATCTGGAAGGTCCACATCAGAATCTCAAATCACTGAAAATCAACCCGAGAGTTCGAGTCGCGTTCCTCCAGCTGCTTCCCCATCCATCGGGCCGCTACAAAGTGATTCAGACAGATTACGAAAGCCACCCGTGACGCGCCGGATGTCCTCGAAACGCCACGTTCCCCATAAAGGCCAGGAATTCTCTACCGACGATGATGTTCACGAGATTGAGGAGGATATCGCTCTACAGTCCTCCTCCAACCCCCAGCCCTCGCCTAGAATACGACCACTGCGCAAGCAAAGTTCGACTTTAAGGCGCAGACTGAACCCTCGAGTCAATCCGTTCGCTTCTTCCGGTACTGATGATGATAATGGGAATGATTACGATGATAATCCTGGCTTGCCGGAACCGAGCCTGGAACCAAGCGCGCACGACTCCTCTTCCCAGCAGTTAGACGAGGACGACGACATCAGTGACGCAGTCGATAATTTGGAGGGGGAGGATGATGATGATGAAGCTAGTGACGCCGAAAGTTTCACGCTGAAGGACCGCCAGCAAGCTATTAACGAGACTCATCCGTTCGGAATTAGGCTATGGAAACCGGCTCTATACAAGAAAAGCCGCTCAGTAGAGAAGACCGCGGAGGGGGATATTCACTCGTCACCTGGTGGCAGGGTTAGTCCTCTTCTATTTTTGATGAATCTTCTATGGACTTTATTCTTCGGTTGGTGGCTTGCAATGGCTGCGCTACTGGGTGCCATTGCTTGTTTTGCTTTTTCATATTCCACCGATGCAGTAGAATATGGGAAAGCATTCTCTGGTCTTTCGTGGTATCTGTTCTACCCATTTGGGTCTTTTGTCCGCCTCGACACCGATGAACACTATGCAGAAGAGGACGAAGGGGAAGGCCGCAGCATCAGTGAATATGAACAGTGGCAGAACGGCGACCTAGAGCATGGTGGGTTGTTCTTTGGACCCCGTCGTAACCGGTCACTTGTTGGCAGAAGGAGGAATAGTGTCGACTCGGCCGGAGAACAAGACAGCCTTTTGGGCCGTGCACCGAGAGGACGTTCAGAAGACAGCTCTCTTCGACCCAAGCGCCGACTGTTTGGTCGTGGGGAGTGGACGCTTGGCCGCGTTATATTTTTCGTATTCCTTTATTTCCTGGTCGGCCCATTGATGCTCTTTGTCTCACTAGTCTGTTGGCTACTCGTTTTTTGGATTCCAATGGGCCGCGCGACCCTTATCCTTTTCGACCATCTTCGCAGGCATCCTTTGGCTCTGTCTTACCACTCCGATACAACATTTACTCAGACAAGCCCAGGATCCTCGTCTTCAATTCTCCTATGCACATACCGTGCGGCTGGCTTGAGGTATTGGAAGTACACGGTTGGCGGCACTAATGTCTTCCTCATCAACCTCCTCGCTGTTGTCGGATTCGTCGTTTTCGACTACTTCCTTCTTAGTGAAGCCTTAGGGGTTGAAATATGGCTCACCCATCCAGGCCTGATATTCACGCTTGCCCTGCTCTCCGTCATCCCTTTGGCTTATTTCATTGGGCAGGCTGTTGCTTCTATATCTGCGCAATCATCAATGGGTATGGGTGCTGCTGTAAACGCTTTCTTCTCAACTGTGGTAGAGGTCTATCTCTACTGCGTTGCTTTGAGCGAGGGTAAAGGTCGGCTGGTTGAAGGAAGTATCATTGGCAGTATCTTCGCTGGTATCTTGTTTCTACCGGGGCTGTCCATGTGCTTTGGTGCCATCAAGCGCAAAACCCAACGCTTCAATGTCAAGTCCGCGGGTGTCACGTCGACAATGCTGTTGTTCGCTGTAATCGCCGCATTCGGTCCTACTCTGTTCTACCAGGTGTATGGCAGCGTAAGTCTATCCCTTAGATTTCGGATTTTACATTTTACTGATGCCAAAGATCTAGCATGAGCTCAATTGTCACTCTTGTGAGAGCGTTACGGAACCGGGCAGCAGTGATTGCCGTCGCTGTTACTTTTCTCAAGTGCCGGCTATAAATGACGGCTTCTTCCAAAAAGCAGTCCAGCCGTATTCATGGATAGCGGCTATATTCTTATTCCTATCCTATGTTATCGGGCTATGGTTTACTTTACGAACTCATGCCGCTCTTATCTGGGCCACGGAAACTGACGAGAAGCGAGCTGTTGCTCTCGCACAAGAGCAGAATGCGGATGATGCGAGACAATTTCTTTCCGCCTCTCAATTGATGACTTCCAGTGGAAACGCTGGGTCAAAGAACTCGGTCCGTGATTCGCAGCTGTATAAGAGAATACTTGGGCAATCACTTAGGGACGTTGGTCTAACTGAAAATGCGGGCGAATATGAAGCGAATGACTCAGAATGTGACCCTTCTCGTGGAAATAACACGACACCGTACCTCGTGCCCCGGAAAGATGGAGACGAACATCAATCAACCTTTGCTGACTACAGCGGATTCTCCGGGAAGCAAAACGAGAACCTTGTCCGCAAGGTGACCGAAGTTGCAGCCACAGCTGCAACTGTTGCGGCTCGAGATGTCGCTCGAACCCGCAAACTGTCAGGCCCTCGAGGGTTGGCCCGTCCAGCGCTAAAGAGCGCGCCATCAAAACAGGCCAAACCAATTTTAGAAGACCATGATGATGTCGGTCTTGAGCAAAGCCCTACCACTGGCGGACATGACGCTCCAAACTGGAGCAGAACTAAGAGCTCGGTTATCCTGCTAGTAGCAACTGTTTTCTATGCTATAATCGCAGAGATTCTTGTCAACACTGTTGATGTAGTTTTGGAAAGTGTCGATGTCGATGAGAAGTTCCTAGGCATTACATTGTTCGCGCTGGTTCCCAACACCACAGAATTTCTGGTAAGTGACTTGCCTTGAGGACTCAATCTTTTGAAGCCAGCTAGCTGACCAACCGTAGAATGCCATCTCTTTTGCCATGAACGGCAATATAGCGCTCTCCATGGAGATTGGATCCGCCTATGCCTTGCAAGTTTGCCTTCTACAAATACCCGCGCTCGTCTTATTTAGCGCTGTCTACGGCCGTTATCTCGACCCAGAACATCTTCTCACCCATTCATTCAAGTAAGCTAACCTACCTTTTCTCCTGTGTCTTCCAGAGATCCTCGGGCACAATGATAGAGCTTGAAGAAGCTGGACTAACGCAATCGTTCACCAGCCTGATCTTTGCGCAATGGGACATGATCACCGTAATCCTCTGTGTTTTTCTCCTCTCCTACGTCTACGGCGAGGGCAAGAGCAACTACTTCAAAGGCTCTGTCCTCGTCTTGACCTACCTTGTCGTCCTCACCGGGTTCTACCTCTCCGGGTATAGCAACATGGAAACCATGGGCGTCGACCGCTTCAACACCCTGGCTCTTGATTCAGTCAGGTCTGAGAAATTCTACACGATTGGCAAATCGACCCGCGGTGTTGCTTATTGACATTTTATGACTTAAACCGTCGTGTTGGCTTTTCGGCCTGTGTTGTTCGCATCCGGATGACTCTTTCTACCCGTGCATTATGTGAGCGCGCGACAGTGGATGTATTATGTATATTTTTGGTGGTAGGTAGCATGATTCTCAACAAATTGAAGATTAGCTGGTGTTGTTGGTACAATAATCCCCACTTGATATGGAGATATACTCTGTACAATGATCAATATGCTTGAATTATACTCGAAAATCAAAAGGTAAACATTCGGATGTCTGTTTTGAATTTAATTACGGCCCGGAACATGATAAACCACTCATTATCCATATTGCAATAAAGAAGAAGAGCGATGTGTTTCCAGATCTCCTCGCCGACTTGAGCAAGGATCAACGAAGTGTGCTCTAGGTAATGACGCTAACTATGAGACTACCGCGACTTCCACGAGCTCACAGCGTCGTCGACAAGAGCTCGGTACTCCTGCTGCTTGTGACACTGCTCGAGAAAGACCTTGTACTTGACCTCGAGTAGGGCTCTTTCGTTCTCATCATCAGTCGGGACGACTTTCTTTCCTGGCTTGCTCATCCGGTCCATGATACTCCACAGACCCTCCGTTACGCCTTCAGGGTCGGCGCTGGCTGCCTTGGCTCCAAGCATCGCCGCGCCGTGGCAGACAGCTGCGTGGATGTACCGTGGAATGAGAACGGGCATGCTGCAAGCCGACGCAATGAGTTTGACTAGGATGTCATTTTGGCATTGAGAGCCCGACATGAATATGGAAGTGATGCTATGCCCTGAGTTGTTCATTGTCTCGACAATATGTCGGGTTTGCAGCGCAATGAATTCGAGCGTGGCATAGTAGTATATGGCGAGACCTTCCACTGATTGGTCGCTCGAGAGACCAACTACCGATCCGGACATACTACTGTCCGCAATCGGAGAACGATTGCCCCAGAGGTCACCATAGAAGAAGAAATGACGGGCTAGATAGGATATGCTTGGCGCTTTTCGTTCAGTCATCATCTCCCTCAGGTGCTCATTGAGGTAGTCATAGATATTGGTGTTGTAGGACTCTGCAACTGAGACTGCCTGATTGAAGGCCGGGTGAGTCTCAATGACATGCTTAAGCAACTCGCCAGTGGCTGATTGCCCACCCTCAGCCATCCAGTATCCCGGTATAATCGTGTCACGGTAGGGACCCCAAACGCCATTGACAAAAACTGGATCAGGAGACATGGCAAGATGACATGTTGAGGTTCCAGCAACAGCCGCTAGGCGAGAAAATGCCTGTGTTTTGTCATTCTTCGCAACTTCCGACGATAGTTGTTCTGACTCAAGCTGGACCTTGGCACCAACAGTACCAATCCAACCGGCATAGGCATCGATGACACCGCTACCAATGGCAATCCCAGCTGGCAGGCCCAGGTCTGAAGCTGCTTTCTCACATAGAGTACCAACAAGCTCACCCGCACTAAGGTAGTCACCATTCTAGAGCAACGGTTAGCCTCATATTCGTCAAAGATGTTTGGTGGCGTGGACATATGAAGATGGATAAAAGAAATGATTTTGGACAGTAAGAAACAAGGGCTCACCACCCCGTCAACGCCACCCATGCGCTTGAAGTTGTCTTCTGACAAGTCCTGCAGTCCGATCTGGGCCAAGAAGTCCTCCTGCCATCCTTTCACGCTGCCGTCTACACCAACTGGAACAAACCCCTGCTTGCAGACCACGCTGCAGTAGCTTCGTTTTTCATTGCCGGTGGCCATGTGAGTCAGGGCGTCGGCCAAGTCATAGAATTTACAGTCATCAAAGAGCTCCTTGGGCATATTGTTTTTAAGCCACATGACCTTTGGAACCTCCATCTCAACAGACATTTTCCCACCAACATATCGTAGCAGGTTGTGTTTGGTCGCATTGATTTTCTCGGTTTCCTTGACTGGCCTATGGTCAAGCCAGAGGATCACATTGCGGTCACTGTCAAAATTGGGCCCAGTGACGGAGACTGGTTCATCAGTCACATTGGAGAAGACGGCCAAAGAACAAGTTGCATCGAACCCAATGCCGCGCACTGTCTCGGGGTCAATGTTGTGCTGGCTGATGGCACGCTGGACCGCAACACAGATACAGCGCCATATGTCGCTCGTAGATTGTTCCTGAATGGATATTAGATTGTTTTGATTTCGATGCATATATAGCGTAATACCCACATAGTATCCAGTCTGGGGTTGCCAGAGTCCGATGTTCTCGGAGGCGAGGCCAACTATATTTCCCTTGTCATCTATAATGCAAGCACGGGCACTTCCAGTTCCAACATCAATTCCGATGAAATGATCGACCTGGAGGAGAATCTCGTCACGCGGATCCAAGGAGGCCTGTCTGGATGCTCTGCGGGGTGGCCGGTGAAAAGGGAGGGTGACAGATGCCATGTTTCAATCGATGAGCTGGTGTGAACGTTGTCAGGAACAGAACCTCTATACTTTGGTTCGATGGATTAACTAACTTTGGTGGGGAATTATGGAGCTCACCGAAGCCAAGATACAAGCGCGGAGTCACGAGTCTATCGGGATACAGAAGAAAGCCAGGGTGAAGAAGGGATGAGGGAAGCTCTGGGATGGGTGAGCAAGGTCAAGAGGGGTAGCACTTGTATTTATGTCGCTGCGGGGAGCAATTGAGGTCACCGGCCGTCTGCTGAGTGACAATGATTTGCCCAGATGCGCATTGTCGAGAACTGGTCCTGATTGTGTTGAGTACTTACCGCCACCGACGTCTTGGGACGATAATGAGGTTGTTATGCTGCAGATTAGTCCGGGTTCGGGGTTGGTGATGGGGGAGTGGAAGCTCAAGATACGAAGGGCAGAGTATATATATAGTTATATCATGTCAACCTGTCTGCAGACACTCCGTAGCGCCACTGCCTCCTCTCGATAAGCGTTGTCTATTAATTACCAAGTAGTGCTGGATAGTAGACTCATCTACGGAGTAGTCGAGTATGTTCGAATGTCGTGCTGGAGATTCAATATTGAGCCGAAGCCTCCACGGCCTACGATCCCGCCTTACTGAATCAGGCAACTCCGGGCAAAGGTACGAAACGAAAGCCCATTGATTCACGCGTGACAACCTCACCAAGTACCAACATCGTCATTGAGCTCCGCGTTCACGATGCACTCATCACGGGGCTTCAAGCTCTTCCCTATATTTCTGTCTATCCTATCACTCTCAGTATCTGTCCTCTCATACTCACCGCAGCTGGAAATACTCTACTGGCCCGTCGCCAACTCTCAACCCTCGGTGCTCGCCCATGTCTCCTACGATCCCGCATCCCTGAAATCCGACCTGATCGACTTCATTCCCCCTAGCGATACATCCGAGGAACTCGCCCGCGTGGGCTTTTACATCGCAACGCCCACAAACCCGAAGCAATGGGTCGGTACCCTCACATCATCTTCCGCACTGAGGGGAGATGATGCGCAGAAACCGACAATGCGTGTACATGTTAGTCTCTCGAACGAGATATACCACGTCTCTATTGGCTCTGATACCGCGTCTGCTTCCTCGTCAGATGGAATTCGAGTTGAGCTCGTGGCGGATGAGCTTGGCCCCAGCCCGCATCTCAATCGTCCTGTTGTTGTTGGCCCGGACGGTAAGAACCCCGAGGATCAACCGGAGAAGACAATGTTCCAGAAGTAAGTGCTTTTCATATTTTCTGTACACCTGACAAGAGCTAATCCATCTCGTTTAATGCAGATACTGGTGGGTGTTCCTCATAGTTACGTTCCTAGCCATGTCGGGTGGCGGCGGAGAGCAACAATGATACGGTTAGCTTCTATAACCGAAGATTCTACTCGTATTTATATGCCGGGATATAAAAAACCTTTGGGAAGAATTAGGCCTTTTGATGTCTTTGACCATTCCGTGTCGCAGTCGCCGAATTGTTGGTCCTTGAATATGTCCCCGCGGTGGCTATTCCTACATATTTGACCAGCATCCGTGCGCGGTTGACTTAGGAGTGTTGTATTTTTGGACGGGTGTGAAAAGCACGGCTTTTCTGCGATAGATACCCATAGTGGCTGTTTGCACCAGATATTCACATCCGTCTAGGGTACTTCCCTACTGCTCTGAAATTCAAATTTACTGATGCAGCTACCCCAGCCGACTTGACCGCAGGGTATCCGATGAAGTAATTCAATTCCTAACCGTTATAAAATGGTTTGGTTCAGGCTTAAAGTTGCCTTAAAGCGCCTTGATATGCTTGCTAAGTGTAAACTTATGCTTGCCATTTGTGCACGCCATTCATAATGCATATTCAAGCCTCACAAGATTGCGGGCTGTTGTCCGTTATGAAAAGCTTGTAGGATATAGGTGATCGCAAGCGTCGCAGCAGCGAGATGCCTCAAAGTGCCAGCTCCTGGCAAATCCTAGCGCCCCTTGCTGTTTGTCTCAGGTCCCAAAGCATGATCCCTCGATCAGTGACTGCAATCAATTCATTTTCCTCCTCAGTAAAGCGAAGCTGGAAACAAACTGCATTAAAGTGCAAGACAATTGGATGCAGCTCGATTTGCCCGGTCCTTGGTGATCTCGAGGATGGGTGATAGTACCCTTCTTGATCCATGCCAATCAAAGCACCAGGCTCCAGTGCCCACACATAGACGACGTTCCAATTTGCAATGGCTATCCTGGTGCCCTGGGTCGATGTTGCAATTCTGCAGCCAAGTGAATCCGTGGAGTCGCGGAATCCCCAAAGACGCGCTGCGACTGTCCAGTTTGTCAAGCGCCTTCCACGTTCAAGATTCAGGATATGCCCGCAGTTGCGAGCTTGACAGGTTGCTTCAGACCTCAGCAGACACGCAACGGTCCAATGCTCTTTGCGGTGTGTGGCGATACCAGGAGCAAGATAACTCCACCGGCAGGCGGAATATCCAGTAAAGTCGAGGGTTTCATGAGTCCCAAAAAATGGAATCCCGATAGAGAAAAGGAGGCTGAGGTCGTCAGTAAACCTGACAAGTGTTGAATTCTGGTATAGACATGGTGCTTCAAAGTCAGACGTCTTCTGGTATGATGCATATAGCGATTTCGCCTGATAATAATATAGCAGTTGCGTTGATCTATCGTTGAATGCCAGGTCCCTAATTAACGGACCCCGCGTGTTGCCATTCCACCTTCGTAGTTGGCGAGCCGAATGCGAGAACCCTGAAAACAGTCAACGGCTTCTTCAACGATATATTATCGCTCCGAGAATTGTGACTTACCAACAAGTTGCGGAGAGATATTGTCTTCCGATCCATCTTTAGGTATATAATAGACTACCGCATCGTCTGAGAGCATGCGATGACACCATGCAATAGCAAAGGATCCGTTAGTGGCTACAGCCAGGGCTGTGGGCTGAAACTCTCCAGGATTAGGTATTTCTGTGACTCGCACTGCATCGTCTGGGGCTCGAAGTGAGTGGCAAGTGAGATATATGAACCCATCCCGACCAGATTCTCTCGCTTGTTTGACAAACAAATGATCCTTACTAAGATCATGTTCGCCTATATAAGGCGTGAAACGATGAAGCACATAAATTCCATCGTGCCCATCAAAAGCGATCTTCAAGATTTGAACTGATCCCGATTGATCCCAGGGGATCTTTGCCTGTGAGATTGGGACAACTTTTCCATCTTTAACTTGGAGAACTTTGATAATGCCTGAATCACGGAACGGGATAAAGACAAGGGACCTTTCCGAATTTGAAGCGAGCAACGACGCGGTAATGTTGGGTACTTCTTTCCCAAAATTGAGCGTTATGTTACCTGCGTCGAATTGGCTTCCATACAGTTGCTTTGAAGCGCGAGTTTTCAGCAGCGGAAAGAGACGGTTGGTGCTCAATGGTGAGATATCCAGGGGCGGACCAGGTATTCGCCGTAGGTGATGAGCGAGAACTTCTCGACAGCCAGAGGCAACTTCATAGAGGGTCTGGCATGTCCAGGCTGCCTGTAGAAAAGTCGCAGTAGTGCAGTTCAGCAGAACAAGTTGAATCAGCTCTGGCGGAAGATCCAGAAGCATGGTACCAGTCAATGGAAAAAGATGCGAAGAGAAGCAATTATGGCATTTGCGATAAAAATATCACAGCGATTGCGAGCGCAGGATGGCTCAGATCCCCGCCACCTTCGGATACGATGTCGCTTGATGTCGCGGTTGATATACTGGAAGGCAGCCGTTGTAGATCAGGTTGTTGCCTAGACAATCAGCGATGTCACGGGTCTATCTAACAACCGAACTCGAACCAGAATCATTAATATTGTAAACTCCGTTGTGAGGCTTGCTACACATTTGTTTGCTTATATACTATGCCATGAACAAGACAGTGGGTGGTAAGATGGTCACTGGCATAAGAATCACGCACAATCTTGGCTTGCCTGCTACGCGCGATTAGTCGCATCGATACAAATTTCTATTTCGAACTAAAGTAGGCATATACAAGGACTGCCGTAAACTCGATTTTGTATTCTTTACAGAAACTCAGCTAAGAGTCAAACCCTGGATATATCCAGATTCACCGTACGAAGGATGCACCAAACACCTCGAAAATGCGCTCATGTGTATACATCAAACCAATATGCTGTGTGAATAAAGAAACCAGCAGCCTCATTCTGCTAAATCGAACTCGTTGGCATTCGGGAAACAGCCCACTCAAGGACAGTTTCGTAACAAAGCACAAATTGACTGAGATTTTGGATGACACTCGGCCGTTGTGTACGGAACTCGGTCAAAGTCTTCGCGACGAGATCTAGTTGTCCCCCACCAAGCAGTTGGTCGAAAGAGCGTCCCTCATGCTGCCCACCAGGTTGTGCGCGTTGACGTTTGAGTATGTCCAGAACGCTGTCGACCGTGCAGAAAGTACCAGTGCGGCCGCAACCTGCGCTGCAGTGTACAACGACCGGCCTATTAGGGTTTCCAGGCGCAGCACTTGCTGTTGCAGACCGAACCTTGTCGCATTGCTCGATCAAATTGAGCAGATGGCTTGGCTGGGAAGTGGTACCGAAATCGGGCCAATCTGCGTATTGAATTTGCGTAATCTCGCGCATCGGCTGGAACGGGAAGTCTGTATGCGACAAACCAAAATGCCTGACAACAAGAGTAGGGTTATCGGGTGACGGAGATTTGTCTGTCCCAGTGCCAGCCTGATGTGGACTCGATGGCTCCAAGGGAATGTACTTTTTGGAGAAATTGTTCACATAGAATGGTCCATACGTCCCAGACTTCCAATAAGGATGGCATTTGACCTGTCCTCTTTCCACTTCCGCTGTCAAAGATACTACAAGGCGGATATCTTGCTCCCATATAACACGCCAGAAATCCTAGAAGAGATGTCAGCCCAATGCTTAGAGAGATCCCCAGACATAAGCCCAAACGCCAAAGGGGGTCAGAACTAACATCAAATGTATCGGGTACAGGAGCTTGAGTTGCAATGTAATGGTGGTCACTATACTCTGCTTTCAGGTGACTTGCGTTGACATAGTCACAAAAACCACGGGGTATATCCTGAAGTTTCACTCTTGAGTGTTCGTAGGGGTAGATGTCATTATATCGGTTTTTCGTCCCCTTTTCAATTCCGGCAACACGGTATTTCGGGGATGAAGGTCTATTGCGACTGGAGTCATTGTTATCATATGATAAGGCCTTTTTCATGCGCCCTAGCTCGGTTTTTTCAATGTCAAAGAATCTCGACGCAGCAATCCGACCTTGATCTGCAGGATCTGACACCTCGCGCAGCCAGGGTGGAAGAGATTGCCGTTGTGAATCGGAAAGTTCATCTGATTGCTTCAAGGCGATTTGCCCAACACCACCAACAAGGTCCATATTCTGGCGGATATTACTGAAAAATGGAATGGCAGCATTAGATGACTCAGGTATGTCACAGCCACCAGCAATGGGCGCAGATTGCGGAAGGTCCATATTCATCGAGGATTGCTCATTTGACGGAACGCCCGGCACCTTTGGTTGTTGTGTAAGCCTAGGAAATTTGGAGGAGAAAGCCTTGAAACCCCCCATGAGAATCATGCCATTGCCATTCCATCCCTCGGCTGTGAACTTCTTCAGTACATTGGCAAGGGGTGCAGCATCCTTTAAGTTGGATGTGCTGGAGTCGTAAACGATTATGTAACGGCACTGTCGCCAGCGTTCAAAGCTTCGACGATCAGCTTCATCTGTAAACGTATTCGCTAATTTATTCGTATCAAAAGAAGGGCGTTTGAGTAGCGTTGTTGGAATACAAAGGTTCAATGCCCCTTTGATGTTACCTCTGGAAAAATGTGCAAATGGCCGCACATCCAGGAGCATCAGATTATCCACATACGAAGCAACGAGTTCAGCACAGTGTTCGGTGGAAAGTGGACTGGCGCTTGTCCCTGCAGCTTGTGAAAAGCTACTTCTTGTTCCACCAGGACTCGCTTCTTCACTCCCTGCAGAACGAGCGGATAAATGTCTGTAAGGCGCCGGTTTCGAATAACCCGCAGCACTTCCTGACGCTGGTCCAAACGAAAAAGGTTGTTGTTCGGCTATGTCGTTTCCTGCGACAAGTTTCCCTTCCGGACTTTGGTTTGGAAGAGCATGCGAGAGATGTCCTCTGTTTTTTAGAAGGTTGCTCGGGCCTTCCACATTGAATGAAAAGTAGTTGTGATCTGGCAGCTCTGCTGCCGCTCCTCGAGGACTTATTTTGTTCAGAGACGACGGACGAGGATCGGATAACGGGAAGAAACTCCCCGGGGTCGAGGGACCGGGGTGCGCGAGGGTTTGGGATTCCTGGGGCCACGGCGATGTTGGCGATCTTGATCCTGTCATAGCAGACATGGCTTTTGCACTCGGCAAGAAAAGATTCCTGCCTTGCTCCCAAAGAATATACCGAACATCAATCAATCCTCCAACCCGTTTGCCATGCCGATACCAATTGCGATTTTGAAAGACAAGCAGGTTTTAGGGCGAATGTGACTTAGCACGGATGGTCATAGACGGAAGCCTGGCTATGGCGTAGAGAAAGCAGAGCTGGACAAGCGTCAGAAGCCTTGCGAGACAGAAGGGCGATCTCGCAGAGCGTCAAAGAGTTATATAATGTGAATGTGTGGAATGAGAATGGTTCTGAGGAGCGCAATGTGGCGTCAGGTGAACGCAGAGGCCGCTCAGAGAGAGAAGAAAAACGGGGATGGAATGTCTCGTTCTAACCTCTCAGGCGGCAGTCCGGGTCCTTTACGGAGTACACAACGCTTTCATTGCAATTATCACATGAGGTCAGATCCAGTCGAGTTCCTGAGCCAATCGAGTCCGTACGAAGGGTGGTGGGGGTTGAAGTGCGACTAGTAAGGACTGCGAAGAAGTATCATTCTTGACCCACTGGTGTCATAACTGTTCGAGCGAGCACTCGGGTCGAAGCAAATAATGATGAGAGACAAGTTGAGGGAAAACGGGGGCGCACTGCTGATCACTGGGAATGACGTTATGGGCGGCGGCAAATCTTCAGTGTCGCGAGCCACAACCAGTTCGGCCGGTCTGGATCGCAGGAACCGGCGACTAACCAGACTGAGATTGCTTCATTACAGGCTGGCGATGACTGCCTTTCTTGTTGCAATCACTGTTCTTCTGGTAATCATGATATTTCTCGCCACTTTTTAAGCACAGTCAATCATGCAGAAACAGAAAATACGATTACGGAGTATATTACAATATTCTCCTGACACGGATTGAAAGCTTCTGCTCTAGAAGACTTCGCACCTCGTACTTTATGACAAGCTTAGTTCCAGTCTAGGCATTCGAGCGCGACCTATGAAGGAGCCCTTGTACGGAGTATGTCCATCCCCTTCCTGGATCCACAGGTTAGAGGGATTGATGATTGCTGATTTTGTCATAAGCGGAGACAATTCAGGATGAGATGATCGCCAGCATGTACACAGAAAGCAGAGGAAGATAGGCATCTATCACGAGCCTGCGTTGAACAAGAGTGGCGAGCCTTATATACTGACACCATAGCTTTAAAAGAGCGACAAACACCAAGTTTAAAGTAGACTGGATGCTTGTCCTCGCCAGTTGCAGTTGCCGCTGACTCACAGCACCCCATATTTCGGGCATTGCGATGACGTTCGTCACATCAGCTAAATATAAGTGGTTCCTGTTATAATGGCAAGGCAGTCAGTTATGTCCCGCGGTGTCGTGCTAGGACGTACTTCGAATAGTGCAGGGAATAGATCGGCTTCTTGACAAAGCCGACAATCAATCAGCACCGGCTGTACCGACCATCTAATGTGGACTGGCGAACGGGGGACTCGTCGTTGACAAGCAAAACCCCTTCAGTCGGGTTGGTTGGCTATCCGCTCACACCTCATAGTTTCCCATCCGGTTCACCCTTGAATCGCTGAACTCGCTTCTGTTCCCAATTGTCTAGATCTTTGGCCATAAGCCTCTGTGTATAAGTGGATTAGCACTTGGACAAAGCACACCGTGCATAGTGTCATTTCTAGGGTGAGCAGGTGTGCGCACATAGTATTCCTCCCGGTCATCGCCAATGATCCTCCTACGTGGATTTCTTTTGATTCCCTCCTCTCCATCAGGGCCTTTAAGGCCTAAGTCCATGGCCTCCTCTTGACTCAATTGCTTGACCTTGCGATCATACCTCTCGTACCTTAGAGCCGCCGCTGGAGTTAGAGCAAACGAACCGGCAACGATGATCATAACGAACGGTAAGCCGAATAGAAGGAACGGGTGCTTTGAAAGTCTAGCTCGATATGCTTCACCCAGTTTCTCTCCTAACGTTGAAGAGGCCGTCGTCGCCCGTCGAAAAGTTTTGGCTTGAAAGGCCGGCATGATCAAATGCTGAAATTTCGGCTCTAAGAAATAAAATCTGGGTATCGGTGAAATCGTTCTATGAGCTCAGATTGGAGCAATTCGGGTTCTGGATGGCGTTCACAGTTTTTGCAATGAATTCAGGGTTGCTGGCTGATTCTCAGTTGAGTTGGTAGATCTACCTTGGATTATCCGGAGAATTGATTGTCCGGCTGTCCCAGCTGGAAGCGTACTCCGCAACTCGTTGAGCTTGTCAAAACAATAAAAAATTCGGGCAACGATTGATCGAGGAACACACTCACATCAACCCCGCTCATTCAAAGCAAGCAATTGATGATCTTATACCCAGGTGAGCATAGTTTGTTCTGGCTATCGAACGCTGCCTTAAGGCGCTAATGTTTGGTTATTTCAGAAACAGCCATTCCGACCAAGGGCCGCGGAAACAGCAAAGAAGTCTTCCTCGTTCTTTCTCTCGAATTCCCGCGACTTCTCGTTCCCCCAGATCTATAGATGTCTTTCACTTCCAGCTCCATATTCGGAACGGGTGGCTTGGGCGGTTTGGGTGCAACAACCCAGCAGTCGCAGCCGCCGCAGCAGTCAAGCATCTTCTCTCCAAATAACCCGACAAGTATCTTTGGGAACCCTACAACAACACAGGCGCCATCGGGTAACTCTCTATTTGGGGGACAAGCTCAAACGCAACAACCTGCTCAGTCATCAATCTTCGCAACCGGTCAGCCAAATGCTAGCACGGCACAGCCCTTGAATACCACTTCACAGGCAGCGCAGCCCGCCTTCTTCAATAGTCTGTTGGAACGTGGTAAAAAGAGACCGTTGTCTGCAGTCGCTCAGAATGGGAATTTCGAGGAGTTGCCTAATCTTCAGTTGGGCCTTGATGATATTCGCCGAAAGGCAAGGGGACTCGGCACTGGAGGGCTGAACGATAATCAGGTGCCGAACAGTAAAGCGTGAGTAATTAGCCCTATACTATGTCCTTCGTGGTTTCTATAGATTATCAACTAACCACACGCTCGATTAGTCATTATTTACTTGCAGCATCAGGTGTCTCTCCTGGCCATGCTCTGCGTGATCTCAAAGCTTTGGAACCTCAAGCGTCCATATCAATCCCGTCAAAAAGCCCAGCAACTTTTGATCCAGATAACCAGAAGTACTTGAGGAGCATTCAACAGCGTGGTCGTCAAGTTATGGTTGCGGAAAGTCTTGCTAGAGCTCAGAGGGATTTTGATTCATTTTTGGAAGACAAGGTAGACCTTGATTGGGAGGAGCAGCGTCAAAAAATCTTCAAACACTTTGGTCTGTCAGCAAAAGACGACTCTGGAGAAGAATCCGGGCCATCATTTGGTCGTTCTACAAGGCAGACTAATCAATTCGGGTCTGCGATTACCAATGGTGCTTCTCGCAGGAGTGTTTTTGGGCGTTCTGGCTTGGAGAAGTCGGTGATAGGCACCCCAGGGACTGGAAAGTCGAGCCATCAGCTTTTTGAAGACCCAATGGAGCGCACTGATGGTTCTGGTTCTCAATCTTTGGACCTTCGATTCCTGCGCGAAAAGATGGGCTATTACGCAAATAAGGTCCAGTCGCTAAACGCTGCTAGGCTTTCAAAGCGCAGTTTTCCAGTTCTTCAAGAGTTTTCCGAGGTTGAGAAACATGCTGGTGGTGATGTAAGTATCTCCGGTCGCCCAGGTCGCTTATAAGCTAATTTGCCCAGGTACCTCGTCAGTTGTATGATGCATACTTGGCTTTAGTCAACATTATCGGCGAACCGACTGAGATCACGGATATCTCGACCCCTGGCGCAATCAAGGAGCGCCAATTTGCAGGAGAATATCTGAATGAAGCGCCCAAGTCACAACAGGCAGTCAACTTGAGGAAGCGAATCGTTGAGGGCTCAAGAACTTTCCTTGAGAAGTCATTCTACAGTGAAATTGAGGGTGCGATTGCCAAAAATCCTCGGGAAGCGCAGCTTGGTGGAATACCTACTGTGGTCAACAAAGTCCGAGCGTATATTCGCCTTAGGGAATCTAGGAAGGACTTGGCGCCGGATGATACCGAGCTACAGATGGTTGGAGATGACTACTGCTGGATCCTCATCTACTATCTTCTTCGATGCGGATTTGTCACCGAAGCGGCAGAATATGTCACTCGGGATCCGGGTTTCCGGTCGTTGGATCATAAATTTGTGACATACATGACAACTTATGCCCAAAGCAAGCGGCTACCGAGAGATATGCAGCAAAGAATCAATGGAGAGTACCAGCAACGGCTGCGAAATGCCCCCGACAATACCATTGACCCATACCGAATGGCATGTTACAAGATCATTGGGCGTTGTGACCTCGGTCGCCGACGCTTGGATGGGATCAGTCAAGGCGTGGAAGATTGGATGTGGTTGCAATTCAGCTTGGCTAGGGAAGACGATCGGGCAGAAGAGGTCGCAGGTGAGGTTTTCGGGCTGGAAGACATCCAGACGGACATCACGGAGATCGGACAGCGCGTGTTTGGTAAGGGTCAAGAAGGGCCTGGTGGCTACGGGACCTTCTTTCTCCTCCAGATTCTTGGCGGGATGTTCGAGCAGGCTGTCTCATATCTTGGAACTTATGCCCCTGTCAGTGCAGTACACTTTGCCATTGCGCTCGTCTACTACGGGCTGCTCAGGGTCTCTGACTTCTATACATCCGGCGAAGAAATCCGTAAGTGATTATCCATTTGTCGAGGTCATCAACGCATGTTAACATTGGCAGTATCTTTTACCGTGAAACAGTACCCCCAAATCAACTTCGGCTACCTCATGACCCAATACACGAAAGAGTTCCGCACCGCTTACGTCGAGGCGGCAATTGACTATTTCACTCTGCTTTGTCTCAACGCTGATCTTCCAGGCGCTCTGGGCAAATCTCAAGCATCCGTGTGCCACGAGGCCCTGCGGGAATACATCTTAGAAACGAGAGACTTCGCCAAGCTACTCGGCGACATCCGTTCGGACGGCACAAGAATCAAAGGTTTGATCGAGCAACGTATCAGTCTGATCAAACTGGTGGACCAGGAAGAATTTTTGAAGACCATTACTGTTCAGGCAGCCGCAGTCGCTGAAGACAAGGGTTTAATAACAGACTCGGTCCTCCTTTATCATCTTGCCGAAGACTACGACCGTGTCATTGGTATCATCAACAGGACGCTATCCGACTCGGTGTCTGTTCCCTTGGGAAGCCCCACGCTGAAGTTACAGCCCCTGCGACCCCGAACCAGCCTACCGCAGGATGGCCAGGACCCTGGACTAGATACTCCGATCGAGCCAGGAACCAGCCTGAGCCTAACTGTCGTCGAGGACCCAGTGGTTCTAGCAAAGAACATGATTGGTCTCTACAACCAGAATGCCTTGTATTACCAACGGATTCGTCAAACAAATCGCGATGCGTGTGGTCTACTGCTTCGGATGATGGAGGCGAAGTCGGAGGTGGAAGCAGGAAAGTGGACGGTGGCCTTGGATGTAAGTCTCGAACGCCCTGAATGTCCTGGTGCGATTTAAATAGCTAACATGGAATCTCCTAGACGATCAATGGGCTCGGCGTTTTGCCTCTACGAGCCAGTGGCTCTGTACCCTACATTCGAAGTGCCGCTCAGGCATTCTCGTCTCTTCCATCAATTATCTCCAGCAACGTCGGCCACGTGATAATTTGGAGTATCACTTGCATTGGGCGTGAACGAGAACGCTTGAACGCCGGGCCTTATGAGAACGAGATGCGGCAAGGGCTCGCCGAAGAGCTCTTGACAATGGCGAAGGACTTAATGATTTTCTCTGGGATGGTCAAATACAAATTACCACCCAGGGTGTATGAGACCCTTGCCCGAGCTGGTGCGAATATTGGCGCATATTAGCGAATATAAGTTAGAATACATATGACAAGTACTTAATTGTAGAAATCAACTACTTTGGTCTATCTTTGTGTTGCTTGGGCAGGGGGTTTTTTTTCCCTCGGGAGCTTATGTACAGTAATGCGCGCCAAGGAGCGGCGGGTCGGTGAAGCTTGAAGCAACCCAGCTCAAGATCGTCACTACTCGACAATTTCGAAGCTAACAGCTCAATTACGCACACGGCTGATATACTTTTCTGCGGAGCCTTATCATTTGGGTCGGATGCATCCACACTCTAAATAATGCATTAAATGCGTTGAGTGCGGCCCGTGCTACTCTACGTGCGACTCTGGACTTCTTCTACAAGATCTTGACGCCGGTATCGCGCTCGACATGGACCATGTCGCTTCTGGGGTACCAGATGATAGCTCGACGCCGATATCGTCAACCAGCAGGCCGGCGCCCTTACGGGACGCGGATGCATTGCATGGCGTGGGAATTGCCGAATCCCACTCTGGACAGAGAATGGACCCGGCGTCTGAACAGCAAAATGGGGTCTCGGTAGAGCAAAACCCGTCTGCCGGGAGCGAATTACCATCCCAGTCCAGGCAACATGCAAGCAATGAGACCGGTAGCGAAGGAGAGCACCTCAATAGCCAGAGAAACTCCGTGGGTACAGAGGACCGCGCGAATGGGCCGAATAGGATCTTTCGGGAGGCACAATATGATACTGGCAATGGCACAGCTCGTGAAGGAATGGGACCTGGAAATTATACTCTGATCGATAATCCGCCCAATCTCGCAAGGATCCGCCAAGTCTTGTTTGAGTGCAAGGAATCCATAGAGATCAGCTTACATGAATTCGAAACCTACTGGCCATTCATCGATAACGTATGGGTGAAACAGAGGTCTAATTCTAGCAAAGAAGGACATTGCACCACCGATTACTACATGTGCCGCTTGCGACGCCCGACGCACCGGAGTTCCGAGACACGGCCACTACCAGAAGGCAAGCGGCCGCGAAAGAAAAGGGTCCGTGAGGGTGGACTTTGCAATTTCCAGATAAAGGTTGTCAGATTCGAAGGCGCCTACTCGACAGTCACGATAGCAAAAACGCCGGGAAGCAGTAGCGAGCATTCGCATGATCTGGATTACATTGACAAGGTGAAGCGGAACTCGGGGCTGATGGAGTTTGCGAAAAGGGAGGCAAGTAAGGGCTACTTGCCATCTTCCATCTACACAAAGTTCCAGGAAGAGCCTGAAAAACTCATCGAGGCAGGAGGTAAATTCTGTACGGTCACGGATGTTCGGAATGTTTCTGCGAAATGGAGGCTACAGAACCCAGAAGTAAATCTTGTGCCTCATGAAGGTTACGAGTATCAAAAGGGGCATGGGATCGTGAGGACTCGTGATATGACAGATGTCGGGAGTCGTACGGCACCAATGATTCCTACAACCCCTCGCGCAAGCACGCATCTGTCATTACCACCCGATACTCTCCCGTTTCCCCAGTTCCCGCTCGACTTCTTAGAGCCTTATCTTCCAAAATCCGATGCAAAACGCGAGTTTCCTCATGTCACCTTATCATATGCATCTTCAATGGACTCCAAAATCTCTCTTCTTCCGGGCATGCAAACCGTGCTATCAGGTCCGGAGGCTAAACTCATGACACATTACTTACGATCGCGTCACGATGCAATCGTAATCGGAGTTGGCACTGTCCTCGCAGATAATCCGGGACTGAATTGTAGGCTGGAAGGAGCCGGGGGTTTTGGTGGCCTTGGGAGGATGTGGCAGCCACGGCCAGTGGTCATTGATCCCTTGGGTCGATGGCCAGTGCATCCAGACTGTAGGATGTTACGGACGACAGTCGAAGGAAAAGGTAGAGCCCCATGGGTCGTTGTCTCGCCCGGGGCTCAATTGCACCCCCAAAAGCTAATGATGCTGAAGGGCTATGGAGGCGACTTCCTTCGTATCATGGAATACCATCAGAATTGGCGACTCCGCTGGGAACCTATCCTACGGGCTTTGGCAGAAGAGGGCATCAAGAGTGTGATGATCGAAGGAGGCGCAAGAGTCTTAAGTGAGCTTCTGAATCCCGAATATACTGAGTTCATTGACTCGATCATCGTTACTATTGCGCCAACGTACCTGGGTTCTGGCGGAGTTGGAGTGAGTCCGGATTCGAAACGGGATGCACAGGGTAAACCCAATGCAGCACTCAATCCGACTGACGTAAAATGGGTGCCCATGGGACAAAATGTCATCATGTGTGGAAAGATTCGCAGTGGGCAGCTTGCTCCTTCAACACCTCCTACAGACCCTGCTGAGTCGAATGCGTGTTCGCAACAGGCCCAGGCTTAGCTTGGAAAGCCAGGGGAAGGACCCTTGGAGAGCACGGTACGGCTTATGAGAGACCCAAAACAACACTTCATATAATCATTCAATAATAACCGGACACAACATGTTCCGGAAATAGGACTGCCAACCCTTTGTCTGGTGATAAACATAGGATGGCAGAGGCATTCTTTATATCGCGCCTCTTGACACATTCCAGCACAAAGACACCCAGCTGTTCATCTAAAGGATCCAGATGTCCGCACAGAAGTGTAGATATTTGAAAACCGAAACAAGTTGAAAGATGCTTCAAGGCCAAAGCGAACCTGCAGAGATCTTGCACGGGACTCGGGGTCCTGCGTCGGAAGACTCGGTGGCTCTGCCACTCTATGCAAAAGTAAATTGCAATATCAATATAGCATCAGTAGATAAACCCAAGAAGACAATCTGTCTATCGTTTCATAGAAATAGATTAACACGAGTCACGCCAAATATGTAGCCTGGAATTCCCGGCCCGCGTGTGATTCGCCGCAACAACAACAATCCAGCACTAACACAACAGACGATCGCTGCTTTTTTTTTTCCCCTTCGCTCTTCCTCCTTTGTCTGCCTCTTTCTTCCCTCGAGTCTCTTCTTTTCACTACTTCTTCTCTCCTCAATCACAGACATTTCGTCTTTTCCTATTCCTCAAAATTCTTACAATTCTCCATACCCTCTGCTGCTAGTAGTTATTCGCCTCCGATGCCTCCCAAAAAAGGCGCAACTAAACCCGCTGCGCGGGCCACCGCTGCGACTAAGAAGGCGACGACTGCTGCGACAACCACAAAAAAGTCCGCTACAACCAAGACCACGACTCGAGGACGTCCACCCAAGGATGCTACTGCGAAGACCACTGCGAAAACCACCACAAAGTCCACCGCGACCCGCAAGCCCACCAAGGCCGCTGACACCGACGCCAAAAAAAATGCGAAAGCCGCGCCTGCTCAACCTGCTAAAAAGCGCAGAGCTGACACCGCTGATGAAGAGGAGCCAAGCCGCACGACCAAGCGCGCTCGTGTTGCGAAGCCTGCTGCGAAGCAGAAGCCCAAGGTGGTCATCAATGACGCGCCGACTGCCAAACTGAACGTGTACGTCTGCGGTGAAGGTAGCTCCGGTGAACTCGGCTTGGGTGTTGGGAAAAACGTTATTGATGTCAAGCGCCCGCGTCTGAACCCTCACCTCCTCCCAGACACCGTTGGCGTTGTGCAGGTTGTTGTTGGTGGCATGCATTGTGTTGCCCTTACGCATGACAACAAAATCCTCACATGGGGTGTCAATGATCAAGGTGCTCTTGGTAGAGACACCACTTGGGATGGTGGATACAAAGACATGGATAATGCTGGTTCGGACTCGGATTCGGACTCTGATGACCCTGATCTCAATCCTCACGAGTGTACTCCAACTGCCATTTCCTCTGATGCGTTTCCCGAGGGCACCGTGTTTGTTCAAGTAGCTGCTGGTGACAGCTCAAGTTTTGCTCTCACCGACGATGGCCAGGTCTATGGTTGGGGAACATTTAGGGTGAGTCGCTTGTTTGTGAATAGCCTATTCCATGATTCTGACTAACACTGGCACAGAGCAACGACGGTATCCTCGGATTCGATGCCAGCACTAGGGTTCAGACGGTCCCAACACTATTATCTGGCCTCAAGAGAGTGAAGCACTTGGTGTGTGGGGACAACCACGTTCTTGCTCTAAATGACAAGGGTGCTGTGTTCTCGTGGGGTTCCGGCCAGCAAAACCAGCTTGGTCGCCGTATAATCGAGCGCAACAAGCTGAATGGGCTCCAGCCACGAGAGTTCGGCCTTCCCAAGGGCATCGTGCACATTGGCGCTGGTGCTTTCCATTCCTTCGCTGTACACCACTCCGGCAAGGTCTATGCGTGGGGTCTCAACAGCTTTGGCGAAACAGGAATCCGTGAACATGCCGGTGATAGTGAGGCTGCCATTGTCCACCCCACGGTTGTAGATGCTCTGTCCAAGAAGAACGTCACCCAAATATGCGGTGGCGCCCACCACTCCCTAGCTGTCACCGAGGACGGCCAGTGCCTCGTCTGGGGTCGACTTGACGGCTATCAGACTGGCTTGAAGATTGACACGTTATCTGATGATGCTGTCATCAAAGATGAGCGCGACCGTCCTCGTATTCTCATCGAGCCAACAGCTGTTCCCGGAATTAAGGCCAAGGTCGTTGCCGCGGGTTCTGACCACTCTATTGCCATTGACACCGATGGCCGTCCCTGGTCTTGGGGCTTCTCTGCCACCTACCAGACTGGCCAGGGCACACAAGATGACGTTGAGGTTGCAACTGTTATTGAGAACACTGCTGTCAGAGGAAAGAGCCTCAACTGGGCTGGTGGCGGTGGTCAGTTCTCGGTCTTCACAGAGCCCGTGAAGGCATGAACGAACCAGGAAGAGTATAGAGGAGAAGGATTTAGTTCGCGAGCAAATCTTCATTTGTTCTGCTGAGATTGGTCGGTCTCTGGAAATGTGACTATATGGAGGTTGTCGGACATGCTTCAGTCATCTTAGGGTTGTGATTCCTCAGCGGCGTTTTAGATTTCAATGCATTTGTACTTTTAGTTTTCCAAGGTTCATCAGCTTGTAATAGTTACCATTTGTGGCTGAGTCACTGATTGTCTTCTTCATAATATCACATTCCTTATACACGGCCTTTGTCCAAAACGCCACGGGCCTCCTTTGGAGAACGCAAGCCTAACATCATTTCGATTCTTCATAATTCAAACCATACCCAACCCCTGCATAGCTCCTACATCGGCATAACTGCCAGTCTCCCAACGGTCGTCTTTCGTCTTCTGTGGATGCTACTCCGCCATGCCAGGCTCATTCTCGTGTTCCCTCAGAAGTGCATCCAGGTCGTCAAGTTCAGCTTCATCCGGCTGGACCCGGTCATTCCCATTTGAATTCGTAGGTGCGACCTTCTCAATTCCTGCTTCATCTTCATGCTCTCTCAACAAAGCATCCAATTCGTCGAAATCGTCATACGGACCATGAACACTGGCGGATTCTTTAGTTGAAGTGGTGTTTTGGATCCCAGGCTCATCTCCCTGCTCTCTCAGCAGTGCATCCAACTCATCGAGATCGTCGTCTGGTGGTACTGCATTATTGTTAGCCGGCCGCTCATTATTGATGTCGTCCGGCATGAACAGATCATCCTCTTCATGATCATGTAATGACTCATGAGATCTCAATGTGTGAATTTGTATGGCGCCAGGGGCGTCCGTCATTAATCTATCACGGTTCGCAACATTATTATCGGCATTATTATTGGGCAAAGGTTCTTCGCTCGCAAGGTTCGACTTCTCCTCGTCTATCCATGTTCGTCGCATAGTTTGTAGGCGCTTGGAATGGCCGAGTCGCTCAATCATAGCTAGGCCGTCGGCGAATTTGGCACGAGGGAAAAGGTCATCGAGCCATAATTGGTAGAAATTTAGGAGGCGAGCCAGGTCCGAGAACTATATTCAGAGGAGAAGAGTCAGTCACCGTCACTTTGAAGCACTATCACATTTGATGGATAAGACGAACCTCATGGCCTTTTCCTTTGGATCTCAGGTTCTTCCTGGCAGACTGCCGCAATTTCGGAATTCCTGCTTGTGTCAGGAGCCTTACAGCCGACTGTTAGCAAATGATTCAGTATTTGCCATCGTGAAGCTGACTGACCTGTTCTCGTCCAGTTTGGCGACAGGTTGTCTCTTCTTGGCGACTTTGACCTCTTCATCTAGACCTAAAACGACTCCTGAGTTATCCGGCGGGGCAGATTGTTTTGGCGCATTTGTGCTATTCGAATTCGTGTTGATTTCTTGTAGTACGCCGTCGAGACCGACATCGTAGTCGAACAGATCGTCGACATAGTCGTTTGGCCGCGCCGCATCAGTTAGTGAATGGTTCTCGCTTTCCATCTGCTGTGCCGAATATTCCCTGTATTGAGTATTGGGGGATGATTGCTCAGGGGTATGCGTCCAAGGCCTTGCTATCCTGATTGATTTGGTGAGATATCACTGAGTATAGACCCATGATCGTTCAGTGTAGAGATTGATATCGATATCGAAACGGATAAGAGCGCGTCTCGACGCGTCAAGGACTGGCCAATCGGTAGCCGACGCCAGACATTCCATCCAAGATCCACCTGCTGCATCCTCGGCGTTGGATGTTATAGTTCTCTGTTCATAGTACGGAGTACAGAGTACTTTACAGAGTTCATACTTGGAACTACGTAAACCTGTGGAGGCAATCTCTTGCAATGACTGCTATGTAACTAATTGTTGTAAATTGGTCATCAAAGCATTGGGACCCTAGGGTTGTACAAGTTCATATCACAGCACATCTGTTGCTAACACACATATAGCTGAGTATCTTTACCAAGAGATATTCCTGCTTTCTAAGTAGTTGACCCAGACAACGACGGGATGAATTATAGCATTGCGAATAATAGCACAAAATCGGGATATGCTATGGAATAGTGCGCACTGTTATAATATTGCGCTAGTCCTAATCCGAAATAAAAGCTTGGCACAACCTCCGACTCCCAACTTCACTTCCGCCCGAGGAAGACATCAAACGACTTAATTGTCGATTCATTGACCAGTGCAACTCTCACAAAATGGCTGCTGACAACAGCTCGGCCGTTGTGCCGGCAAAGCGCGCCCTTACTGATTATCCGGTACGATCTTCCTCTATTTCCTCAATATGACTTGGGCAAAAGGTCATTGCTAACATCGTTCTGTAGCTCATTGACGCGGACCCGTACGTTGCCCGCTGATCCGCTCCCCTCATATTCTTCCTGGTAGCGAACCTAGAGTTGATACTAATTTGCATTCTGCTCTAGGCATGTGCGACGAGTGTTCGGATATGCGAGGCCCTCTGACTATGCGGTTGCTGGTACCGCTGCTGCGGCATCTCCAATTGCATTCTGGGTCATGGAACGAGTAAGCCCTTCACATGTGGGAAGGGGTGGGTTCTCCCCTGTGATGCGCCTGGCCGTGGCTGTTGGTCTCATTGGTGGTGTTCATGTCCTCTATCAGAGATCGTGCAGTATGTCACTTCCCCTTTGCCTGTTCACTGCTTCATGGAGAACCCTAACTAATTACATTCTATTAAGACCGCTTCCATGGATACACAGAGAACTCAAGGGAAGTTGAAATGGACATGCGGGAAATGGTCGACAAGGTCAAGAAGGGCGAGTCTCTATATGGTACCTCGAAAGTGGCACCGCACTTGCAGGATGTAGCTGCTCGAAACTCGCGAAACGCCAATTTCTTCTCTTCGGTCATCCCATGGTTTAATATTGTCAATCATGAGCACGTAAGTCTTCCCGTTGGTTGTGTGGATAGCCGATTCGGTCTATAGTTTATTTCAATCCAACAACATACTGACAATTGTATATAGCACGGTGTCGATACAGCTAAGTACTATCAGCAAGCGGAGCGGGAGCTTGAGGCAGAACGTCTGGCTCGATCTGGCTCTTCTTGAAAATTAGATCAAAAGCCAAGGCAAATTCGATTGTTTCATTAGTTGTTTACTTAATTCTTGATGTTTCTCCACCCATGTAATGTAATACCTGGGCAGATAAAGCAGGAAGAATTGTACCTAACATGTCTTCTAGAGTAATTCCTTGCTCAACCCGCAGTGCGACTCTCCGTTTTCTCCGTTGTAGGCTCAATGTCGACATCATCATCAAACTTGGTGTTTAACTCTCGATGCTTCTTCGGACGAGGTTTGGGCGCTACGATGATCAGCATCAGGTGCTTATGATAACAGGTCGCAGTCAAGGCGCATGGCATACCCTTTTCATTTTCCTGTATGTAAAAGCGCCGCAATAACATGATGGCTTCCTTCTTCTGCAGTCCACCATACACAGGATATGCCGGATCAATCGCAGGGCTAGAAGAAGTAAGTGTCAGGAACAGTTCGAATGGAATGGACGGGTGGCAAACTCCGAATGCAAGGACAGGATGCTTCCAGTGCCCCCAAATCTCTCATTTCCACAGCCATAGAACACGCTCCGTATTTGATATTGGCGAAGCGCTGCCGCGCACATAACGCATGGCTCAACTGTCACATACAGATCAGTCGACCGGAGTGCCGATTTTGGATAACTGCGAAGCATTTCCTGAATGGCAAGGAATTCGGCATGTCTTGTTCCCTGTGCTACTATGTCAGAACGAAAAATCGATAGTGATCAAGTACAGATACGCTGCAGCCAGAATAGACAAGTATATACTTTGTGCTCGAGAGCGATACCAAGCCCGAACTTTGTGCAATTGACTTACATTCATAGATCTATTGGTGTCGTTGATGCCTTGGCCAACTATCTGATCCTCATGCACTAAAACACAACCCACGGGAGTTTCGCCTGTACTCAGTGCCCTTCTTGCCTGCTAGGGTGTTAGCTTTTGTTCTGGAATGTGTAGGTTGCGAATAGTTATACCATCTCAAATGCTTGCTCCATGAAGTATAACTGTCTGGCTGTTGCTTGCTGCATTCTGAACGCGCTGTGCTGTCCGTTCTCTAGATTCAAATCTTTAAACCTGTCAAGTCTGATGGTGATGTTTGGAAAGGCGTAGATAGGCTGGGACCTTCCTCCAAGCAACTGTGCATAAGAGGCAAGATGCTTTTCAAAGACTTGAACCTCTTCACTCCCAGGGCCAGAAATGATAAACCTCTCACAATTTGTTGGACAGATATGATGGTAGACTTTTCTCCAGAGAAAACTCAGATTAAGTGCAGTTGTAGCCTATAGCATTTCTTCACAACCAATTCATTCATGTCTCGCAATTCCTGGGAATGGGATACATAATTTTGTATTCGTATTGTAATAGGTTCTGTATTGCCCTCACTCGATAAAAGCCTTATCTCCTTATCTCCTGGCTAACTTATCGACTGATCAACGCGTTGCTCAATTGTCTTCAAAAACGCTCTTCGGCAGCCACCTTGTCGCTCCTTACACCCAAGCATGTCATTATCTTAACAAGGTGGTTCACTGCATGTGAATTGAAGGCCTTTTCTTATCCTGGAATAAGTATGGCCGACTGGACATCTGCAGAACCGGTGCCGTCTACTCTGGCGGCACAGCTGGCACCGCGTCTTTCGTCTCAGGGAGCTCAAGGACGACATCTAACAAGAGAAGCCTTCGCACAGCTTCGACAGGAACTCCTCGATGGGAAGTACAGTCAATTAAGCCTTGATGATAACGTTACCGACGTGAGTAGGCTCATTTGCATTGTGCTCAAAGCCGGTCTGGAACCTTGCTTGAAAGATAAAAGACGGGACAATGACGATCTCAACGGCCAGCTTTCGGATTGCCTGGATATTATCAAAACGACAATTGAAAAGGCCCCGCAAACACTGATAGATGTTCCGGAACCAGAAGTCTTCGGGGTTAATGCTTGCGCTCCGCTTTACGTTTGGTTGACCATCCGACTGCTTCACCTGTCGTCTGCTCGAGGCAACGGGGCTATTGATGACAAGGTCTCTGGCATTTTCTCAACTATGATTCGTGCTCAAAATAAACACACCAGACTCTGGTCTGTATGCCATACCATACCTACCTTCCTACGTGCTTCCGCATCCGGTTTGTAGAGATCCAAAGCAAGCTGGGAGCATGATCACTAATCAACATCAGAAATAATATTGTTCCTAGAACAACTCAAAATTCGAGGACGAGTGGATTTCTCACCATCCAAAGCATCCATTCCCGTACGCGGAGGGCCGCTGTCCGTAGTACTAGGCAAACTCGACCTTCCATCCAGTTTATTCGAGAAAAGGGTCAAGCTACGGTCATTTCGAGAAGCTGTCATCTTAGCTCTTAATTTACTAGACTCGTTCGTGCTTTCGACAACTGAGCCTACCTCGTTTCCACACAGGGGCTCCATCATTCGTCAAAATCTTGCCTGGATTCTCGATGGTTATCAACGTCTATGGGACGCTCTGTCTAACAGGCTGCGAGATTCCGATGTAGATGGCATTGAAATTAAAGTCGAGGCCTGTGTTCGCTTTTTGACATCCATAAGAACGTGTCTTACTAGCGGGATGTCGTCCGAACCCGGGATAGTGCATTATTTCACTCAGGTGCTCTGCGATATTCTATCGGCAGATTACTTGGTCCATTCTGCTTCCCTTCAGTCCAGTCTAGGCCAATTGATTGACGAATCTATTGGCGTTTCTGACTGTACGGGGAGGCAGCTTAAATGCATTAGGAGAGTTCAGCCGTCTTTGAGGGATGCCACGCAGAGCACTACATTCAAAATTCTCAACCCTCATCTTCAGGTACCGAACCCTGTAAGCGTTAACAATATCTGCCAGCGAGGCTAACCCAGAACCAGGCTGCGATGCTCAACGCTCTCGCCAAAGCTTCACAGCTGCTGTCAACTGTTGAGCCTGCCGCATCCTCAGGTTCGGACCATGGTTTCAGAGCAATGCTTGATTCTTTTGCTTCCAGTCAAGGACTAGCCGCATCTAATCAAGCGGCTGAAGACGTCGAAACTAAGCGAGCGCCCAAACGCCGCTGTCTAGAACCGGCGCACGAAATTAATGAAACGCAGAGTGAACTCAGCGTGGCTAAGCAGCTCACCTTGAGGCTATTGCAAATCGCTCGGTATGAAGGATCTGCGAGTCTTGAGAACCTCAAGCACGCAGTCTCGTGAGTTAATCGGCAAGCCTTATGATGAGCTGTATATTAACGTTCTCTAGCAAATCTTTTTCTGCACTAGCAGAGCAGGAAAAGAATGAGTTTATCGATACGCTAGGGCGCTTGCCCTGTGCAATTGCTGGAAGCTTGAGGACAGCCATGCAAGGTGCCTCCATGGCTGAACAATCATGCCAGGCGTGTGACGACGAACGCCAGGGTTCAACTCAATCCCATGAACAAATCAGTGGAAGTGATGATCTATGCCACATCCTAGCATTCATCATCCCCAAGATCTCGCGTTCTTCAAGCGTCAGGGTAACTACTATGACTACTCTGAAACGGATCCTAATGCACACCTCAAGCCTCAGACATTTGCAGCTCTCGAGTTCAGTATTTGGAGATTTCCTTCTGAGTTCGCTTCGAAGCTCTGTGCGGGAACTTCGGGTCGTGGCTGGGTATGCTTCTCATCGCCGTTATATGGATAAATGCTAATGTATCAGTAATTCGGTAATTTGTTTCGTCCGCAAAGATCTAGGGCATGAAATTCGGCGCGGCAACTTCGTCGTCATCCTAGATTGGTTGAGAAACCTATCTGAGAAGCATGAAACGGCGCTGCACGAAACCTGCATAATGACATTATGTCGGTTGGCTAGGTATGGTCCAAAGTCTTTATTTAAATGCTTTTGCGCGAACTGATTGCGTCGGTGATCAGGTTTTCCAACGACGAAGAGATGAATATCATCCTCCTTCGCCTCATAGAGTATCTTGGACACCCGAATCCGTTCACCTGTGGAGTAGCATATACCGAAGTATGTGAGCCTTATCCTCACATTGTTGGGCTTCTTACAATTGCGAACATTCCAAGAAAAGAAAATCTGACATCGTATTAGTTATCTAAGCTCGCTCAACAGCTTGCAGTCACTGCGGCAGGTCTCTTTCGACCTTTTTGGAGGACACTCTCAGTCATTGTTGCTAAGAACCTGCAAACCCGGCCCTACATGGCTGAGCAACTCTGTGACTTGCTTGGGATGACAGTGGACGACTTCCTTAGATTAACGGAGGTCTACGTCCTACCTCATCTGGTTTCCTCTCGTAAGAAGGAAATTATTGCTCGGATTGGAGGGGCCTATAAGGACGTCAAAACGCCATTTGATATATGCTCAGAGAAGGACAATCTCGCAGCAATACTGGCATTCTTACTGTGCCAACCGTCGTCGGACCCTCAGAAAATGATAATGTCGACACTCTCTGCTGTGGATTCTGCATTCGAAGGGCGTACCTTGGCAGAGCTGGTAAGAATCGAGCCCATCTTGATCGCGTGTGATCTGCTGAAGGGTCTTGGTGATACTGGCGAGAACAAGGGAGCAAGAGTACGTGATCCTGATTTTGAAGAATTCAACGAGCTTACTCTAATGAGAACTAGTTTGAGCATGCTCTGTTTAACCTAGCATCTCTCGTGCCTGCGAAGTCGGGGCATGTTTCAAAAAAGTCAAACCTGGTGGGACAGTTCATTGAAGAGCATGTCCTTGGGATAATAACGCAATTCGCGCATGCCATCAATGATTTTCAAGTCAGACAGCCTATCATTGAAAAGAAACGAAACATCATAGCTATTGGGACGATGATAAAAGTTGCACCTGGTCATGTCAGTAGCGCTTTGCCTCAAGTAAGTTCATCATTGCGATATTGTTTCTTCTGGGACAAATTTCTCAGAAGTTATAGATATGTGCTTGCCTGCGGTCCGCTCTGGAGATCGAAGAGTTATGCAATAACGCGTTCATGGTATGGGGGGTTTTAGTGAGTTCTTTACATGAAGACGAAGTTGAACCTCTCCTCGATCAGACCCTGTCAATTGTCATCAAGCATTGGGACACTTTCACCGAAGGCACCAGGAACTTCGCCTATGGTCTCGTCGAGCATATCCTCAAGACTCATCACGAGCTTTTGCAAGACATCTTCGGCACCATGCCATCCTTGGCTTCCATACCTGTTTTTTCGAAATTTGAAGCTGAACTTAGTGAGCTTAAAGGCAAGATGGATGTGCGAGGCCACTTTATGGCATTTGCGCGTCGTTGTTCAAATGAGAACGCCACGGTTGTGGAACAAGCTTTGACTGAGCTTGTTTCCTATCTCTCGAGATATGAGGAGTTCGTTCATAGATCTGTCCTCAGCGAGCAACCAGACCAGGCCGTGGCACATTTGGTCAGGTCTTTGCTTGACTGCTGCGTTAAGTTCAACACCACTTCGGACTCTATTGCTCTTTTGTCCGCTCGCTGCCTCGGTTATATCGGCTGTCTGGATCCAAATCGAGTGGACACGATCAAGGGTAAAAAAGAGATTGTTGTCTTGTCCAACTTTGACAAGATAGAAGAGACGTTCGAATTCGTACTCTTCTTCTTCCAACACGTGCTAGTTGATGCCTTCCTGTCTGCATCCAATACCAGGGCCCAGGGCTTCTTAGCATACGCCATGCAAAGCTTACTGCAGTTCTGCAGTTTGAAATCCGCCATCACTCATCGCTCTCGTGGTGTTCAGGCTGATGACAAATATCAGAGATGGCTAGAGCTTCCTGAGATCGTTCGCAATACGCTGACGCCTTTTTTGACGTCAAAATATACCGTCACTGTTGGAGCGACTGGCCCCAATCATGCCTACCCTTTGTTTTCTCCCGGAGTCAGCCATGCTGATTGGTTACGAAACTTTGTCCAGAATCTATTGCGACATGGGAACGGGGATAATGCGAGGACTGTATTCCATGTTTGCAGTCGTATCATCAAAGGACAAGACATATCGATAGCGTCATTCCTCCTTCCTTTTGCTGCCTTGCACCGCGTGGTTGGAGGTACTCATCAAGAGGTAGATGATTTGAGAAACGAACTAATGAATATTCTTGCCCATCCTCTACCCGAAAACAGGAATGAGGTCCATGAAGCCATTTTATTGTGCAGCCAGGTGAGTGGCCCAATGCCCTGTAAGTGTTCCAGCGCCTTACAACTCTCAGAGCGTTTTCGAAATATTGGACTATTTTTCCAGATGGGTGCAGGGAAAGAAGAAACAGATGAACAGTCTGCGGAACCGCGGGCACCACAGAGCCTCCAGAGATAATGAACGGGATTTGTTGATGGATTCTTATTCTTCTCAAATTAAGGCAGTCGAGTCTTTGTTAGGCTCCATACCACCACAGGTTATATCAAAGCGAGCCATGGAGTGCAAGTCTTTTTCTAGGGCGCTATTTCACTGGGAACAGTATATTCGTCAATACACGACTCGCCCTCGGGGGCAGCGGTCAAACGGGTTAACGCCGCTCTACGAACACCTTCAAAACATATATAGTCAGATTGATGAGCCTGACGGCATAGAGGGCATATCAACCCATCTGCACGTCCTTGACATAGATCAACAAGTTCTTGAACATCGGAAAGCAGGAAGATGGGCCACCGCGCAGAGCTGGTATGAGTTGCAACTCGAGAAAGAGCCCGACAACCCTGACGCTCAGTGGAATCTGTTCACTTGTCTTAAGGAGTCTGGGCAGCAAGGTACTTTCCATTGCTTTAAGATCGAGCTTGAGCTTACTTTTTCCCCAGATGCAATCCTCACACGGTTTGAAGTCCTCAAGCCGACAAGTTCCGCATCGCGGTTCCTTTCCTTTGCAGTGGAAGCATCTTGGATGACAGGGAAATGGGGGAAAATGCATGACTATCTTGAACTTTGCGCTCAGAAGACTACAGCCGATTTCAATATAGGTATTGGATTGGCCCTAGATGCCTTCCGTCGAGGCGAGCAGCAGCAATTCAGCGAAGTCATCGATGGCTTGAGGCTGAGTGTTGCAAGGTCACTAACGGCCAACTCTGCTACGTCGTTACAATCTTGTCACGACGGCATGCTCAAACTACATGCCTTGACGGAAATAGAGTCTGTCGCATTGACCGGGGATGCTTGTGGAAATCCAGATTTACGCTCGGATTTGAGACAATCCCTGGATCGTCGGCTGGATGTTTTGGGGGGGTACCTTTCCGACAAGCAGTATCTTCTGGGTTTGAGAAGAGCTGCCATGGAACTGACGTATGCTCTAATTAACCAATGAAATTTGACATTTACTAATAGCGGTTTAGTGGGACTTTCGCGGATTCTGATATAGCCGCTGCCTGGTTGACAAGCGCTCGGTTGCAGAGGAAGGGGAATTATGGCAACCAGGCGTATCAGTCAATGCTCAATGCTGCTCATCTGAAGGACCGATCTGCGACCATTGAACATGCCCGATTACTCTGGAAGGATGGTCACCACCGGAAAGCTATTCAAATTATAGAGGGCGCAATAGCCGCCAACGAGTTTGCCTCCACTGCTCTGGGTTCCGATGACTTGAACCCTCAGTCTGCTGTGTCAGCACATGAGAAGCACCAGAATTCACTTGCCGCAAGGGTAGGCACTGTTTCAGAAACATCAAATTGTTTGAACTGCGCTGACTTGTTCAGGCGCACCTATTGTTAGCGAAGTGGACTGACAGGGCAGGACAAACTCAGTCTGAGATCATAGTTCAAAGATATCGCGAGGCAATCAGGCTCAATTCCAAGTAGGTTCTATCGACTCTTTGTATTTTCTAGCCAGTCTAATAATGGCCAGATGGGAGAAGGCTCACTATTATCTCGGCAAGCACTACAACAAAATATTAGATTCAGAAAAGCTGAAGCCGTTGGGAAAAGAAGCACAAATCTAGTGAGTTGTGCAGAAAAACATGTGGATTACTACTGACCACAGTAGCTTGAGTGGCGAGGCAGCGAAGCTGGTCGTTGACAACTATCTTCGGTCACTAGCACACGGAAACAAATACGTTTTCCAATCGCTCCCCAAGGTCCTGACCCTCTGGCTGGAGCATGCATCGACAGTTGAACAGCCGTTTGATCCGAAAAGAGGTGATAATGCGTAGGTTTTCTTCCTGATTTTCCACCTACCGAGTGGCATCAAGTTAACAGGAGCAAAGGGACTTCCAAGCACATACCCTGCATCAGCGAAAGAAGTGTCTAGATGATATGCACTCGCAACTGAGGAAATATGTCAATAGAATGCCAGCTGCATTGGTAGACTCGTCCAGCCTGCGGGATTGCCAGAGTTTCAGCTGACGGGTTCTAGCTCTTCACGATTCTCCCTCAAGTCGTCGCTCGGATATGTCACCCAAACCCGACGGTCTATAATCTGCTAGCCAAAGTTGTGGCAAAAGCCGTCAATGCATTTCCTCAACAAGGACTGTGGACTGTCCTCGCAGTAGTTAAGTCATCTTCTGGCGACAGAGCTTCGAGGGGGTTCACCTGCCTCCAGAAAATCACGGTAAGCAATGATACGCAGCTTGATCTGCCTTTCGCGTGCAGAAATTGCTGACGGTGGAGAAAGGAGATGAACAAGAAACTGAAATCGGAGGCGACTCCTGATGTTCGTGGCATGATTAGCCAAGGACAGAAGTTCTCAGACGAGCTGTTGAGGTTGTGCGTTGCAAAGATTGAGAATAAAATTTCTCGGGTCTACCTTGCACGGCAACTTAACTTCAATCACAAAGTAGCCCCATGTCGATTGGTTGTTCCTTTTCAGGCAATGCTTACCCCTAGCTTACCGGCCAGCCATGAGGCCGAGTACCTCAAGGGATTCAGGGCCTTTCCCCGAGATTCAACAACCATTGAAGGTAACTGGCCGTACTCTACCAGACGATTCGCTTTATCTAACTCTTCTAGCTGTTCTTGACGATGCCCAGATCCTCAACTCTCTGCAAAAACCTCGCAAGATCAGCATCCGAGGATCTGACGGGAAGATTTACAACATCCTTTGTAAACCAAAAGATGATCTCCGCAAAGATCAACGCCTCATGGAGTTCAACAATATGATCAACCGATTTCTGAAAAAGGACGTGGAATCAAGCAAGCGGCGCATGTGTGAGTACCCTACATCTTGCTGTTTCTTTGTACTCGAGGTAACATGTGGAAGATATCAAAACATATGCAGTCACGCCGCTGAATGAAGAGTGCGGTCTCATTGAGTGGGTAGACAATCTCAGGACACTGCGAGACTTGATTACAAAGTCACTCAAAGAGCGAGGCATTACGCCAAATGTAAGACTTATCATCATAACTTGGACTTTGGTTGAGCTGATGATTGATAGTACGAGGAGATTCGACACTATCTCAATGAAGCATGCTCGGACCCATCCAAAGCTTTCTTATTCACAGATAAAGTTCTGGCGACGTATGTGCCTGTGTCACCTTTTCGATGTTTGTCTAGGGCTAACGTTGGTATAGATTTCCCCCAGTCTTGTACGAGTGGTTTGTTGAAATGTTTCCTGAAACGGGTGCTTGGTTCGCCGCAAGACTTCGCTATACTAGATCATGTGCTGTCATGTCAATGGTTGGATATGTCTTAGGGTCTGTAAATCTACCACTCTCAAGTATGCGTTGCTGAACCATTCAATACTGCAGGCTCGGGGATCGGCACGGTGAAAACATACTCTTTGAGGAAGGTACTGGGGGTGTCTTACATGTTGATTTCAACTGTTTGTTTGACAAGGTAAAGCAATTCTATAGAATTTCCTGTGCCAGCAAGCTAATGATTCACACAGGGTTTAACATTCGATAAGCCAGAACTGGTACCTTTTCGGCTCACCCAGAACATGATCGACGCCTTTGGTGCTTACGGATATAACGGTATGTCCCTATCTCATCTAAAGCAATTGCCTGACAAGAATCGACAGGTCCTTTCCGAAAAACTTGTGAATTGAGCCTGGATCTTCTGAGGCAGAATGAAGATGCCTTGATGACCATCCTAGAGACATTTTTGCACGACCCAACGACGGATTTCATTGGCAAGAAGGTACGTGCTTCATGCTCGATATAAGGATGAAATCAGCTAACTAATCCCATTAAAGCGCCGAACTCATGCAAATGTACCTGAAACCCCTGCTGGTGTCCTTGAAAACGTGCGTAATAAGCTACGCGGCCTTCTCCCCGGAGAATCAGTCCCGTTATCGGTCGATGGGCATGTCGATGAACTGATCCTCCAAGCAACCGATATCAAAAACCTCGCGGCAATGTACATTGGCTGGTGTGCCTTTTTCTAGAACACTACCCCATAATCTGCATACTGAAACTAGCCATGAAGAAATGATAGATAGGCGCAATTGGATCAAGAATTTATGCCGTTCACTTCACTTCACAAGTCCATCCAGCAGATACCGCATATTTAATTCGGTGTAGCTTTGTGAACATAGGAACCCATGTGTGCGGTAGAATAATATTCACCTCCTTGAAGGAACACGTTGATTGTAACCTCGATGCGTGCTGCGGCTGCGGCTCCTACTACGACTGCTATAATCGTAGCTACTGTAGCTGGGGCTACGACGCCTGTCTCGCCGAGAACTGGTATCATGTGCACGTCTCCTCCTTGGTTGGGATACGGATGGAGATCTAGAAGAAGCCGATCGAGAGCGGTGCGGTGATCGACTCCGAGATCGCGGCCGGTAAGTGTCGTGCCTGTCAGGCGCCAGGGGGCGACCATATCTCCGAGGAGAGGCCCGCTGGTGGTATGGTGAATTGCGAGAGGGGCGGCTATCCGAAGGTCGTCTGGAGGCGTAACGTCCACGTCCATACTTCCCCCTAACATTCGAGACAGGCGGTGGTGAGCGGGAGAAGGCGCGCTTCGGTAGCACGATCGACACATTTAGGACTGCTCCATCAAGCTGTGCTTCGTGCATATGTGAAATGGCGGCTTCTGCATCAGCAGGGTCATAGTAAAGGATATAAGCAGTGCCCCTGTTTGTCATGACTTGACAAAGATAAGTCAACCATGCCCATTAAATGTAGAGCATAGACATACAAGCATGATTCAAGGGAAGATCTATACTCTGGATCTCCCCGAAGCTCCCAAATATCTCAAGCAGGTGCTGCTCCGTTACATTTTTGGTCAATTTCTCGACAACAATCTGTTGCGTTTGTACATGAGCCCTAAAGCCTCGACATATGACCAAGCGGCGCGGGCAGAACTCATACCTTTGAACTCCTTGTGGTTTGGCTTGGACTTCGACTATAGCGCCGGCTTCTGTATGATCGACTCCAGCTTCGACTTCTGGTCCGGCTCCGGGGTCTGCCCCGACTTGTGGATCGGCTTCGCGAACTCGAGCGGCTCGAAGACCGATTTCCATTGCGACCGCCAGTGCGGGCCTCTGACACGGGGCTTTGCGAGTTTCTCTGGAATCTGGCGTCTGACCGAGGAGAGACAGACCTTCTAGGTTGGCGATCACGAGACAGTTCTCTATCCATACTGCGCTTTAAGGCCCGTCCTAGGACAAAGCCCGATGTGGTTCCGAAACTTTCTAGAGGCGTAGGTTCACTGCAAGGTGGAAGTATCTAGTGAGCTTAGAGATATCCGTAAGATAGAAAATCGTGATAATCCTCGCAAGCAACAGATCTTGGTAAGCTAAGAGATGAAGATTGGGTTTCCGGCCAGGGAGATTGAAGCTTCAAGCTGGAGCTTTGGAAATGCGGTCTAGCCCGAATAAGTTAGGTCTGTCACGCACCATCTGACTACAGTAAATCAAGGCATACTCCGTACACATGGGGTTCTAATTCGGAGTAGTCCGTCTAACTCGAAGGTATTCGAATATTCAGTACATTTTGTCCTGCATTCTCTGGAAAACGGGTTGCTTTCCAAGTCATTTGATGAGTTAACACAGTTCGAGTCCATGGAGATGTGAGGATATCTTTGGAATGAATGGCTTTTGAAGCCCTCCACTCATACTTTTATTTATCTATTTATCTATGTCACCCTGCGGCGCCAAAGAATGTCTATTTTGGATCCACGGAGTCTCTCCAATTTTCGTAATCACGAATAACATCCTCTGTCACCTGTCTTCTGACTTGCTGAAGAGCGTAATCAAAGTGTTTCCAGCGAACGTCTTGCTCTTCTCCAGTCTCATCCTCCTCGTCCAGCGCCGCATCTCCGGCAGTCTCGCAGATGCTCACCATTTCTGCACCGGTATAGCCCTCAGTCTTCATAGCTAATTCATCCAATCCCACTTCAGGGTGAACAACTGACCTACTAAACCAGATGTGAAGGATTTCCTTTCGTGCTTCAAGGTCAGGTGGTCCGATATAGAGTATGCTGTCCAAGCGTCCTGGGCGCATCAATGCTGGATCTAGTACTTCAGGTTTGTTCGTCGCAGCCACGACTAGGACGCTCTTCAGCTCTTCGATACCATCCATTTCATTGAGCAGGGTTGTAAGAACATTTACGCCGCCTTGAGATGCACTGCCACGCTTCGAAGCAATCGCATCGATTTCATCGAAGAAGATGATGCTGGGCCTAGCAGAGCGTGCCTTCCTGAAAATCTCGCGCAGTGCTTTTTCGGACTCGCCAACATACATACTGAGAATCTCGGCACCCTTGACAGCCATAAAGTTCAACCCTGCCTCGGTGGCCAGAGCTTTGACAGTGAGGGTTTTGGAGCACCCGGGGGGTCCGTAGAGCAGAATTCCTTTCTTGCTTTTGACGTTCAGCCTTTGCATCCGCTCCGGGAACTGGGAGAGTTAGCATTTTGCGCCGATCTACTCGAACATATCAACTCACCTTCAGAGGGCGTTCGACGGCCTTCTGAAGTCGCTTTTTGATGTCATGTTGACCTCCAATGTCCGTCCATCTAACTTTCGGCGTTTCCAGAAAAACTTCTCTCATGGCAGTTGGTCGAGTTTCCTGGAGTGCTGATAATATGTCTCCCTCTTCAATCTTGAGCATGACCGGCAATCCCTCATCAATGCGCAATTCTTGCAAGTTCTCCGAGATTGAACCTGCAAAATCTAAGTGGTTTTCACTCTGGTTATTCATCTGTCTTTGTCGAGCTTTCCGACACACGAGTTGTAGCAATGCAAATATATCAGCTCCGACATAACCATGTGTCTTCTCTGCAATGAGTTCAATATGCTCTTGGCTTAGTGTCGAGGATGGGCCTCCACATATGGCAGTGACTATCTCTGTTCGATCGCGCGCTGTTGGGATCTGCAGCTCGATTTCATTTGCTAGCCGGTGAGGGGTTCGTAATGCATCATCAACGTTGTTTGGATGGCGAGTGGCACCGATGACCAGAACACGAGCTGATCTAACTGAATCCATGCATTCGCACAGTACCGGAGCCAGGGAGTGCGAGTCCATGGATTGCTTTTTTGGCGCGAGAAATTCAAGTTGATCTATTATCACGGCGCTGGGCTGGTAACGAATCGCTTCTTGAAATGTGTTGCGCAGCCTAGTCTCTCCATCACCGGCACTCTTGTTCATTGCTGAAGAGCCAAGGTCGAAGGTTCTCCGCCAACCTGCCTGTCGAATCTGGCTCAAGAGAGCCGTCTTGCCAGTTCCCTTAGGACCGAACAAAAGGATACCCCTACTATGTTCATAAAATGAAGGCATGGCGAGCTTGTCCGATGTGGGGTGAAAGTCAGCAAGACTCTCATTCAACATTTGAATCTGGCGGCCCATGCCCCCAATCCCGTCCGAGGTGATCTGGAGGCTAGAGTTCAGATCATCCTCACTGTCCTGAGTTTCGTCAATGAAGACCTTGGAATTTCCAGCGAACCGGAATAGAGTGCTATCATCCTGCGTCACTCCTCGGATATTTGCTATTCTGAAGCTCCTTCTTTGTCCCCTGAGCTCCATCTCAAAAACTAGACCAACAGTTATAGCCTCGCACTTTGAAAGTGGAAACTCCAGGGCCCATGCCCAATGATTGCGGTCTGAAAGAGCAACAGGGCCATATTTTTCGATTTTGTCGGCATCCGAGCAGTCGACTAGAGAAATCGACCCGATGTCTATCAAAACCTCGTCCGGTCTTATTATAGATACTTGATCACCGATCTTGATGCCGTAACATTCCTGAAGAGTTCTGGACGTTTGAACAACTGACTTTCCAATGCTCTCTGGGGAATTCCATGCTATGGCTTGCTTAGATGCTCCGCCGGAAAGCAATAAGCGGCAGATGTCCCCCGCCTTAAGTTTGAGATTCGCCAGAGAGGTCGTCGATAAATATACTCGGAATGCATCGCGGTGATCATTCCTCACCTGTTTCGGTAGCGGCCGTACGGCGAAATCGCGATTTTCCGGCATGTCGTGGACGAGCGTGGTGACCAGATGAGCCACTTCAGCACGCTTTCTCGAGTCTCAAAGCCTAACGTGCGCCTGATTGTTTGGCCTGTAGTAGTCATTATTTAGAGAATTATCCTGCAAAGTGTGCGGGCCGTGGTATAAACCCCGTCTAGCATCGAAGTACATACACCTGCAGCTTATAGTTGATCAACATCGGCTATCTGTCAATAAGAACGTTATAGAGATTCTCTTTTCTAACCTTTCAGCGAATCTTCGAGCGAAGGCTCCGGCTTTCAGCAGTTTCCCTTGTATTTCATGACGAAAAAAGCGGGTGATATGATTTTGCATAGTGGGGAACCTATGGTCACAATCGCAATCTGAAATCAAAATTCAGACGTCACTTCACAAGCTATGTGAGGCTACTCCGTACCTCCTGAATGAGCCCATAGCTGACCATATACTAATCCTTTTTAAGTCTAGGTGGTCCCATATTGATAATACCCAAATCCACTCTTCTGCTATCGAGATCTGAGCCCTCGGCTTTTGAATTTGAACTTCTCAGCGTCATTAGCGGATATTCAGAACTTGGCATTTGATAGTTGCTGGGCACTATGCTGTCTAAGAAATTACTGTCGCACACTGTGCATGTGTTAAATGTAGCCTAAGCAGCTTGTATGGTATTAAAGTTGTGTAAAAAGAATCATATGCTTAGACAATATACCACCGGTCCCACGACGCTACTAAATCTGATGGCGACCTTATTGCATATTTCTGAGACCTCATGCCATTATGTTCCCTTGCCTATTCGGGTGTTTGTCATGTAATACATTAGAATCTAGCAGTCTGAGATTGAAGGATACGGGGTATATTAATGATAGGCTCCGTGATAGCAGTGATTAGGTTGTCATTACATAAGATTAGTGCATGGAATTGGTGCGTCTCGTTTGTAATTCATGATGGATAGATAACGCCGCCTAACAAAGTCAAGGTAGTAGCAGAACAAAGATAGTAATCCTCAAACAATTATAGACATACACAAATAAGAGGCCCAAACAACAGAAACTGAGTGTAAAAAAGCACTGATGTGACCACAGAACAAGACACAATCCATAGCAAACAAGGCAATCAATTCCAGTGAGAATAGCTGGTCTTAAATAAACCCTGAAGCAAGGGAGTAAACATAGGTAATGTCACAGAAGCATAATCAACAACACTTTCCTCCCGTGTTGCCGCTCAACCCTGAACCTTGGTTGTCTATGCTAACTCCCTGAGAGCCAGCTTGCTCGGATTTCGACGTATCCATTCCTTTCTTGATATCTGAAGCAAGGTCATAAAAGGCCTTCTCAATGTTGATGTTGTTCTTTGCCGAAACTTCGAGGAACGGTATTCCCAGCTCGTCCGCGAGCTGTTGACCCTGCTCCGTTGTGACGGCTCTCTTCTCTTCCCAGTCGCATTTGTTCCCAATCAGGATCTTGTGAACACCTTCGCTAGCATGTTGCTCGACGTTTGAAAACCAGGTTCGAATATCTAGAGAATTTGAAGAAAATCAGCGGCCGATGCATAGAGAACTACCGCGTGAGGGGACTCTTACTCTGGAACGAGCGTTCATCAGTGACATCATAAACAAGAAGGATACCCATCGCTCCTCTGTAATAAGCTGTCGTGATAGTTCTGAATCGTTCCTGTCCGGCCGTGTCCCATATCTGGAGTTTCACCCGTTTACCATCTAGTTCAATGGTGCGAATCTTGAAATCGATACCAATAGTGGTAATAAAGGAAGGCGTGAACGAATCCTCGCTAAAGCGCAAGAGGCAGCACGATTTTCCCACACCCGAGTCCCCAATCAATAGCAGCTTGATCTGTGACGAAATGGTCTGAGCGCAGTTGACGTATGAGGCGATCGAACAATACTTACCAGAAAGTCATAGTTTCTAGTGCCGGCCATTATGGGCAAACCTCCTTAATGATCTATACCGATGGCGGAAAGACGTGTCTGAACGTAGATGATTCTTTACTCTGCTGACAGTGCGGCGTCCTGAAACTGTGAAACTACTTCCCCTCCTTTCCGCTTCGCTCGGGTCCCTATCAACGCTTGGGCTTGGGCGCTCCGCGTGGGCAGTAGTCGCTTTCTAATCGGACGGCTGGTGATGCTCGGTTGTGGGATGATTTCTCGCAGCTTGCGGTGAATTCAAAGCTGATCAAGGATTTGTGAGATAACGAAAGCACCAGGGAGGAAAGTGTGCTTGTTTCAGGGTCAAGATAACAAGGTGTCGATCGGAGAGTCAGGAACACCAAAACCTGAACCGGATAAGCGGAGGCTAACTGGGCACTGGGAGAAAATTCAGTGACTCTCCCACTCAAAATCACAAAGAGGTGTTGTTTGACGCCCAGAGGAAATGTATCCTTGAAGAGTTGTGTTGGCGAAGTAGGGATGGCAGCGGTCCGTGGTTGTAAACGCATATCTGGGCTCTGTCCACGCCGGTTACTACAAGGTGTCTGAATGAGGTATAGTTTCCGTAGCATGTACCCTCCCAAATCTTCGCCCCCGCAACATTGTAGTACGTACAGACTGTGTTTATACTCATATGGTCGGACTCGGCAACATTTATTAAGATAATACAACCGGACAGTCATGCAAGCTAAGAGGCTGAAACTTGCAACTCATGTTAGAGTTCCTTACTAATACCGAGTCCAAAAGCTATATCGCTGGGCTGGCAGGTCTGCGACCAGTTGTTGACTTTCTACATTCGCTATTGAGCAAGAAGCCGTCCGCGGCGAATGGGATTGAGTAGCACCCTGACGAGTATGGATGACCAAGGTGCAGCCAGCCAGCGAATCCTTTGCACATGAATGTGTCATTTGGTCAAATCGAAATCATTCTAGGTACCTCGTCACTTTCAAGTTCATGCCTAAATTCCGAGCGAGACTGCAGGAGCTGTAGAAATCAAGTCCACTTCGAATAAGTCCAAGCCATTCTCTCGACTATTTGAAGCTGTTTTTCGGCTTGGCTTTCGTTTATCAGATCGCAACTGTCCTCTCGAAATGCGTGAAGATCTTCTCCTTTAAGCATGGTTTGACCCTTGTTAAGAAGAATTTCAGCATTGCATATGAGCAACCCGTGGTTTCTGGGGGTAAGACGCCCCTCTCCCGTAAGCGTAGAGAATGACAATATCCGGTGAATTTTCCTTGGACACGTCAGTTCAGTCCGGACCTACAGCCTCGGGGCGGCCTTCTCTTACCGCAGAGCATATCGCAAATCATCTTGCCGTCTCCCCAACCTAAAACCTCTTCTGCTGCCGATGAGCCCAAAGAACCAGCGTATTGCGCCATACGATATGAGGAGCCCAGGTGTCAACCCAACAAATCTGCAGCACATTAGGTCCCGTCCTTTTGTTACCAGGGAAGAGTCTTACCCGAAAACAAGCTCCTGGCTCTTGAGTAGGGCGTCTATACCACTCATTGCTACCTCGACGTCGACCTTGGTCTTCTGTATTTGAATCAAAAGAGCGCGCACCAGATCGCCCCTAATAGTACCCATGAAAGGGCTCCGCAAGTCCTTTTCGTAAGCTCTCAGTACTGGCGTCAAGTCTCCCTCTCGAACCTTATCCGCAACAACGTCAGCATAGGAATCAGGCTGATTGTGCTCACTACGGTCAAGCACAAAGTCAACAACCATCCTCTCGAGGCTTGCCCGATCAGCCTCCAAGCTGTTTCTACTCATGAGAGCGATTTCGCTCTTCTCGTCATGGCGGATGGTCCGGACAAGCTTCCACATTGGGTCTATTACCCAGTTCTTCCAGAAATCAATGGCAGTAGCTCCGAGATTCGAGATTGACTCCATCACAACCGGCCCAACATCTCTCGCGATTTTCAGTGAGGTGGTTCCCGTGACTATTGCCAGTGAAAAAGGTATCCAATAGCGAACGGCCGCCGAAGGGCGTCCAGATTCAGATATTCTCACTGCTAATGCCTGCTTATACTGGGGGAGCGAGTCCGTGAGGATGTGAATAAGTTCTTGAAAGACACCTTGTATATCAAAAGAGTCAATTTCGGTGTCGCACTGGGCCACGGAAGAGGTGTTGCCATCATCTCCAACGAGGTTATTCGACTGCTCGAATAGGTCTATATCGTGTTGAGCATTTTGCAAGATATGACCCAATAAACCAACGCTGGACTGTACTGATTGAAATAGATTGCGGTCGGCAATCTCATCGCTATCAGCCATAGGGATTCCCGGTTCGGATGATAGACACTCCTCAATCAGGAGCCCAATGGCGCTAGCATTAAAGTCTCGCAGGGCTTGGAGTTTCTTCTTCTTGCGTTGTATCTCTAACTTCGGTGCACTCAGAGACGGGAATATCCCAACCCTGGAATACGGAGATATCGGCGCGAGGCACCGTTGAACCGAAGTGTAAAATCGCAACCACAGAGCTGAACTGAGTCGCATCTCGCCAGCAATATTGTCCGCGGGTTGCGAAGATACAGCATCCCGGTTGTTGAAATGATGGGAATTGAAACATTTTTGCCAGACCTTAAAAGGTGAGGTTTGCAGCGCGTAAAGACCGACACGCCAGTCAAATCTTAGAACGTCCTCCCAGTATCGTATCTCTTCATCAAGACATATTACGTTCTCGGAGAAGACTTCCAATGCTGCGGCGACTGTCTGTATACACGCTTTCATAGACACCAACTGCGAAAGGCTGGACAAGTGATGTGCAGAAAGCGCTGAGTCTATGGATTCATCGTCGGAATTTCGGATATGGTCGCGAGATTCAGCGAGCACATTCGCAAGTCTGTTGCCATTGGGGATACCATTATTTCTGCGACTAATGGAAAGCCGATCTATAAGATTTTCGAGTATAGCCAGGTGCTCGGTCAAAGGCTCGTTCCGCCCAGTGTGTTCGCGATATTCCAAGTCGTTTTTGTCGTTGATGCACTGATGGAGCTCTCCTATGCGCGTCTCAAGGCGGTAGAGTTTACTAAATCAGACGACGTCAATTAGATGATCTAGGTCTCCCTAGGGTCCAGCCAAATACCTTCGAATAGCCGACATTATCCTCGCTCGAGCGTGGTGAGCGGGACGACTACTTGCTTCGAGGATTGACTTGCTATGCTGCTTGGTGTCCGGTTTCTAGCAATGGTTCTACTCCGTACTATGACATCACAAGTTACTCCGGGCCCTGGCCCCTGGGGCATGCATGCGCAATGATGGATGAGTTTGATTGGAGTACTACTTATTACTCCGTGGGTTGTCAAGCACTCTCAAGCACTCTCAAGAGTCAACCCTATTTGGATGAGTGTACAAAAAGAGGCTGACCAATAACCTTGCAGTCGCCGGCATATTGTTTGTGTTATCAGGTATGGAACAAATTCGGTTCAACAAGGAGATTCTCAGCGAAGCAAAAACCTCGTCCTGAAATTCCTATCCGTGGGAAATATTGTAAATTTATGATACATGCATCAGAGTATGCTCACCAGTCCATTGCCAGGAAACTATTCTTACAAGGACCCTTCCACCTACTATCGGTTTATGTTTCGAATTCATCAAATGTCTATTGTCTAACAAGTTCCAGAGTTCCAGTTCTGAGAACTCCTGCGAAAAAGTTGTACCGATTACTCCGTATCTGCTGCTAGGGAGTGCGTGCTGGGCAGTCACGGAGTAGTGTGAAGACTGGGCCTGGTTCAAGGTCGATCCCTTCCACGGAGATCCAAGAGCGCCCACTCCGGCTGCAAGCTGCTGCTACATATAGGTAGGTCCAAGTTGGCGACGCCCTCGAACCCTTGTGAGGGTGGCTTTGTAATTATATCAGCAAGCGAGTCCGTCAGAACGCGTACGATAAGCTTTGTTGCACTGCAGCTCTATCAAAATCACTCTGAGTGAGTGCCAGTTATATTCTGTACAGAAAACCCTGCACGGAGATTGGCTGCAGGCTCGGTGGGGAAGAATATCATCGGCCCTGATCGGCTTGATGGTGGTGCCAGAGGGGCGGGCTCCAGCCTCCAGAACCAGGGGGAAATTATGCAGCACTGGACGGTGCCGTTGGTGGTCGCGCCACTCGGAACCTGGCTCACAAAAATCACGCGGTCAAAGAAAGTCTGAAATATTATCTCCTCCGTACTGACCACATTTTTAGGTCGTTGACTTCCTTTCTTTCATCCCTCACCCTCTTCCATCCACTATTCCTAGAAGAGACTTACTTCCAGAGTCTTTAATCTGCGACTGCTACTATCAACCCGTTCCAGCCGTACCTGAGAAACAGGGACAAGGCGTACATTCACCATGGACTTTATGTAAGTCTGTTTTGATTTCTCTCGGCTCCCGATTCCACGATTTCATGGAGCTAATCAGGATAGGAATTCAACGTTCCCGTCTACTTCCCCAGAGACATATTGGGAGCACTTCAATGTCATCTCCGATCAGAGCTCTCACCTGACTATTGCTGAGCGTCTTTGGGCTGCGTGGTACGCTTGGATGCAGAACGATGTCCTGGCGACAGGTATTATGTCGTTTGTCATGCACGAACTTATCTATTTCGGCCGATCTTTGCCTTGGATTCTCATTGACACCCTCGGTTTTTTCAAGAACTACAAGATTCAGAGTGTAAGCGAATTACCCCCCCTAGTCGTGTTCTGTCTTCATCTTTTGCTTACCTGCTGGACTTGTTAGAGTAAGATCCCGTCTCTGCGAGAGCAATGGGATTGCGCCAAATTTGTCCTTTTGAGTCACTTCACAGTGGAATTACCGCAAATCTGGTGAGTTTCACGCACAAGTCCAGTCAGCGCTTTGACTAATACGAGTGCTCTTTGAAGGCTTTTCCACCCAATGGCCCAGTTTTTCGGACTTTCAACATCGGTTCCATTCCCGTCCATCTGGACCATGGCATACCAGATTGCAATCTTTTTTGTCATGGAAGACACATGGCATTATTTCTCGCATCGTGCTCTCCACTGGGGCCCCCTCTATAAAGCCATTCACAAAATACACCACCAATATTCTGCTCCATTCGGCATGGCCGCCGAGTATGCTTCCCCGATTGAGGTCATGATTCTTGGATTTGGCACTGTGGGATGTCCCATCGTTTGGTGCGCAGTAACCGGTGATCTGCACATCTTTACTATGTATGTTTGGATTGTGCTGCGTTTGTTCCAGGCCATCGACGCACATAGTGGTTACGAGTTCCCATGGAGTCTACACCACTTCCTCCCTTTCTGGGCTGGGGCGGATCATCATGACCTGCATCATGAGAAATTTGTTGGCAATTACTCGAGCAGTTTCAGGTGGTGGGACTATGTGCTAGACACGGAATATAGCCCTGATGCGATCAGGCGTAGGAGGGAGCACAAGGCGGCCGGTTCCAAGAAGGTGCAATGATTTTACTGACCGTACTCGGAGTTGCAGATACGGCCATTTTGCGTGGCTATAGATCAAGTGGCATCGAAAGTTTACATTATCCACTTTGCCAGGATAATTTTATGCATGTTCATGCGGGGAAGGAATGACCTGCGCTTTTTTGCAATATAGAGATATTAATCATGTTTTTTACTAGTAAATAATGTCAGAAACACCATTCATGTTTTTTGGGTTCGTATGCATATATATTTTGATCTTGTCGGAGGCTATGATATCAGAGAAACTCTTCAGGAGTCATTTGCCATTAGGGAACTAACTGGATATCTACAGAGTGTATTTAAGCACTCCGCTCGACTGCTACCCTGTGCAATCTTCTGTTTGTAGAACTTAGAATAGGATTTAAATTATAATTTAAATTATTTAAAATAAGTATTTATTAAATATTTATTAAGCAGTGAGCAGCAGCTATTTATAATATACCCTTTTTAATCTTTAATAATTAATTAGAGGCCTATAATTTTAAGTAGAACACTAGAACTTTAGAACTATAAATACCAGCTATGTATACTGAAAAAAACATCTTAATAAAGTAGATGTTAAGGGCAAGCCCAAGATCTAGCTGATCAATAGAGTTCCTATTTAACGAGAAGGATTCACTAAGGAGGGAAGAAAAGAAGGAGAGTTGTCTTATATAAGGCAACTCCTTAAATATATAAGTGGGGCTGAAACAAGGCTATCTGGCTGAGTAGGACTTGACCCAGAGTTTATAGATGCCTCAGGCAACCAAGGTATCTGAGGCAACTGGAGGACCCTATAATAATACCCCCCTTCCTTCTCTTGTATGATGATGATGTTCTGAAAGGGGAGGAGGCCAGTTATATGATAATATCAACTGTCCCTACTAATACTTTCCCCCCCCACCTGCCTCCTGCAGAGCCTTATTTATAAATACTTATAATATAACACTATCCACCACATCATCTTTGTATTCTTGTACAGTAATATGCCTCCCCCTTATATCAACTTATAGGCCTTGACTGTCTATTATATCTAAGGTCCTCTTCTTATTACACCTACTGACTATAACTGTCTTATTGTCCCTGCTGGCCCTGTACCTAGATGTCTGAACCCTACTATTAATAATAACTAGTATGCCTAGTTCCACCTTACTAATTTTAGCAATGAATGCCTTTATACTATTTGTCACACTCAGAAGTAGGTATAGTATCTGGTATACCCTCTCTATACAAGTTAAATAAGCTAAATATTAGTTAGAAAGATGCCTAGTGCTGCCCTTATTATAAGTTCCTTATATGCCTTAATTATAATAGGGCTCCTGTCATTACTACTTACCAGGTTTGTGTTCCCCTTGTATTTATACTTTATATAAAGTTAATAGTGACAGATCTGTACTACTTACCAGAGCTATATTAACAGCATCCTTATAGCCTTATACAGTGACTACTACATGGATGTATACCCCAACTCTTATAATAGCAACTTTAGCAGTGTTATATAATTCCTAGGGTTTTTTAATAGAGTATGTGCCAGTTATAAGTGAAAGTCTTACTATTCTTATTACCTATATATAATAAATAAGCCCTACTGTCCAGCTCAGCTGGCTCTTCCACCTACTTACTTAATTAATAACTTGGTTTAAGGTTCTGTATAGAGCATGATTGCAGGCTGTTCATTTTCTATAATACTAAGGTAGTCTAATATAAGCTCTCTTAATAACATTCTCTACTCTTTACCTTCTTTCTCTCTTCCTTCTCCTCCTCTCCCTTCCTGTTTCTTTGTACAGTGTATGGGGGGTTATTAGGATATATATATGGCTGGCTTATCTAGGGATCTATTAGTCCTGTAGAAGGATGTAGTCTTACTGATCCAGTTATCTAGTACTATAGTCTCTTCTATAGTAGCCTATGATTCAGTTATTGTATAAGTATATCCCTTCTAAGTAATAATATACTTTATCTACCATCCTCTGCCTCTTCTGGTATAGAGCTTATTAATAATCTTCTATATAGTTTACTCTTCTTCCCCATCTATCAGTATAGGTAGTGGTTAAGTATTATCTAAGGCTTAGAATAGGAAGGGGTCTATAGCAGCTAGTTATATAAGATCTATATAGAATATATTATAGATGCCTGAGGGTATGTTCAGCCTAATTATATAGGTGCTAATCACCTCAGTAACTTAGTATTTTATATTCTTCTAGTCCAACTTCTTATAGGGTTATATTATATAAATATTCTTCAGCTTTAGCTATATATAATCTCTAATCTTATACTTAGAAGCAGCCCCTCTCTACTAGTTTACTTAATACTCAGCTTCTTATTAGGTGTATACTATAAAGGATTAGGCCCAGTTAAGTGCATTCCTAATAGTTTATATAATGGCTTCTCCTTACTATATTAGGCTTGTGGCTTGTTCTGGTCCCTTATCTGGAAGATTCTTAGGTTTAAAAGGGGAGAGGTTGAAACCATGACTTAGGAAGAATAGACTAAACTCCTATAGTAGTTATTATATAACTATTAATAGCCAGCTCTACTAGGGGGAGCAGGTTAGCCTAGTCCTTTTAGTTATAGCATATGTATGCTTAAAGGTAGGCCTCTATTATACTGTTTATCCTTTCTATAGAGCTGTCTGTTTAGGGGTGGTAAGCAGTAGAGAGCTGCTATTTAATCTATACAAGCTAATAAATATAGGCCTATATCTTATTTATAAACTGGGTGCCTTTGTTGGATATGATGGCCCTTAGGAACCTATATTATTAGATTAGGCTTTATATAATAGTCTAAGCTATATAGGGTGTAGTGAGTTCCTTAATTCCCTTAAATATTACCCCTTTAATAAGCTGATTAGTAATTACTAAGATAGTTATACAGCCTTAACTCTCTAAAAGGTCTATTATAAAGTTTATAAATACCTCTTGCTATAGTCTATTAGATATAGGGAGTAATTTAAGCAACCCCTTTTTCTATTTCTAGCTAGCCTTACTTTAACTATATACTGCACAGTTCTGTATGAAGTAGTGTATATCTTTTCCTATACCTAGCCAGAAGAACTCTTTACTTATAACTAAGTAAGTAAGTTCCCTTCTAGGGTATCTAGTTAATAGAGAGTTATAAGCTTGCTAGATAATTATTATATAGAGTAGCTCTGAATCTAGAACCTATTACCTTTTTTAGAAAAGGATTCAGCTCTTCCACACCTAGCACTCTAATATTAAGACCTTAAGGCCTAGCCTTATAGGGAACTAACACATGCCTTAATATATATAGGTATATGCTTTTAAATATATCCTATCTTAGGCAATCACATCTTCCCATAAAGGGGTCTTATATAAAAAAGAAGTCTTAGGAATCTGCTTTTATACTACTAAGACTTTTTTCTAAGTACTATCCTCCTCTTCCTCTCTGACAGGGGCCTATGCTAATGTTATAATACTACCCCTAATTACAGGCTGATGGAGGAGCTAGATTATACAACTTTTAGTATAGGGGTTGTCACCCTTTAGTATGTCTTATTCTTAGTATAACAGTGTGTCAGTACTACTATTTTCCACCCCTTTCTAATATCTAAACACAAAATTAAACCTGCTAAGGAAGATAGACTATTATATATACTACTCTGTAAGCTTTCTTAGGGTAAAGAAGTACTCTAGGTTTTTATAATTAGTAACCACCTTAAACTGGCTGATAGATCTTAGTTTAGAGTCCTATTCTTTAAGGCACTATACAACAGCTAACAGTTCCTTGTTATAGATCTTATAGTTATACTCTACTAGGTTATTCTTCTTAGAGAAGAATATACAAGGCTAGAGCAGTCCTTTATTATTATACTAGAATAGTATCCTACTTATATTATAATCTAAAGAATCACATTCAATAATTATTATATAAAGTAGGTTAAATATAGCTAGTACTAGTCCCTTTAAGAATATCTATTTCAGTTATATAAAGGCATCTTTATAATCTTTTATCTAATAAAAGGTATAATCCTTATAGGTGAGGTCTGTAAGTGGGCATACCATATAAGAGAAGTTATTAATAAACTATTAGTAGAAGTTTATAAACCCTAAGAAGCCTTATACAGTCTTAACTATAATAGGTGTCTTCTATTTTTAGATAGCCTTTACCTTCTCTAGGTCTATTATGACCCCTTAGCCCACTTATATAATAAATCTAAGGTATTTTATCTCTTAATATTCAAATTTATACTTCCTAATATCTAGGTAGAGGCCAGCCTCTTATAGTTTAGTAAGTACTATCTTTACCTTTATATAATAGTCTTGCAGGCTTCTATCTGTATAGATAAGTATATTATTTATATATACTAAATAGAAGTTATTAAGGTATTCCTATAGAGTCTAGTTAATATACTTCTAGAAGATACTTGGGGCATTTATAAGTCTAAAGGGGGTGACTAGCTATTTATATAAACTATATCTTATATAAAAGGCAGTCATCCATTCTTGCCCTTTTATAATATAGACCTTATAGAAGGCTGCAGAGATATTAAGTTTTATAAACTACTTAACCTTACTAATCTAGTTCAAGGTTTTATATATAAGGGGAAGTAGGTATTAGTCTTTCTTAATAATTATATTCAGTACTTAGTAGTCTATACAGAACTAGAGTCCCCCTTCTAGTTTTTATATAAAGAGCACTGGGGCTGCAGCTGAGGAGTGGCTTACCTATATAAAGTTCTTATTAAGGAGGTCTGTTAAGGTTTTACAGAGGACTATAAGTTCCTCTTGGCTTATGCTGTATAGTAGGCCCTATAGGACTTCTAGTTCTTCTCCTCCCTTCTGTATGAGTTTAATATGGTGGTTGATTCCTGGACCCTAATATGGGGGAAGATGACTTATATTTTCTAGTTTAAAAAGCTCCAGGAACTCCTGGTATTATTTTAGGAGTTTTATATAAGGGTCTATATATTTCTTTAGTATAAGTACCTTCTGAATATCAGCTAGGGTGACTGTAAATATATTTACTCTAGGTTTTAGGTATTCCTTCCCTTATTTTATATAGTTTGATCTTTAAAGGAGGGCCCCTATTATAAAGGTGGAGACTTGTGTGATCTGCAGTCTCTTTTAAATATAGTTCTTTTAGTTAAGAATACAAGCTCTGCTTGTACAGAGGTAGAGATGATTCTATCTAGGTTTAAGCTGGATATTATATTACTATATATAGGGGAGCCTGAGGATTAGGTTATATCTAAGGTTATCTGGGATTATATAGAAATAGGCTCCCTCTTCTATATGGGTGTTAATGTCCACCTGAGTTTATATGATTTTAGTAATTAATAGGGAGCTTATAACCCCCCTTACCTCCTGAGGCTTAATCCTTAGGGTTTTAAGGTTGTTTTTTTATATAAATCTTTTACTTATTACTTTATAGCTGAGGCATCTATTATTAATAAGGGTGTGGGCTCCTGCAGAGTAGTCTATAAGGGTATGTATAATAAAGGGTAGGGAGTTTATATATATTAATTCAAAGTTCTGCTAGTTAAATATATGCTTTGATTTTTCTATTAGAGTCCCTTATGTATGACTTTGTATAAGGGTAGTTCTTTTTCCTAGTCCTCTTCTTTAGACAGGTCCTGTTTATTTCTTTTTCTGTATATAATGCTGGTGGTGGCTACTTTTATAGGATGCTGTGCTGGCCTGAGGCAGTAGTTTTATATAAAGTATTCTTTATTCCTATAATAGATATAAAGCCCTTTAGTTCTTCTTCTATAGATCTCTTCTATAAGTACTTACTAGGCAGGGGTACTGGGCTGGCTGTTTCTTTAATTTATATAGAGTATAGTAATTTTAATTCAGAGGGTGTTGATAGAGGCTTTCTAATCTATTTTATTAGGGTCCTAGTAAATAGGCCTATAGGGAGGGTAGGCTGTAGTTATTTAGCCCTTTCTATTATAAAGCCTTATAATATTCTTCTGTTGTTTATCAACTTAATAGAGCTGGTTATAATAATCCTTATATAACTCTGTAGGTTGGATACTGACTATATTATTTATAAGCTTTATGTTAATAGTAGTTTCTAACCTAGCTTTCTTCTAGGAGTTATCTTATAAGAGTCCTCTAGCTTTAATTATAGCTTTATTAAACTTACTTAGAAACTTATAAAGGTCCTTGCAACCTTGCTTTATGGTATTAACCTATATAAGGGCCTTTTATTTAGAGTTTAGATCTCTAAAGGCCCTGTCTATAATATGATTGAATTTAATTATATAGAGTGCTAGATTGTTCTCTTCCATAGTCTAAATCTATAGAAGTATATATTAGGCGGCCTTTCCTAAGAGGCAACTAAATATATACAGGACTTATTCTTCTTTAGTTAGGAAGTATTAGGTGTTAAGAGTAAGCTTTATATATAAGTTTATCCAAAAGGGTTGATACTCTTTTAATAATTCCCCAGAGAAGAAGGTAATGTCTAGAAAACATCCTTAGGGGCAGATATTTATAGTGGCTGGGGTTGCAGTAGGAGTAGGTTTGTATAAGATAGGGGCTATTCAGGGTATAGACACAGGAGTAGGACAGCTTTAAAGGAGGGTAATTTATATATATAGCTGGTCTATTATTATTACCATATCTTAATTCTGTGTATAAAGGGCAGTGAACTTAGTAATCATATTTTCTAGTATAAACTAATCTTCTAATAGAGGGTTTTTAAGGTTCCTCTGCTCTACTATTATACAACAGTAATATATAATAAGTAGGGCCTACTCTGCTTGCTATATAATTTAAGAAGAGTGAATCCTAATATTAAGGGCAAGCCTAAGATCTAGCTGATTAATAAAGTTCCTATTTAATGAGAAGGATTTACTAAGGAGGGAAGAAAAAAAGGAGAGTTGCCTTATATAAGGTAACTCCTTAAATACATAAGTAGGGCTGAAACAAGGCCATCTAGCTGAGTAGGACTTGACCTAGAGTCCACAGGTGCCTTAGGCAACCAAGGTGTCTGAGGTAACTGGAGGACCCCATGACAGAAGGTTATTAATAAAGATAGTTATATATTAGTCTAATCTATCTATAAGTACTAAGTTTATATATCTCTAGAAAATAGCTAGTCTATTTATTAAACTAAAGGATAGAATCTTATACTTATAGCTACTAAAATAGGATTAGAATAAAGTTAACTCTTTAAAGTTAGGATCTATATAGATTCTATAAAATCCTTATTAGATATTTAACTTAGTAAATATCTTTACTTATACTATCTAGACTATTATCTTATTAATTAAAAGGATAGAGTATTAGTCCTTTTAAATAATAATATTTAATTTTCTATAATCTATATAGAATTAAAGTCCACCTCTAGGTTTCTCTACTATTAGAATAGAGGAGGTGAATAGTATTATATTTAGCTTAATAAACCCCTTATCTAGGTTCTTTATAATATATTATTATACTGCCTCTAACTCCTCTATAGATATCTTATAAAGGGGGCTGTAATTAATATTATTTAATTTAATTAGCTTAATCTTAGTATTATATCCCTACTGGTATAAAGGGAGCTTATCTAACTTCTTTTTTAGAAATACTTCTATTAAGTTATAATATTATAGTAGTAGTACTCTTTTTATTTACTCCTTCTCTACTTCCAGCTCTAGGTTTCTTAGTTTTAAGTAGAGTTGGATACGGGCGAGTTCGGTCGAGTTTTTTGAGATCTGGTTCCACCCGAGTCGAGTTTCCTATTTTAGGGGGAAACTCGACTCGGATTTAGGCGAGTTTTTTTATATAAAAACTCGATTCTCTAGCACTATACCTAATTAGGATATTAGGGCTTAGGGCTATTATTTAATTCTTTAATATCTAGCTTATTATTATATATATTAAAATAATTTTAAAATATATAGTATAATAAGATAATAAAGAATATATTTAAATATATTTAAATATAATATATATATTAAATTAATAAATTACTAAATACCATGTATAATACAACATAAATTATGTAATATTATGTATAAAATATATAACTTTATTTATATAATTTTATTAATTATTTATTTATTTACTTATTATAATTTATAATATTAAATAATTAAGATTAAGATAGTTAAGATACTATTATACTAATATAAATATAATTTTAAAATATAAAATTAAAAATATTACTGGTACTGTTGTGTATATATACATATATATATATATATATATTTACTCATGACATCTAAAAAGTCTAAAAATTTTAACTTTTTTTAAGTAAGTACTTTTCTTAAAGTTATTTATATTAAAAAGGTATATAATTATAGTATATTTAATAATCTTTTAAAGAATACTTAAAATTATATAAAAATAAGATATTATAAAAATTATAAAAGTTTGCCCCTACCTGGATTCAAACTAAGATAGGTAAAATAAAATAAAAATAAAATATTAAAAATATACTAACTAGACTATTTAACTAATATTTTATAAAAATTGCTATATAATATAATATATTAGAATAATATTAATAAACACTAATATATATCTTAATATCTTTATAACCATAAGCTGCGCAGGTTTTTTGATTTAATATATAAAATAAGTAGTATTTCCTTATTTTATAGATTTAATATTAAAAAAATTCATATTGCCCAAAGCAAGATATTACAATATTTAGATATATATCATAGAAATCTCCCAATGTTAGATTATATATATATATATATTATACAGTATTTTATATATTTTAGTAGTAGTAATAGTAGTAATAGTAGTAGGAGTAGTAGGAGTAGTAGTAGTAGTATAATTATACAGTAATTTATGTATTTTATTAGTGTATTTATATGTAATAATGGCCTTGGCGAGTATAGTTGAGTTTAACTTGAACCCGGCGAGTTCTAAAAAAAAAACTCGACCCCCCCCCTGAGTTTTTTTTTTAGAACTCGAACTCGCCCGACCTAATACTCAGACCCACCTAAAACTCGCCAAGACTCGAGTCGAGTCGAGTTTAGCCGAGTTTGCCGAGTCGAGTTTCCAACTCTAGTTTTAAGATTAGGATATTAATCTTATAGCTTAATATTATAAAAACTCTATTTCCTGCCTTTTATATAGTCTAGTGAAAACCCAGGGCGCCTATTAGAATAATATTAATATATAGTAGGATATAGTATAGAGTTTACTAAGAAACCTTCTATAGTGGTTTAATAGGGATAGGCTTTAGATCTTTATATACCTTTTATAATATATATTTTATTTTCACTAAGTTAGTCCTTTATTTTATAGAAAAGAACTAATATATTATTAGTCTTTAATACTAGCAATCCTATTAATTTATTAAATAATCTTATTAAGTAATATCCTACTGATAATCCTATTAGATCTTTAGGTGTTCTAGTATTTTAAAAAGAATTAGGAGTAGTAGCTTAGATACTACTTCTTTTTTTAATAAAAGAATATTAGGCTAGATAAGTTATTTATTATTATAGTCTAGGAGAATCTAGTATTATTTAAGCTAGATATATCTAAATATTATATTATTCTATCCTAAGTTAAGGATTAGGAACAGCATCTTAAATAGTCTCTAATTATTTATAATAATATCTAGTAAAATTATATAGATAAGTAAAGTTATTTTTTTTTTATTAAATCTAGTAACTTTATAGCTGCCCTTAATTAGTTTAATTATTATACTAAAATACTTAGCCAGCTTTATTATATAATTATAATTAATATAGGTGTAAGCATTAGCTCTAGTATTAATAAATATATAAGATTTAGTTATTATACCTTAATAATAAATAAAGATATTAATTATAAAACTATCTTCTTTATTTCCTAGTAGCTTTTATAAATTTAGTAGATATAAGTTAATCTTCTACCTACTTAAAAGAGAGACTTATTCTAAGTATTCTCTTTTTCCTTTTTATCTTTTTTTTTAGTATTAAGTTTGGTCTCCTAAGGGTATTTAAGGATCTTTAGAATAGTGATTTACTATCTAGCTTTAGCCTTTAAATAGTCTTTAATAAAATATCCCTTCTTTTAATAGTAATAGCAGCATCCCTATAAGTAGTAATAAACTCTTTTCTTTAAGATAAGTAAGGTCTAATTAAGTATTACTAGCTTAGTAGCATCCTTATTAATAATAGTAAAGGACTTAGAGATAAGTTTTCTAGTAATCCTTTTAGAGAAAGTATTTTTAAGAGTCTATTCTAAATACTTCTTTTAAAACTTAGTATCTACAGCCCTTAGGATATTAATAATATTATAATAATAATTTATAAAGATAGTATATTTTTTATTCTAAGTTTTATAAGTTATGACTGTCTGCTGTATATAAGCTATTAGAATATAGAATAGGTTATATTTTATATTAATTTTACTAATTCTAGCTTCTTAAGCTAGTATATTAAATTTAGCTATAAACTCTTAAAAAATCTAACTAATCTTTATATATAATAATTTAAACTTATAATAAGCTTCTTTCTTACAGTTAGGATTAGTAAATAAGATAATAAGATACTTATAGATATTATTAATAATATAGTAAGGGTTTACTACTTTATTATAGACTTAGAAGTATATAATATTATAAGCTAGTCCTTTTACTTAAATTAGAATATAGGTAATCTTTATATTTTTAAAGAAGTAATAGTCAGTATTAACTTATAATTTATTTTTTATAATAATTATCTAAGATTTAAACTTCAGACTAGTTTTTCTATTATTAAATTACTTAGGATTAGGAATCTTTTTAAACTTTAAAATAATATTAATTAATAAAGTAGGGCTAATATCTCACCTTATAAAATTATATATATACTTATCTTATTCTTTTTAAAGTGTTTTAATCCTCTATTAGAGTTATTATTCAACTTTTATATTTATAATATTAATATTTAAAAGGGCTTAAGTATTACTGCTTTCTAATTTTTAATATTTAGTCTTTAATTCTTTAATTAATAACTTTAGCTTACAGTTCTTCTTATATAGTATAATAAAGTTATAGTTTATTTTATAAATATTATTAATCACTTATTTATTAGCTTTAGATAATTTATAATATTAAACCTAAGATTTATTTACTTTAATATTATCTTCCTGGGCTGGAAGCCAGAAAACTTAGATTTAATAAAAATATAGGATCTTATTTAAAAGATTCTTAGGATTAGTTAGTCTAGCTATTTTTTTTTTAGTAGTTAGTTTAATCAGTTAATTAGTTAGTTAATTAGTTTAGAAAGTCAGATAAGTCTAGTAAAGATTCTAATAAGCTAGAATAGTTATTTTTTTCTAATCTTTTAGTAGTATAGTTAGTATATAATAGGATTAGTATTAGCTTAAAATCTTTATCTTATTAGGAGTTTAACTTTATTCAGCTATTATTAATAGATAAAGTAAAAGAAAGTAAAGTAATACTTTATATTATAATAGCTATTAATAGATATTCTATATATTAAAAGCTATCTAGTATAAATATCTAAAATATAAAGTATAAGGAGGAAAATTAGAGATCTATTAATCTATAGGTTTAACTATTTAGCACAACAGCACACTAGCACTGAATAGGCAAGTAGTCACAAGTAATAATATATTGAGATATGTTGAAGTCTGTAACAGCTTATATATTAATTACTAACTTAATATTTTTTAATTATTATTAAATATAGCTTATATAAATATTTTTATATTAAATCTTAAGTAGCTTTATCTAAAAATTATTTATTATTAGATTATAAAGACTTTTTTTACTAGTTATCTCTAAGACTAGTAATCTTAGAAATATAAACTTTATTTTTTCTAGACTTTCTTTATACAAGGTTATGATCCTCTTTATTAATTTTTTAATTTTAGTCTAATATATATCTAACTCACCTAGTTTTTTTTATAATATAGATAATAATCTAATATTATACTTCTTATTAAAGGTCTTATAGTTATACTATTTTAATAGTATATTAATAGGGTTATATTACCCTAGCTTATATTTAATCTTAAAATTATATATAATTAATAATTTTATTTATTAGGCCTGCTGCTGGTTCAGGACCTTTATTATAAAAAAGTATTATAAATTAGTATAATTAGTCTATACTTAAATAGAGTATAAAAAGCCTTTTAAGTAGTATTAGTATTTTTTAAAGTATTTTATTATAGCTAATAACTCTTAGTTATATATCTTATATCTTAGCTCTATACTATAGAGCTGCTGGGAATAGAATATAATAAGTCTTTATAAGCCCCTTATCTTCTTACTAAAAATAGTCTCTTACTTTATATAAGACTGGCTAGATCTTATAGGAGTATTAATCTGCTAAAGACTCTTTATAATACTAAACTGACTAATAAGGAATACAAGTTTAGGTTTAAAGAAGTTAAATAGAATTAATTACTTAAAGATCTTTATTATTAACTATCTAATCCTTTCTTATAGGTTAGACCTTTTAAATTTTTAAGATTTTTAAGCCTTTTATTTAATATATCTACTAACTTAGGTATTTAGTTCTTAAGAAGTTAATTAAAAGGCTTTTATTTTAACCTCTAATTAGTTTAGTAATATAAAGGATTCTTAAAATATTAAAAATATAATTATTCTAATCTTATCTTATTAATAGCTTTTTATAACTATCTCTCTTTTTAAAAAAGAATTATTTATAATCTATTATTAATTTATTTCTTTAATAATAAAAGTATTATTTATTATACTTAATATAGCTTTATTATTAATTAAATTAAAAGAATAGAAGTAATATAAAGACCTTTATTATTATAGACTAATTTAGTATAGTATAAAGGCATTATAAAGTATATATAAGTATAAATATTAGCCTCTATAAGAGTTATAATAGTTATTATTTTTTAGATCTAGAATTACTAGCTAATTTTAATAATTATAAAAATATTTTTTTATTACTTTTTTACCTATAAGCCTTCCTATAGAAAGATATCTTATTATTATTCTTATTAAAAAACTAAGGCTGTTAAAGTAGTAGTATAAATAAGTTTTTAAAATGTTATTAAAGTAGGAATAGCTTTATTAATATTAAGATAAAGTATTATTATTATTATATCTTTTATTTCTTATTTATCTTTATTATTATATTCTTTTTTACTATTATTCTTATTATAGTCTTACTCTTTCTTATTTATTAGGGTGCATTTACTATATTTAAAAAGAAGTAGTAGCTAATAATTCTTAATTTTTTAATACTAATTTTTTTAAGAGTACTAATATAGCCTCTATATCTTTATCTTTTTATACTATCTTTTTAGCCATATTAAAAGCTTTTTTAAATATTTTTTATTCTTTTTTTCTTATATCTAGTATAGTAGTTTTACTATTAGTAAATATTTTAATCTTTATTAATTTATTAATAATATATTAATAGTTTAAGTTTTATTTTTATTAATAATATATTAATAGTTTAAGTTTTATTTTTATTATACTAAGTATATCTTTATTTAGGCTAAAATTATAAAGAATATAAGATTAAGATAATTAAGTCTTATTAAGAATCTATTTAATTATATTTATTTTAATTTTAGGCTGTCTTATCTTTATTATAAAAATAATAAAATAAAGTACCTCTTTATACTAAAGTACTTATAAAGTAATATTAAAAAATTATAAAAAATAATTATAAATAACTAGATCTTAAAAATATAGAAATACTTTAATAAGATAATAATTAATATTAATATTTATTTAAATAAGATCTTTATATTAATAAGGGCCTTTTTAGAATTAACTAAGAATATTTATTAATTTATTAATAAGCTTTAGATAAGCTGCAACCTTTTTTTAATAAAAAATTATAATTTTTAAGCTAATTATTAAAGTAATATTATATAATTTTAATATTCTATCTTTTTTTTAAATAGCTAGACTAATTCTTTAGTTTAATATAATAAAAAAGATTTTATCTTATCTATTTATATTTATAATATAATAGGTTTATAATCTTTTTAATTTTATATATCTTTTTATTAGTATTTTATTAAACCTTATTTTTTTTTAAAAAAGATAAGGAAGGTAAATACCTATCTTAATAATCTTATTAATAATATTAAAATCTTATAAAAAAAAGATTACTACTTTTATTTAGTTTATTAAAGAATTATTAATTTTTTAATTTCACTAATTTTTTTTAATAATTAGCTATAGCTTTTAAGATATTTTTTAAATTTAATAAAAACTTTTAAAAGTTTTTGAAATTTAAATATTTTTTTTATTTAACTAATTATTACTTTTAACTATATATTTAATAGTTTTTAAAAAAATTTTAATTTCTTATTTTTTATAACTATTAATAATATTAATAAAGGGCTGGTAATTTTCTTTTTTAATTTTAAATTACTTATAATATAGCCTAAATAAGGAGATATAAAAAATAAGATATATTCTTATATAATTATATTAATTATTAATTTAAAATTAATATACTTAGGTCCTAATAACTTTTAAAATAATAAAAAGATCTTTATTCTTTTAATTTAGTTTTTTATTAGATTTTAAGGTTTTAATATTTTTTATTAATAAATCGACCTTATTTTAATAATATTTTTTAGACTTATTTATACTACTATTTTAACAGTCTTAATTTTCTAATAAGAATAATAATAAGATATCTTTCTATAAGAAGACTTATAGATAGAGAAGTAATAAAAAAATATCTTTATAATTATTAGAATTAGTTAGTAATTCTAAATCTAAAAAATAATAATTATTATAACTTTTATAAAGATTAATATTTATATTTATATATATCCTACAGCACCCCTATACTATATTAAATTAGTTTATAATAATAAAGGTTTTTATATTACTTCTATTCTTTTAATTTATTAATAATAAAGCTATATTAGATATAATAAGTAATACTTTTATTATTAAAGAAATAAACTAATAATAGATTATAGATAATCCTTCTTTAAAAGAAGAGATAATTATAAAAAGTTATTAATAAAATAAGGCTGGAATAATTATATTTTTAATACTTTAAAAATCCTTTATATTATTAAATTAATTAGGGACTGAAGGCCTTCTAATTAACTTTCTAAGAATTAAATATTTAAGTTAGTAGATATATTAGATAAAAGACTTAAAGATTTTAAGAATTTAAAAGGCCTAATTTATAAGAAGAGACTAGATAGTTAGTAGTAGAGATTTTTAAATAATTAATTTTATTTAACTCCTTTAAATCTAAACTCTTATTCCTTATTAGTTAGTTTAGTATTATAGAGAGTCTTTAGTAGATTAATGCTCCTATAAGACCTAGCTGGTCTTACAATTAATAGCTAAATAAAGTATTAAAACTAGATATTTAAATACTATCTTTATATATATATAAATTAGTACTAAAATAACTGGCTATAATAATTAAAGCTTATATAATTTATATATAATATAATAAAAAAGTAATTAATTAGCTATATATTTATAAAGATATTAATAGGATTAAAAGCTATAATATAAATTAATATAAAAGGCCTAGAAAAATTACTTAATAACTATATATAATAGTATATAAAAGGGCTTAAATTATTATATATAAAGCTTAAAATACAGCTCTAGAAGTTAAAAGATATAATAAAAATCTAATATAATAAGAAGTATAAAGAGATATTATTTAAGATTAGATAATATATTATACTATAATTAAAAAATATTAAATTAGCCTAATCTAATTATAAACTTAATAAAATATATATTAGACTATTTCTAATAATTATAAAATAAAAAAGATAAGCTTATAAGCTCCTACTTTTACTAAATTTATACTAACTGACCCTTACAGAAACCTTCAGAGTCGCGCTCCTAGTATAACCCTGCCAGCCAAACAGCTAGGTAGGCTAAACAGCTAATTTTTATAGATAAAGCTATTTAGAACTAAATATCTTAATAAATATTAAAGTAATTATAATAAAAGTAGATATAAATAAAAGCCTTATTCCTCTATTTTTAATAAACTTTCTATATCTTCTTTAAGATAATGCCCTATTATATTAATAAGTTTAGAGAGTATTTTAGTATATTTTTACTTTTACTTCTTTTTCTTATTATTAATTTTAATCTTTACCTTCTAATACTTTATTAATAAAATAAAATAACTAGATAGTACTCCTTAAGAATATATATAAGATTTAAAGGTATTTATTTACTCTATATATTATTTAAAGGGCTTTATATAGTACTTTAATTCTATTTTTATAGTCTTTATATATAAGACTAATTAGGTAGCTTTATAAATAAGCTTATTTAAGCTATTATAAAGAATACTAGAATTAATATTATATAGATAAATAATCTTATTCTATAAAAGATAAAAGTAATTAGTTATTTTTAGTATACTATTAACTAATTTAATATTATAATTATTAAATATTAAAAAGGTTACTAACTATACTAGCTTAATTATTTAATAAAAAATAATAATTAGATTAAATAGATATATTTTTATATTTCTAAAGCCATACTAAATAGTCTATTTTTTAAGGGTTCTAGTATATATTAAGGAAAGAATATATAGTAATTTAATTTTAATAAATTAATTATATTTTAAATATATTATTTTAAGTATAACTTTAAAATACTAGTACTTTATTATATAAAATACTTTAATATTAACTATAGAAAATAGCTAGTATAAAATAACAGAAAGAATATAATAATATTATAAATCTTATAGAATTTAATAAACTTCTACTTATAATAAGACTTAAAGTTATTATAAATAAATAATATATACTAGCCCTTTTATTTATTCTTAATATTATACTAAGAGTTTTATATTTATTAGAATACTAGCTTATCTATTATAAAGCTATTTTTAAAGATAGTAATATAATATTAGCCTTTAATAATAGTATTATTAAATTATTCTTAAAGAATACTATTACCTTATATAATAATAAATAAAGAAGTACTTTAGTTATTTATTAATATTACCTCTATTATAGTTATAAGATCTTAAATAACTACTTATTAATCTTTATCTATTCTAATATAGAAGCTAGTCTTATTAAAGTTTTATATATTATTTTATATAATTTAATTAATAATAGTTTCTTTATTCTAAGCCTATTTTTAATTAGACTTAATAGCTTAAAAATATTATTTATAATACTAAAAATAGTATTATAGCTAGTAATTAAATTAATAATCTTTAATAATTAGTAGTAGAGTTGCTAGGTCTATAGAAAACTTTTTTAGAATAATATTAGCTATATTTATAATTATTTAAAATAATAATTATATAAAATACCCTTCTATAGTATCTAAATATTTATAAAGTACTTTATTTTTATCTAGATTTAATTTTAAATTAGTAGATAGCTGCTAAATTAAAAAGTCTCTATTCTTTTATTATATATTAAGAGTTTATTAATTTAGCTTAAAGTCTTATATAGCTTTTAAGATATTAGGTTTTTTTTAATAATTTAATATATCTATAATAATAAGAATTCTATTCTTAACCTTCTAATTAAATTTAGCTATATTATAGTAGATTAAAGATATATTAAAATAGGAGGGTATAATTTTTAGAAGAATTAGCTGTTTAGCCTACCTAGCTATTTAGCTGACAGGGTCACACTAAGGACGCAACTCCAAAGGTTTCCATAGGGGTCAGTTAATTATATAATATATTTAATATAACATAATTCCTGGTTGTTCCACCTGCCCCTACTAATCCACCCACCCTATTAAATGTTAATATATAATTTAATTATATTAATTTAAATAATCACTATACTATAAAAACTATATCAACTATCTTAAAAACTAGTAGAGTAAGAGAAGAGACTCTAACTAATAATTTAAGCTTTAAAAAATAATTAAATTTATAGTATTTATTATATAGTAATAGTTTATAATATATATTAATTAATCTTATAAGACAGATTTTAAGGCTACTAATTTTAATAAGAATACTATAATATTAGTTATTAGTTATCTCTAACTTAAAAAAATACTTTAATTAAATAAATATTATTTTAGAATCTATTTAGAACCCCTCCTAGATCTTTTTATATATAGGAAATAGCTAATATAATTTTATAGATTAATAGCCCTACTCCCTCTTAACTTATTAAAAAAAATTAGGTATTTAAGTTTATTAAATATTATAATAAGATTAAAAGTTAATTTATATAAAAGTATAACTATTAAAGAGCTTTATATAAAGATTTAAAAATTATTTTTTATATTTTAAGCTATTATAAAAGACTAAGCTTAAATAAAGTATTTTAAATAAAAATATTTATAATTTTAATAAAACTAGTTTTATAATAGATCTAATAGCAGCTATTAAAGTAGTTATTAAATCTAATATATTTAAAAAGCTTTATCTTATTTAGCCTAGTAATTAAGAATAAATTATAATAATTAAATATATTAATTCAAAAAAAATAGAGTATTCTATCTACTATTATTTTTAAGAGAAAAGTCTATATTAAAAAATAGTTTAATAAAGTACTTTTATTTAGAGATTAAAGGATTAAAATAATTTCTAATAAATAAATTATAAATAAGATTAGACTTTATTAGCTTTAAAAAGTCTTTATTTTAGCTACAAATAAATAGATAAAAAAAGAGATATTAATTATTTATTTTAGATAGTTATAGAAGTTATTTAATCTTTTAATTTAATAAAGTATTAAAGAAGTTATATATTATCTTATTAATCTTTATCTTTTTTTTATATTTTAAAGGTACTTTTACCTCTTTTTTCTAAATTTATATATTTTAAATGGTCTATTAAATATAAAAAAAAAGCTTTTTTAATTAGAAAACCTTTAAATTAAGACTTTTAAAAATTTTTAATATTATTAAAAATAGATCTAAATAAGTTTATAAAAAGTTATAAAAAAGTAATTTATAATACTACTTATTTAATAAGAAAAAATACTAATCTCTACTCTACTATTATAAAAAAGAGGGAGAAAAGAAAATAATCTAGATAGTAAATAGTTTTTATAAATAGCCTCTTTATTTAAAACACTAGAGATCTTATTTTATTAAGAAATATATAACTAAAAATTAAAAAAGGTTTTTTAACTAGTTCTACTCTACTAACTTTAAAAAGATAAAAAAAGGTATTATTAAAGTATATAGTTTATAGAATTATAAGATATACTAAAATAAGATATTTTAATTATTAAAATAATTAGTTTTACTTAAATTTACTATATTATAGTTATTAAGGATAGCTTTAAAGTTAGTAAGTACCTAAATTTTAAGAGGGCAGGTGGATTAGTAGGGGTAGGTAGAATGACTAGGAATTATGTTATATATAATTAATAAGATTACAGACCTATATATATATGATTTATAAGATCTTAGAGTAATAGATAGAGTTCTAAAACTATAAGGATATATATAGTCTTTATAAAAGGGGGGGGGGGGGGGTAACTATTACTATTAATACTATTATAGCTGCCTTAGGTATATACTTATATTAGGCTATATAATATATAATTATTATATATTACCTACTAGATCTTATATAGAGGACTAGTAATCAGTTCTACTATATAATACTATATACCTTACCTATCTGCAAATTCATGCTTCTATACACTTTATGCAACTCTATTAGTTGCGCCTAATAATAATCCTGCTAGCTGTTACAGACTTTAATATATCTCAATATATTACTACTTATGACTGCTTGCCTATTCAGTGCTAGCATACTATTATACTAAATAGTTAAACCTATAGATTAATAGATCTCTAATTTTCCTCCTTATACTTTATATTTTAGATATTTATATTAAATAGCTTTTAATATATAGAATATTTACTAACAGCTATTATAATATAAAGTATTACTTTACTCTCTTTTACTTTACCTATTAATAATAGTTAAATAAAGTTAAATTCTTAATAAAATAGAGATTTTAAGCTAATATTAATCTTATTATATACTAATTATACTACTAAAAGATTAAAAAAAAATAACTATTTTAACTTACTAGAATCTTTATTAGATTTATTTAACTTTCTAAACTAATTAACTAACTAATTAACTAATTAAACTAACTACTAAAAAAATAGCTAGACTAACTAATCCTAAGAATCTTTTAAATAAGATCTTATATTTTTATTAAATCTAAGTTTCCTGGCTTCCAGCCCAGAAAGATAATATTAAAGTAAATAAATCTTAAGTTTAATATTATAAATTACCTAAAGCTAATAAATAAGTAATTAATAATATCTATAAAATAAACTATAACTTTATTATATTATATAAGGAGAACTGTAAGCTGAAGTTATTAATTAAAGAATTAAAGACTAAATATTAGAAGTTAAAAAGTAGTAATACTCAAGCCTTTTTAAATACTAATATTATAAATATAAAAGTTAAATAATAACTTTAATAGAGGATTAAGATACTTTAAAAAGAATAAGATAAGTATATATATAATTCTATAAAATAAGATATTAGCCTTACTTTATTAATTAGTATTATTTTAAAGTTTAAAAAGATTCCTAATCCTAAATAATTTAATAATAGAAAAACTAGCCTAAAGTTTAAATCTTAAATAATTATTATAAAAAATAAATTATAAATTAATACTGACTGCTATCTCTTTAAAAATATAAAGATTATTTATATTCTAACTTAAGTAAAAGGACTGGTTTATAATATTATATATTTCTAAGTCTATAATAAAGTAATAAACCCTTATTATATTATTAATAATATTTATAAGTATCTTACTATCTTATTTACTAATTCTAACTGTAAGAAAGAAGCTTATTATAAGTTTAAATTATTATATATAAAGACTAGTTAGATCTTTTAAGAATTTATAGTTAAATTTAATATACTAGCCTAAAAGGCTAGAATTAATAAAATTAATATAAAGTATAATCTATTCTATATCCTAATAGCTTATATATAGTAGGTAGTTATAACTTATAAAATCTAAGATAAAAAATATACTATCTTTATAAATTATTATTATAATATTACTAATATTCTAAGAGCTGTAAATACTAAGTTTTAAAAAAAGTATTTAAAATAGACTTTTAAAAATACTTTCTTTAAAGAGATTATTAAAAAACTTATTTTTAAATCCTTTACTATTATTAATAAGAATACTACTAAACTAGTAATACCTAGTTAAACTTTACTTATTTTAAAGAAAAAAGTTTATTACTATCTAAAAAGATGCTGCTATTATTATTAAGAAAAGAGATATCTTATTAAGAACTATTTAAAGGCTAAAGCTAGATAGTAGACTACTACTTTAAAGATTCTTAAATATCCTTAAGAGACTAAACTTAATATTAAAAAAAAAAATAAGAAAAAAAAAGAGAATACTTAAAATAAATCTTTCTTCTAAATAAGTAGAATATTAACTTATATTTATTAAATTTATAAAAGCTACTAGAAAATAAAGAAGATAGTTTTATAATTAATATCTTTATTTATTATTAAGGTATAATAACTAAATCTTATATATTTATTAATATTAGAGCTAATACTTATATCTATATTAATTATAACTATATAATAAAGCTGGCTAAATATTTTAATATAATAATTAAATTAATTAAGAGCAGCTATAGAGTTACTAAATTTAATAAAAAAAAAATAACTTTATTTATTTATATAATTTTACTAGATATTATTATAAATAATTAAAGACTATTTAAGATGCTATTCCTAATCCTTAACTTAGAATAAAATAATATAATATTTAGATATATCTAGCTTAAGTAATATTAGATTCTCCTAAACTATAATAATAAATAACTTATCTAGTTTAATACTTTTTTATTAAAAAAAGAAGTAATATCTAAACTGCTATTTCTAATTCTTTTTAAAGTACTAAAATATCTAAAAATTTAATAAGGTTATTAGCAGGATATTACTTAATAAGATTATTTAATAGATTAATAGGATTACTAGTATTAAAAATTAATAATATATTAGTCCTTTTCTATAGAATAAAGGACTAACTTAGTAAAAATAAAATATATATTATAAAAAATATATAAAGATCTAAGGCCTATCTCTATTAAACTATTATAAAAAGTTTTTTAGTAAATTCTATATTATATCCTACTATATATTAATATTACTCTAATAAATATTCTAGGTTTTTACTAGACTATATAGAAGGCAGGAAGTAAAGTTTTTATAATATTAATCTATAAGATTAATATCCTAATCTTAAAACTAAGAAACTTAAAGTTAGAAATAAAGAAGAAGTAAATAAAAAAAGTACTACTACTATAATATTATAACTTAGTAGAAGTATTTTTAAAAAAGAAATTAAATAAGCTCCTTCTATACTAGTAGAGATATAATATTAAGATTAAGTTAATTAAATTAAATAATATTAACTATAGCCTCTTTTATAAGATATCTATAAAGGAGTTAGAGGCAGTATAATAATATATTATAAAGAACTTAGATAAAAAGTTTATTAAGCTAAATATAATACTATTTACCTTTCTTATTCTAATAGTAAAGAAATTTAAAGATAGACTTTAATTCTATATAAATTATAGAAAGTTAAATATTATTATTTAAAAGGACTAATATCGTATCCTTTTAATTAATAAAATAATAGCCTAAATAATAAAAGTAAAGATATTTATTAAGTTAGATATTTAATAAAGATTTTATAGAATCTATATAAATCTTAACTTTAAAAAGTTAATTTTATTCTAATCCTATTTTAGTAGCTATAAGTATAAGATTCTACTCTTTAATTTAATAAATAGACTAGCTATTTTTTAGAGATATATAAACTTAATATTTATAAATAGACTAGACTAATATATAACTATCTTTATTAATAACCTTCTAATATATAATAAAAATAAATAAGAATACTAAGTCTATATATAAACAGTACTAGAATACCTCTAAGTAATAAGATTATAAATAACTATTTATAAATATAAGTTTTATATTACTAAAATAAAGTATTTAGGATTTATAATCTCTACTAAAAAGATTAAGGTTAATCTAAAAAAGATCTTTATAATTAAGAAATAGGCTATTTTTATAATAATAAAAAAAGTCTAGTCCTTCTTAAGATTTTATAACTTTTATTATTAGTTTATTAAAGATTATAGTTAAATTATATAACCCCTAAATTAATTAACTTAGAAGGACATGCTCTTTATTTAAAGAGATAATTATAAGAATATATTTAAATAACTAAAAGTAATTTTAATATTAACTTTTATTTTATAATACTATAATCCCTTCTTACTAACTTAAGTAGAGACTAATACTTTATAAAGAGTAGTAGTAGGTATACTATAATAATACTATAAAGATTTATAGTATCTAATTATTTACTTTTTTAAAATAATAAGTAGCCTGGAGTACAACTATAATATTTATAATAAAAAGATATTAGTAATAGTATATTTATTAAAAAAATAAAGGGCAGAATTAAAAAAACTATAATAAAAAGAATCTTTTAATATTCTTACTAATTATTAAGCTTTAGAATACTTTATAACTAAATAAAAGCTAAACTATTAATAAGTAAATTAAATAGAGTTTATATTTTACTTTAAGTTTATAATCTAGTACTAATCTAAAAAGAAGAATATATTAATTTTTTTTAATCTAAAAATATTTAAAAGATCTAAAAAAATAAAATTAAGTATTACTATATCTAAAATAGTTAGATAATTAAGTTTATTAATTAAAAAGTATAAAATAAGCTAAATTAGCCCCTATAAATCTAGGATTATATATTATAGATTAAATACTAGAAGTAAATTAAAATAGTATATTATTAGAGGACTTTTACTAAAAGGCCTATAAAAAATATATAAACTAGAAAATTAATATTAAGAAAAGATTACTTTTCTAGGACTATTTAATAATAGTTAATAAAAAAGATTTAATTATATAGCTACTAAATAAAATTTATTAATAAATATTTACTACTTATCTAGAATATACTAAAATAAGATTTTTAATAAGGGTAAGATACTATTAGCTAATATAAAATTAGAATATTATTTAATATCTTAATAACTATATAATCTATAAGTAGATAAAGAATTTTTAAAATTAATTATTAGGACTACTATAGCCTCTATTAGTTCTAAAATACTTTTAATAATATATTAATATAGATTTCTGCTTATTTTTTATATTCTAGAGTAGGAATAATACTACTTTTATAATAGTATATTAGTTAAGTAAAAGAGCTTATATAATAATATATAAAAAGATTATTAAGATATTAGAAATAGCTTAATTATTTATAATCTATTTTTATCTCTAGATAGGACTACTAGATTCTATTATATTAAATTAAAGCAGCTAGTTTATATTAAAATTTTAAAAATAATTATATAAAATATTAGAAGTAATAGTAAGCCTGACTTTAAGATATTACTCTAAAATAAATAAGTAGATAAAAGTTATAAATTAATAGATTATCTAGTAACTTTAGCTATTTATTTTATATTATTAAAATAATTAGGATAAGTTATTATTAATATTAAACTTTATCTATACCTGTCTGCTAAATAAATTTATAAAAGTATCCCCCTTTCTAATAGAGAGAGGCTTTAAACTATATATATTAATAGATTAGACTATTATAGTAGAGCTGAAGTTACTATTTTATATATTAAGTTAAAAGAAGGTATAAGAAATAGCTTATTAAATCTAAGAAGTTTAAGAGTTTATTAGAAAGTAAATAAGAATAATTTAAAAAAAAATAAAGATTTATATAGACTATAGGTATTAAGAAGACCCTTTTAAAATTAGTAATAAAGTAATAATTATAACTAATAATTAGATTATAAACTATCTTTTTAAAAAACTAGCTAATTAAATAGCAGGATTATATAGGATTATTAAAAAAGTTAAGAACTTATATAAATTATAATTACTTAAAGATTTATATATATACTTAATATTCATACTAGAGAAGTTATAATTAGTCTATATTATAGAACCCTTATTTAAGTAAGTAATTAATCTGCTAGATACTATATAGATTAATAATAAGAATAAATAGGAAGTAGAAGAGATTATAATTTTTATAATAATAAATAAGAAATACTACTTATAGTATAAAGTATAGTTTATAAGATATAACTTTAATAATACTTAGTATCTAGTAAGCAACTTTATAAATATATCTAAGAAAGTTATAGTATATTATTAGTAATATTTAGATTATCTTAAACTACTAAAATAGCTTAATATTTAGTTATAAGTAGTAGAAAAAAAGGAGTATCTTATTCTAAATAAAAATAATAAATTAGCAGCTCTAAAGAAGTTAAAATAAAGATATTTTAAAATTTAAAAGAAGGGATTATTATAGATTTTAATATATCTTAATATATTACTACTTATAACTACTTACCTATTTAGTACTAGTATATTATTATACTAAATAGTTAAACCTATAAATTAATAGATCTCTAATTTTCCTTCTTATACTTTATATTTTAGATATTTATACCAGATAGCTTTTAATATACAGAATATCTGCTGACAGCCGTCATACTAGCTAAACAGCTAGGTAGGCTAAATAGCTAATTTTCCTAAAAATTATACTCCTTATTTTAATGTATCTTTAATCCACTACAATATAGCTAAATTTAATGTAATAAGCCACCAATCAGAATGACTGCTATGGATCTCTAATAGACTTGTATTAATCTTAACAAGTTAATACCTAAGCTGTATAGAGTTATACCCTAGTTAGGGGCTAACAGCACTATAAGGAGTCTAAGTAATTAAAAAATAGAGTTCTTAATAAGAATTTTTAAAATATAGATAAAGGGCTTAAAACTTTAGATTCTAATAGTTACAAAGAAATACTAGATAAATAATTAAATAGAGATCTTTAAGTAATTAATTCTTACTTCTTTATCTTATGTAAATACTCTCTTCTTATTAACTAATACAGTAGTATAGGGATCCCTCGGTTAATCTAATAATCTACCAAGACCAAACCAGTCTTACATTTAATTAGAAGGTTAAGGATAGAATCATTACTATTATAAATATATTAGATAATTAAAAAAAATCTAATACCTTAAAAACTTATAAGACCCTTCACAAGTATCCTGATAGACTTAGGATATATTTATAAGAGAGGTATGCTAAGTCGGCTGTGGGCTGACCTAGTATATTAGAGTGATCTCTCTCCTATGAGTTTAACTTAAACCCTAGTATTAATCTTAATAAGTAACTGTATTTTTAGAATCAGTCTTTTATTATAAAATATAAAAGGGTAGAGGCTCTCTTATTCAATAGCTACTTACTAACCTAAAGTTAAATCTAGATAAAGATAAAGTACTTTATAAATATTATAAAAGGATATCTTATATAGCCATTACTCTAAATAATTATTAATATAGCTAATATTATCCTAAAAAAGTCTTATATAAATCTAGTAATTCTATTATTAATTATTAAAGATTATTAGCTTGTAAGAAACCATGTGAGGTCTGACATGTGAGGCATCACATGAGTAGGATGTGAGGGGATTATGTATAATATTAGGAACTAGCAACCAGGTAAGGCTATTTTAGCCTACTAGTCTAGTTGATCTTTTGCCTAATATGGAGATCCTTATATAGCTTAATTAATAGCTTTAATATTATTTTTAATATCATATTAAAGTTATTAATTAAGTTATTAAGATTAATTAAAAGTAGGCTTAAAATAAAAAATCATTACTAATTAATTTAAATCTTTATAAAGGATTATTAAAGTTAATAATATTATAATGTAATTCCTAGGTAGTCTATAGTTCCTGGGTAATCTGTAATTACCCCTTAAAAATTTATACTTCTCTAACTTTAAAGTATTATATAATAACTAAAAGCTATTTAAATTTAATAAATTAAATACTAAAATAATTAAAATAATTAAGTAGTTTATATCTCTAAATATTATATTCTAAATATATTAGTAGAGTATATTTAAATATATCTAATCTTTAAAAAATATTTTTACTACTTATTCTTTCTCTAACCTCTATTTTTTAATTTCTTAATAAAATTAGATCTCTAATTTTTTAAATTAAGAGACCTTCTATAAGAGCTATTTAGTATTTAAATTAATTCTTTTTTTATTAGTTATTTTTAATAGCTAAATAAAGATTATAGTTTTTCCTTATTAATAAGCTAGTATTATAAATAGCCTACTTATATTCTTTTACTAACTTATCTAGGACTTTTTTAATAGGAGTTAAAAAGTTTTTAGATTATTTTTAAAGTATTTTTTTAATTGAAAAATCTTTTTAATATATATAATATATAATATAAAATATACTAAACTAAAAAGAAGGAATTAAAACAGTATTATAATTTAAAAATAAAATAAAAGTATAAATATTTAAGCTTAATTTATTTAATATTATTTTTAAGTTAAAAAGAACTAATTTAATTACTCTAAATCTGCTTTAAATATTCTTTATAATAAAAAATGTCTAATAAGCTATTAAATAAGTCTTTAAAAAATCTAGCTTATTAATATAGTTATATTCTAAGTATTTTTTCTACTTAATAAGCCTATTATATACTATTTTTAGAAGTTTAAAACAGCTAATATCTAAAGGCTTTAAAAGATAAGATAAATAAATAAATATATAAAAAAGTATAATATTATTTTTTTTATAAATATAATTAAAATTACAAGTTAGATAGCTTCTATAACTATTTAAAATTAATAATTAATACTCCCTTTTTATATACTTATTAGTAACTGGAATAAAGACTTTTTAAAGCTAATAAAAACTAATTATATCTATAATTTATTTATTAGGACTTATTTTAATTCTCTAATTACTAAGAATTATATATTTATTAAACTATTTTTTAATATAGATTTTTTCTTTAAAGATAATAATAAAGGGTATTAACCACCTTCTTATATTAATATATTTAATAGTAGTAATTTATTCTTAATTTTCTAGCTATATAAGTTATAGTTTTTTAAATATTTCTATTTTTAAGATTATTTTTATTATTATAATAAAGCCTATAGTAAACCTAGTTTTATTAAAATTATAAATATTATTATTTTAAATTTTTTACTTATCTTTAGTCTACTATAGCTTATTAAATTATAAAATAATAATCCTAAAATCTTTATATAGTACTCTTTAGTAATTAATCTTCTATATAAATCTAGTTTTAAGCTTTAGGTAATTTTTAGTAAATTATATAATCTAGTTTTTTTTTAATAAGATTTAATAGAGTTAATATCCTAGTATTTAAGAGTATTTATATTATTTTTTATATTTAAAAGGGTCTAGGAGGAGTACTATATATATTTAAAAATATTATTTAAGCTATTAAAGCTTTCTTTTAAAGTTAAAATAGCTTATAATTTTAGTTATAAAGTTTTAGCTGAAATAAGTAGCCCTTTATTTAATTATATAGGATTATAAAAGATATATTATAAATATATCTTACTATTTAAGAAGTATAAATTTTTCTATTTTTTAAATTATTTATTATATATTTAATCCTATTTTTTTACTCTACTAGTTCCTGGTGTATTTTATACACTTTTTATAGTATAGTAGGTTATTAAAAATAGAGGATACTTAATATGTTTAAATTTTTAGAGTTCTATAGATCACCCAGGAACCACAGACTACCCAGGAATTACATTATAGAATAATATATAAAATTTTAATAAGACTAGCTTTTATATTAAGATAGGTAAAGATTAATAAATAGTTATTTAAAAGGATTTAGAGTAAGACTCTATTATTATAATAGAAATAATATTAATAGATAGCTAAAGTACTCCTCTATTTATTATTATATGGATGTAAGAAGCCACGTGAGGTCCGGCACGTGACGACAGACACATGAGTAGGCATGTAAGGGGATTATGTACAATATTAGGAACTAGGCGACCAGGCGAGGCCATTTTAGCCTACTGGTCTAGTTGATCTTTTGCCCAATATGAAGATCCTTACAATAAAGTAATAGTATTGTTTAAGAATAGTTTAATATTACTACTATTAAAGGCTAATATTATATTATTATATCTAAAAATAGCTTTATGATAGATAAATTATTATTTTAGTGGATATAAAACTTCTAATATAATAATATTAAAAATAAATAAAAAGGCTAGTATATATTACTTATTTATGATAATTTTAAGTCTTAGCTGGTGGGGTTATGCTAGAGGCGCAACTCCAAGGTTTCTGTAGGGGTTGGTTAGATCTAATATAAGTAAGAAACCTTATTCTATCTAACTAGGGGATTAAGAGTAGATAGTAAGTTTTAAGTAGGTCTAGAGATTAGATTAGAGAAGTTTATTTTATAAACAAAAAACCTAATTTAAGATTAAGTTTAAATATTTTTAATATTTTATTTTAACTATTTGGGTTTAAATCTAGTTAGGAAATAATTTTTAGAGCTTTTATGATATTTTATGATATTTTATTTTTATATAATTTTAAATATTTTGTAAAAAAATCAGTAAAAAATTAGTAAATATAACATAGTTATATATTTTTCTAATATAAATAACCTAAGAAGAGATAGTTATTTAAAAACAGTATTAATTTTTAATAATTTTTAGATATCTTAGGTACATATATAATAACTATCTATAACTTATTATTAGCTATTAATACTTTTTACTTATTTTAATTTTAATTCTTTGGTATTATAATAAATAAAGAAATCTATAGTCTAATAATTTAATTAGTAAAATTATATAAATCAAGTTATATTCTTTATACTTACTATTATATAATCTATACTATATCTTATGTAGTATTTAATAATTTAATAATTTAATAATTTAATATATATATTATATTTAAATATATTATTTATTATTTATTACTTTATTACACTATGTATTTTAAATTTATTTTAATATATATAATAATAAGCTAGATATTAAATAATTAAATGATAACCCTAATTAGGCCTTAGTATCTAAATTAAATATAATACTAGAAAACTAAGTTTTTTTTAAGTTAATTAATTCTATATAGACTCTCTTAGAGTTGGATATAGGTGAGTTTGGGTGGGTTCTTTAAGATCTGGTTCTACCTGAGTTGTGTTTCCTATTTTAGGGAAAAACTCAACTTGAATTTAGGCAAGATTTTATATATAAAAACTCAATTTTCTAGTACTACACCTAATTAGGATATTAGGGCTTAGGGCTATTATTTAAAAAATAGTATTATACTAATATGAAGATAATTTTAAAATATAAAAGATTAGTATTAGTAGTACTGTTATAAATATATATATATATATATATATATACTTATAATATCTAAAAATTCTAAGAAGTTAAACTTTTTTTTAAGTATCTTTTTTAAAGTTATTTTTATTAAAAAGGTACATAATTATATTATATTTAATAGTATTTTAAAGAATACTTAATTTTATATAAAAATATAATATTATAAAAATTATAAAAGGTTGCCCTGCCCCTACCTAGATTTAAAATAAGATATTAAAAATATACTAACTAGATTATTTAACTAATATTTTTTAAAAATCATCTATATAATCTAATATATAAGAATAATATTAACTAATCCTAATATTAATATCTTAATATCTTTATAACTATAAGCTACACGGGTTTTTGTAAGGATCTCCATATTGGGCAAAAGATCAACTAGACCAGTAGGCCAAAATGGCCTCACCTGGTTGCTAGTTCCCAATATTGTACATAATCCCCTCACATGCCTACTCATGTGTCACCTCACGTGTCCCGACTCACGTGGCTTCTTACAGTTTTTTAATTTAATATATAAAATAAATATTATTTTCTTATTTTATATATTTAATATAAAAAACATTTATATTACCTAAAGCAAGATATTACTATATTTAAATATATATTATTATTGCGTCCTCTAGTTACCTTAGGCACCTCTAGATTTTATAATTACGTCCTACTTAGCTAGATAGCCTTATTTTAGCCCTACTTATATATTCAATATATAAATAATATATTATATTAATCTCCTAACATTAGATTATATATATATTTTGTATATTTTATATATTTTATTAGCAGTAGTAGTAGTAGTAATAATAATAGTGGGAGTAGTAATAATAGTATAATTATAAAGTATTTTATATATTTTATTAGTATATTAGTATATAATATTAGCCTTAGAGTTAGATTAAGTTAACTTAAACCTGGTGAGTTTAAATAATTAAAATTTACCCCCCCCCCCCCCCCCCCTGAGTTTTTTTTTTTTTAGAACTTAAACTCACCCAACTTAATACTCAGACCCACCTAAAACTTACTAAGACTTGAGTTAAGTTTAGCTGAGTTTATTAAGTTGAGTTTCTAACTCTAAACTCCCTTATACCTAAACTCTTATTTCTTATTAGGTAGTTTAGTATAGTGGAGATTGCAGAGATTTATAAGGGTTAAAAAAATAGTTTATTAAACTAAACTATGCCTGAACTAAAGAGGTAACTTTTAGATAACCTTATCTTATTAGAACTGGTACTAATTAGGAACTTAATTAGATAGAACTATTATAAATAAAAATGTTTTTAAGAAGTTAATAGCCCTATTAATAATATAAAGAAATAAATAGATAAGAAAATATTTTTATAAACTTAAGGCTTATAATTAAGGTTTTATAATATTTTAAATCTAGTAATAACTTTCTTAACTTTATTAAGCTTATTCTTATATATCTACCTATTATATTTAGGCCTATATCTAACCTAATAAATAAAATATTTAAGAAATAGAGTTTACTTCTATCTATATAAACAGATTTATTAATTAAGAATATATTTAATATTATATTAATCTATATTATTAGGGGATTAAGAGTTAAGTATAAAAAGAGAATTTATATTAACTTAATTATAAGGATTAGAAAGACTAAGAGCTAGTTTTAATTAAATAATAAATATAACTAAGTATATGCTTTAAATTACTAATAAATTAGCTAATTTATAAATAAGCTAGCCTACTTAGTAAGTAATAATAAAGAGTCTAGTATAATAAGATTCTAGCTTTAAGATAATAGTAGTAATAAATAATAAATTATAATCTTTCTATAAATAAAAGTAAACTTTATCTTAAGCTTTAAAAAATATTATCTAATATTAGTTATTATAAATATACTTTATCTAAATACTAGTAAATTTATAAGCTTTTCTAATATTATATTAGATACAAGGTTTAGCTAAATATAAAATCCTAAAATATACTTATAGTAGAATATAATTTTAATAACTTAAATAATATATTTAATTTAAACTAGTTATTAGTCTAAGGATAATAAGTTACAATATAATACTAGGTTATATGTATATCTTAATATATAGCCTTCATAAAACTTTAATATAAAAATAGTATTAATTAGTTATAAGCTTTCATAAGGCTTACTTATACTTTTGTTTAATATTTATACTACAGGAAGGGTTGTATATAATATATTCTTTTAATAATTTTTAACCTTTATAGATAGTAAGAGCTCTTATTAATATAAATAATAATAGAGTACTTTAATACTTTAATATAATATTAAACCTTGCAGACAGCCTAAATAAGATAGGTGTATAAATACTAATTATTCTATAATAATAGTAATAATAACCTTTATATATTTTTAGTATATATGATCTTTAAATAATTTAGTTTTATATAACTATAAAGGTTTACTTTAGATAGTATAATATTTAATCTTATATTTAAACTATTTAATTAAATTTAAGTAGTACTTAAGACCTTATAATATTTTAAAGAACTTTAGAGCTAGTATAACTTTAAGTTTTTTTAGTAAGAATAGCTAGTTTTAGTATATTAATTTATTAATCAAGTAGCTAAATAGAAGAGAATCTAATAAAAGCTTTTATTAATTTAATTTTAATATTAAAAAATTATAACTACTTAAATATAGGATTAAGATAACCTAAATATTCTTCTAAAGTAGTAGAGGCTATTATAATATTACTAATATAAGTTTAATAGAAGGATTTAAACTTAGCTTAATATAAATTTATCTAATATTATATAAAAGGGACTAAATTAATAAAACCTATAATTATAATATTAAATATGTTTTAACTATAGTAACTTATAATAGTAAGCTAGTTCTAATAATCTTAATATATAAATTATTAATAAAAGAACTTATAGACTGAAGATTGACCAGGATTGAAAGCTGAATAGATCTATATATAAATTAATTAATTAATTTATATATAGATCTATTTGGCTTTCAAACTGAGTACTAGAAAAGGTCTCTATCTAACAGTAAGCTACTCTACTAGAGTAATCTAAATATATAAAAATAAAGCTACTTAGACCTCTCTATTTATCTGTCTCTTAGTCACTATATATATACTATATACATTTCCTATAATCAACAGAAGAATGTATATAATACTAGTAATACTAGAAAAGTATTGCTATACTTTATTTTATAGCTTAAAGTTTTATTTAACTCTATAAATAATTAATTTTAACTTTTTGTATATTTTTCTGATTATTTTTTATAGTATTATAGCTAAAATAGTACCTAATAAAATCAAATTAAGAATAATATAACCTTAACTAAGTTTTTTAATAATATACTAATATATAATATATATATTTAAATAGATAACTTTAAAGTAAATATAAATAAAAGGTTTATTTTTTTATTTTTTAATAAATCTTCTATACCTTCTTTAAGATAATACCCTATTTTATATAAATATTAATAAATTAGAAAAGTATTTTAATATATTTCTACTTTTACTTCTTTTTTTTATTATTAATATTAATCTTTATCTTTTAGTACTTTATTAATAAAATAAAACAATTAGATATTATTTCTTTAAAATATATATAATATTTGAAGATATTTATTTACTTTATATATTATTTAAAAATCTTTATATAATACTTTAATTTTATCTCTATAGTCTTTATATATAAGACTAATTAAATAGCTTTATAAATAAGCTTATTTAAGCTATTAAAAAGAATATAGAAATTAAAATTATATAAAAAAATAATCTTATTTTATAAAAAATAAAAATAATTAGCTGTTTTTAATATATTATTAATTAATTTAATATTATAATTATTAAATATTAAAACAGTTACTAGCTATACTAGCTTAATTAGTTAATTAAAAATAATAATTAAATTAAATAAATATATTCTTATATTCTTAAAGCTATACTAAATAGTCTATTTTTTAAGAATTTTAGTATATATTAAGAAAAGAATATATAAGAATTTAATTTTAATAAATTAATTATATTTTAAATATATTATTTTAAATATAGCTTTAAAATACTAGTATCTTATTATATAAAATACTCTAATATTAAATAGCTTTAGAAAATAGCTAGTATAAAAAAAAAATAGAATAGTATTATAAGTCTTATAAAATTTAATAAACTTTTATTTATAATAAGATTTAAAGCCATTATAAATAAATAATATATATTAATCTTTTTATTTATTTTTAATATTATACTAAAAGTTTTATATTTATTAAAATACTAGCTTATTTATTATAAAGCTATTTTTAAAACTAGTAATATAGTATTAGCCTTTAATAACAATATTATTAAACTATTTTTAAAGAATATTATTATCTTATATAATAATAAATAAAGGAGTACTCTAATTAATATAATTCCTAGGTAGTCTATGGTTCCTAGGTGATCTATAATCACTTCTTAAAAATTTATACTTCTTTAACTTTAAAGTGCTGTACAATAACCAAAAGCTATTTAAATTTAATAAATTAAATATTAGAATAATTAGAATAATTAGATCTTTTATATCCCTAAATATTATATTCTAAATATATTAGTAGAGTATATTTAAACTTTAAAAGATATTTTTATTATTTATCTCTTTTCTAATCTTTACTTTCTAATTTTTTAATAAAATTAGGTCTTTAGTCTCCTAAACTAAGAGACCTTTTATAGGAGCTATTTAATATTTAGAATTTTAGATTAACTTTTTTTCTACTAATTACTTTTAATAGTTAAATAAAGATTACAGTTTTTCCTTACTAGTAGGCTAGTATTATAAATAACCTACTTATACCCTTTTACTAACTTATTTAGGACCTTTTTAATAGGAATTAAAAGGCTTTTAGATTATTTTTAAAGTATTTTTTTAATTAAAGAACCTTTTTAATATATATAGTATATAGTATAAAGTATACTAAGTTAAGAAGAAGAGATTAAAATAATACTATAATTTAGAAGTAAAATAGAAGTATAAATATTTAGACTTAATTTATTTAGTACTATCTTTAAATTAAAAAAAATTAATCTAGTTATCCTAAATCTGCTTTAGATATTCTTTATAATAAAGACTTTCTAGTAAGCTATTAGATAAGCCTTTAAAAAATCTAGGTTATTAATATAATTATATTTTAAGTATTCTTTCTATTTAATAAGCCTGTTATATACTATTTTTAAAGATCTAAAACAGCTAATATCTAAAGACTATAAAAAATAAGATAAATAGATAGATATATAAAAAGATATAATATTATTCTTCTTATAAATATAATTAAAATTAGAAGTTAGATAGCTTCTATAATTATTTAAAATTAGTAATTAATACTCCCTCTTTATATATTTATAATTTATTTATTAAGACTTATTTTAATCCTTTAATTACTAGAAATTATATATTTATTAAATTATTTCTTAATATAAATCTTTTCTTTAAAGATAATAGTAGAGGGTATTAACTACCCTCTTATATTAATATATTTAATAGTAGTAATCTATTCTTAATTCCTTAATTATATAAGCTATAATTTCTTAGGTATTTTTATTCTTAAGACTATCTTTATTATTATAATAAGGCCTATAGTAAACCTAGTTCTATTAAAATTATAAATATTATTATCTTAAATCTTTTACTTATCTTTAGTCTGCTGTAGCTTATTAAATTATAAAATAATAATTTTAAGATCTTTATATAGTACTTTCTAGTAATTAATCTTTTATATAAACCTAGTTTTAAGCTCTAGGTGTCTTTTAGTAGAATATATAACTTAGTTTTTTTTAATAAGATTTAATAGGGTTAATATTCTAATATTTTTATTAAAAATATTTATATTATTTTCTATATTTAAAAGGGCCTAGGAGGAGTATTATATATATCTAAAAATATTATTTAAGCTATTAAAGCTTTTTTCTAAAGTTAAAATAGTCTATAGTTCTAGTTATAAAGTTTTAACTAAAATAAGTAGCCCTTTATCTAATTATATAAGATTATAAAAGATATATTATAAATACAGCTTATTATCTAAAGATATAAATTCTTTTATTTTTTAAATTATTTATTATATATTTAATCCTATTTTTTTACTCTACTAGTTTCTGGTGTGTTTTATATGCTTTTTATAGTATAGTGGGTTGTCAAAGATAGAGGGTACTTAATATATTTAAATTTTTAGAGTTCTATAGATCACCCAGGAACCACAGACTATCCAGGAATTATATTATCTATTAATATTATTTTTATTATAGTTATAGATTCTTACTTTAATAAGATATTAATATAAGGCTTAACTTTAGAAAGATCTTAAATAATTATTTATTTTTATCTATTTTAATATAGAAGCTAATCTTATTAAAGTTCTATATATTATTTTATATAATACTATTAATTTAAATAACTCTTTATAAGAATTTGAATTAATCAATAGTAATTTTTTTATTTTAAACTTATTTTTAATTAATCTTAATAACTTAAAAATATTAAGAATAATATTATAGCTAATAATTAAGTTAATAATCTTTAACAATTAATAATAAAGTTACTAAATTTATATATAACTTTTTTAAAATAATATTAATTATATTTACAATTATATAAAATATCTTTTTAAAATATTTAAATATTTATAAAGTACTTTATCTTTATTTAATTTTAATTTTAAATTAGGAAGTAGCTATTAATTAAAAATATCTTTGTTTTTTTATTATATATTAATAGTTTATTAATTTAGCTTAAAGTCTTATATAACTTTTAAAATATTAAGTTTTTTTTTTAATAATTTAATATATTTATAATAATAAGAATTCTATCTTTAATCTTCTAATTAAATTGAGCTATATTATAGTAGATTAAAAATATATTAAAATAAAAAGATATAATTTTTAAAAGAATTAGTTATTTAGTCTACCTAGCTATTTAGCTGGTAGGGTTATATTAGGGACACAACACTAAAGGTTTCTATAGGGGTTGGTTAATAATTTTATAAAGAATATTAAGCTAATAAAAAAATTATTTTAATAATAGTCTAAGAGCTAACTATAACTAATCAAGATTATTAATTAATTAGGAATGCCTAAAATATTAACTCTATTATTAGTAAACTTTTCTAATTTTTAAATTAAAGCTATATATATAAGTACTATAGTAATAATAATCTTAAAATTTTATATATTTAATTAATTATAGGGGGCTTAGACTAATACTAGAAGTCCTTTTAAAAGTATAATTATTCATATTTCTAATACTGTAACCTTAATCCTCCTTCTAATAAAGGATCCTTAATTATATATATAAAGAATAACCTCTACAGTAATTAACCTACTATAATATAATTATTAAAGGCTTATTAACTGTATTAATATAAGTATTATAAAAAGTAGGAATAAAATAATTTAATATTATAAAATAACTATTATAAAAATCTTATTTAATAAAGATATTATTCTAATAGTTAATACTATAAAAAATATTAAACTTTAAATCTTTAAAATTAAGACTATTTTAAAGTACTACAGCTATCCTATAATTTTATATAAAATAAAAATAATAATAATAATAAATAAAGATAACCTAATTAAGTATTAGAAAATTTTAATAAAATATTTATAAATTATTAATATTATATATCTAGCTATTATATCTATAAAAATTACTTATATAAGCTAGATACAGCTATAAAAGATAATAATTTAAAAGAACTAGTTTTTAATATTAGTAGTAGAATTTAATAATAATAAAATAATAAATATAATAGTTTATTAAAGCTTAGTTCTAAATAATAAGTATTATACTATTAACTTATATAATTATAAATAATAGCTATTATAATATTTTTAATTACTAAGATTATTATTATATTATCTAATATTACTAAAAGCCCCTTATTTATACTTATTATAGGTAGGAATACTTTACTAAAGATTATAAAAGAAAAAAATTTCAAATAAGCCTATTATATACTCTATATAAGTAAATGATATTTAATTTTGAATATAAAAATAGGTATAAATACTTAGTAATTATTTAATAAAAGTAAGTTATTTCTTTATAATTTTATTTATAAAGCTAATTATAAATATAGCTAATATACTTAATATATTTTTAAATAAATCTGAAAATATATCTAAAGATTAGAGGGTTAAGGCTAAGAATTATAGACTAAATATAAATAAAGAAGTAAGCTACTTCTAAAATTAATACTAATAATTAGCCTATAATTAAATTAATATTCTAAAACTTTTAAATATTAACTAACTACTAAAAGCTCTCTAATAAGAAGCTTAGGACTAGTATTAAAGAAGTAAATATTAATATTATTTCAAGCAGGGCCCTAAGGGCCTACACCAACTCAGCAGATGGGCCCGGAGGGAGGCCTCTGGGGATATTATCCCAGCACTTAAACACCCTGGAGCCTCTAATGCCCAGACCTTTAAGAAGAAAGCAGCTATACTAAAGGAGGTACTCTTTTTAAAGCCCTTCTAGACAGACCTATCAGATATTAGAAAGATTAATCTAATACTTATTATATTCTTATTAATTATAGATAAGAAAATTATTTAAGAAAATTATTAAATATTTATAAATAAGGCCCTTAGCTTAGATAGTATTTTAAACTAGATTTAAAAGATACTACTATCTATTTTAGGGTTTATAACTGTTCTAAAAGATATTTTTAAAGTATTAGTATAAATAGGCTATAATATAAAATATTTTTAAAGATCTACTACTATAGTCCTATAAAAAGAAGGCTTTAAGAATTTCTAGTAAGCTAAAAGCTACTATCTTATAGCCTTAATAAATATTTTAAGAAAGATATTAAAGGTTATTATTATAATATAATTCTTTTAGATATTAAAGAAACACTAGCTACTTTCTAGAATTTATATAAGGAATAAAAAATTAATTTATATAAACTATATTATCTAAAAAATTATTTATAATATTTAACAGGCCTAAGGGCTAGGCTGTAAGATTATAATATTATTAATAAATATTAGTAGAGTATATAATAATATAATATACTAATATTTATCATATAATTTATAAATCCTATAACTATAATAATTAGTATTTTAAATAGGATCTTTTCTATTTAATAAGGCTACCTAATTCTTAATAACTAGTACTTTAATAAAATAGTTTTAAATATTTACTAAGGTCTTATAGAGGTCCCTTATATCCCTAATTTTATTTTTAATATATAATATACTATTTATCAGGACCTACTGTATATTAATTAGATTAGATATTATTGTTTTTTATAGCTAGGTAGATAATACTTATATTTAATAGTATTTAAAAGCTATATTAAAAATATTAGTTTATTAGTAAAGATGCTAGAAAAAACTAATAAATAAATTTAAAATTATAGCTTTAGATTTATTCTTAAAAATTTTAAATTAATTTACTTTACTAATCTTAATATAAAGCTAGAGAATACTAGCTATATAATTAATAAGGATTTAAAAAACTTCTAAATACTGCTAATATAAAGTTAGGGTAGTATAGAATCTATTATCTAATATTTTATAAACATTATAATTAAACCTATAAAATATACTAGATACTTAAGAATATAGTTAGATAGGACTTTAAACTTTAACTTATATTAAAAAAAGCTTATAGCTAAAGCTAATAGGCCTTTAAAATTTTTAAAAAATATTTATAAGTATGACAGCTGTCAGCAGATATTCTGTATATTAGAAGCTATCTGGTACAAATATCTAAAATATAAAGTATAAGGAGGAAAATTAGAGATTTATTAATTTATAGATTTAATTATTTAGTATAACAGCATGCTAGTACTAAATAGATAAGTAGTTATAAGTAATAATATATTAAGATATATTAAAGTCTATAACAACCCCTTCTTTTAAATCTTAAAATATTCTTATTTTAACTTCTTTAAAGCTACTAATTTATTATTTTTACTTAGGATAAGATACTTCTTCTTCTTTACTATTTATAACCAAGCATTAAGCTATTTTAGTGGTTTAGAATAATTTAGATATTATTAATAATATACTATAACTTTTTTAGGTATATTTATAAAGTTACTTACTGAATATTAAGTATTATTAAAGTTATATCTTATAAACTATATTTTATATTATAAGTAGTGTTTCCTACTTATTATTTTAGAAATTATAATCTCTTTTACTTTCTATTTATCCTTATTATTAATCTATATAATATCTAGTAGATTAATTACTTATCTAAATAGGGGTTTTATTATATAGGCTAATTATAACTTCCTTAATATAAATATTAAATATATATATAAACCTTTAAATAACTGTAGTTTATATAAGTTTCTAATTTTTTTAATAATCCTATATAGTCCTACTATTTAATTAGCTAGTTTCTTAGAAGGATAGTTTATAATTTAATTATTAGTTATAACTATTACTTTATTACTAACTTTAAAAGGGTCTTCTTAATACATATAGTCTGTATAAATCTTTATTTTTTTTAAGCTATTCTTATCTACTTTTTAATAAACTCCTAAACTTCTTAGATCTAATAAGCTATTTCTTATACCTTCTCCTAATTTAGTATATAAAATAGTGACTTTAACTCTACTATAATAGTCTAGTCTATTAATATATATAGTTTAAAGCCTTTTTTTATTAGAAAGGGGGATACTCCTATAGATTTATTTAGTAGGCAGGTATAAGTAAAGTTTAATATTAATAGTAACTTATTCTAGTTATTTTAATAATATAAGATAAATAGCTAGAGTTACTAGATAATTTATTAATTTATAACTTCTACCTATTTATTTATTTTAAGGTAATACCCTAAAGTTAGGCTTACTATTATTTTTAATATTTTATATAACTACTTTTAGAATTCTAATATAAACTAGCTACCTTAATCTAATATAATAGAATCTGGCAGTCCTACCTAGAGATAGAAATAGTTTATAAATAATTAAGCTATTTCTAATATCTTAATAATCTTTTTATATACTATTATATAAGCTTTCTTACTTAATTAATATACTATTATAAAAGCAGCATCATTCCTACTCTAAAATATAAGAAATAAGTAGAAATCTATATTAATATATTACTAAGAGTATTCTAGAATTAGTAAAGACTGTAATAGTTCTAATAGTTAATTTTAAAAATTCTTTATCTACTTATAGATTATATAATTATTAAAATATTAGATAATATTCTAATTTTATATTAGTTAATAGTATCTTATCCTTATTAGAGATCTTATTTTAGTATATTCTAGATAAGTAGTAAATATCTATTAATAAGTTTTATTTAGTAGTTATATAACTAGGTCTTCTTTATCAGCTACTACTAAATAGTTTTAAAAAAGTAATCTTCTTTTAATATTAATCTTCTAGTTTATATATTCTTTATAGGCCTTTTAGTAAAAGTCTTTTAATAATATACTATTTTAATTTACTTCTAATATTTAATCTATAATATATAATCCTAGATTTATAGGGGCTAATTTAGCTTATTTTATACTTCTTAATTAATAGACTTAATTATCTAACTATTCTAGATATAATAGTACTTAATTTTATTCCTTTAAATCTTTTAAAATATTTTTAAATTAAGAAAGAGTATCTACTAGTATATTCTCCTTTTTAAATTAGTACTAGATTATAAACTTAAAGTAGGATATAAACTCTACCTAATTTATTTATTAGTAGTTCAGCTTTTATTTAATTATAAAATATTTTAAAGCTTAGTAATTAGTAAGGATATTAAAAAGTTCTTTTTATTATAGTCTCTCTAGTTCTACTCTCTATTTCTTTAATAAATATACTATTACTAATATCTCCTTATTATAGATATTATAGTTATGCTCCAGGCTACTTATTATTTTAAAAAAATAAGTAATTAAATATTATAAATCTTTATAATACTATTATAGTATACCTACTACTATTCTTTATAAAATATTAGTCTCTACTTAAGTTAGTAAAAAGGGATTATAGTATTATAAGATAGAAGTTAATATTAAGATTATTTTTAATTATTTAAATATATCTTTATAGTTATTTCTTTAAGTAAAGGGTATATTCTTCTAAGTTAATTAATTTAGGGGTTATATAATTTAACTATAATCTCTAATAAATTAATAATAGAAGTTATAAAATCTTAAAAAGAATTAGACTTCTTTTACTATTATAGGGGTAGCCTATTTTTTAATTATAAAGATCTTTTTTAAATTAACCTTAATCTCTTTAATAGAGATTATAAATCTTAAATACTTTATTCTAGTAATATAAAACTTATACTTATAAATAGCTACTTATAATCCTACTATTTAAAGATGCTTTAGTACTATTTATATATAGACTTAATATTCTTATTTATTTTTACTATATATTAGAAAGCTATTAATAAAGATAGTTATATATTAGTCTAGTTTATTTATAAGTATTAAGTTTATATATCTTTAGAAAATAGCTAGTCTATTTATTAAATTAAAGAATAAAATCTTATACTTATAACTACTAAAATAGGATTAAAATAAAGTTAATTCTTTAAAATTAAGATTTATATAGATTCTATAAAATCCTTACTAAATATCTAACTTAGTAAATATCTTTACTTTTATTATTTAGATTATTATCTTATTAATTAAAGGGATAAGGTATTAGTTCTTTTAAGTAATAATATTTAACTTTCTATAATTTATATAGAATTAAAGTCTACCTCTAGGTTTCTCTACTATTAGAATAGGGGAGGTAAATAATACTATACTTAACTTAATAAACCCCTTATTTAGATTCTTTATAATATATTATTATACTGCCTCTAACTTCTCTACAGATATCTTATAAAGGAGGCTATAGTTAATATTATTTAGTTTAATTAGTTTAATCTTAATATTATATTTTTACTAGTATAAAGAAAGCTTATCTAACTTCTTTTTTAGAAATACTTCTATTAAGTTATAATATTATAGTAATAGTACTTTTTTTATTTACTCCTTCTTTACTTCTAGCTCTAAGTTTCTCAGTTCTAAGATTAGAGTGTTAATCTTATAGATTAATATTATAAAAACTCTGTTTCCTACCTTCTATATAGTCTAGTAAAAACCTAGGGCGCCTATTAGAGTAATATTAATATATAATAAAATATAATATAGAGTTTATTAAGAAACCTTCTATAGTAGTTTAATAGGGATAAGCCTTAAACCTTTGTATATTTTTTATAATATATATTTTATTTTTGCTAAGTTAGTCCTTTATTTTATAAAAAAAGATTAATATATTATTAGTCTTTAATACTAGTAATCTTATTAATTTATTAGATAATCTTATTAGGTAATATCCTACTAATAATCCTATTAGATCTTTAGATATTTTAGTATTTTAAAAAGAATTAGAAATAATAGCTTAGATACTACTTCTTTCTTTAATAAAAAAGTATTAGGCTAGATAAGTTATTTATTATTATAGTTTAGGAGAATCTAGTATTACTTAAACTAGATATATTTAAATATTATATTATTTTATTCTAAGTTAAGGATTAGGAATAGTATCTTAAGTAATCTTTAATTATCTATAATAATATTTAGTAAAATTATATAAATAAATAAAGTTACTTCTTTCCTATTAAATCTAGTAACTTTATAGCTACTTTTAATTAGTTTAATTACTATATTAAAATATTTAGCCAGCTTTATTATATAGTTATAATTAATATAGGTATAAGTATTAGCTCTAATATTAATAAATATATAAGATTTAGTTATTATACCTTAATAATAAATAAAAATATTAATTATAAAATTATCTTCTTTATTCCTTAGTAGCTTTTATAAATTTAGTAAATATAAGTTAATCTTTTATCTACTTAGAAAAGAGATTTATTCTAAGTATTCTTTTTTTTCTTCTTATCTTTCTTTCTAATATTAAGTTTAGTCTTCTAAGGGTATTTAAAGATCTTTAAAATAGTAGTCTACTATCTAGCTTTAATCTTTAAGTAGTTCTTAATAAGATATTTCTTCTTTTAATAGTAATAGTAGTATCCTTCTAAATAGTAATAAACTTTCTTTTTTAGAATAAGTAAAGTCTAACTAGATATTACTAGCTTAATAGCATCCTTATTAATAGTAATAGAGAATTTAGAGATAAGTTTCCTAATAGTCTCTCTAAAAAAAGTATTTTTAAAAGTCTATTTTAAATACTTTTTTTAGAACTTAGTATCTACAGCTCTTAAAATATTAGTAATATTATAATAATAATTTATAAAGATAGTATATCCTTTATTTTAGTCTTTATAAGTTATAACTACCTACTATATATAAGCTGTTAGGATATAGAATAGATTATATTTTATATTAATTTTACTGATTCCAGCCTTTTAGACTAATATATTAAATTTAACTATAAACTCTTAAAAGGTCTAACTAATCTTTATATATAATAATTTAAACTTATAATAAGCTTCTTCCTTATAGTTAGGATTAATAAATAAAATAATAAGATACTTATAAATATTATTAATAGTATAGTAAGGGTTCACTACTTTATTATAAACTTAGAAGTATATAATATTATAAGCCAGTCCTTTTACTTAAGTTAAAATATAAATAATCTTTATATTTTTAAAGAGATAGCAGTTAGTATTAACTTATAATTTATTTTTTATAATAATTATTTAAGATTTAAACTTTAGGCTAGTTTTTCTATTATTAAATTACTTAGGATTAGGGATCTTTTTAAACTTTAGAATAATATTAGTTAATAGAGTAGAACTAATACCTTACCCTATAAAATTATATATATACTTATCTTATTTTTTTTAAAGCATCTTAATTTTCTGTTAGAGTTATTATTTAACTTCTATATTTATAATATTAGTATTGAAAAGGGTTTAAATATTATTACTTTTTAACTTCTAGTATTTAGTTTTTAATTCTTTAATTAATAACTTTAGCTTACAGTTCTCCTTATATAATATAATAAAGTTATAATTTATCTTATAGATATTATTAATTACTTATTTATTAGTTTTAGGTAATTTATAATATTAAACTTAAGATTTATTTACTTTAATATTATTTTTCTAGGCTGGAAGCTAGAAAACTTAGATTTAATAGGGATATAGAGTCCTATTTAAAGGATTCTTAGAATTAGTTAATCTAGCTATTTTTTTAGTAGTTAGTTTAATTAGTTAATTAGTTAATTAATTAGTTCAGAAAATCAGATAGGTCTAGTAAAGATTTTAGTAAGTTAAAATAATTATTTCCTTCTAATCTTTTAGTAGTATAGTTAGTATATAATAAGGCTAGTATTAGCTTAAAATCTTTATCTTATTAAAAGTTTAACTTTATTTAGCTGTTACTAATAGATAAAGTAAAAGAAAGTAAAGTAATACTTTATATTATAACAGCTATCAGCAGATATTCTATATATTAGAAGCTATCTAATATAAATATTTAAAATATAAAGCATAAGGAGGAAAATTAGAGATTTATTAATTTATAGGTTTAACTATTTAGTATAACAGCATACTAGTACTGAATAGGCAAGCAGTCACAAGTAGTAATATATTAAGATATGTCAAAGTCCATAACAATAAGTCTACCTAAAGCATCTTTTTATTAGAGATATAAATAATTTATTAAGTAGTTATTATCCTATAGATTTTATACAACTATTTAATATACCCCTAGTAGTATAAAGAAATAGGAATAAATCTAAAATAACTAACTAATTAAAATAGATTTAGAAATAGATAGTAATTATAATATCTAAAGTATTTAAATTTATTATTATAATAGTTCTAAATATTAAGCTATTCCTACTATTTATAAGACTAAGAATATAGTAAATTTTAAAAAACAAATAATAATTAAGCTTTATATAAGAATAAAATAGGCTTATTTAGACTTCAGCTAGCTAGTAATATAGTAAACCCTTTAAAAATAGTATTTAAAAGGGCTTACCCTTCTAAAAGCATTCTTATAAGAATAAAATATTATCTTAAAACTTAGAGTAGAGAAGAAGTAAAAGACTAGAAAAGCTTATATTATAAAAATCTTAAGAATTAACTATTCTAATACTTATTTTAAAAAAAACTTTAAGAAAGTAATACTATAATACTATATATAAAGAGACTCTAATTAACCTAAGCTATAGTATATAGTATATAAATAAAAGTAGATATTAAGATCTAATTAATATCTCTGTAATAAGTCTATAAACTAGTGAATATTTATAGTCCTATTTAAGATTAAAGGCCTAGGTAAATATTTATATTATGAAGCCAGTAAAAATAGATAGGGCTTTTAATAATATTTTAAAAAATATTTAAAAAGTTAGATATTTAATAGTTAGTATTACTATCTTCTTAGACTTTAAAATAAGAATATAAGTAGTAGCTAATTTTTAATATCCCTTTAAATAATATTATTTTTATTTAATATACTAATATATTAGGGATTTTTAGAGCTTAAGAGCTAATATAGCTATTTAATAAGCACTAGTATATATTAGCTTTAAAGAAAATAAATAAATAAATAAATAAATAAATAAATAAATAAATAAAAATAAAACTAGTAGTATTATAAAGACTTAATTAGAGTTAAAATATGATTTTAAATATAAGGTAATCTAAAGAAATCTTAATCTAACTAACCTCTATAGTAAAATAGTAGGTCTGGTCTATTAAAAAATAAAAAAAAGATAAAAAAAATAATAGGCCTTAATTATAATAACTAGGCTTATTAAATATCTAGTAAAGTAGTTAAATAGGATAATATTTATAGTTATATAAGAGCCTTTTAAAGCTTTATAGCTTAGTTATTATTTAGCTTTATTCTAAGTATTTGATAATTGTTATCTTTTTAAGATTAAGTAGTATTTAGACAGATACTATATATATTAGGGCTAGATTAAGTAGACTTTATAATATATTCTATTAACTTATAAAAAATAATAGGCTAAATAGATAGAAATAATAACTAAGATTATTATATAAATAAAGATTAGCCCCTATATTAATTGTAATATAATAGTAAAGTAGTAAAATATATAGCAGAATTTATATTAAAGATAAGCCTTTTAAACTAGTTTTAAGAGGTAGAGATTAAACCTAAACTTTTAAATCTTTTTAAAGACTTAGAAATACTAGTATCTCTAAAAAAAATAGGTTATAGGAACCTAAAATCTCTAGAATAAGTATAATATTTTAAGATATAAGAAGCCTTAAAGAATAATAATTATAATAGTCTATTATACTACTAGAACTATAAATTATAAAGCTAATTAAAGCTTATATTAGAGCCTAGGTTTACTAAGTAATAAGAAAGCCTATAAGCTATAAAGTTAGATATTAAAAATAATTATAGAGGGCCTTAAAATAGGCTCTTAGGAACTAAGTCCTTTAGGGGTTATAGAGATATACTAAAAGAATATAGAATAAAAAAAAAGTAGGGATTAAATAAGTTAATATTAATATATATAAATTAAGGGATAGAGAGTTAATTATATATAAGGTTTTACTTTTATTTATATAGGATTACCATTACTATATTTAAAGTATTAATAGCTTTAAGTCCTACTTTAGTTAATAAAGCACCTGCATAGCTAGATCATATGTCAGGCTATAATAGGTTAATGAACTTAAATTGAATTAAATATCAATATTATTTTATTAATATAAGACCCTAAATTAATAGAGAAGGAATGTATTTATATATATAAAATCTAAGCTATTATTAAAAATATTAGTATAATAAATAATAATCTAAAAAAAAAAAATAGAAAAAAAAAGTTTAATAAAGAAGTAACTACCAATTATAAATAAAGATTTTAAATAATTAAAAGTTCTATAAATAAATTACAGAAAATCAAGGCCTATAATAATATACCTCTTTAATAAAGAAGAGCTATAAGGTTATATATAATATTCTAACTATTTAGGAACCCTATATTAATTAATATAGTAAATAAATAGCTATATATTTAATAAGCTTAAAAAACTATTTTTATCTAGCTTTCTAATTAATATTAAATTAGATTAATAAATCAAAGATCCTACTACTATAAGCAGTACTCTATATTAATAAATTAATTAATTTAAAGGCTTAAATAATATAATATTATATATATAATCTTAATATATTAATCTTATAAGACCTTAACTTACTATTATATATCTTTAATATATATAACTTAAGCCTATAGGATTATAATAAAAAAAAAATAAACTAATAAATAATAAAAAAATTAGAAAGGCTATTAGATCCTTATTATAATACTTATAAAAGAAGATTAGAATAGTTTATATATAATAAATAACTATTAGTTAAGAACTTTAACTTATACTATTTTATATAAATAGTAAAAAGATATATATAAAATAAATTTAAAATAAAGTAATTAATTAATATTATATATAATCAGTAACTAGACCTATTACTCTCTAAAAATATTATTATATTTAAAAAATCTAGATATTAAATAATTATTAACTTAGTCTAGGGCTTTTTAATACTAAAAAAATACTTAATATAATATTAAATCTATTAAAACCTCTAGCTAGGTTATAATTATATTTTATTATTATATTTAGTCTAGGCCTTATTAAAGTACTATCTATTATGAAATAGGACTAGATAGTAATAGACTAGATATAATTTTATAGACTTTAATAACTAAATACTAGCTAGTAGACTATTAATTTTAAATTATTTAAAAACTCAGTAATATTAATACTATAATAATAATATTAGTTAATATTTTAATAGCAGCTACTAATATAACTATACATAAAAAGATTTTATATTAGTAAATATAGCTAGAATATATCTTAGAAATAAGATATTTAAAGTAGAATACTAAAAAAGCTTATAAATATTAAAAGATAATCTAATATTAGTTAATAAAGAAAATAATAAAACTAATATATAATATTTATTATAAATAAATAAAAAAAAAAGCTATTATAAATATTAAAAAGTTTTAATATCTAGCTTACTAGATTAGGAACTAGAGCTCTTATACTATTTTTATAGTAATATTATCAGTACTAAATAAATCCTTAATTAATAGCTTTAATAGAAAGAAGAAGCTATTATATAAAGTCCTTTTTTTAAGTATTATAGATATAATAGCTATAATAAAGAGAATTTCAAAATATTTTTATTTATAGCCTTTTAAAGCCTTAAAGATCTCTATTATAAAGGTTTAATAAATTATTTTTAGTATAATATTATAAAAGGCCCTAAATCTAAATAACTTATTAAATCTTAATTTTATAGAAAATACTTCTATTTATTAAGACTTATTTAAAAACTATTTTTAATATCTATTTGAAGTATTTTCTATAAAATTAAGATTTAATAAATAAGATACTACTCTAAATATTTTTACTTTTTATTATAATAGTCCTATAAAAATTTAAGAAGAATAATTATTTAAATTTAAACAACTATTATTTAATAGCCTTAATTTAATATTATACATAAGATACTAGAGTCTATAATAGTAAAATAGATTAAATATTTAATAAAATAATACAGCCTACTATCTAATAATTATATAAAGAGATATTATAGAAGGCTTTATAAGTATACTTTATATCTTTTATTAAAATAGATCTATATAGCCTATTAAATAGAAAATATGATAATAATATTACTTATTCTAGATATTAATTATATATATAATAATATATTTAGTAGAGAAAAGAAAAGAAGAGTATTTAATAATTATAAAAATATTTTAAGGCTTATTACTATTTTTAATTTTATATCTTTTTTATAATACTAATATATTAGAGGATCTTATTAATAATAATAATAATGTTATAATCCTAAAATATATAAATAATATTTATATATTAATCTAGTTTAATATAATTAAAAAAATTATATCTTTTTTTATAAAATTTATATATAGACTAAGGCCTAGAAAGTAATATATACTTTTAAATTCTTACTAATAACATATAGTCTAATTAATATAATAAGGTAGATAGTACTAGCCTAATAAAAGGCCTTAAAAATTTAAGATTTACTAAAAGTAGCTGCTTAATAATATCTTATCTAGTCTTTAAGGCTAGATTAACCCTTTAAATTTTGTTACTATAATATAGTTATAAAGCCTACTATTAAGCTTTACTATTTAATGATCTTCCTAGATCTAGAACTTAATAAAAAGGCTTATTTTAAATAGTTTTAGGCTAAGATAGCTTAATTTATTAATATCCTAAACTTTATTACAGGCTCTATATAGAGTATATTAATAAGATATTTAAAAAAAAATATAATATAGTTTTAATACTATAGCTACTTTTTAGCTGCTCTATATAATTTATATAAGATATATAGGTCTATTAGAAGGTAACTTGTAAGACTATTAAGGCTCTAAAAAAGATTTAATACTAGATATTATATAAAGTATTTAAGGCCATTTAAATAATAGCTCAAATAATATTAAAGGTCTATCTTTATATACTACTATTTAATATAGTATTAAAAACAGCCATAAAAACTAGCTACCTTTCTATCTAGTTCTTATTTTTTTATTAAATATTTTTTAAAGCCTATAATATGTAGCTAATTTTTAATAATAATTTAAAAAAAAAAGATCCTATATTATTATTATTTTAATTAATATCTAAAATATTATTTATTAAAAAACCTTAAGAAGGACCTTAATATAAATAAAAAACTAGGCCTAAAGATTATATTATATACCTAATAGTAATAGCCCTATAATAAGAATCTCTTTTAATTATAAGCTTTAAAAAAAAAGTAATTAAGTAGTATATTAAACTAGTATAAGCTAGTACTACTATAATCTATACTAATAGTAATAATTATAAAGAGAGTATTAATACTATAATAATTCTAGAAAATATATATATAAATTAATAATTAAAAAAAAAGCTAATTATATAATATATTATATAGAATTAGGGTTATAATAGTTTTAGTATTAATACTATTATTAAAGGCTAGAAAACTTATAATAATAATTTATAATTAGATTATTATATAAGCATATATTAAGTGTAAGTAATAATTAGGCTAATTTATATTTAAATAAATTATCTATTTATTAAACTTATTTTATATTTAGGGCTAAATAGTCTAGATATATTAGCTATAAAGTTATAAAGATATTCTTAATAATAAGCTAGTAGAGAGAATAGTAAGGTAAGTAGTAAAATAAGCTATAAACATAATTATAATTATAAACATATTAAATATATAAAGACTTTTTAAATATTTATTTATTTTAGTAGTAGAGTAATATTTATATATATTTATTTAAAAAGCCTAATAAAACTAGTAGGTTATTAATACTTATAAGACTTATATTTAAAAGATACTATTTAAGATTACTAAATATATACTAAAATTATATAAGGATATTTTATATATATATATATATAACTTAGTAATTATATAGATATAAATTAATAAAATAGTATTTATAAGCTATTTGTTACCACTGATACTGTCGCGGCTGCCTCAGGCACACACCCATATTAGGCCATGTGACGCACAACCATTGTATATCGCCCGCCGGATCTCATGTAGGAGACCAGTGATTAGTTCTACTATATAATACTACATACCTTACCTATCTGCGAATTCACGCTTCCATACACTCTACACAACTCTATTAGTTGCGCCTAACACGATTTGAATATTTTTAATATTATAAAAATAATTATCTATTTCTATAAAAGGGCTGAGTAGATTATTTAATATATTTTAATAGTATATAATTATTATACTAACCTATAATTAGATATATAATAAAAAAAAAGAATAAATTACTAACTACTAATATTTATTAAAAGTTAGTAATAAATTAAGTTTTATTTATAAAATTATAATATTTATAATATAAATACAGTTCCTAGACTATTTTAAAAGTATTAAAAATTATAATTTAGGCTTAAGAGGCTATAATAACAGACTACTAATAAGTAGTTAGACTTAGTATTAAATAAAGATTAATAAATTTACTAATTCTTAAAGATTAGTAGTAAATAATATTTATAAGAATATAAAGTCTAGAACTTAAGAACTGCTTATAAATATAAAGATTTAAGTTATATTAAAAGGAGCTGTATATAAAAGATAAGGGAATATATATAATATATAAATATGGACTAGAGGACAGATAGATAAAAAGGTTTAAATAGCTTTATTTTTATATATTTAGATTATTCTAGCAGAGTAGCTTACTATTAAATAAGGACCTTTTCTAGTACTCAGCTTAAAGCTGACAGATCCATATATGAATTAATTAATTAATCAATATATATATATTACCTTATTTTTTTTATATATAGCTCCCTTTAGTATAACCTAAGTCTTTATATCTATAAATAGTTTCTAAGTTCTAGACTTTATATTTCTATAGATATTATTTATTACTAGTCTTTAAAAGTTGATAAATTTATTAATCTTTATTTAATATTAAGTCTAATTACTTATTAATAATCCTTTATTATAATTTTTTAGGCTTAAATTATAGTTTTTAATATTTCTAAATTAGTTTAAAAATTAATTATTAAAATATATTAAATAATCTATACAGCCTTTTTATAACAATAAATAATTAATTATTATAATATTAAAAGTATAAAGATACCTTATAAATACTATTTTATTAATTTATATTTATATAAATACTAAGCTATATATATATATAATCTCTTTATATAGTTCTAATATAGATTTAATAATCTTAAATAATATTCTTTAAATATAAGCTTTATAAATATTAGTAGTTTATTAGTTCTACTAAACTTTTTAAATAAGTATATATAAATATTACTTTATTACTAAAATAAGTAGATATTTAGAAGGCCTTTATATACATAATATATTTACAATTATATTTATATTTATAACTTACTTTATTATTTATTTTATTATTTTATTCACTTATTACTAAGAATATTTTTATAGTTTAATAATTAATATATCTAAGCTATTTAGCTTTGGATATAAAATAAGTTTAATAAATAAATAATTTATTTAAATATAAATTAATTTAATTATTAATTATTATTATAAATTTTCTAGCTTTTAATAATAATATTAATACTAAAATTATTATAACCCTGATTAATTTTATATCTTCTAAGATTATTATAATATTAATACCTTTCTTTATAACTACTACTATTAGTATAGGTTATAATAATACTAACTTATATTAGTTAAGTATATTAATTACTTTTTATTTAAAACTTATAATTAAGATTATAAAAGGTTTCTACTATGGGGTTATTATTATTAGATATATAATCTCTAAGCTTAATTTCTTATTTATATTAGAGTCTTTTCTAAGGCTCCTTAATAAGTAGTATCTAAGATATTAAAATAATAATAATATAGGATTCTTTTTTAAATTATTATTAGAAATTAACTATATATTATAAAGCCTAAAAAATATTTGTAAGACTGGCTAGGTCTTGTTGGAGTATTAATCCACTAAAGACTCTTTATAATACTAAACTAACTAATAAGGAATGAGAGTTTAGGCTTAAGTAAGTTAAATAGAATTAATTACTTAAAGATCTTTACTACTAATTATCTAGTCCCTTTTTATAGATTAGGCCTTCTAGATTTCTAAGGTCTTTAAGCCCCCTATTTAATATATCTACTAATTTAGGTATTTCATTCTTAAAATATTAATTAGAAGGGATTTAGCTCTTAATTAGTTTAATAATATAAAAATTTCTTAAAGTATTAAAAATATAATTATTTTACTCTTATTTTATTAATAGCTTCTTATAACTATCTCTCCCTTTAAAGAAGGATTATCTATAATTTATTATTAATTTATTTCTTTAATAATAAAAGTGTTACTTATTATATCTAATATAGCTTTATTATTAATAATAGAATAAAAGAATAGAAATAATATAAAGACCTCTATTATTATAGACTAATTTAGTATAGTATAAGAGTACTATAGAATATATATAAATATAAATATTAGCCTTTATAAGAGCAGTAATAATTATTATTTTTTAAATCTAAAATTAGTAGCTAATTTTAATAATTATAAAAATATCTTTTTATTACTTCTCTACTTATAAGCCTTCTTATAGAAAGGTATCTTATTATTATTTTTATTAGAAAATTAAGGCTGCTAAAGCATTATTATTTATATTAATATAAATAAGTCTTTAAAGTATTATTAGAGTAGTAGCAGCTCTGCTAATAATAATATAAAATACTATTATTATTATACTTTTATTTTTTTTATTTATCTTTATTATTATCTTATTCTCCTTTACTATTATCTTTATTATAGTCTTATTTTTCTTTATTTACTAAGGTATGTTTAATATATTTAGGAATAAGTAGGGATTAATAATTCTTAATTTTCTAATACTAATCTATTAAGGTAGCCTTTATATCTTTATCTTTTTATACTATCTCTCCATCCCTATTAAAAGCATTTCTAAATATCTCTTATTCTTATTTTTTAATACTTAGTATAGTGTCTTTACTATTAATAACTATCTAGTCTTTGTTAGTTTATTATTAATATATTAATAGTTTAAGTTCTATCTTTATTAGATAAAGTATATTTTTATTTATATTAAGGCCCTAAAAAATATAAAATTAATATAATTAGCCCCTATTAAATATCTATTTAATTATATTTAGTCTAGTCCTAGCCTGTCTTATCTTTATTATAAAAATAGTAAGATAAAGTATCTCTTTATATTAAAGTACTTATAGCAGGATATTAAAAAGTTATAAAAAATAATTATAGATATCTAGGCCTTAGAGATATAGGAGTACTTTAATAGGATAATAATTAATATTAATATCTATTTAAATAAGACTTTTATATTTATAAGAGCTCTTTTAAAACTAATTAAAAGTATTTACTAGCTGATTAATAAACTTTAAATAAGCTGTAATCTTTCTCTAGTAGAAAATTATAAATTTTAAACTAATTATTAAGGTAATATTATATAATTCTAGTATTCTATTTTTTTTTTTAAATACTTTTATATCTAATTTATCTTTATAAGCTATTCCTTAATTATAATATTAAATATATATAATCTAAGATTAGTAAGTTAAGGAAGTTTTATATTTAAATTTTATAAGGGTTTAAATAGAATATATCTAATTATTTTATTTACTAAGTTATTATAGGTAAACTATATTATTAGTAATTACTTAGTCTAGTTATTTTAATAGTAGTTATAATATATATATAAATATACTTTATATATCTAGTTCTATTATTTAGTTTAGCTTTCTATTTATAAATAGAATATAATACTTAATTAGCCCTTAATATATAATATTTAATAAAATAATTTTTAATCATTACTAGTAAATAGTAATCCTTAATTTATTATAATACTTTAAAGTAGTCTTATTTTATAGATAATTTTTTTTAAGAATATATTAATAATGTAAGAAGCCACTAATAAGACAAGGCTGGAATAACTATATCTCTAATACTCTAAGAATCCTCTATATTACTAAACTAATTAAGGGCTAAAGGCCTTTTAACTAACTTCCTAAGAACTGAATACCTAAGTTAATAGATATATTAGATAAAAGGCTTAAAAATCTTAAAAACCTAGAAGGCCTAACTTATAAAAAGAGACTAGATAATTAGTAGTAAAGGTTTTTAAGTAATTAATTCTATTTAACTTTTTTAAACCTAAACTCTTATTTCTTATTAATTAGTTTAGTATTATAAAGAGTCTTTAATAGATTAGTACTCCTATAAGATCTAGCTAGTTTTATAATTTTAATTACTTTTTATTAATTTCTCTAATTCTTTTTTATTTTATTATAGTTACTACTTATAACTTCTTTTAAATTAGAAAGCTTTTATACTAATTCTAGATTACTTATAAATAGATCCTTATTAGCCTAAAAACTAAATTATAAACTTTAGTCTCTAAGAGTCCTATTAATAATAACCCTTTAAATCTTAAACTTAATAAGATTAAGGCTGTTCCTACTTATTAAGAGCTTTAATAATATTTTATTAAAGCTAGACTATTTAATCTAAGTTATAATACTACTGCTTTATATTTTAAAGTTAAAGCTAGATTAAATAAGTAGAATAAAAATAAATATTTTATATACTATAAATATACTCTTAAAGTACTAAAGAATAACTTAAAGAACTATTCTAATAATACTTTAAATAAATTATTAGATAATTTATATAATAAGTAGGATTACTATAAAAATAAAAAATTAAAAAAGATATCTAAGAGCTACTATAGTATTAATAAAATAGTAGAGATTATATAGAACCTATCTAAAAATAAAACTAACTTTAAAAATAATAAAAAATTAAAGCTAGAATATATCCTTATCTTTTTTAAAAAGTTAGTATCTAGAATAGAATCCTTCTTATAAGATCTTAAGGATTCTTTTAGTATTATATTATAGTAATTTAATACTAAAAATAAGAAAATATATTAGGAACTTATTTATATTTATAAAAATATAAAAAAATACTGATATATTTATAAAATAAGGATTTATAGAAAATCTATATTTTATAATTTTTAAAAGTTCCTTTATAAATAAATTAATTTAAAAATAGACTAAAAATATTATATAGTCTATTAATTCCTAATAAAATATTAAGAGACTATAAATATAAGTACTTAATCTAGTAGATATTTTAAACTAGCTAATTAATTTATATAGCTTAAGTTCTTTATTTAATACTTTATTTAGATCTTAAATTTAAAGATTTATTAATAAATTATTATTCTATTAGATCTATTTAAAACCTTTCTTAAAGCTAAAGAAGAGGTAATCTATTTTAAATCTATATTAAAAAGAGAATAGAAGCTTATAAAAAGAAGAAATAAATAATTAAAATTTAAAAAAAAGAATAATAAAAAACTAGAGTTAAAATAACTCTAGTCTAATAAAAATATAAAGTTAGGCTAATATAAAAAGTATATAAAATAATCTTTTTATAAAATAAATATAAAAAGAGGTTATTTATCCTTCTTTATTTAAAAAAGAAAAAAGTATATAAAAAAAGATTAATACTTTATTTATAATAGGTCTAGGTATACTACTTAATACTATTAATAAAAGTTAGAAAAGAAGGAGTAGAAAGATAAAACTTTAAAATTATTAATATTATATAATATTAAAAAAGAGATAGCTTTTCTTATTTTTACTAATATAATTATCTATTTTAAAAGAATCTTAAAAATTTTAAAAATATTTTCTAATATTAGAGCTAATATTGATTTTTTATTATATTAATACTTACTAGAAAATAATATCCAGCTAAATAATAAGAGTATAATATAACTTATTTAATTTATTAATAGTAATTTAGTACCTCATTATAATACTATAATTATTAAAGCCTAAGTTTTTAATTTAAAATAAAAATATTAAATATTTAATATTATATTCTAGGTAATTAATTGTCATGGGGTCTTCAGAGTGCCTCAGGCACCTTCAGACTCTGGAGTTGAGTCCTACTCAGCCAGGTAACCTTATTTGAGCCCCACTCTTATATTTTACTATTTTATTATATAAAGTAACTTCTCTTCCTTTCTTTTCTCCTTAGTGAATCCTTTATATTAAATAGGAACTCTATTAATTAGCTAGATCTTAGGCTTATCTATAATATTAGAATTTACTTTCTTTAAATTATATAGTAAGTAGAGTAGGCCCTACTTATTATATATTACTATTATATAATAGCAGAATAGAGGAACCTTAAAAACCCTCTATTAAAGGATTAGTTTATACTAGAAAATATAATTACTAAGTTTACTGCCCTTTATACACAGAATTAAGATATAGTAATAATAATAGAACAGTTATATATATAGATTATTCTTCTCTAAAACTATCCTACTCCTATGCCTACTTTCTGAATAGCTTCTATTTTATATAAACCTATCCTAGCTGCAACCCTAGCTACTATAAATATCTATTCCTAAGAATATTTTCTAGATATTACCCTTTTCTTTAGGGAATTATTAAAAGAGTATTAATCTTTCTAGATAAACCTATATATAAAGCTTATTCTTAATAACTAATATTTCTTAATTAAAGAAGAATAAGTCCTATATATATTTAATTACCTCTTAGGAAAGGCTGCCTAATATATACTTTTATAGATTTAGATTATAAAAGAGAATAATCTAATACTCTATATAGTTAAATTTAATTATGCTGTAAATAGAGTCTTTAAAAATCTAAACTTTAAATAGAAAGCCCTTATATAGGTTAATATTATAAAGTAAGGTTATAAGGACCTTTATAAGTTTCTAAGTAAATTTAATAAAGCTATAGTTAAAGCTAGAGGACTTTTATAGGATAACTTCTAGAAGAAAGCTAGATTAGAAACTACTATTAATATAAAGCTTATAAGTAATATAGTTAGTATCTAATCTATAAAATTATATAAGAATTATTATAACTAGCTTTATTAGATTAAGGAATAATAGAAGAATATTATAAGGCTCTATAATAAAAAGAGCTAAATAACTATAACTTACTCTTTCTATAGGCCTACTTACTAGGACCCTAATAAAATAGATTAAGAAGCCTTTATTAATATCCTCTAAACTAAAATTACTGTGCTCTATATAAATTAAAGAAATAGTCTGCCCAGTACCCCTACCTAATAGGTACCTATAGAAGAGACTTAGAGAAGAAGAATTAAAAGGCTTTGCATCTATTATAGGAATAAAGGGTACTTTATATAAGACTGCTGCCTTAGGCCAGCATAATATCCTGTAAAAGTAGCCACCACCACCCTTATATATAGGAAAAGAAATAAATAGGACTAGAAAAAAGAACTGCCTTTATATAAAGTTGTATATAAGGGACTCTAATAAAAAAATTAAAGTATATATTTAACTGGCAGAACTTTAAAGTAATATATATAAATTCTCTACCCTTTATTATATATGCCCTTATAGACTATTCTGCAGGAGCACACACCCTTATTAATAGTAGATATCTTAGCTATAGAATAATAAGTAAAAAATTTATATAAAAAAATAACCTTAAAACCCTAAGGATTAAGCTATAGGAGGTAAGGAGGGTTATAGACACCCTATTAATTATTAAAATTATATAAATTTAGGTAAATATTAACATCTATATAAAAAAGGGAGCTTATTTCTATATAATCCTAAATAATCTAGAATATAATCTAATCCTTAGACTCCCCTACATATAGTAATATAATACCTAGCTTAAATCTAGATAGAATTATTTCTACCTCTATATAAGCAGAGCTTGTATTCTTAACTAAAAAAACTATATTTAAAAGAGACTATAGATTATATAAGTCTCTGTTTTAGTAATAGGGGCCCTCCTTTAAAGATTAAATTATATAAAATAAGGAAAGGAATACCTAAAATCTAAAATAAATATATTTACAGTTACTCTGGCTGATATTTAAAAGGCACTTATATTAAAAAAATATAAGGACTCTTATATAAAACTTCTAAAATAATACTAGGAGTTCTTAGAACTTTTTAAACTAAAAAATATAAGTTATCTTCCCCTATATTATAGTCTAGGAATTAACTACTATATTAAGCTTATATAAAAGGAAGGAGAAAAACTAGAAGTCCTATAAGGCCTATTATATAATATAAATTAAGAAGAACTAGTAGTCCTCTATAAAATCTTAACAGACCTTCTTAATAAAAACTTTATATAAATAAGCTACTCTTCAGCTGCAGCCCCAGTATTCTTTATATAGAAATTAAAAAAGGGACTCTAGTTCTATATAAATTATTAAATACTAAATATAATTACTAAGAAAAACTAATACCTACTTCTCCTTATATATAAAACCTTAAACTAGATTAATAAAGCTAAGTAGTTTATAAAGCTTAATATCTCTACAGCCTTTTATAAGGTCTAGATTATAAAAGAATAAGAATAAATAACTGCCTTTTATATAAGATATAGTTTATATAAGTAGCTAGTCACTGTTTTTAGACTTATAAATATCTTAAGTATCTTCTAGAAGTATATTAACTAGACCTTATAAAAGTATTTTAATAACTTCTATTCTATATATATAGATAATATACTTATTTATATAAATAGAAGCCTGTAAAATTATTATATAAAAATAAAGATAATACTTATTAGACTATAAGAGGCTGGCCTCTACCTAGATATTAGAAAGTATGAATTTAAATATTAAGAGATAAAATATCTTAGATTTATAGTATAAGTAGGCTAAGAGGTTATAATAAACTTAAAAAAGATAAGGGTTATTTAAGAATAAAAGATACCTACTATAGTTAAAGCTGTATAAGGCTTTTTAAGATTTACTAACTTCTATTAATAGTTTATTAATAACTTTTTTTATATAGCCTATCTACTTACAGACCTTATCTATAAGGATTATATCTTTTATTAGATAAAAGACTATAAAGATATTTTTATATAACTAAAATAAATATTCTTAAAAGGACTAGTATTAATTATATTTAACCTACTCTATATAATAATTATTAAATATGATTCTTTAAGTTATAATATAAGTAGGATACTATTCTAGTATAATAATTAAGGACTGCTCCAGCCTTATATATTCTTCTTTAAGAAAAATAATCTAGTAGAGTATAATTATAAGATCTATAATAAAGAACTATTAGCTGTTATATAGTATCTTAAAAAATAAGACTCTAAATTAAGATCTATTAACTAGTTTAAAATAGTTACTAATCATAAGAATCTTAAGTACTTTTTTATTCTAAGAAAGCTTATAGAGTAGTATATATAATAGTCTATCTTTCTTAATAGGTTTAATTTTATGTTTAAGTATAGAAGAGGAGTAGAAAATAATAGTACTAATATACTATTATATTAAAAATAAGATATACTAAAAGGTAATAACTCCTATATTAAAAGTTATATAATCCAGCTCCTCTATTAGCCTATAATTAGGGGTAGTATTACAGCACTAATATAAACCTCTATTAAAAGGGAAAAAGAGAGTAGTACTTAGAAAAAAGTCTTAGTAATATAAGAACAGATTTCTAAGACTTTCTCCTTATATAAGACCCCTTTATAGAAAGATGTGATTGCCTAAGATAAAGTATATTTAGAGGCATATATTTATATATATTAAGATATGTACTAGTTCCCTGTAAGGCTAGGCCTTAAGATCTTAATATTAGAGTATTAGGTTTAAGAGAGCTGAATCCTTTTTTAAGAAAGATAATAGGTTCCAGATTTAAAGCCCCTTTATATAATAATTATTTAATAAGCCTATAATTCTCTACTAACTAGATACCCTAGAAGGGAACTTACTTACTTAGTTATAAGTAAAGGGTTCTTTTAGCTAGGTATAGAAAAAGATATATACTACTTTATATAGAACTATATAGTATATAATTAAAGTAAGGCCAGTTAAAAATAAAAAAAGAGACTACTAAAACTACTTCCTATACTTAATAAGCTATAGTAAGAAGTTTCTATAGACTTTATAATAGATCTTTTAAAGAGCTATAGCTATATAACTATTCTAGTAATTACTAACTAGCTTATTAAAGAGGTAATATTTAAGGGAACTAAGAAACTTATTATACCCTATATAGTTTAGACTATTATATAAAGCCTGATTAGATAATATAAGTTCCTAAGGGCTATTATATCTAATAAGGGTATCTAGTTTATATATAAGATATAGGCCTATATTTATTAATTTATATAAATTAAATAATAGCTCTCTACTGCTTACTATTTTTAAATAGACAGCTCTACAGAGAGGATAAATAATATAATAGAGGCCTACCTTTAAGCTTATATATATTATAACTAGAAGGACTGGGCTACTCTACTCCCCTTAGTAAAACTAGCTATTAATAATTATATAATAATTATTATAAAAGTTAGTCCTTTCTTTCTAAGCTATAGTTTCAACCTCTCCCCTTTTAAATCTAAGAACCTCCTATATAAAGGACTAGAACAGGCCATAAGTCTAATATAGTAGGGAGAAGCTATTATATAAATTATTAGGAATATACTTAACTAGGCCTAATCCTTTATAGTATATACCTAATAGAAAACTAAGTATTAAATAAACTAATAAAGAGGGGCTACTCCTAAGTATAAGATAGGAAATTATATATAGTTAAAGCTAAAGAATATTTATATAATACAGCCCTAGAAGAAGTTAGACTAGAAGAATATAAAATACTAAGTTATTAAAGTAATTAGTACTTATATAATCAGGCTAAATATACCCTTAGGTATTTATAATATATTTTATATAGATCTTATATAACTAGCTGTTATAGACCCCTTCCTATCCTAAACCTTAAATAATATCTAACTACCACCTATGCTAGTAGATAGAGAGGAAGAGTAAACTATATAAGAGATTATTAATAAGCTCTATACTAGAAGAAATAAAAGATAGTAGGTAAAGTATATTATTATTTAAGAAGGTTATATTTATATAATAACTAAATTACAGGCTGCTATAGAAAAGATTATAATATTAAATAACTAAATTAGTAAGACTGTACCTTTTTATAAAGCTAATAGGTCCCTAGATAGGCCAGCTATATATATATTTTAATAATCTCATATACTATACAAAGAAACATAAAGGGAGAAGAGAAGAAGATAAAGAATAAAGAATACTATTAAAAGAACTTATATTAGACTACCTTAGTACTATAAAAAATAAATAATCTATAATTATGCCCTATATAAGACCTCAGACTAAGTTATTAATTAAGTAAGTAGATAAAAGAGTAAGCTGGGCTAATTAGCAGGGCTTATTTATTATATAAAAATAATAAAAATAGTAAGACTTCTACTTATAACTAGTATATACTCTATTAAAGAACCCTAGAAACTATATAATACTGCTAAAGTTACTATTACAGAAGTTAGGGCATATATTTATATAATAATTACTATATAAGGCTATAAGGAGGCTGTTAATATAACTTTAATAAATAGTATAGACCTGTCACTATCAACTTTATATAGAGTATAGGTATAAGAAGAATATAAACCTAATAAGCAGTAATAACAGGTGCCCTATTATAATTAAGATATATAAGAAACTTATAATAAGAATAGTACTAAGTATCTTTTTAACTAATAGTTAGTTCCTTTAACTTATATAAAGAGGATATACTAGATACTATACCTGCTCCTAAGTATAATAGATAATATAGAGGCAGTTATTACTAAAATTAGTAAGATAGAACTAGGTATATTAATTATTATTAATAGTAGGGTTTGTACACCTAGATACAGGAATAATAAGATAGTTATAATTAGTAGATATAATAGTAAGGAAACCTTAAATATAATAAATAGTTAAGGCCTGTAAATTAATATAAGAGGGAGGCATATTACTATATAAGAATATAGAGATAGGGTAGTAGATGGGATAAAAAGCAGTTATATTATATTATATATAGGTGTTTATAAATAAGGCTCTGTAGAAGACAGGTAGAGAGACAACTATTAGAAATAATATATATTATTATATAACTACCCACCCTTTACAGGTTGTTATTATTATATAAAGAGAGGAAGGGGGGTATTATTATAAGGTCTTTAAAGTATCTTAAATACCTTTAGACTTTAGAGTTAAGTCTTACTTAGCTAGATAATCTTATTTAAGCCCTACTCTTATATTTTATTATTTTATTATATAAAGTAACTTCTCTTCCTTTCTTTTCTCCTTAGTAAATCCTTTGTGTTAAATAGGAACTCTATTAATCATCTAGATCTTGGGCTTGCCCATAACATTAATCTCTAAGTATTATAATTTTATATAATTTTAGATTATTTTTAACTTACTACTACTAATCTAGACTTAGTCTTATTTATAGATAAATAATACTAATAGTTAAAATAATTTTAAATATTAATTTAAAAGCTGAAATAATTTACATAAATTATAAAGAATAATTTAATTATCTTTTTTATATTTAATTTTAAGATTAAAAAAAAACTAATAAAGGATCTACTTTTATATTATAAAGAATAAGAATAAGTATTTTTAGAATAAGGAGTAGCTATACTACTAAAGAAATATATTATATATAAGATCCTAATTTAGAAAGGAAAGTTACTTTTATTTAAATTATTATATAGTCTATTAAAATATAAATTAAAGATATTAAAGAAGTATCTAAATAAAATACTTAAATAAAGATAGATTTAATTATTATAAAGCTTAGCTAGAGTACTAGTATTTTTTATTTAAAAATTAAATAAATTACTATATCTATTTATTAATTATTAAGGACTTAATACTATTATAATAAAGAACTAATACCTACTATTTTATATTAATAAGCTTATAGATTGTTTAATATATATATAATTTTTTATTAAACTAGATTTTTATAATATATATTACTAAATCTATATAAAATAAGGTAATAAGTAGAAGATAGTATTCTAAATTAAATATAATTATTTTAAATATTTAATTATATCTTTTAGACTTATTAATATATTAATAATATTCTAGTTATATATTAATATAGCTATGAGTAGTATTTTTAATAATTTTTATATTATTTATTTTAATAATATCCTAATCTTTTTTAAGATTAAAGAGGAGTATATTTAATATATTTATAAAGTACTATAATATTTATAGAAATATAACTTATATATAAAACTATTAAAGTATAACTTTTATTAAAAAAAGGTTAAATTCCTTAGCTTTATTATAGGCTAAGAAGATATTAAAATTAATTTAAAATAATCTTAGACTATAATTAAATAGCTAGAACTAAAATTATATTATAATATATAGATCTTTCTTAATTTTATAAATTATTTTTAGAAATTTATTTATTAGTATATAAAGATTATTTAACTATTAATAAATATACTAAAGAATATATAGTAAGAATAAAAGAAAAAACTCTTTAAATTCTTAAAAAATATTTAGGAAGCCTTTAAAAAGTTTAAAAAATAATTTATAATCTTTTTAATATTATAATATTATAATCTTAATAAGCTAATCCTATTAATTATAAATATATTAGGATTTACTATTATAAGTATTTTTTATATAAGTAGAATAAGAGACTACCTTTAATAAAAAGATAAGAAATTTATAAAGACTTATTATATTTTATTTCTAATAGCTTTATAATATAGAGTTAAAATATAAGATATATAACTAAAAGCTATTAGCTATAATAAAATACTTTAAAAAATAATAATATTATTTAGAAGGCTTTCTATACTTTATTTAAATATAGACTAATTATACTAATTTATAATACTTTTTTATAATAAAGGTTCTAAACTAGTAACAGATCTAATAGATAAAACTATTAGTTATATATAATTTTAAAATTAAATATAAACTAGGGTAATATAACCCTACTAATATATTATTAAGATAGTATAACTATAAGATATCTAATAAAAAATATAATACTAGATAATTATTTATACTATAAAAGAAGCTAGATAAGTTAAATATATATTAAATTAGAGCTAAAGAGCTAATAAAAAGAATTATAATTTTATATAAAAAGAGTTTAGAAAGAATAAAGTTTATATTTTTAAGATTACTAATCTTAGAAGTAATTAGTAGAGAGGGCCTTTATAATCTAATTATAAATAATCTTTAGATAAAGCTATTTAAGGCTTAATATAAAAATATTTATATAAGCTATATTTAATAATAACTAAAGAATATTAAACTAATAATTAATATATAAACTTTTTATTTAAAGAGCTAATAAAAAGAAGATAATCTTCTTTTTTATAATAAAACTATTTATATACCTTTCTTAGTATTCCTGCAGTATAAGTTAATAAGAATTTATTATAATAATTTATAAGTAGGATATTTTAGTAGTTGTTACGGACTTCGACATATCTCAACATATTGCCACTTGTGACCGCTTGCCTGTTCAGTGCTAGCGCGCCGTCGTGCCAAATAGTCAAAACCCACAGATCGACGGATCTCTAATTTTCCTCCTCACGCTTTGTATTTTAGACATTCGTACCAGATAGCTTCTAATATACAGAATATCTGCCGACGGCCGTCATAGTAGTAATAAAACTAATAAACTAAAGAAAGTTTTTTTAAGATATATTAAGAACTAATATATATATATATATCTAAGAATGTCCTATTTATTCAAAGATAAAGGCCTTAAGATAATTATTATAAAAAAAGCTATTATTACTCTCTATTCTAAATAAACCTTAGAAGAATATTATAATAAATTTTATTATTAGCTTACTACTAATAATATAAAATAGATTTATTTAAAATATAATTCTAATTATTATTAATTAATTTAGTAAAGAAATAAAATATATTATTATTATAAATAATATAAATATTAAAATACTTATTAATATATTTTTAAAGAGAATTATCTATAAAATAGGACTACTTTAAAATATTATAATAAATTAAGAATTACTATTTACTAATAACTACTAGAAGTTATTTTATTAAATATTATATATTAAAGGCTAATTAAGTATTATATTTTATTTATAAATAAATAGCTAAACTAAATAATTAAACTAGATACTTAAAGTATACTTATATATATATTATAATTATTATTAGAATAACTAGACTAAGTAGTTACTAATAATATAATTTACTTATAATAACTTAGTAAATAAGATAATTAGATATATATTATTTAAAGCCTTATAAAATCTAGATATAATACTTTTCTAACTTATTAATCTTAGATTATATATATCTAATATTATAGTTAAAGAATAGCTTTGAAATAAATTAGATATAAAAATACTTATAAAGTAATATAATAAAGGCTTAATAAAAGTAGATAAAGTATTATAACTATTATTATAAACTAATTTAGTATAAGATAAGAGATAAGGTTTATTTATTAATAAAAAATATTAAAACCTTAAAATTTAATAAGAAACTAGATTAAAAGAATAAAGATCCTTTTATTATTTTAGAAGTTATTAAGATCTAAATATATTAATTTTAGATTAATAATTAATATAATTATATAAGAATATATTTTATTTTTTATATCTTTTTACTTAGGCTATATTATAAATAATCTAGAGTTAAAAAAGGAAATTACTAGCCTTTTATTAATATTATTAATAGTTATAAAAAATAGGAAATTAAGAAGATTCTTAAAAATTATTAAATATATAGTTAAAAGTAATAGTTAATTAAATAAAAAAATTATCTAGATTTTAAAAACTTTTAAAAATCTTTATTAAATTTAAGGAATACTTTAAAAGCTATAACTAATTATTAAAAAAAAAATTAATAAAGTTAATAAATTAATAGTCCTTTAATAAATTAAATAAAAATAATAATTTTTTTTTTATAAAGTTTTAATACTGCTAATAAGATTATTAAAATAGATATTTATTTTTTTTACCTTTTTTAAAAAAAAATAAGGTTTAATAAAGTACTAATAAATAAAAAGATATATAAAGTTAGAAAGATTATAAACCTATTATACTATAAGTATAAATAAATAAGATAAAGACTCTTTTATTATATTAAATTAAAGGGCTAGTCCAGCTGTCTAAAAAAAGATAAAATACTAAAACTATATAATATTACTTTAAAAATTAGTTTAAAAATTATAATTTTTTATTAAAAAAAGGTTATAACTTATTTAAAGCTTATTAATAAGTTAATAAATATTTTTAATTAATTCTAAAAGGGCCCTTATAGATATAAAAGTCTTATTTAAATAAATATTAATATTAACTACTATTTTATTAAAGTATTCTTATATTTTTAAAACCTAATTATTTATAACTATTTTTTATAACTTCTTGATATTACTTTATAGATACTTTAATATAAAAAAGTATTTTATCTTACTGCTCTTATAGTAAAGATAAAATAATCTAAGACTAGAGTAAATATAATTAAAAGGATCCTTAATAAGGCCTAATTATATTAATCTTATATTTTCTATACTTTTAGCCTAAATAAAGATATGCTTAGTATAATAAAGATAGAACTTAAACTATTAATATATTAATAATAAGCTGATAAAGGTTAAGATACTTATTAATAATAAAGATATTATACTAGATATAAAAGAAGAAGAATAAGAGATACTTAAAAAAGCTTCTAATAAGACTAGAGAGATAGTATAAGAAGATAAAGATATAGATATTATCTTAGTATTAAAAAACTAAGAATTATTAGCTACTACTTCTTTTTAAATATATTAAATATACCCCAGTAAATAAAGGTGAGTAGAACTATAATAAAAGTAATAGTAAGAGAGAATATAATAATAAAGATAAATAAAGAGTAAGAGATATAATAATAATAATACTTTATTTTAATATTAGTAAAAGCTGTTACTACTTTAATAATACTTTAAAGACTTATTTATACTATTATTTTAGCAGCCTTAGTTTTCTAATAAATATAATAATAAAATACCTTTCTACAGGAAGGCTTATAGATAGAGAGGTAATAAAAAAATATCTTTATAATTATTAAAATTAGCTAGTAATTCTAGATCTAAAGAATAATAACTATTATAATTTTTATAGAGGCTAATATTTATACTTATATATATCTTATAGTACTCCTATACTATACTAAATTAATTTATAATAATAAAGATCTTTATATTACTTCTATTCTTTTAATTTATTAGTAATAAAGCTATATTAGATATAATAAGTAATACTTTTATTATTAAAGAAGTAGACTAATAATAGATTATAAATAATCCTTCTTTAATTAAAAGGAGAGATAGTTATAAAAAGTTATTAATAAGATAAGATTAAAATAACTATATTTTTAATATTTTAAGAATTCTTTATATTATTAAATTAATTAGATACTAAAAGCCTCCTAACTAACTTCCTAAGAATTAAATACTTAAGTTAGTAGATATATTAGATAAAAGGCTTAAAAACTTTAAAAATTTAAAAGGCCTAATTTATAAAAAGAGATTAAATAGTTAGTAATAGAGGTTTTTAAATAATTAATTCTATTTAATTCCTTTAAACCTAAACTCTTATTCCTTATTAGTTAGTTTAGTATTATAGAGAGTCTTTAGTAGATTAATGCTCCCATAAGACCTAGCCAGTCTTACATGCATGCCCTCTCCTTAATATATACTAAAACTCTTAAGAAACAGACTATTTAATATGGCTTTAGGAATATAGAGATATATCTGTTTAATCTAATTATTATTCTTAACTAAATAATTAAGCTAGTATAGCTAGTAACCCTCTTAATACCTAATAGTTATAATATTAGATTAATTAATAGTATATTAAAAATAGCCAATTATTTTTATCTTTTATAAAATAAGATTATTTATCTATATAATATTAATTCTAGTATCTTTTATAATAGCTTAAATAAGCTTATTTATAAAGCTACCTAATTAGTCTTATATATAAAGACTATAAAGATAGAATTAAAGTACTATATAAAGCCCTTTAAATAATATATAGAGTAAATAAATACCTTTAAATCTTATATATATTCTTAAGGAGTACTATCTAGTTATTTTATTTTATTAATAAAGTACTAAAAGGTAAAGATTAATATTAATAATAAGAAAAAGAAGTAAAAATAAAAATATATTAAGATACTCCCTAAACTTATTAATATAATAGGGCATTATCCTAAAGGAGATATAAAAGGTTTATTAAAAAGTAAAGAAATAAGGGTTTTATTTATATCTACTTTTATTATAATTACTTTAATATTTATTAAGATATTTAATTCTAAATAGCTTTATTTATAAAAATTAGCTGTTTGGCCCACCTAGCTGTTTGGCTGGCAGGGTCACACTAGGGGCGCAACTCTGAAGGTTTCTGTAGGGGTCGGTTAGTTACTTTTCAGAACAGACCAGCTGCCAAGAATACAAGTTGTGCAATCTACCTCTAAAAGGCCTACTGGGTCCTTTTAAACCGCCCGGATAAGAAAAAAAGTCCATGTAGATCAGCTCATTACTCCATAATAGAAATACAATGCCTAGAGCCGGTGTCTAATTCTGTGAATCCATGTATTCTGCTAAGCTACACCGTGGTATCAGCCTTATAGACACTTTTGGTATACTGGTGGTTACTAAACTCTGCACCACTCTAAACCCTCGAGAAGAAATAGAGATACGCAAACTGCTTCATCTCTTGTATATCGTCTACTTCCACAACCTTTTCATCATTGAACATTACCCATACCGGTTCGGGATTACCCGGCAAAAGTTTTCGTACGAAGGCCACATAATGCCTATCGATATATGTTAGCGAGGCTCGAATGGACTCTTGGTGACCCTGGGCTTGGGATGTTGTATTCTTACCCAGCATGCACCGAAGCACCCTTATGACAGATGATTGAGCGAAGTTGATACGTTGCTGGAATAGTGTCGAAGCCAGGAGGGCCGGTCTCGCCAGCTTCACCAAGCAGTTGGTCGACAGAGCTCTCCTCCATATCATCCGGATGGCTGAAAACCCAGTCGACAGCCCGGCTGATATCACCATCCGTGGCAGCCAACGCACGTCTGGCACGAGCATCGTCGATACCCATGTCGCCCAGCATAGCTATTTTGGCTGGATCCGATTCCACTGCACTAATCCCGGCGGCCTCTTTCGTATCAATGGGCTCATCGATATCCGGGTCGTCCATGTGAGATAAGAGCCAATTCATTGCAGCTTCAACGTCCGAATTTCCCGTAAAAAAAAGGGCCTTCTCACATCTAACATTAGGAAAGCCCATTGCGAGCAACTGGTCCAGACAGTCTTTGTCTGCTTTGAAATCATTTTTGGTGTTCTCATCTTCTGGAAGGATGACTTCTCCCTCACGAGGACCTGCGGAGAGATACTTGCTCAAATCGATTGGTCCGTCATTGACCTCGACGGGGATATCCAGCTTGGTCGGTACCCAGTTGATTAACTCAAAGCGTCGGGCATTGATAACCAATTCTGCCGGCATGGTTCGAAATGCCGACCGTTTAGCAAAAGATTCTTGGCTGTTGCAAGAAGTACAACGAAGACTGACAGATTCCTCCGAAGTGCACTCATCTAGACAATCGAACAATGTCACGGATTCATACAAACCGTTAGGCTTAGCGTCGTCAGGATGTGCTAACTGGCGAGCGGGAACGGGTAGTGAAAGGTTGTCATGCTCATCCAATCTGTACCGAACGCCTCTGCATTTCAAGCATTGCAATCGCTGCTCCATACTGAATTTGAAAGACTCGATTGGGTTAGTTGTGCCGGCGGGATGTTTAGACAAAGTGACGTGTTTGAATACGTGCATGAGGAACTCGAAGGCGTCTTGCTGCCTCATGGTCGAGAATTCAACATGGTCGCGACCAATCAAGTGCTTAAACATTGACGGAGCCAGGCCTTTTTGGTGCTGGACATCATGTGGTTCGGGTGAAGCCAGAGTCTTTTCGTCCGGCCGCGAATAACGTCCCGAAAGAATACCATCAGCCAATTTTCGTAGTTGAGTCTCGAAATCCGAGGCTGGCGTATCCGAGAAAGGTGGCTTTTCGTTAGGATGATAATACCTTCGTTGGAATTCTGGTAAATCCAGAAGACATTGAACAACGCTCGACAGATAGCAGCTGTTCCCAAGGTTTGAAAGACCTGTAAGCCCTGCCCCAAAAACCGGATTAAGTCCGTGCCCATCTCCCGCGGTCATCAAGAAGTCCCATTTCAGGTTTTGTTCAACCTGCATTTCCATGAGACTTTTTTCAGTTTTCTCGCGTCCTGCCAAATTAATCCCCCAGTGAGAAAGGTGTGTGACAAGGTCGGGGTCGATTCTTTCTTCGTTGCATTTGTAACAGAAAATATCTGCTGAACCATCAGCAGTTATTGAGCCCAACTTCACGGCCACGCTATGGGAAGTTGCATCAGCATGTGCGAGACCATGTGAATTACCACCAGTTCCCCCAAACTGACTGCGTCCGCAGCCTAGATTGCCGCATTCCAAACATAGCCAAAGATTTTCTCTCAAATCACACATTGAACACTGGCTGAGGTCTACATGTAAAAGTGAGACTGGATCAGAAGCATTGTTGATGTGATCTTACCTTTTGACTCGATACATTTCGCGTTCTGTTGAGTCAGACCAAGGGTATGTTCACAGGGAACAAACTCTTGTTCCCAGGCCTTTATCTCCTCCCTCTTTGAAAACGCCGTTGCTTTCAGTACGCCATCAATGATTGGTTGCAATTTACCGCTTGGTATGCCAGTGTTGTCCAGACTGCATGCATAGCAAATGACTCGTGTGGCTGTGTCATAACGATCCTCATCTGTCTCTGCATTTATTGCAAGTTTCGAGATTTTTTGCGGAGGCTCCTCTCGCTGTTTTCCATTAGTACTCTGTACCAAACTATCTAGAAGGCAAAATGCTAAAGTACCTGGATTTTCTTTCGGGTCCTTCGGATATTTAGCGCTAGAGGGTGGCCGAAACGCTCGAAATGCAGACGTCCATGATCTCTCGACCCGGCACAGCCACCGTTGAAGCAGGAGAGACAAACATTCAGGCCGGACTCGTCATCCTAGGTGTTGTTTTAGAGAGACGATTCAGGAAAGGTAATGGGACCACGTACAATAGAGTCGAAGCACTGCGTGCAGTCCTCTCGATATACAGCCTGGGAGGCAGACGGTGGTCGTAGATCTGCCATGGGTTGAAGTTAGCTTACCTGCAAGTATAATAAAGAAGTCCGAAAGTTGCCTTGTATACTTACCGGGTAGATCCTCGTGAAGACAAGTTGCCATTTTGAAGTTGAATGGGATATTTATTCCAACAGCATGAGAGCGAGGAAGAGGAAGAAATGACCCGTGTGTTGCAGGGATACCAAGTTTCCTTCCCCAAAGTCTGGGATTAGCAGCTCTGATTTCAACGAGCACTACTCGCCCGGTTCTGTGGATACAAAATTTAGTGACGAGAGTACTCCGGGATAGAAGCCTAGTGCTAAGTGAGTGAAAGTAATTGGAGAAGTGAAATCATCAGGTGGGGTAGAGTCAGCCGGAGCGTCATCGGAGCGAGGGGTAGTGCTAGGTACTACTCCGTCCTAGGCTACCATACATCCACTTAACGCGTCGCGTCCGTTTCGCGTATCTCTTCTCACAATATACAAGTGTAACAACAAGCAAGTTTCGGCCGGATTTGCCCCAAACTGTTGCTCAGTCTACAGCGCCTGGTTCTACTTAACATTATACTTTGAGCTTTTTGTCCCTGTGGGCTGTGTGTCTGCCTGCAGCTTTACCTTTATCAGTGCCTGTTTGGCCTTACGAGTTCGACCGTCTTCTCAGTCAACAAGTCGACAAGATCACCAGAACCGTTAATACGGGCTACACTCCCAGTGACACCATCACATTGCCATGGCCTCTCAAGCAGCACATGTTTCCGTAGGGGCACTTAGGTATTTGATCACCTTTCATTCGCTATTGCCCGTTCTGTATGGAGTTGCTTACTGAAGCTTCTTAGTGCGATCTTCGATGGCACGAAACCTCAAATTCCTGAGCCAATTGTCCAATGCGTCCAGGTCAAACCATTGCCTCCCCAGGCAAACAATCAGGAGCGCTACAGGGTTGTTTTTAGCGACATATCCAACTATGTCCAGACCATGCTTGCTATCCGTAAGTTAGAATCGGATGAGCGAAATATCGATGGACAATTCTGATTAGTATACTGACACACTTTAGAAGCCAATCATTTTGTCACGGATGGTTTACTTCGCAAAGGATGTTTTGTGAGGCTCAAACAATTCCAGGCGAATTCCGTAAAGGGGAAAAAGTAGCTTCAACACTTCAGAGCCCACTTGGTCCGTTCGCTGACGGATCTAGGATTCTTATAATTCTCGACCTTGAGGTTCTCAAAGAGCTGGGAGAAGCGGAAAAAATTGGCGAGCCCAAACCATTGGAGAATAAATCGGAGGAGGACGAGAAGCCACAGCCCACGACAATCTCCAGCAACGGGTTTTATGGAGCCAAGCCTCAGAGCGCACCTTCGCAAATCAGTTCTCCAGCTCAGCACGCACGTTCAGTGCAGAGCTCCGCGCCCTCCACTATTTATCCCATTGAGGCCATCTCTCCTTATGCCCATAAGTGGACGATCAAGGCCCGCTGTACCAGCAAGTCCCCTGTTAAGACCTGGCGTGGGAGGAACGGTGAAGGCACGCTTTTTAGTGTCAACCTGCTAGATGACAGTGGCGAAATACGTGCTACAGGATTCAATGAACAATGCACCGCGCTGTATGAGCTTTTCCAAGAGGGTGAAGTATACTACATATCAAGTCCATGCCGTGTCGCAATTGCTAAAAAGCAGTTCACAAACCTCAACAATGACTATGAGCTCACTTTCGAGAGGGACACATTGGTCGAGAAGGTGAGTAAAACAAGAATTTTGTCTGTCCTCTATCTAATATTTGCATAGGCAGAGGAGCAGAACGACGTTCCACAAGTGCGCTTCAACTTCACCACCATCGGCGATCTGCAATCCGTCGAAAAGGATACGACAATCGATGTCATAGGTGTGCTGAAAGATGTCGGAGAGACGTCGCAAATCGTGTCAAAAACAACTAAGAAACCTTATGATAAACGTGAACTCACCCTAGTTGACAACACTGGATTTTCCGTTCGGTTGACTATATGGGGGAATACAGCTATCAACTTCAGTTCCACACCGGAATCTGTGGTCGCCTTCAAAGGTGTCAAAGTCTCTGATTTTGGCGGCAAAAGCTTGAGCTTGCTTAGTTCAGGCTCTGTTACAGCGGATCCCGATATTGAAGAGGCGCATAAACTTAAGGGCTGGTATGATGCACAGGGTAGAGATGAAAATTTCGCCTCACATGCGTCGTCGGCCGGAACAATGTCTGCCACCAAACGTGACCAATTCAAAACTATTGCCCAGGTTCGCGAAGAGGGGCTAGGTATGTCTGAAGAGCCAGCCTACTTCACACTCAGGGCAACCGTTGTCTACATTAAGCAAGATAATCTATGTTACCCTGCTTGTCTCTCGGAAGGTTGCAACAAGAAAGTCACCGAGCTCGATCCTGGCCAATGGCGCTGCGAGCGCTGCGATAAAACTCACCCACGGGCAGAATATCGATACATTATACCACTTAACGTCAGCGATCATACCGGACAGCTCTATTTAAATTGCTTTGATGACGTTGGCCGTTTGATCATGGGCACAAGTGCAGACCACTTGATGGAACTGCAACAGAGTCAGGACAAAGCTCTTGCCGACATCGTCCAAACCGCCAACTGCCGAACTTGGACGTTTGGTTGTAGAGCAAGGCTTGATCATTATGGTGATCAGCAACGGTAAGATCATTGCCCAGTGCGAGGTTGTTGTCAGTGCTGACCAGGTGACGTATAGCGTTCGATACCAAGTCTCGTATGCAAGACCTGTCAATTACTCCGAAGAGGCATCTCGTCTTTCAGATATGATCGACAGCTACAATATCGCCTAGCTATGGCCCACTAAGTGGTAGACTGTCTAGATGCGATTGTGTATTTCTGTCGATGCTGACAAAACGGCTTGTGATGTGTTGGGTCTCGTTCATATTATGTACGGACTTAATAATCCCATTCAGATTCGACGCATATGAGGATGCGTTATGGGAAGACCCTGTCGGATCAGCGAGCAACCTTATGCTTTCCAGAACGTCGTATGATATATTTGGCAAACCTGTATTGAAGATATGTAGTCAACAATGCAGGTTTCGGCGTTCAACATGATGCTAGGCTTGCTACTCAATACGCTCTAGAGGTTCACATTTGGTTCATATTTATTAAGGAATATTCTCTTTCTTGTTACAGTAGTGAGGCCAGCATCTGAGACGTGGATGGGTGTGCCATGCTTACCTAGTACATGTCCGGGTCTTTCGGAGGAGATGTACATACCGTAGATCTTGGAGAACCGAGCCGGTCCAGGCTCCAGGGCCCAGGGACTGCCTCCGCTTCTGCCAAGCCACCACTGGAAATTTTCAAGTCTGATTGGTTAAATTGAGAGGCTGGAGCAGTGGAGTCTGGATCTTACTCCGTTAGGTACTCTTTAGAATTTTGGAACGAAAATTTCAAGCCGTCAACTGAAGGCTGGAGTTTTGATTCTTGACTGTCCCTTCTCTTTTTATTTTCTCATCCCAAGTGCTGCCAACCGGAGATAAATCCCCAGTTGATAATGGCGAAGCGTGAACACCGGGATCAGTCTGGGGACACCAGGCCCAGCAAGAAATCCAAAAGTGAAAAGCAGACAACAAAGGAATCTGAAGTTGCGCCGTCTTATACCCAGTCTTCTGCCCTCGACAATCTCCCACAAGCAGAAATCGACAAATTCCTCTCCGATAATTCCATTAAGGTAACGGACTCTTCGCCAGATAATGTATCACTGCGTCCAATCACTTCATTCTCATTTTTGCCTCCAAGCAACCGAGAGTTGTACGCCCCGCTGGAAGGTTTCGCCTCACCCACTGCAATTCAGTCCACAACGTGGCCATTGTTGTTCGCCGGGCGCGATGTGATCGGAATTGCGGAGACTGGAAGTGGGAAAACTCTAGCCTTTGGGTTGCCGTGCCTGAAGAAGGTCCTGGATGTGAAAAAAGCCAAAAGCAAACAAAAACCACGCCGACCAGCTGCTGTCATAATTTCGCCGACAAGAGAGCTTGCAATGCAAATATATGACCAACTTGTAAAATTTGCAGGAAAAGTGGATGTCCAGGTTGCCTGTATATTTGGTGGAGTCAACAAAGACGAACAACGCGAGGCCTTGAAGTCCGCTTCTGTGGTTGTTGCAACTCCCGGAAGGTTAAAAGATCTTCAGAATGATGGTTCTTTGGATCTTGGTAGGGTCAAGTATCTTGTCCTTGACGAAGCAGATCGTATGTTGGACAAAGGGTTCGAGCAAGACATTAAGGATATCATCTTCGCTATGCCAGTGTCAAAGCGTCAAACTGTCATGTTCACAGCAACCTGGCCTCCTGTTGTCAGAAAACTTGCAACAACATTCATGGCATCACCTGTCACAGTCACCATTGGCGGTGACCCCTCTGCAGACCCACGCGCAAACACCAGGATCAAGCAGGTCGTTGAAGTGGTAAAGCCCCACGAGAAAGAACAAAGGCTCGTGCAAGTGCTCAATAAGAGTCAACGGGGAAGCTCGGAGAAAGTGCTAGCATTTTGCCTTTACAAAAAAGAAGCGATGCGGATTGAGAGACTCCTTCGAGCGAAAGGCTTCAAAGTTGCAGGTATACACGGAGATTTAAGTCAACAAGAACGATTCAAGAGCCTCGAGGCTTTTAAGTCTGGGGCAGCCACCGTACTCGTTGCGACCGATGTGGCAGCTCGTGGTCTCGATATACCCCATGTCAAGCTCGTTGTCAATGTCACTTTCCCCCTCACCGTTGAGGACTATGTCCATAGAATTGGCCGGTAATACTTCCAAAACCTTTTGCTCATTCTTCTGGGCTAACATCAATTACTTGCAGAACCGGTCGTGCTGGCGCTGATGGGCATGCCATCACGCTGTTCACAGAAACTGACAAGGCCCAGTCTGGAGGGTAAGTGTGATATTTCTGACTCTGTTTGGTCGTTTAAATATGCATACTGATTTTCACATTGTAGCTTGATTAATGTCCTGAAAGCGGCCAACCAAGAAGTGCCCGAGGCTCTGCTCAAGTTCGGCTCTACCGTCAAGAAGAAGCAGCATGACGCATATGGTGCATTTTTCAAGGAAGCAGAGCCGGGAAAGGCGGCCACAAAAATTGTCTTTGATGATTGAATTCAATCCATTTTTCTTCGCTGTATCTTAGAACCCATGTTTCTAGACCTTAAGAGCTGGAGAGCTTTGTCATAATAGGCCATGGCCTGCTCTCGTTCGCAATAAAACCTAGAGAAATGATATATTAGCTCCGGCTTCTTCCACATTATGGCTTACTCACACGATGAGGACATAGACAACCCCAATCATGAACGGAAGAAATTCGTGACGTGAATCGAGCTTGAGCCCAGAACCGGAGAATAGTATGGTCACAGCGGCTCCAATAGCATATGTTTTCGGGCGAAGAGTAAACTCATTCAGGGCCAAGCTCGAGCCCTGCTTGTGCAAGAACTGCCGAACGAAGCAGAAGCTCCAGATAGTCCGAACAGACATATTCACGATGTTGGCATAGACCAGACCACGGGCGCCTAGTCCACCCATTGACAAGAACATGTAGGCTGCCACGGCATAACATATTGAGAACAACCCCATCCATGCAGCTTGTTTTCGAAGTTCTGTTGGATTGGCTGTTGAAGAAACAAATGCCTCGCCAATCCCATTGAAAGCCAGGAATGGAATATAGTAGCAGTAGAGAGCTAGTAGAGCATCAATTTCAGGGGCGGTCCAGCGACGCCCACCCAAGATATGGAGGGCTCGAGGGGCTAGTGTTGGGCCCAAGGGAATGATCACAACTGCGATCACCATGTATCCCCTCATCGTCCTCAGCAAATGCGTCTTCGCGGCTTCGGTGTTTATCTTCTGACCTTTGCTACCCTTGGCGCTGAGCAGTGAGGAGAAGATGGCTCTGCTGCTCTCCTCGACTGGCTGGAATAAGATACGTGCCAGGAGACCGCCATAGTTTGAAGCAAGTGAGTATATTCCTTGATCTTGCAGACTCGTCATGGCGGCAAGAATCATCGAATCCCCCTGCGTGAGCAAGTGTTTCACCACTGATTGAAAGAAAACATTTGCGGACAATTCTATCAGTTGCTTTGAGAATCTATCTACTAGGTATGTCGCATCAGGCCTGAGAGCGGTTACTTCCTGCTTGGGTAAACTCATGGGAAATAGGTTGAATCCTTACCTTGGGTCTATACGTGAAAGCAATAGTGAGAAGTGCACATTGCTAGACTGATGTAGAGCAACCGAGTAGTAGCCACATAAGGCCATGAGAGCATAGGACAAATAGCCCAGTGCAAAGGGTAGGGCACCAAAGCCATGACTAAGTTGCATGACCCAGAGGGATACCGCACAGGTGACGAGACTTTTTGTAAAGGCAGCACTTACTTCAACAACTGCGCGCTTGCTGTACAGCATGTACTGCTGTACTACGGCAAACATTGGCTCAGAGCAAAGTTCAATGATTGAGGCAACTGCTGTAATTGCGACACTTGCATGGTAATATGGTGTCTTTGAGACTTCCTCCGAAGCGAAATGCAAATAAAAGGAACCAAATGCCGTGGCTGTTGCGATTCCCATACCAATGCTCAAATAGCACATGTTCACGATGGTTTGAGAAGATATTGCCTGGGCGGTTCTCTTTTCCTGCTCAGTTTCAGTTGAAATGGCATCCGTACCCGTGGTGGGAGAATCTCCATCCGGGGGCTGCAGCGGCTGCCTCTGGATAGCAGCTCGAATGCTTTCCCTGGAGAAGTACAAAATTGAGATTGAGAATAATTCAAGTTGCGCTGAAAGCCCCAGAATGGACGGTGATAGGCTTCTCAATACCATCTGGTTAGACGCAAAGACAAAGAGCCTAGAGGCCAGCTGCACAAAAACCAGAGTAGTAGTTCCCAGCGCTGCTGATGCCAGCATGTTGCGGGCATCTTTAGAAGATTGTGACATTCTGTATCCAGCAGCACGATCCGAGCGAGCCGATCCAGCACGGTTTTGGGGATGATAATTGTGGTTTCAGAGACACGATGGAGGACTTGGCGGAAGCTGACTCCGCGACGGCGAACATGGGAGATGGTGATGCTATTCCACTTTCGACGGAAGTTGGTCGAATCTCAAATATATGAGTAATGATAATGTACGCTGCCCACCCGTTATTAAACATTGTATTCAGTCGGTCTGAGATTGATTGAAAGCGGTGTTTTCGACCAAGTGGCATTGTTATTGCAGTAGTGTCTATGCGACTTGTAGTATGTACGCATGCATATATACAATATCATTTAAATTCCCACATCCAGTCCTTGAAAAAGTAT